>JASDDO010000026.1:497856268-498478115 GCA_030015575.1 Agapanthus africanus
AGGATTCCTTCTTGACTACTAGCATTATGATGGTGATCATATACGTGGGAGCTGAGGGTCTATAAGCACATCCTTAAATGTCTCTAGTTGTGGGAGTTTGAAGACTGGGCAGCGGTACTCCAGTGTAGACTAGTGTATACTTATCTAGACCCTGACGAGGGGCGGTGTCTGGTCTCACAAGCCATTGGTGTCAGTTGTTCACCTAAGATAGTATACAGGTACTCATTGAGTTATGAGTACACTGGATGGACTCGCCGGGAATATGCTAGTTGGTATTATACCTATTGTCAGATAGCAGTTCCCTGGTGACATGTGTACAGGTTAGTCTGTGGACCTGAGATCGTCATTTGTCTCATGTGAGTTCCCACTGTTGTTTGATTACTACCCTACCACGGCTCAAAGGAGTCATACAAACATGTTTTAGTTGGGTACAGTCCCGAGCCACATGGAGGCAGTGAGCGGATCGTCGGGGATTCGCCTCTTCCGGTATTGGGGGTTGATGTCGCGTTGTGCACGGGTGGCCATCAACAGAAATCCTCGGCCGGGGCAGACGAGAATTACCGATCCAGGATCGATAGTTTCTAAGGTGGTGATGGGGTCATGCCGACACTAATTATCACGTTATTAGGGGTCTGACTTTATCCACCCCCTAGACTCGATATGTGATACTCTTAGACGAACAGACCGAACTGTACGGATATTGTCACTGTCAGGCTCAGTAGGGGTTCAGGATGAGTTTGCTCGTCGGCCTCCTTTTCGCTTAATACCTGGATAGCCGTTACGTACAGCTAGTGCCGCTGACATGCTTGTGGTTAAACCCACTGCCAGCGTATTGACGAGTCTTTAGAGTCACACACAGAGCGTTTTCACGGTTCAGGCGATATGGTGTAGATGACGTATGTTGGTACATACAGGTGTCCGATTAAATATGTGTACAGGATGCACAGATTTTAATCGGACGGTTGATAATACTAGCGGCTTAGGATTAAGCCGGATTATTAAATCAGGTTTTGATTTAATAATTTATATATGTATTTATATTCAAGTATTATTGTTCACTATCCATTTGCTCTCTTGGCTATTCGTATTTTTGTACGAATACGCGTATATGTATTTTGATACGTGTACCGGGAAGTATTCCGTATTTTATATGGAATAGCTTCTAGAAGTGGACACCTCATTTGTATGATTTTCTTTTTAGAAAATCATTTGTTTTGCAAATGAGGTGGAGGGTGAGTTGGCATGAGCATGGCTTGAGGCATGTAGAGAGGTATGGGCATGGATTTGTTTATTGGAAAATTGGAAAGATATTTTCATTGCATGAGAGAGGGAGAGGGGGGGGGGCAGCCACAATTCTTGAGTGGCCTTGGTCATTTTCTTTTTCTTGACTTGATATTTGTTGGCTATAGTGCCCTCAAGGAAATTATCATAGTCGCAGGTATGTGATTATGATGATTGAGCGAGGACCTATACCGATAAAACAGTCTTACTCGAGATGATAGTATGCTATCTGGTTTGTCTTTATCATCATATATTGATAAAGCCCATATGATTCTTGCTTGACTGCCAGCATTGTGATGGCGATCACATACGTGGGAGCTGGGGGTCTGTAAGCACAACCTTAAATGTCCCTAGTCATGGAAGTATCGAGACTGGGCATCGATACTCCAGTGTAGACTGGTGTATACTTATCTAGACCCTGACGAGGGGTGGTGGCCGGTCTCACAAGCCATTGGTGTCAGTTGTTCACCTATGATAGTATATATGTGCTCATTGGGTTATGAGTACACTGGACGGACTCGCCGGGAACATGCTAGTTGGTATTATACCTATAATCAGATAGCAGTTCCCTGGTGACATGTGTACAGGTCAGTCTGTCGACCTGAGATCGTCATTTGTCTCGTATGAGTTCCTACTGTGCTTTGATTACTACCCTACCATGGCTCAAAGGAGTCGTGCAAACAGGTTTTAGTTGGGTACAGTCCCGAGCCACATGGAGGCAGTGAGCGGATCGTCGGGGATTCGTCTCTCCCGGTATTGGAGGTTGATGTCGCGCAGTGCACGGGTGGCCATCACTAGAAATCCTCGGCCGGGGTATGTGAGAATTACCGATCCAGGATCGATAGTTTCTCAGGTGGTGATGGGTTTCATACCGACACGAATTATCGCGTTTTTAGGGGTCTGACTTTATCCACCCTCTAGACTCGATATGCGATACTCTTAGACGAACAGACCGGACTGTACTGATATTGTCACTGACAGGCTCAGTAGGGGTTCGGATGAGTTTGCTCGTCGGCCTTCCTTTCGCTCAATACCTGGGTAGCCGTTACGTACAGCTAGTGCCGCTGACGTGCTTGTGGTTAAACCCACTGCCAGCATATTGACGAGTCTTTATAGTCCCACACAGAGGGTTTTCACGGTTCAGGTGATATGGTGTAGGTGACATATGTTGATACATACAGGTGTCCGATTGAATATGTGCACAGGCTGCACAGATTTTAATCGGACGGTTGATAATACTAGCGGTTTAGGATTAAGCCAGATTGTTAAATCAAGTTTTGATTTAATAATTTACATATGTATTTATATATATGTATTCTAGTATTATTGCTCACTATTTATTTTCTCTCTTTGGCTATTCGTATTTTCGTACGAATACGCGTATGTGTATTTCGATACATGTACCGGTAAGCATTACGTATTTATACGGAATGGTTTCTAGAAGATGCCACTTCATTATTGATTTTCTTTACAAAATCATTTGTTCACAATGAGGTGGAAATGATGACATGGCAAGGGTATGGGTTTTGGTCAAAGCATGGCTTTTTCTCATGTAGAGATTGGTATGGTGTATTTGTTTAATTAAAATTGGGAATGACATTTTTGTGGGGGCATGAGAGGAAGGGGCCGTCCACCTTTTTTTGGGGTAATTGGCTTGCTCATTTTCTTTTTCACATGGTGCTCTCCCACTCTCATGCTCACACAAAATACTTAGCCATTTTTCAAGGCCTTGCCATCATCACCTTCTTCTTCTTCTTCTTGAGATGCTCATTTGAGCTTATGGTTGAGAGAAAGAATTTTAGTGACACTATCTTACACTCCCACTCTCCACTACTAGCAATCCTGGAGAGTCAGTTGGTTCGCTTGGCGAACCTGGAGCTTGTGCCGTTTCCCTCGGGTGGATCATCGGAGATGATGGAAGACCGGCGACCAAAGTCGATCCGCATCACTAGGAGCTTGGAAATGGTTGAAGACCCGAAGGACTTGGTTCATTAGGTATAACCGTTCTATCTCCTTTTGTTAGTTTGCTAGTTTTAGGGTTAATGGTTTCGATCTTGGAAATCGGGTAATGGTAGCGCCGGGTTTTAGAAAATTTTTGTTCCGCATTTGGCCACGGTTCGATGGCCGGGGCGCTCCCATAACCCAACATGGTATCACAGCCACCCATTAAACCCTACAAGGTAGTTTGCAAAAGCTTAAAATCTCGATCGATTAAAATTTCCAAATCATTTTTCCAATTTGCCTATTTTCTGTCGATTTCTGAAAGTGCTCCAAAAATGTTTTTGTATAGCTTAAAAATTTGTTCAGGCAAAACTAAAGCTACAGAAAAAATTTGGTGACCTAACCCCAAAATTACACAGCGGAACCGCCGCGAAATGTCACATTTGGCGGCGCTTCCGCGGCCATTTTTGGGCTACAGTGACCAAAATATTTTCTGGAGCTCTAGTTGGTGGAAAAATGATTTTTGTGATATATAGTTTTGGCCCAGATTCATTTGAGTACTGGTTTAGCACTTGAGGCCATTTTAGGAAAGTTTAGTCGATCGAAATTTTAATTGTGTGTTTTCAGTACATTACATTTCTATCTGCGACCGTGAATATCATTTGATCGGTAAATCTTGTCTAATCGCTATAGTCTTTTTAGACGGGTTTGCGAACGTGACATTCACGTTGATGTTCTATATTGTGCTGTGATGTTGTGGATTGTCGTGGTGGATAGCCTGGGTGCGGTGGTAGTACAGTTTTGTTGTATTTGTACATTTGATAATGCGGGGCGAGCGTCCGACATGTGGACTGCCATCACTTCCTGTTTGTGTATTATTCTTTTGGGGCACGACCGGGTTGAGGTCGATGTACCCGTTGTATATATTTTCTTTTCTATACTAGAATTACCCCGCGGTGGGGTGTACGGATAGCCGGGTTCCAGAGGGCAACGGGCCCGCATCTCATGGCGTTGAAACGGAGGGGGCTTCACTCTAGAATTGGCGGGCTGTTCGCCGCACTCGTAGGGGGTATAGGTTGAACCAAGGAGGGGTGCTCAAGTTACCGAATTCCGTGATTTGCTGGGTGGTCCATTCACTTTGTTGAAGGGGGCTGCCTCGCTTCAGGTTTGGCGGGTAACTTGCGGCGCTCGTAGGGGTCTAGGAGTTCATTGCACAGGCTATCCACACGACCAGTGGAACGTCGGGTTTTTACTTGTGGCTCAAAGGAAACCCGGGGCTCCCAGATTATCTGTATTGTTTTGTGATGCTTATTACTTTTCTGTGATGTTGCATTTATCATGCCTGGGACGATTGTTATATATATATATATTTATATATACTAGTAGATGTTGTATATGTTTTGCACCCGCGCTAGCCCAGTCCCCGCTCTGTCGTTAGTTAAGTAACCTAACGGGTGATGACGGGACCCAGTGGCGAATGCGGATGGCATATACATACATTTTATTTTCGTTCTTTTCTGGTGTGATTAATTGATGGGACTGTGTTGATTCTTATCAATGCAAGGAAAACAAACATATATATATATATGATGTTGTTGGAACCAAGTTTTTTAAAAACTGACATTACAGACGTACACTCTTGCTTTGCATCGTGGTATTCAGTTTGGAATATCCTGCGCTTCATTCGACGAGGCAAGGGCCGAGATCCCTTCATCGGGAGTGACCCTTTGAGTAAAAGTTTTTGTCAATGTAATAACTTCACTATAGTCGTTTACTTTTTACTTTGCATCGTGGTATTCTGTTTGGAATATCCTGCACCTTATTCGACGGGGAAAGAGCCGAGATCCCTTCACCGGGAGTGACCTCTTTAGCAAAAGTTTTCGCCACTATACTTTTGTAAAACCACTTGGTTCCTTCAACGATATCAAGTTCATTACGTTAAAGGTTTTTCGCCAAAAACCAGCCGTAGCCCTCCGTCATTTCTTACAGGTATTGCTTAGTATTCATGCTGTGTATGTTGACTTCTGTCAAGGCACAGTGCTTGGTAGCTGGGTAATGCTTGTTTGTTGCATAGATATGCGATTATTTAGGACAGTCGCACGGTCATTTTGACCTCTGTCAAGGACACGTGCGGGTGGGTCTAAGTTATCCAGGACAATGACGGGTTGAACTTGACTTGCGACTTATGATATGTTGACCTCTGTCAAGGTTATAAGCCGCTTGGGGTAAAAATCATATCGGGAGTTTCAAACATACAGGAAACTTGCCAGGCATACGCATACCTTCTGGAGTGTGGTGACTTGAGTGGCTTCCATCAAGTTATCATCCGATGATAGTTGGATCCCGATTCCCACTAATGAGTAGGATTACTCTTCGGGTGATTCCGACTAGTTCTCCTTTTGGGTTTGGAGGAGAATTCGAGAAAACAGTGGGAGCCATCCGGATTAGATAAAATGATTATCCATTCTGATCTAGGTTAGAGTGGACACTGAGTGTTTCTTTTCTCTCTCTCTGACAGCAACCAGGACCCGACCCTAGACTATAACTCAGCGACCAAGATTAACTGAACTTTCTTATAAACACTGGCTTTTGGATTGTCCAAGTTGCATACATCACCGCCACTCCTTATTTTACCCTTTACTTTTCTCCAGAACACCCCGTATCATTACATGTATCCACTTCCATTGGATAAAACCATCGTATGATTATATACGAACTCGAAGGAACTTCTTCGAGGAAGGTTTCCGGTTCTGGAGAAAATGAATAGGATTATTCAGTTGTCTTTTCTTTTTACCTTCTCTCAGGTTGTGAGGGCTCCTAGGATTAGGAGACGGTACACCTATTATGCTTATTGGATAGTCTTCTTCCAAACCATAGGCAGGTGCCGAAAGGTAGGGAATGAAGAAACCGATTATCCTAAGTGTGGTGTAAAGAAGGAAATGAGTGAAGCATGTTTCCCCAATCAGAGCAAAACTCTGTTCCAATTCCAAGATTTGAAATGAAGCGACGCTTCTGTTTTAAAATTTCAAAACTCAAAAGTTGAACCAACGCTTCAGATCTAGCGCTCTGCGCTGCGCGCCACGTGTCAAACACGGGTGCGCTAGCGCAGCTGCGCTGCGCTCTGCGCTGCGCGCCACATGTCGAATGTAGGTGCGCTCGCGCAAGGGGCGCCAGCGCTGAAATTAAAAATTCCCCACCGTTAGATCAAAAGATCTAATAATAATAAATTATTAATTAGAATTAAAATTCTGTTACGAAAAAATCTTTTCAATCTTATTAAAACAAGAAGATTATCTTCTGCAAAGTAGAATCCTTAGGATCAAAGATCCAACGGTGGGAAATATTCCCAAATTAATCAGAAAAAGATCTCTTAAAACTGATTTAACAAATCAATTGGCCCCAAGACTTAAAGTCTGATATAGAAAAAACCCTCTGCAAATTTTAAGAAAAAACTCAAAGAAAAAGAAAAGCAAGCTTTTGGTGAAAGAAGATGATTTTCTTCAAGGTAAAGAATATGATTCTTGAACACAGAGATGAAATCATCTCATAAAAGAAGAACTATCTTCTAAAAAAGATCATAGATCTACAAAAGACTAAGGTCTTTGATAAAAAAAAAGGATCAGAGATCTTATTATAAGAACTAAAAAGAAGTATTCACTTCATTCATAGATCCTTGATCTACAAAGGCAGTGCCTTTTTTTATAAATAAGAAATTTTTGTTCTTGAACCTTGAGGCAAGGCCTCCTTTAAAGGGAGAACATAAACTTGTTCTCTGATCATAAATTTAATCAAATACGCTTTGCGCTACTGAAAAGTGCTTTGCACTCATGAAATGCGCTTTTACTCTCCTTGGATCGGCGCTCAGCGCCAAAACGTGCCACGTGTCAACCACATATGCAACTTGCGCTTTGCGCTTTTGAAATAGCGCACTGCGCTCATGGGCCGGCGCTTAGCGCCAGGCGCGCCACGTTTTACTCACTGGTGCACTATCAAACTAGTGCAAAGCGCTCATAAATTGAAAGCGCAATGCGCTCATAAGCTGGCGCTAGCGCTAAGTGCGACACGTGTCCTTTTCGTGTGCGCTATTCGACAGAAGCGCAATGCGCTCTCTAATTGGCGCAAAGCGCCTGGCGCGCCACGTGGCGCATTGTCAGAACACATTTTGTTCTGATGAATGCTATGCATTCAATACAAGACAAAAGATGTCAGGATCTAGTTCATAGCATTACTAAAAGGGCCGAGCCCAAGTAAAGGCTCAATAGACAGAACAACAAAATGTTAAACATTTTAATTGGATTTAGTCCAATTCTGGACATAAGTCCTCAACTTATATTGAACTGAGTACATCTGCTCACAAGTATCCAACAGATCTTAGTCTCAAACTGGGCTACAGATCTTTCAAACAATTCACACCGGTTCGAGGGTACATCTCGTTACTCCTCTGATATTTGTCGTTGAAATCTTTCAACGTCTTCAGAGAGGTGATGTGTCCCGATGACCACACATTTCGACGGACTGTGAGGTCCTTAAACTCATGGACTACGATGTCCTTAAACTTTATAGACCGCAATGTCTTTAAACCGGACTGTGGGGTCCTTAAGCCCTTGGACTATGATGTCCTTAACCTGGACTGTGGGGTCCCTTTAAACCCACGGACTACGATGTCCTTAACCTGGACCGAGATGTCCTTAAACTACCGATGGACCGAGATGTTCTTAAACTAACAATGGACCACCATGTCCTTAAACTGGTAATCGACCGCAATGTCCCTAAACTAAACAATAGAGCCCAATTGCTCTCTTGTCGGATCTAAATGATCCTGTTAAGTTGATCTTAGTCTAAAAATTAGACTAACGCATCCTTAACATACGTTTAAGTTGATCTTAGTCTCAAATGAGGCTAACGTATCCTTAAAACCAAACCCCAAACCCAAATCTAAGAAGATACGGATTTGGACTAATCCACGCCCTACGGGCGACAACATAAATTAGTCTCCGTATACAATCCATGGGCAACCACAAACAAAACAAACACCCATGACACGAAGTGACCATCTGGAGAAGAAGAAAGTTGTTACCGTGATGCGGTAGTGTAATTAACTGCAAGGACTTGCGCCTGTAGGGAAGAGCATCCCTACAATCAAAAACCTCTCAAACGAGGGGGAATCTGACGAAGTCTGCTACATCGGCCGCATCCGTTTAAACTTTCGATGCATGGTGCCATAAATCAACTTGGCATCTTCGGAGAGGTGGACGGATAGCACCAATTAGCATCTGCCCCCAGATTCAGGCAAGACGTCCAATGCGTCTTCCCGGTTTCCGGCGGTAAACAGATTCTGGCACGCCCGGTGGGATCTTTTCCTCTTTCCACTCCACACTTCGTGTGTCGTGTTCGCGAAAGAATCGCAGTTTGATATGGTTGCCCTTGGGTTCGAGTTACTAAGATTTGGTTTCTTGCTTGGCTCAGAAAGAGAAACAGCAATGGCATCTACTTGCGTGAAGTGTTCCAACTGCAACTGCAACTCGTGCTCCGCCTCATCTGGAGGCATAGCTTACGGGCCTCAAGCGGCCTCCTTGTTCACGATGCCGGTAGATCAGCTGACTCAGGCCACCACTGGATTGTTCTTTTGGACCATGCTCCCACCGATGAGCTTCAGCACCCCCGTACCAACACCAGAAGCTCCCAAGAAGTCGGTCTTGATCGGCTTGCTACTACCGCGGCCCCTCTCAACGGGCTGTCTAGCTCCAGCGCCTCAGTCTTCGCCAGACTGGGCCAAAATTCCTGTGGGCCCATGATGAAGCCTGCAATCTAAGAAAAGGTTGTTCCGAAGAGGATAGCCATCCCTGCTCCTGAAGTCGTCAAGGTGGCTTCTCCCGCCAAAGGGTTGGTTTTTACAAGACTGACTGTTCCGATTCCCACTACGGTTCCCGTCCCCGCTCAGAAATCTATTTTTGACCGGTTGGATACTGCATCTCAACGGACATCAGTCATCAAGAGGCTGACTCCAGCAACAACCCCTCACCTGGATGGGGGGCAAGACAAAGCCATTCCCATCACCGAACCAACACCGTCGGCTCGACACGCTCGACGTCGCTATTGGCGCCGAGTGAGGAAGGCTGGGGGCAACTCCCCCTCTGGGCTAACTCCACCAGCCCCAATGGTGGAAGTCAATGCTGCTGTTCCAACCGAGAACAGATTTGAATTGTTGAACAAGGTGCGCAGGAACTCTCCTACCGCCGTACTGAAAGATCTCCGCCACCGGTGGAGAATGTTACAGAAGCAAAGCCGGAACAGCCCCCTCAGCGGCTGTCCTTCAAAGTTTACAAAGTATGGCGACGTGTCCAAGAGTCAGTGATCGATCAAGACTATCTTCGCCGACAGAATAAGCTGAAGGTTCAGCAGGAAGAGGGCCGTCCTAGCAAGCCACAAAGGACAACAACTGCCTGGATGCCCGCTGCAACGGCCCCCTCAACGTCAACTGCTCAAAAGAAAAGTAGGCCAGAGAAAGGCCCTGTGACTACGGCAGAACACAAAGACGCTGAGACCAAATGCCCCAAGTCTGGGGGCATAATCGTGCATAATGTTTATATGGCTTCCGGAAAAGAGGAAAGCCGCGATTCTACAGGTCACCGACCGCTCACTCGATCAATAACAAGGGCTCAGGAACAGCAACAGCAGAAGCTTCAAGAGATGCTGACTGCAATGGCCGCACTTACCGGGCCAAAAGAAAGCCCGGAGGCAGCATCAGAGCAGCGTCACGAACAAGAAACTGATGCTGACTTCCTATGCAGGGTCCTTAAAAAGAAGGACAGAGAAGCAGCAGAACAAGCTGCCAACATAAAACAAATGGCGCTTCTCTTTCAAGACATGGTAGGGATGATGTTACAGCCGGATCCTCCAGCTGAAGACCCTCCGATCATTATTGAATACGATAGAGGGGAGACATCTAATCCTCCTCCGGCTCTTTCAGCAGCCAAGGAGGAAAGCATTTCCAAGGCCGCATTGGACGACTACATAGCTCAGCAAATACGAGCTCACCGGGCGAATGAAACGACCGGCCAAGTCGTCAAAACTGGGCGACCGTATCCAAGTTGGTATGACCAAATAAAATACCCGCCGGGATACACAATCCCCAAATTCCATGTATACAAGGGGACAGGCAAGCCTCACCAGCACGTCGCCCAGTTCAGATCTCTTTGCGGCAACACCGGGGGTGATGATAAACTTTTGCTCCGTCAATTCATCGGCAGCTTGTCGGAAACGGCCTTCGAATAGTACCCTGAACTCCCGAATGACTCCGTCAAGACTTTTGCGGAAATGGAGCTGTTATTCACCCAGCGATTCGCAAGTGCTAGTGAACGCACCCCGATAACGGCATTGATTAATGCCAGGGTGAAGCCAGGCGAGACATGGGTCCAATACGTCATACGATGGCGGAATCTGTGGTCAAAATGCGAACAACACATCGAAGAAGCACTGGCGGGGGGTATGTTCGCGGGCACTCTGGACCCTCATGCGACTATCTCCCAGTTCATGATGTTCTTCAAGCCGACCACTTTCTAGGCCTTGATCGACAAACTGGCCCAAATGGACCAGATGGGTCATAGACCGTCTCCTCCAAAACCAGACTCTCGAAATGAGAAGGGAAAGGGGAAACCGATCATCGTTGCCAATGCTCAACAGCAGCCCTGTGGCCCAAGACCAGTTGATCGCCAAAATAACAGAACTCGATCCCTTGAAGATAAAATGAGTCGCCCTTACTCGTGTCCTAGAGACAAGACAAAGTGGTTATTCGAGCTTGCACTGCACAACAGGCTCATCAATTTTCCGGAGCCAAGACGCCCAGCGCAACCTGGCGACATTAGCAATCCTAACTACTGCCCTTATCACCGAATGTTGGGCCATCCGATCGAGGATTGTTAAATCTTCAAAAGCTGGATAGAAGATCAATACCAGCAGGGCAAGTTCGTATTATCTGAGAGTTGGAAGGTGAACCCACCTTGGCCACACACTCCCAAGAAAACAGATACACCGGGGGCATCATGCTCTTTTGTAGAAGAGGCTCCATGGGAGGTCGCTCTTTCAGCCAAGACGAAAAGAATGCTGAAGGATCTCCACACATGTCCGGCAATTAGGTGGGAAAATCCACTGGAACCTGAGGTCATCGAGGGGATGCTGAAGCCGCGCCCAACTCCAAAGATCGGTGGTGATAGCCAAAGCATGCACGCCCAGCCGTCGAAATTTTCGAAAAAGAAGAAGAAATCCAAGAAGCCTGTGAAGCCTGGCAACAAACGTATGGACCTGCAAAAGCAGATTCACGCGTTGGAAGAGTATATCCAGAAGGCGCGGACTCCAATCACGCTCCTGGAGTTCCTCAGCCATGTCCCTGAGGACGGAAATGCTGGAGAAGACTCATCTGATGAATCTGAAGATTACGTGGCAAGTTGCCATGTGATCTCTCATTCGTCCCTAGACAATGAAGAGGCTCCTTGCACAAAGAAACTGGGGGCAAGTCTTGAGCCAGAACTCCTGGGGCCATCAAATGAAATAATTGATGCATTCCTTAACACAGCTCTTCTTAAAAGCAAAGCTGATCGGGAGCGTGAGATGGCCATATTTGAAAAGGCCAAACGCTGGCGATTAGACGAAAGAGTCGAGACACTCCCGCCGGAACAATGTACATCCGCCGCAAACAAAAGCAGGTTCAAGACGAGGAAGAAGTTTGCCAAAGCCATATCAATGGGAATGAAGCTGCCACCCTCCGAAGGAAACGTTCTTGGTGAAGCGGAAATGCATCCTAGCTACAGTTTATATCATCAAAAGATTGCACACCCTACCGAAGAGTGCAACGCTTTTAAAAGATGGTGGCAGGGATATGTTGCTCACCGGCAATATTTTAAGCGGATGAAACGCAAAACTCGTCGGGAGCAAAGAAATATGACCGAGGAGCATAAAAGAACCATCGGCAACTGTCACATGGTCAATGCCGAGGGATCGCAAGTTCTCACCTTTGGGAGCGATTCTGATGAAGAAATAGCTCTTGGCCCTCTCTTTAAAGAGTCCACCCCGGGAAAAGAGGAAGAACTAAAGTCCTGTGAAAATATTCAACTGCGCAATCGTACGCTGCCCTAAAAGAATCTTGGGCCCTCGAACAATGGGTCAAATAGAAAATATAAGGGAAAAGAAAAAGTCTCTGAGGATATCATCCTTGATGATCAAGCCGTCGAAAAGCTGACAGCCAAGGACCCGCCAAAGAAAAATAAGGTGGACTACAACGTTCTGGCACACTTGAGAAAGCTACCCTTACAGCTCAGTATTCTCGACGCCCTTCTGCTATCCAAAGAGGCGAGAGATTCTTTAATTAAGGCACTGCAGGAACCCGAGCAATTCCAAGCTTTCCTCGCCGAAGAAAAGATGAAGGACGAGCTAGAAGAAGTACACACAGCCGATATCACCTTCGGCGATGAAGATCTCCTCCTCGGGACATGCGAGCACAACCGTCCCCTATATGTCTTTGGATTCTGTCATGACATCAAGATAGGTAAAATCTTGGTCGACAATGGGTCCTCCGTCAATCTCCTCAATGTGAGAGTGTTGAAGGAAATCTACATGAGCGTTCAACACCTCGCTCGCGATAAAATCACCATCTCCGGATTTGACTCCCAGTCATCACGGACGCTTGGGTCTGTAATATTGACACTACGCTTTGGGCTGCTTGTCACGGACATTAAGTTTCACGTCATTGACGCCAAGACATGCTATAATGCTTTGCTCGGCAGGCCCTGGTTACACGAGTACAACATCATCACTTCTACACAGCATCGGTGTATGAAGTATTTCAAGGATGGTCTCGAGTATATCGTAACAGGAGAGCTGAACCTATTCTCCGTGAACGAAGTCCGAAAGTACGAAGATGCGAAATACTTCTTACCAGACTTCGAAGACACAGAAAGATGTCGCAAATCGGAGGACAAGAACAAAGCTATCACCACTATTCCAATCTTCGGGAGTGATACTGAGGAGGAGGAGGAAATAGTTTATTCAGGTCCGCCCTAGTGCAGCAAGCCGGGACCATCCACTCCTATGTTGATCTTCGGCAGCGATTTAGAAGATGATGTCAATGCCATATTCTCTGCTCAGCCATCAATACAAACCTTCGCTGATGAAGATCAAAGTTTGCAAGTTGCCATGGTTCCGCCCAAGTATCATAAAGAACCAGACGCGCTTGATACCTACAGTGTGGAAGAACTGCAGACATTCTACGTCCCTCCCACGCGAAATGGTGAAAAGGCGATCCTATTCTACCGATCCGGGGAAACCAAAGTGGAGAAAGAAATCTGGCATGGCGCGGATTCTACACTTGACAGGCTCCAGCCCATCCGTTTGCCTAGATATTACATGAACGGACTAAAGAGACTCTTGAGACGCCAAGGTGTACCCCTTAAGAAAACTGCGCGACAAGCACGGTTCTATAACAGGATCTGGAACGTTCTCGGGACCTAACGAAAATTGCCCAATGGGAGAATGGAAACGACCGGGGTTGGGTATATTCAATCCAAGAAACGGTAGCTACTCCGCGACTGCTACGTCATACATGACTTTGATGAAGAAGGAGATGCTCTGTGGGAAGATGCTAACCCTGAACTAGAAAGAGCCCCCACTGTGAAAATGCCCAGTCCGTCGTTTGAAGAACAAATGGATAAGCTTATAAGGGAAGCAGGTCAAAAGGTTCGATATGACCATAATCACGAAATGGCCATCTACGAGAAAGCCAGGACGCAACGCCTCCTTCAACAGGCTGCGAAAAATGAAAATGCTCCTCGTTATCAACCCGTTGTACAAAAGTGTTGGATATAGTGCCCTCAGAGTCAATTATTGGATCACAGGCACGTGATTACAATGATTGAGGGAGGACCTATCCCCGTAGGACAGTCTTACTCAAGATGATAGTATGCTATCTGGTTTACCTTTATCATCGTGTACTGCTTTAGGTGACCTTACAGGTCGCTATTACACGTTGATAGAGCCCCTAGGATTCTTGCTTGACTGCCAGCAGTATGAGGGCGATCATATACGTGGGAGCTGGTAGTCTATAAGCACATCCTTAAAAGGTCCCTAGTCATGGGAGTTTCGAGACAGGGCATCGATACTCTAGAGTAGACTAGTGTATACAGTCGAGACCCCGACGAGGGACGGTGGCCGGTCTCACAAGCCACTGGTGTCAGTTGGTTCACCTAAGATGTATACAGGTGCTCATTGGGTTATGAGTACACCGGAAAGGACTCGCCGGGAACATGCTAGTTGGTCTTATACCTGACGTCAGATAGCAGTTCCCTGGTGACATGTGTACAGGTTAGTTCATCGACCTGAGGATCGTCATTTGTCTCGTGTGAGTTCCCTCTGTACTTTGATTACTACCCTACCACGCTCAAAGGAGACGTGCAAACAGGTTTTAGTTGGGTGCAGTCCCGAGCCACATGGAGGCAGTGAGCGGATCTTCAGGGGTTCGTCTCTCCCGGTATTGGGGGTGAGGTCGCGCTGTGTCTAGGAGAGCCAGTACATGAAAAGTCCTTGGCCAAGGCAGGAGATTTACTGGTAGGTATTCCAGTAGTATCTCAGGGTGTTCTGGGCTGATCTCTGACACGACTTGTACCGCTTTTGGGGGTCTGACTTTTACTAACCCCCTAGGCCCGCCATGTGATGCTCATAGACGAACGGACCGGACTGTACGGATATTGTCACTGACAGGCTCAGTAGGGTGTCAGGATGAGTTCGCTCATCGACGTCTCTTTTGGTCAATAGCTGGTGGCCCGTCACGTATAGCTAATACCTCTGACGTACTAGTGGTTAAATCCACAGCTATAGTATTGACGAGTCTTTAGAGCCCCCCACATTCAGTTGCTCAAGTTTTCGGGCGAAACGCTGTAGAGGCCATATGGAGATATGGCAGGGTTCAATCAGATACGTGCGGTATTGCACGGATCCTGATCGGACGGTTTATACTAGCGGGCTTTGGTTTAAGCCGGATCCTAGTATAGTACAGTGTAGATTTTGTCTCATTGCATTTGTATTTTGGTCGGAATACAAATGCGGGTATGTATATACAGTAGCGGGGTTTTCCTGTAATTTATTACGGGATCAGTTTTTGGAGTTGCCAGTTTGTTTTCCGTTTCGGCCAATTTTCTTTGTATCTTTCATTGGCCGAAAATTGGTGGAGGAGGGCTTATTTGCATTTGTGCAAATTAGCTATTTGGAGGGTTGTCTTTGCATACTCTTGTATCATGATGGTTTCATGATGGAGCACCATCCCTTGACCATTTGACTTCTTCTTTCATGATGGCTTGACCTTTGTTATGATGATGAGGTTGGTGGAGTGTTGTTTTTGATTGGTGATTATTTTCTTTTCATCATACCCTTTTCTCTCTCTTTGATTTGGCTCACTCACTCACCTCATGGCTACACACTCTCCTCTCATTCTTTTTCTATGCCACGGCCGGCCAAAGAGATGGTGGGCTGTCCCAATTTGGTAGTGGGGATTTTTTACTCATTTGGCTAGGAAAAAATCTTTTTAGCTCCTCCTCCAAAAGCTTATCTTATATCCTCCACCAATGGCAACTCCCTAAACCCCTAGAGACACAAATAGCTCGCTGCACTATTCTACAGCAAACCTTGGGCACGTCGACTCGCCAACTTCATGCCCGAGTTGCCTCGGTATAGAGGTGGGAGCCCGTAAAAGAAGCCGGCGACGTGGTGCCCTTCTGGCGACTTGGTGGAGACCGGAGATTCCGTGGGAGATCGGGACGACGACGAGAAGACCGAAGGACACGGATCGCTCGGTATATCTCTCTTCCCATCTTGTAGTTAGCTAAGACTAGATTAATGGCCCGATCCGGGTTTTAGTGCGCGGTGGTGCCGGTTTGAAAAGTTAAAGTATTTTATTGCTTCCGCATTTTGGCCTCGGGATGACGGCCGGGGCGCCGCCGTGCACTTACAAAAAGGCCCGACGCAGAGGCAGAAACAAACCAAAGAATGGGGAAGGCGTTCGACAGCGACAAAGCGGGTCCAAAAAGCCACGCGGTCAAGAACCGAGCAGTCTGGATTCGTCTCTTATGAGGAAGATGGGTCGAGTATACTCTTTTCCCCAAGACAAGACAAGAAAGATATTCGATCTTGTTGTAAAACATCAGATGATAACGCTCCCGGAGTCCAAGCACCCCGAGCAAGCAGGCGAAGTCTCTCACCTGGACTATTGCTCCTATCACAGGGCAATAGGACATCCTCTCGAAGACTGCTTCACATTTAAAGACTGGGTAGAAGACTAGTATCAACAAGGCATGTTCTCTCTATCCAGCAGCTGGAGGATAGCCCCGCCGCAGAAGCATGAACCCAAAGCCGTCAGAGTAGAACTAGATCAACATCGGTCTTGGAAGCGAGCTCGTACCTGTCACGTGATAACGCTGTCAGAAGAAGAGCCCGAGAATATGGATGACCTCCCCTGGTGCTTCGAAAATGATGATGACGAGGTAATCTCAGAGTTTCTACCTGCGCCAAAGGAGCTGGAAGATGGGATACATACTACTGCTGATAACCTCAAGAAAATTGATTTGGGGACAGCAAGTGACCCGCGGCTGACGTTCGTCAGTGAGCTGTTGTCTGAAGAATGGGTGGCTACGGTAAAAGACGTGCTCATGCAGTATAAAGATTGTTTCGCATGGAACTATTCCGAAATGCCAGGTTTAGATCCAGAATTTGCTGTGCATAAACTGGCGATATCTCCGGACATTAAGCTGATTAAACAAGCGCCGAGAAGAATGCGGCTCGAGCTTAAGATGAGCATCAATGCCGAGGTCAAGAAGCTAATCGACTCCGGCTTCATCCAGGAGGTCCAATATCCTGACTGGATCGCCAACATCTTCCCAGTGATGAAGAAAAATGGGACGGTGCGTATATGTGTGGACTTTCGGGATCTCAATAAAGTCTGCCCGAAGGACGACTTCCCAGTACCGGTCACCGAGCTGATGATAGACAATACGTCCACTCATGAAGTTTTCTCCTTCATGGATGGCTCGCCAGGATACAATCAGATAAAGATGCATCCTGAGGACCAGAAGCACACCGCGTTCCGAACCCCTTTGGGCATATTCTGCTACAAGGTGATGCCTTTCGGTCTAAAGAACGCCGGTGCCACCTATCAGAGGGCCATGACGAAGATCTTCGATGACCTCATACATGAAATCGTCGAATGCTATATCGACGACCTTGTGGTAAAAATCAAGTCATACGAGGAACATTTAGAGCATCTGAAGACCGTATTTCAACGCCTTCGGCAATACAACTTGAAAATGAACCCTCTTAAATGCGCGTTCGGAGTTTCCTTGGGCAAATTCTTGGGATTCATCGTTCGACACTGAGGCATCGAGATAGATCCGTCGAAGATCAAGGAGATCATGGAAATGCCTCCGCCAAGGACTCTTAAGAAACTGCGGTCTCTCCAAGAGAAGCTCACGTATATCCGGCGATTTATAGCCAATCTTTCCGGCAAGTGTCGCCCCTACAGTCACTTGATGAAAAAGGGAACCCCGTTCGTCTGGGATCACAAATGCCAAAGCGCACTGGACGAAATCAAGCAATACCTGCAGAATCCGCCAGTGCTGGCCGCTATCGTTAAAGAAAAACCCCTCATTCTGTATACGACTGCCCTTGAAGGTTCATTAGGCGTATTATGGGCACAAGAGAACGACCAAGGGAAGGAGAGAGCCTCTACTATTTGAGTCGAGTTTTCCTGGGGGCAGAAAGAAATTACTCCCCCATCGAAAAACACTGCATAGCATTGATCTTCGCGATAATGAAACTCAGACACTACGCGTTGGCACATAAGGTCCATCTCATATCGAAGGTGGATTCTCTTAAATATTTGATGTCGAAGGCCATATTAACGGGGCGGCTCGCTAAGTGGGCCTTGCTATTGATAGAGTTCTCAATAACTTATCGACCTCTTAAAGCAGTGAAAGGCCAGCCATCGCCGACTTCCTTGCTGAGCATCCTATACCTGCCGATTTTCCTTTGAATTGCGAACTGCCAGACGAACATGCGTTTGACGTGATCGACGGTGGTGATACTGTTGGAGATAGTGCCCTCAGAGTCAATTATTAGGTCACAGGTACGTGATTGTAATGATTGAGGGAGGACCTATCCCAGTAGGACAGTCTTGCTCGAGATGATAGTATGCTATCTGGTTTACCTTTATCATCGTGTACTGCTTTAGGTGACATGACACGTCGCTATTACACGTTGATAGAGCCCCTAGGATTCTTGCTTGACCACCAGCAGTATGAGGGCGATCATATAAGTGGGAGCTGGGGGTCTATAAGCTTATCCTTAAAAGGTCCCTAGTCGTGGGAGTTTCGAGACTGGGCATCGATACTCCATTAGTAGACTAGTGTATACAGTCGAGACCCCGACGAGGGGCGGTGGCCGGTCTCACAAGCCACTGGTGTCAGTTGGATCACCTAAGATGTATACAGGTGCTCATTGGGTTATGAGTACACCGGACAGGACTCGCCGGGAACATGCTAGTTGGTCATATACCAGACGTCAGATGGCAGTTCCCTGGTGACATGTGTGCAGGTTAGTTCATCGACCTGGGGATCGTCATTTGTCTCGTGTGAGTTCCCACTGTACTTTGATTACTACCCTACCACGGCTCAAAGGAGTCGTGCAAACAGGTTTTAGTTGGATACAGTCCCGAGCCACATGGAGGCAGTGAGCGTATCTTCAGGGGTTCGTCTCTCCCGGTATTGGGGGTGAGGTCGTGCTGTGTCTAGGAGAGCCATTACACAAAGTCCTTGGCCAAGGCAAGGAGATTTACTGGTAGGTATTCCAGTAGTATCTCAGGGTGTTCTGGGCTACACTCCGACACGACTTGTACCGCTTTTGGGGGTCTGACTTTTACCAACCCCCTAGGCCCGCCATGCGATGCTCATAGACGAACGGACCGGACTGCACGGATATTGTCACTGACAGGCTCAGTTGGGTGTCGGGGTGAGCTTCCTCATCGACGTCCCATTTGGTCAGTACCTGGTAGCCCGTCACGTATTGGTTTATACCTCTGACGTGCTAGTGGTTAAATCCACAGCCAAGGTGTTGACGAGTCTTTAGAGTCCCCCACATTCAGTTACTCAGCTTTCGGGCGAAAGGTTGTAGAGGCCGTATGGAGATATGGCAAGGTCCGATCAGATACGTGCGGTATTGCACGGATCAGGATCGGACAGTCTGTACTATAGGCCGTATGCATATATGGCAGGGTTCGATCAGATACGTGCGGTATTGCACGGATCAGGATCGAACGGAAATTACTAGCCGGCTTTGGTATAAGCCGGATCCTAGTATAGTACAGTGTAGATTTTGTCTCATTGCATTTGTATTTCGGTCGAAATACAGATGCGGGTGTGTATGCACAGTATCGGGGTTTTCCTGTGATTTATTACGGGACCAGTTTTCTGGAGTTGCCAGTTTGCTTTCCGTTTCGGCCAATTTCCATTGTTCCGTTCATTGGCCGAAGATTGGTGGAGGAGGGCTTATTTGCATTGTTGCAAATAAGCATTAGTGGAGGGGGTTCTTTGCATCATGATGGTTTTCATGATGAGCACCATCACTTGACTTTCCTTTTTCATGATTGCTTGACTTGGTGAGGTGATGGTTGAGGTGGAGTGTTGGTTTTTCCTTTGTCATCATGGTTGTTGATGATGAGGTTGTTGGAGTGTTAGTTTAGGCTTGTGATCATTTCTTTTAATGATAGCCTTTCACTTGCTTATTCTCTTGATTCACTCTCTTGAGTTGAGGGTCTCTCTCCTTTTTCACTCACCCCTCACTTGCATGGCCGGCCTCTCCCCTCAAGGGCTGTCCAAAATTCTAGTGTAGGGATTTACACTCTTTTGGCTTGAAAAAATCATATTAGCTTCTCCTCCAAAAGCTTGTATCAATCCTCCACCACAATGGCATCTCCATAAACCCCAAATGAGACTTCTTCTACTACACATTCTACAACGAACCTTGGGCACGTCGAGTAGCCGGCTTCGTGCCCGAGTTGCCTCGGTATTGAGGTGGGAGCCCGTAAACGAAGAAGGCGATGTGGTGCACTTCCGGCGACGAGGAGGAGACGGGACATTCCGCAAGTGATCGGGACGATGGCGAGAAGACCGGAGGACTTGGATCGTCGGTATATCTCTAACCCATCTTGTCTAGTTAGCTTAGACTAGTTAATGGTTCGATCCGGGTTAAAGTGCGCGGTGGTGCCGGATTGCTAAGTCCGCAAAATTTAAGTTATTCACCGCTTCCGCATTGCGGCGTCGGATTGACGGCCGGGGCGCCGCCGTGCACTTACAGATACCCGGTGGGAACTCTATTTTGATGGGGTGTCCTTCATGAAGAAGCGCAAACAAAGCACCCTTATAATCAAATCAGGGGTATGCCTCATCTTCGTGACTCCACAGGGAGGAATAATGCGATTCGCCTTCTCCTTGACAGGGCCGAGGACGAACAACGAAGCCGAGTATGAAGCTTTGATAGCAGGTCTCGAGATCTCTATCGACATGGGAATCGAAAACCTCCTCATATACGGAGACTCCCAACTGATCGTCAGTTAAGTAAACGGCGACTATCAGATGTGCAAGCTTGAGTTGGTGAAATACGGAGAAAGAGTACAGCGACTGCTGACTCAAATTCCTTCCTACACTTTAGAAAGTATACCACGCGCGGAAAATAGTAAGGCGGATGCACTAGCCAAGCTCGCTAAAGAATTGGCTGACGAAAACCTCGATGACCTGAGGATCGTTGTACAAAGCCGCCGGGTTCTCACACCGACAGAAATATCCCCGGAGTCATCCAATGAAAAGGGAGCGATCGACCAAACGACTTTACAAATAAAAGACCAGGAAAAGGTTACCGATTGGAGGGAAGTCTTTATAGACTACTTCAAATCCCGTCGAACACTTGAAGACGCGTCTTCAAAACATCAGCTTATGAAACGAGCTCTGTCTTTTGCTTTTTTCAATGATACTCTGTATAAAAGGTCATTTGATTCTCTGTGGCTAAGATGCTTGGGGCCCGAAGAGGCAAAGAGGGTCGTCCAAGAAACTCACGACGGACTCTGCAGTTCTCACCAAGCCGGACCGAAGATGAAACTGAAGATCAAACGGATGGGTTATTATTTGCCCACGATGATCCAAGACTGCCTCGAATACGCGAAGCAGTGCCACGCGAGCCGAATTCACGGAGACTTTATCCATCAGCATCCAAATCCACTACATCCAAAAGTGGCTAGCTGGACGTTCGAAATGTGGGGGACTGACATAATCGGCCCTATCGAACCAGTATCGTCCAGAGGACATCGATTCATTTTGGCGACAACTGATTACTTCTCCAAATGGGCAGAAGCAGTACCGCTGAGGGAAGTGAAAACGGAGAATATCCTCCATTTCTTCAAAACACACGTCATTTATCAGTTTGGAACTCCGCGACGGATCATCTCCGATAACGGGCTAGCTTACAGAAGCCACAAGGTTAGCCGCTTCGCACAGCAGCATAACATAGACTGGAGATACTCCTCAGTCTATAATCCCCGAGCTAACGGTCTAGCTGAAGCTTTTAACAAGACCTTGACGAAGATCGTGAAAAAGACGGTGTCCCGAAATAAGAAGGACTAGCACGCGAGACTGCATGAAGCACTCTGGGTGTATCGAACTACGTTCAAAACGGCCATGAACACAACGCCGTATGCATTGGTATTCGGTACAGAGGCGGTACTTCCCCTCGAGATAGAGCTACCCTCTCTATGAGTGGCAGTTCACTACGAGTTAACAGATGAAGAGAATGCTCACCTTCGGCTTGAGGAGCTCGATGTCCTTGATGAAACTCGGCTCATGGTGCAACAAAATCTGGAGGCTTACAAAGCAAAGATGACGCGCTCATACGAAAGATTAACTAGGCCAAGAACATTCCGCCAAGGCGAACTCGTGCTAGTGGTCAAAAGACGTATGATCCCCAATCGTGCCAAGCGGTGGAAATTCGAGCCGAACTATAAAGGCCCGTATATCATAGACAAGGTCTACCAGGGTGGGGCCTATCTACTTATGGACATGCATGGCGAAAGGCCCTTCAGGCCAATAAATGGTCGCTTCTTAAAGAAATACTGTGCCTGACGAGTCACGGTCTAGGTCAATGATAGATGACGACGACTATGTCCGCTCGCTATCTTTCTAAGTCCAAACTCTATAAGTAGTATCCAGCTAACTGACCGAAACGTCCTTAAACTAACGACGGACCGAAACGTCGTTAAACTAACGACGGACCGAAACGTCCTTAAACTAACGGCGGACCGAAACGTCCTTAAACTAACAATGGACCACTATGTCCTAAAACTAGCCGTTGACCGAGATGTCGATAAACTACGGTGGATTGCAGTATCCCAAACATGATACAAGAAAAAAGAATAAAAAAAAGAGAAAAAAGAAAACGGTATGTCCATAAGCAAAATGGGCACGGGTGAAAACCCGAAAGGGCTCCGTGAGTAAAAACAGTAGGGCTACCGGCGAGTTTTGTGAAAACCCGAAAGGGCGCAATCTCGTTAAAAGACCCTGCAAGGTCCTCTCGACTTTGTAAGAAGAAACCACCTGCGTGAGATCCTTATGACTCACAAGGGAGCAACACACTTAGGGATCCCCACGATCCCTAGGGAGAAATTACACTTGCGTGATCCTCACGACTCGTAAGGAGAACCCTCTTATCAAACCCTCACGGCTCATAAGATTCCAAAGTCTTAAACTACAGGGATCTGAACCTGTTCTTAAGCAGCCACCACAACCTCCGATGCTGCCCTACAAGCGGCTCAATGCTGACCCTTGTATACAATCCACGGGCGCAAATAAACATTTCCCTAACAGAGTCCCATCCGTGACTAGGGATATGTCTACCCGGAGAACAGCCCTTATAAGTCCTCTCGATTTATAAGGAGAAAACACTCTTGTAAGATCCTTCCGACCTATAAGAGACAATACACTTAGGAATCTTCACGATTCCTGAGGAGAAAACACACTTACGAGATCCTTACGACTCGCAGGGAGAAATACCTTTATGAGACCCTTACGGCTCATGAAGTCAAAGCCTTAGTCGACAGGATCATAACCCTGTCTACTAAGCCACCTTTGTTCGACACCGACAGAGGCAAATGATGATTCACTCCTGGCAATATCCCAGTTGCAGCGGTGGTGATGCTGAAATCGGTGTCTAATCCCAAGCTTCAAGTAAGAAGCTAGCAAGCCACACATGCATACGAAATAGCCGAAATGATGGGGTAACTTGCAACAAAATTAGCAAGTAAAAAAAATGTATGCATGCAAAATAGCCGAAATGATCGGGCATCTCGCAATAAAAAGCAGTGAGTAAAAATAAAATAAATAGCCAAAATGATTGGGCAGTTCGCAATAAAAAAAGCAGCGAGTAAAAATAAAATAAATAGCCGTAATGATTGGGCAGCTCGCAATAAAAAAAAAGCAGCGAGTAAAAATAAAATGAATAGCCGAAATGATTGGGCACCGCGAAAAATTGCCGAAATGATGGGGCAATCGCGATCTTCGCGATACAAAAGCTGAAATGATAGAGTATCGCGGAAATAAAAAATATATAAATAAAATTCATGCCCTACAGGTGATATCACATCAATCCCTATATACAACCCAGGGGCGCAAACAAAGAACAAACCACACCTTCCCTCCATCAGAAAACGAAGCTAAGCCTCGACGGTTCAGGGATAGCCTAGAGATGATCAACAGCGTTCCTCTCCATTCCAGCAAGATTCAGACGCTTCGATCAACCCTGGAGCTACGGCAAAACCCCTACTCCGAATCGCGATGGTACCCAGACAACCTGGAGACCATTTCAATATTCGTCTCATTACAACCGACAGTACGTCATCAATATGACCCCGTTCGGAAATACGTCATCCACATGACCCCGTTCGGAAATACGTGATCAACATGACCCTGCTCGGAAATACGTCATCAATATGACCCCGTTCGGAAATACGTCATCCACATGACCCTGTTCGGAAATACGTCATCAACATGACCCCACTCAGAAATACGTCATCAACATGACCCCGCTCGGAAATGCGTCATCCACATGACCCCGTTCGGAAATACGTCATCCACATGACCCCGCTCGGAAATACGTCATCAACATGACCCAGCTCGAAAATACGTCATCAACATGACCCCGTTCGGAAATACGTCATCCACATGACCCCGTTCGGAAATACGTCATCCACATGATCCCGTTCGGAAATACGTCATCCATATGACCCCGCTCGGAAATACGTCATGCACATGACCCCGTTCGGAAATACGTCATCCACATGACCCCGTTTGGAAATACGTCATCCACATGACCCCGTTCGGAAATACGTCATCAACATGACCCTGCTCGGAAATACGTCATCAACATGACCCCGTTCGGAAATACGTCATCCATATGACCCCGTTCGGAAATACGTCATCAACATGACCGTGCTCGGAAATACGTCATCAACATGACCCCGTTCGGAAATACGTCATCCACATGACCTCGTTCGGAAATACGTCATCCACATAACCCCGTTCGGAAATCCGTCATCCACATGACCCCGTTCGGAAATACGTCATCAATATGACCCCGTTCGGAAATACGTCATCCACTTGACCCCGTTCGGAAATACGTCATCCACATGACCCCGCTCGGAAATACGTCATCCATATGACCCCGTTCGGAAATACATCATCCACATGACCCCGCTCGGAAATACGTCATCCACATGACCCCGTTCAGAAATACGTCATCCACATGACCCCGTTCGGAAATACATCATCCTCATGACCCCGTTCGGAAATACGTCATCCATATGACCCCGTCACGGAAATACGTCATCCATATGACCCCGTTTTGGAAATACGTCATCTACATTTCTATCCCACTAAACACTTACGGGTCCTCTCGATTCATAAGGAAGAAAACTCTCTTATAAGATCCTTACGACGTATAAGGGAAAACACACTTAGGAATCCTCACGATTCCTAAGGAGAAAACACACCTACAAGATCCTCTCGACTTGTAGGGAGAAAAGTCGTTATGAGACCCTCACGGCTCATAAAGTTGAAAAGTCTTAGGTAACAGATCTGAACCTGCTTCCTAAGCCATCACTACCCCTCGAAGAAGCCAAGACAAGATGCTCACTATACCATCTATAGGCTATGCTTACTAAGATAACATGCCGGCAACAAAGAGAAGAAAGCGACAAGGAGAACATTTAATTCGCATTTAATTAAGCGTTCGAGGCATACCCGTTCATGCATGTGCAAAAGATTTAGTACATAAAACAAAACAAGCTGAAATGAAGAATTTGCCATTCATACTGCGAAAAAGTTCTTACAATTATGAAAGCAGTAAACAAAAACATTATCAAGATGATTACAATGGCAAAACCTCAGATCCAGGGCATGGATTGAGGAATTCAAAAGTGACGTTGTCCAGAATCTTCCAGACCTTTCGAACCATCCTAGTATGCTTTCTTTCGCGATCACAAGCGTCGGGATCTTCACGGATGTCCTCCACCCTCCGATAGGCAGCAAGTATTGCCGCCTGTTAAAAAGCCTGATGCAGAAGATCGATAAGGTTGTCTCGCCTTCTCTTTAAGATTAAGCCCATCAGATACACCGAGTGCACCTTATCCTCGGCGGCATCCAATGCCTTAAGTGGCACGCCAGTACAGAATAGAGGAAGTGCTTCCCAGATCGCTCCCACGATAAGCCTCAGGAGAGAGGAACGTCGAGGAAGCAGTCGACCATCGTATGCTTCAAAGCGACTCATGATTTCGGCATACTGGGCGTTTGTGAATTCTCAATTTTGAGAACGGCCGAGTGAGCGAATGTTTCCGTAAGAGATGATCTCATCAAGGTCATACATATGAGCGTCCATAACTCCTGGAAAAGAAAATTAACAAGAATTAGCGGACAAACTGATTAGGCAGATTCTTATTAAAAACAGGAAACGGATTCTAATTATGACACCTAATAAATTCGAATCTGTGAGAAATCCTAAAAAGGGAATCTCATTTAATAAGCAACCCTTCGGGTCAAGGATTTAAATTCCCCGAGAGCAAGGCTCTGCAGACAGGAATGACACCTATCAAAGTCAATTATGAAAGGAATTTAAAGAGATTCCCCGGGAATGCTAAGAGCCTGGCTCTGTAATGATGATGGAAAAATCCATCAAGAATTAATTAAAATTAATTTTTATAAATTAGAAATTCTATGATCTTCAAGATCCATGAATAAACTCTGAAGAGAGCAAAGCTCTATCATTGAAACCCTAAATGGGTTTTCTTTAGATCGAAGATCTATGAAGAGCAAGGCTCTGTTAATGGGTAAAACTTTAATTTATTAAAAGTTTTAAACTTTACCTAAATTTTAACAGAGTTTTGACTCTTAAAAGGTTCTCAAACAGGGGAGCAATGCTCTGAAGAAGAGATAATTCTCAAGGAGAAGATGAAAATCATCTAGAGGACCAAAGGTCCTATTTATAGGCGTTAAGCCGCCTCTTCAACTTCTGAGTTGATCCAAGAGCTCAGATGTTGCCACCGCTGCGCTCACGTGTGGGCCATGTAAGCGCAACGGTGGGGGAGGCATTTGTTTCCCTAATCAGAGCAAACCTCTGTTCAAATTCCAAGATTTGAAATGAAGCGACGCTTCTGTTTCCCCCAATCAGAGCAAAACTCTGTTTTAAAATTTCAAAACTCAAAAGTTGAACCAACGCTTCAGATCCAGCGCTCTGCGCTGCGCGCCACGTGTCAAACACGGGTGCGCTAGCGCAGTTGAGCTGCGCTCTGCGCTGCGCGCCACGTGTCGAACGTAGGTGCGCTAGCGCAAGGGGCGCCGGCGCTGGAATTAAAAATTCCCCACCGTTAGATCAAAAGATCTAATAATAATAAATTATTAATTAGAATTAAAATTCTGTTACGAAAAGATCTTTTCAATCTTATTAAAACAAGAAGATTATCTTCTGCAAAGTAGAAGCCTTAGGATCAAAGATCCAACTGTGGGAAATATTCCCTAATCAATCAGAGAAAGATCTCTTAAAACTGATTTAACAAATCAATTGGCCCTATATAAAGACCCCAAGACTTAAAGTCTGATATAGAAAACCCTCCTGCAAATTTTGAGAAAAAACTCAAAGAAAAAGAAAAGCATGCTTTTGGTGAAAGAAGATCATTTTCTTCAAGGTAAAGAACATGATTCTTGAACACAGAGATGAAATCATCTCATAAAAGAAGAACTATCTTCTAAAAAAGTTCATAGATCTACAAAAGACCAGGTCTTTGATAAAAAAAAGGATCAGAGATCTTATTATAAGAACTAAAAAGTAGTATTCACTTCATTCATAGATCCTTGATCTACAAAGGCAGTGCCCTATTTTATAAATAAGAACTTTTTGTTCTTAAACCTTGAGGCAATGCCTCTTTTAAAGGGAGAACATAAATTTGTTCTCTGATCATAAATTTGATCAAATGCCCTTTGCGCTACTGAAAAGTGCTTTGCACTCATGAACTGCGCTTTTACGCTCCTTGGATCGGCGCTCAGCGCCAAAACGTGCCACGTGTCAACCACATATGCAATTTGCGCTTTGCGCTTCTGAAATAGCGCACTGCGCTCATGGGCTGGCGCTCAGCTCCAGGCACGCCATGTGTCACTCACTGGTGCACCATCAAACTAGCGCAAAGCGCTCATAAATTGAAAGCGCAATGCGCTCATAAGCTGGCACTTAGCGCTAAGCGTGACACGTGTTTTTTTCGTGTGCGCTACTCGACAGAAGCGCAATGCGCTCTCTAATTGGTGCAAAGCGCCTGGCGCGCCACGTGGCGCATTGTCAGAACACATTTTGTTCTGATGAATACTATGCATTCAATACAAGACAAAAGATGTCAGGATCTAGTGCTTAGCATTACTAAAAGGGCCGAGCCCAAGTAAAGGCTCAATAGCCAGAACAACAAAATGTTAAACATTTTAATTGGACTTAGCCCAATTCTGGACATAAGTTCTCAACTTATATTGAACTGAGCACATCTGCTCACAAGTGTCCAACAGATCTTAGTCTCAAACTGGGCTACAGATCTTTCAAACAATTCACACCGGTTTGAGGGTACATCTCGTTACTCCTCTTATATTTGTCGTTGTAATCCTTCAACGTCTTCAGAGAGGTGACGGGTCCCGATGACCACACATTTCTACGGACTGCGGGGTCCTTAAACTCATGGACTACGATGTCCTTAAACTTTATAGTCTACGATGTCTTTAAACCGGACTGTAGGGTCCTTAAGCCCATGGACTACGATGTCCTTAACCTGGACTGTGGGGTCCCTTTAAACCCACGGACTACGATGTCCTTAACCTGGACCGAGATGTCCTTAAACTACCGATGGACCGAGATGTCCTTAAACTAACAATGGACCACCATGTCCTTAAACTGGTAATCGACCGCAATGTCCCTAAACTAAACAATAGAGCCCAATTGCTCTCTTGTCAGATCTAAATGATCCTCTTAAGTTGATCTTAGTCTAAAAATTAGACTAACCTATCCTTAACATACGTTTAAGTTGATTTTAGTTTCAAATGAGGCTAACGTATCCTTAAACCCAAGCCTCAAACCCAAATCTAAGAAGATACGGATTTGGACCAATCCACGCCCTACGGGCGACAACATAAATTAGTCTCCGTATACAATCCACGGGCAACCACAAATAAAACAAACACCCATGACACGAAGTGACCATCTGGAGAAGGAGAAAGTTGTTACCGCGATGCGGTAGTGTAATTAACTGCAGGGGCTTGCGCCTGTAGGGTAGAGTGTCCCCACAATCAAAAACCCCTCAAACGAGGGGGAATCTGACGAAGTCTGCTACATCGGCCGCATCCGTTTAAACCTTCGATGCATGGTGCCATAAATCAACTTGGCATCTTCGGAGAGATGGACGGATAGCACCAATTAGCATCTGCCCCCAGATTCAAGCAAGACGTCCAACGCGTCTTCCCGGTTTCCGGCGGTAAACAAGACAAATAAAGGGATTAGAAAGAGGGCAAAGTAAAATGCGACTGCTATTCACGACCAAACCAAGACTTTCATCGCCACTCCTACTTCACCTTTGTATTTCTCCAGAACACTCCGTATTACTACGAACATCCAATTCCATTGGATAAATCGATCGTATGGTTATATACGAACTCGAAGGACCTTTTTCGAGGATGGATTCTGGTTCAGGAGAAATAGGAATAAGGTTTATTCTGTTGTCTTTTATCCTTACCTTCTCTCAGGTTGCGAGTGCTCCTAGGATTAGGAGAGTACACCTGTCATGCTTATTGGATAGTCTTCTTCCAAACCATAGGCTGGTGCCGAACGGTAGGGAAGGAAGAAAACCATTTAAGCCTAACGAAGGTGTACAGAAGATAATGAGTAAAGACAAATAAAAGGAATTGGAGAGATGTCAAGGAAATATACGGTTACAGTCATGAATCTGATAATGGAAGAGGCATTACTAGGAATACCCGGATACCCCTTCGAAACATTTTAATATTTCAGTTTCTCTATGCGTTGTTAATTGAAAACTGATTTCCCAATTAGGTCTTTACTCCAGGGTATATATTTACCAGTTTTGATCCTCACATCTGTATGGTTTTACAGATGATGAGTGGGAGTAAATTATTGGGAATTAGGTGATCATCCTCATTATATCGGAATTCGTTGTAATTGGTGATATTTGAGGAAATCGCCTGGGTTGTTTGCCGGACGACAAGTATTTGGTTTTGAATATCCGTTGTTATGCACCAATTTCAAACTGATATATCTGTAAGTTTATTTTTATAAAGTGAGATGTAGCTTTTTGAAATTATATCCATGATATTTACCTATATCAGTTGATGGTTAGGTAAGGAGCATTCAACAGCGGTGTTAGTCTTCATAACCATAGTACAGTTTTCAACCTATGACGCACAGGGTTTAAGTTATTAAACTCAGGGGACTTATACAATGTATTGTATGTTGTCCAGTGTCCATTAGGACACAGGGGTTGGTCCTCGTACTATATTCTATTTACTTTTGACTTCTCAAGTTTTGGACAAGTGTTTCATAGAAATACAAGGTCCAAGTTTGAGAAGTTATAGGTACAAGAATAAAGTAGAGAACCAGGTGTCGCAAGTATCGGGATTCTTCAAGGTGATCGAAGATGTAGATACTTGTATAAGGTATTCAGTTGATAATAATAGTTTTGAGGAACTTGTTTCTCTTCAGGTTACTCATAATTGGACGCACTCCTAAGTTGAGTAATGCTGATCGGCCTCTCTCCATTTAGTTGACATGCACTGGAGACAGCTGCATGATTTGAATTTGGTTTTAATTAAATTAGTGCCTTTGTTTCTATATTAGATATATACCGAATCAATTTATATCTTAACGATGTTAAGGTATAGGGAGTCGTCCGGCTAATGCTTAAAACCAGAATCCGGATAAACTCAAGGCACGTTTTAGTAATGGCTGTTTGTGGGTTATCCCCGGCTTTGACGAGGGTTAATTTTCTACCATCTTGAAGATCAATAGTGATATTGTTCTTGACTCGCCACAGTTTTAGCAAAATGAACTTTTTCAAAATGGAACAGTGGGAGTATGGTAGAATTAGAAGTGATTCCAGAACCACAAACGATTACTGAAAATTTAATAAAGAATCTAAAGATTCAATCAGGATTGACATTCCATTAGCCACTCCGGAGATATGGTGGGTTACCTCAGGCACCCGAGAGATACTTCGGTAGTCTTAAGGACGGTGACAGGGAGGTTCTTGTTTACCCAGACTTGATACTACTGTTGTTCCCGACTATGAGACCCGGCAGGAGGATGAGTATAGCGTCATTCTAAACTAGCTTTAGAAGTGCACGTGTATATGACTCTGCCAGAGGGTTGTCGTAATCAGTGGGAGCAGCGGAAACGTAGTGGACAAGTAACTTATGTCTATTTATAGATTAAAGCAGATACATCGGAGAAAGATCATCTATTTTTGATGTGACGGTCATGGGCTTTGACTTCATCAGAATAGGGGATGGATCTGTTAAGAAGGTAGTAGGGTGTGATGTCCTGGTATTTGCATGACATACACAGAGTAGGAAGTGAAATTCCTATATTACGATTGGTTATACTTTGGTTGTCACACTGTGTTTTCTCCACATAGGTTATGGATATTATATCAGACATTCTGGTTACTAGATCTATGGTTTTAGATCTAGATTTAGGAAGTGTCCCAATCTGGGTACTTAGACAGTATTCTAAAGGTATTTTAGAATGGACGACTCCTGGCATGGTGATGTACCTGCAAGTGATGGAGTCACCCTCTCTAAAGGTGTCTTACAGACTAAAGGGGAGAGGGGTGTGCATGATTGGCATATCACTTGCTTAGGCAATTGAGTCAATCATGAGATGTCAATTACCATACCAGATGTTGTTTTTGCACTAGATGTAATAAATTGATATATTAATCCAATCCTGGAGAAAACGATTGGAAGCAATTTATGAACATAAGTAGATCTTCAAGGGATTTGATAACGACAGCCTCCTTCGGGAGACGGTTATCATTCCAGGCTTCCAAGGTGACCAGGATGACAGAGTGACTGTCAGAATTATAGTTTTCCCTCTGACGAGGAACAGTAGTTTAGACAGGTGGTCCAAGCGGATACTGGGAATGGTATGGCGCAGTGTACTAATTGAGTTCAGTGGACGATACAGTCTAAATAGTTTGCTGGATTTGGAGTTCTTTTGTGAACTGGGTCCCATCAGATATCTATAAATATTCTAAGACGGGTATTGCTCATTTCAAGAGATAGTTTTCTCCGCGAAGTTGAGATAAAGAGAGACATAGAAAGAAATACTGGAGCGGATCCACTCACTGAGGCTATTTCTCGAACGCAATAGTTTTAAAAACGAGATTTGTGAAACTGATTAGTAGAGGAGTTGGGTGTTCGGTATCACACGGGCTGTGAGTATGCGACATTGCAATAATTAGCCTTAAGTGCAAGTGGGAGATTGTTGGCTATAGTGCCCTCAAGGCAATTATCATAGTCGTAGGTATGTGATTATGATGATTGAGAGGGGACCTATACCGATAAAACAGTCTTACTCGAGATAATTGTATGCTATCTGGTTTGTCTTTATCATCATATGTTGATAAAACCCATAGGATTCTTGCTTGACTGCCAGCATTGTGATGGCGATCACATACGTGGGAGTTGGGGGTCTATAAGCACATCCTTAAATGTCCCTAGTCATGGGAGTATCAAGACCGGGCATCGATACTCCAGTGTAGACTGGTGAATACTTATCTAGACCCTGACGAGGGGCAGTGGCCGGTCTCACTAGCCATTGGTGTTAGTTGTTCACCTAAGATAGTATACATGTGCTCATTGGGTTATGAGTGCACTGGACGGACTCGCAGGGAATATGCTAGTTGGTATTATACCTATAGTCAGATAGCAGTTCCCTGATGACATGTGTACAGGTTAGTCTGTTGACCTGAGATCGTCATTTGTCTCATATGAGTTTCCACTGTGCTTTGATTACTACCCTACCATGGCTCAAAGGAGTCGTACAAACAGGTTTTAGTTGGGTACAGTCCCGAGCCACATGGAGGCAGTGAGCGGATCGTCGGGGATTCATCTCTCCCGGTATTGGGGGTTGATGTCGCGCAGTGCACGGATGGCCATCACTAGAAATCCTCGGCCGGGGTATGTGAGAATTACCGATCCAGGGTGGTGATGGGTTTCATACCGACACGAATTATCGCGTTGTTAGGGGTATGACTTTATCCACCTCTAGACTCGATATGCGATGCTCTTAGACGAACACCCCTAGTGTAGAATAATTTGTCTCTTTGGAGTCATGAAGTTGCCATGGTGATGGAGGAATGAGCAATGGAAATGAGCTTTGGGATTTTTGGTGTAAGGAAAAATGATATGAGATGAACATATTGCAACTACCAAAAATGAACCTCTCCATCCTCCTCAAAAGTGGCCGGCCCTCTATCATAAAATGGTGGAGGGAAAAAGAAAACAAAACCATGAAGGGAGGTGAGAGTAGTAAAAGCAAAGGGTGACCATAAGCCAAAAGTGATGATAACAAGGTCATATCAATTTCTAATCCATTCTAATCTCATTTAATGCAAATCAAGAGATGGAAAAAGAATCTCATGATACTTGGAACCATCATGAAGCCACATATCACAAATAACACCTCCATAAAAGATAATCTGCACACTTACAAATAACCCCCTCCATCGGAAAAGTCCGGCCGGGAAGGAACAAAGGAAAACTGGCCGAAACAGAATGCAAACTGGCAACTCCCAAAAACTGATCCCGTAATAAATTACAGGAAAATCCTGCGACTGTATATACATACCCGCATTTGTATTCCCACTGAATACAAATGCAAAGAGACAAAATCTACACTGTACAATACTAAGATCCGGCTTAAACGAAAGCCCGCTAGTATTATCCGTCCGATCATGATCCATGCAATACCACACGTATATGATTGAACCCTGCCATATCTCCATACGGCCTCTACAGCGTTTCGCCCGAAACTTGAGAAACTGGTCTGTGGGGGACTCTAAAGACTCGTCAATACTTTGGTTGTGGTTTTAACCACTAGCACGTCAGAGGTATTAGCCATATGTAACGGGCTACCAGGTATTGACCAAAAGGGACATCGATGAGCGAACTCATCCTGACACCCTACTGAGCCTGTCAGTGACAATATCCGTACAGTCCGGTACGTTCGTCTATGAGCATCGCATGGCGGGCTTAGGGGGTTGGTAAAAGTCAGACCCCCAAAAGTGGTACAAGTCATGTCGGAGTGTAGCCCAGAATACCCTGAGATACTACTGGAATACCTACCAGTAAATATCCTGCCTTGGCCAAGGACTTCGTATAATGGCTCTCCTAGACACAGCGCGACCTCACCCCCAATACCGGGAGAGACGAACCCCTGAAGATCCACTCACTGCCTCCATGTGGCTCGGGACTGTACCCAACTAAAACCTGTTTGCACGTTTCCTTTGAGCGTGGTAGGGTAGTAATCAAAGTACAGTAGGAACTCACACGAGACAAATGACGATCTCAGGTCGATGAACTAACCTGTACACATGTCACCAGGGAACTGCTATCTGACGTCAGGTATAAAACCAACTAGCATGTTCCCGGCGAGTCCTGTCCGGTGTACTCATAACCCAATGGGCACCTGTATACATCTTAGGTGAACCAACTGACACCAGTGGCTTGTGTGACCGGCCATCGCCCCTCGTCGGGGTCTCGACTGTATACACTAGTCTACTCTGGAGAATCGATGCCTTGTCTCGAAACTCCCACGGCTAGGGACCTTTTAAGGATTTGCTTATAGACCCCAGCTCCCACGTATATGATCGCCCTTATACTGCTGGCAGTCAAGCAAGAATCCTAGGGGCTCTATCAACGCGTAATAGTGACCTGTAAGGTCACCTAAAGCAGTACACGATGATAAAGATAAACCAGATAGAATACTATCATCTTGAGTAAGACCGTCCTACCGGTATAGGTCCTCCCTCAATCATTCCAATCACGTGCCTGTGATCCAATAATTGACTCTGAGGGCACTATCTCCAACAGGTATAACCGTTCTATCTCCTTTTGTTAGTTTGCTTGTTTTAGGGTTAATGGTTTCGATCTTGGAAATCGGGTAATGGTAGCGCCGGGTTTTAGAAAATTTTTGTTCCGCATTTGGCCACGGTTCGATGGCCGGGGCGCTCCCATAACCCAACAATATTCATGGCTCACTCTTAGTCTCACTTGGTGCATTCTCTTCCCACTTTGAGACTTAGCCATTTTCTTTAGTTGCTCATGCCACATGTTTCCTCACCTCCTCTTCATCTTCTTGAGTTGCTCATGTAGCATTTGTGATGAGAGAAAAATCATAGTGACACATTCCTACACCTCCACTCTCCATTGCTAGCAACCTTGGAGCATCGGTTGCCTCGCTTGGCGAGGCTGAAGCTTGCGTCGTTTCCCTCAGGTGGATCATCGTAGATGAGGGAAGACCGACAACCAAATTGATCCGCAACCTTTAGGAGCTTGGGATGATGGTTGAAGACCGAAGGACTCGGATCAATTTGGTATAACCATTCTAACTTATTTTTATATGCTTGCTAGTATAGGGTTTAGGGTAGATTCGGGCATCGGGTAATGGTAGCGCCAGTTTAGTAAATTTTTGTTCCGCATTTGGCCATGGTTTGATGGCTGCGGCGCTGTTGTAACCCAACAACTTCATCATAAACGATGAAGTGAAGAAGCCATTTACGTGTCCTCTCTACTCGTAAGGAGAAAATCACTATTGTAGGATCCTTATGACTTACAAGAGAAAACCCAGTTAGGAGCCCTCATGACTCCTGAGGAGAAAATACACCTGCAAGATCCTCTCGACTCGTAGGAAGAAAATACTTTACGAGACCCTCATGGCCTATAAAGTTGAAAAGTCTTAGGTGACAGGGATCTAAGTATGTTTCCTAAGCCATCGCTGCTTTGCGGCTTATCTCCAAATTGAATACCGTATACTATCTATGGGCTACCCATAATGAAGTTGTACACAAACATCTTCCATTGGCTAACCAAGCTATAAATGAGGAGAAGAAGCCACTTATGTGTCCTCTCGAATCATAAGGAGAAAAGTCATATGTGAGATCCTTACGACTCACAAGAGAAAACACACTTAGGGATCCTCATGATTTCTACGGAGAAAATACACCTACAAGATCCTCTTGACTCGTAAGGAGAAAACAACTTTGTGAGATTTTTACGGTTCACGAAGATTGAAAAAAGTCTTAGGCGCCAGGGATCTAAACCTGTTTCCTAAGCCATCAAATTGCGTACGTTGCATCACTTTGTACTACTTAACCCACGAACATACTTACGTGGAAAAAGTAGTAGGGGAATTTGTTCCCGCCAAAAATTTGACGCTCGAAACTTAAGCTTCACCAAGACAAGAAAAACGCTAAGGTAAAAGTGTCAAGCCGGGATGCACACGCGCACCATATGCAAAGCACGTGGTGCAAGCCGCCAAGCCCACTACGCATGCGCACCACATGAAAAGCATGTGGTGCAAGTTGCCATGTCTATGCGCATATACATCACGTGCAAAGAATGTGGCGCAAGCCGTACGTTGGGTTGAAGTGCATGCTTCAGTATAGCTTAAGCTATTTTTGGGAATTATTTCCCTATCCTTCTTAAATAGAAAGATTTCTCTTGTTAACAAGAGATAATTTTATTATCTTTCTAAAACAAGAAAGATATTAACTCTGTTAACAGAGAACCTTTAGATTTACAATTCAACAATGCTTAAGCACCCCGGTTGATTTTAAGATCATTTTGAGATATCTCATATGAGATATTTTCGCACTTTCCTAACAATTCCCCTCTCCTATAAATAGGAGAGGGGGTGAAGGGATCAAGAAAGATAGACCCCATAAGCTCTGCAATTCTTTTTCTTCCTCTTTCAAAAACCCGAGGTAAAGGAGATCAATCTCTATCAAAAAGAAGAAAGCTTCAGCTTTATATAAAATGCTTTTGCTTTTTTGAATCCATTGATTCATCATACACAAGATCAAAGGATTTTATGGTTGATCTTTCTTATACAAAAGTTTTGATATTTATGAGAGATCGATCATAAGATCCAAGATTTTGAGGAGAGCCCCCATATAACGTGTTTCGACATATAAAAACCGAAGCTTTTGCTTCCTCATGAGTTTCGACTCCCTTGAAAGTTCATTCACAAAATACTGGTGCACACAGTATAAACGCACCCAAAAATTAAAAAAAAACATATATTTCGGTCATTCGAAAGAAAAATCATTCTTGAAAGAATTAGGGTGCACCTTAATCCTGGTGCGCATCCCCTGAATACGCCACATGTGATACACACGTGCGCGCAAGTCAATCGCACCTTAACCTGGTGCGCATCCGTAAGATATGTGATACGTGTTATGCACATGCGCACAAGTCGATCGCACCCTACCTTAGGGCACACTGTATGAAATTTTTATCATGTCCGCAGCACATGCCATACACATGAGCACAAGGTAGAAGTATCGTCTATGAAGACGTGCGCATCACGTGCCGTACATGTGAGCGTAGGAGGAAGGAATTGCTAAAAAAGATGTGCGCATTACGTACCATACACGCGAGCACAAGCTGAGAATATACCTTATGATGAAGTGTACATCACGTGTAAAACACGTGCGCAATCCTTAACTTTAAAGACATGAACATCACATGCTTTACCCATGCGCATAGAACAGTCACATCCTAATCTTGATCGCATCTCCAAAAAAATTGATACCATGCAATGCGACACGTGCAACGTACGTGTGCACAAATCAGCAGTAGATACTCATGCGCATTCCGTGCCATGAACGTGCGCGCATACCATGCGCATCCATAGTGTGCATGCACATCTAATAATCAAGCTAAAGCTTGAAAACTTAGTTAAAACAAGTTAAGTATGAAACCTTATGTTTCTTATATGATCAAATGATCAACTGAGAACATCTTCTCAAAATATGACTTTATCATCTAAGTTGATCTTAGTCTAAAACAAAACTAACGATTCTTAGATAAACACATATATCCCATGAACTGATGGAACTCACAAATATGAGAAATGATACCGAGGTTCAATCCAGTTGGCAAACTAAGCTACCAACGTGGTCTCAAACTCTAAATCTAAATATGTATGGATTTGGACTAATCCGTGTCCTACGGGCAACGATATAAATTAGTCTCCTTATACAATTCAAGAGCAACCCAAAATAAACAAAAACACGACACATGAAGGAATAGACCTGGAGTGCAGGAAGTTGTTATTACTTGCAATAGCATAATTAACTAAAGGGACTTGCGCCTGTAAGGAAAAGCGTCCCTACAATCAATAAACCTTCCATCGATGGAAAGAAATCTGAAAAGACAGCTACAACGGTCGCATCCATCCAAATCTTCGATATACGGTACCATAAATCAACTTGGTATTTTCGGAGAGGTGGATGAATTTTCCAAATATCCTCTTCCCACAGATTTAGGCTGGACGCGGTCCCTACGCCTCAGTCTGGTTTCTGGCGATAAACAGGAGTGAAGTTGGAGCTTGGATCGGTTTCCCTCGTGTGGATCATTTTTGGTAAGGGCGACCGTCTCTCAAGCTTGTTCCCGGTGGCATAGGATCCTAGAAGGGGTCTTCCACGATTGGGTGGACATGCTAGAAAGGTTGTATGTTCGCATCCGAGTAGCTAGATATCTTGTATCATTTCTAGTTTAGTGTTTGAAAAGATTTCTCGGTTGCATTTTTTAGTGCTCACATGAAAATTTTCGTTTATTATTCCTCCTTTGTTTTTCGCTTCCGTTGCATGAGCGCTAGGAACCCAGCAGTTGTATCATCGGTTATTGTGAATGTTATTGTATACTCACTTGACACCCATTCTTGTATAATGTTATATTATATCACACATCCGTTTGTTATCATTATGATGTTATCTATGACGCTCTGACGTCTGAGTTTTGCATGGTATAGATCCTTTGACTTTAGCGTCGCAGGATATGGAGTATTTTGAGAAGGTATCGGAGATGTGAAGAGTATTCTGTTTATCTAGTTATTTATGGTTTTAGTTTTCTTCCTGCACCGAACTATTTTTATTGGATTTCTTGTAAGCCCATAAGGGATTAGTATTGTTTATTGTTCTTATTTACTTCTTGGATCAGTTGATATTGATATTCTAGTTTTGCTACTGCTTTTGTGCTATTGTTTTATTGTGGCATTAGACATGTATTAGTGCTAGATATATATTATTGTATTTCTTGATTACTGCATGACAGCGCTAATGTGATTATGGAAGGATGGATCCTTTCCGTAGTTAGTATGGCCAGCCGAGTTATGTTCCGTATTTTATGTATTTTGGGAAGCGGGGCATGACACACAATAGTGGGTGTAACTGACGATGAAATAGAAGAATCAAGAAATGATACATCTATCTCGGAATAAGCAAAATTCGGTACATTTTCGAAAAATGTGACGTTACGAGAAATATGAAGTTGTTTACTAGTAGGATCGTAATATCTGTATCCTTTATTAGACAGACTATACCCAATCATAAAATACTTCACTGAGCGAGAAGAAAGTTTATCTCGTTCATGAGCAGGAAGAAGAACGAAACAAACACATCTATACGTAAGTAAAATGGAATAGTCAAAGGAGGATTTATAAAGCCTCAAGTGTGCAGTGGCATTCGGAAATAAAGAAGATGGAGTAATGTTGATGAGAAGTATAGCAGTCAAAAGAGCCTTAACCCAATAAGAGCAAGGAAAAAATGCAAAGAGTAAGAGGGTTCGTGTCGTGTCAAGAATATGTCGATATTCTCTTTCTGTTATACCATTTTATTCATGAGTATATGGACATGATTGTTGGAGAAGTGTGCCATGAGATTTAAGGATAGCTTGCATTAATGATGAAACGTACTCACAAGCATTGTCAGATCTGAAAATTTTAATTCGTTTTTGAAATTGGTTGTAAATCATGTTTGTAAATTCAGTATAAATGGATGAAATCTCAGATCTAGCACGTATAAGATAAACCCAAGAATAACGAGAGTAGTTATCAATAAAAAAACATAATATCGATAACCAGACATGGATATCACAGGAGCAGGCACCCAAATATCAGAATGAATCAAGTCAAAAGGTTCCAAAGAAGTTTTATTATGTGACACAAATGGTAAGGAAGTTTGTTTGGCTAATTGGCATCCAACACAATTATTTGAGGCAGTAGTACGTAAAGACCCTAAGACTCCAGACTCAGATAAGGAATTAGGACGAGAATGCGAAATATGACCTATACGGCGATCTTATATATCAGAGATAACTGATCCAGCTATAATCTTACTCGAGACAGGTAATTGTAAATATTCCAACTGATACAAGCCATTCACTTTTCGGTCCGTCCCAATCTTCTGACCAGTGCTCGAATCCTGCACAATACAAGAAATAGATGAGAAAGTGATAGTGTAAGTAGAATCAGCAATCGACTAATAGATAGAAGATTTATTGTTAGTTTGGGCGCATGCAATACAGATGAAAGAGTAAGATTGCCAAGAGAGTGCGAACTAAGTATGATGTCACCATACTGAGTAACTGCAAGTGATGAGCCATTAGCAGTATGTATGTTTGACATAGGAATGGTAAAACAATTTGTAAGAAAAGATTTATCAAAAGTCATATGATGTGAAGCACCTGAGTCAAATATCCAAGAAATAGAAATACCAGACTTAGCAATTGAGACAGTACAATCAGAAAATGTAGAAGATAATCTCTTGGAAGCTCTATCGATGCCAAGACTCCGTACAAAGATACCAATGATTTGTGTTATCTTTGCTCTCTGCGTGGAGCAGAAAGCCCCAGATGAGACTATAGTAGAGCATGTTGAATATGGTAAACGATAGCAAGCAACTAGTCGAGATGGCCGTATTGGAAAATTAGCAATCAAGTGTCCCTTTTTTTTATAGTAACAACAAAATAAGGAAATAATCTGCACCAGAAGGAGGTGAGGGATGTTTTCGGAGACTTGTGAACACTGTCTATGGTTAGAGAAATAGAGCCTGAGATGAGAACACGAGGGATCACGATAGCTTAATTGTCGAGAGCATGAGGCTCGAAGGAGGTCTCGAAATCTGAGAGCACGAATGCTCGATTCACCAAAAGAGAGCACAAAGGCTCAAAAGACCGGCTCGAAGGCCCAGTTCACACACAATATGGAGCACAAAGGCTTAAAGTCAGGCTTAAAGGCTTGAATGTCTTTGGGGAATTTTGTCAAACACTTGCTGGTTGTTGATTTGATCTACATTCTTGGATAATTCTTACAACTTGATCAAAGACAAAAAGAATGACAAAAGAAAGCTATGTTTATTTGATTGTGGGTAGAGGCTGTGACGTGGATTCATGAGGGGATATGGGTCTGTTACAGATGTCCATCCCCTGACTTTCTTATCTGACTTGATTGAAGGAACCGTTTACCCTTGGAGCTTCACCTTTTACCATGCGAAAGACAAGACACACGCCCCCTTAGGAATAAAGGCTCTCTGGATGATGTTGGGATTAAAGGGAAAATCTTTGATTAATCAAAGAAATATAGGGTAGGTGATGATGCCATGAAGAATCAAAGAACCCAGCAGGGTGATTGATTGATCTGTATTTGGAAAAGTGTTTTTGTAAACTAACCGCAATCAATAACGGTGTCGCTCGTAGCTAGCCGTCCTCAGGGAAATGTTGAACCTTTTACTTGCTTTAGACGAGTTGATTGAAAATAGAGAGAATGGTTGTAGATTCTAAGTGAACACGGATGTAGATTTTATAAAGAAGAGGCTTGTAGGGTTCATAGAATTTTGGTAGTAATGGATGATTAATTAAAGATAACTTCTTTTATCCTTTAATAAATTTAAAAATAGATCGATAGTGGTGAATGAAGATTAGGGTTTTTGGAGGGAATATGGTTCCCACTCTTAACCCTTATCTTTTAATTGAGATCTATTCATGTCTAGCCTTTACCAAAACAAGTGTTAATCTAATCTCAAATCGCGGTCGAGACTATCAATAAATTGGTAGCGCGCCCGATAAGGATGTTAACAATTGTTTTGCTAAAGTTTTTAAACTTTAAAAGATTTAAAAGAAATTAAGAGATTTTATCATCCATTGATCTATCCTTATTCTACAAACCCTAGCAAGCGTAGAATTACTCACGCATGTTTTGAGAAGAAGAAGAAATGATAGAGAAGGAGATCATAATGTAAATGCAGAAAATAATGTAGAAAGTAAAATGCAAAGAACTAAACTAAAGATCAACCTTTATTAATCAACTTTAACATGTACAAATCCTTTGAAATTAGAATACAAAGAACTCTCTTGTTTCTCTCGATCTTTATCTCGTAGGAAGTATATGTTCAGTCGATTGGTCACGTCAATTTATCACGTCAATTCATGGACCTGTCTTGGATCTCTTGATCTTGTCAGTGATTTCGGTGATGTAAAAGGTGATGATTTTAGTGATCTATTTAGAGATGATTTCTCATATGAAGCTCTTGGTCTTTTAAATAGCTCTAGAAGGAGAAACCTTAGATCCTATGATTGATGATTTACTGTTGAGATCATGCTAAAAAAATCCAAATCCAATGGCCACAATATGGCCGCGGATCCGCCGCGAATACGTGCTATTGGCCGTGGTTGGGCGGCATCCTTGTAAGATCAGGGTTTGAAAATTCTTGGGCTTCTATTTGTTGACACGTGGAGATTGTTGTGATGTCAGTATTCTTTGAATCTTCTCCATTATTGATTTTACGATTTGATTCAATTTTATCGACAGATTTTATTCCCGACATCTTGGATATCTCGATCTCCAGACTTGAGCTCATATCTGCACAATGTCTCAATTCATAGTATTAGTAATATTGTTATTTATTTTGAGATATTATCCTAACCATTAGTATGATATGATATTTTAAGAATATTGATTAAGATTATTTAATATGATATGCATATTTTAATTACTAAAATATTATATAAATAACATATGCATTTATTTTCCTTCATAATGTTAATTATAATATATAAATATATGATAAAGAATATTTTGCGATAAACCCACATATATTCCATAATTACAATAAACACCTTTAAGTACTTAACAAAAGTAAGAAAAATGTTCCATCAAATGTGTAATATTTTCGACTGAACAAATACCCCCAAACTTAATTTTGATCGTCCTGAGTAAACTAGTTATTCAAGAGAGGGAGAAAAAAGGAAAAGAAAAACCTAGTATATTTTCGTAGGCAACACGATTGCACTAAGCACATGGAGCAAGCCTTTAAATCTCTAGGTGTTCCTAGTAGAAGGAGTGTTGTCTCCTGAGGGTTTTCAGCGGATTACACCTATAAAATTCCATAATAAAAGAAAGATGATGAATGTTACATACAAAGATAAAGACCATATAAAAGAAAGAACTTGAAAATAAGAGTTTCAAACTACACTAGCTTTTTAGTTGCCATGAGCCATATCTTAATGGTCATGAAAAGATGTGAGAAATCACATCATCTCTCAATAAAACATCGCCTTTATTCTTCCTCCCTATCTTTTATCCAAACATCGATTATATACCCCTACGTATGTGTAAAAGATATCCCTACACTTAGAGAATTCAATTTAAGCTATCATACTCTTGTCCATCTTTCTTAGTACTTTTTAGTCGGTGAATATTTTAGATGGAATTGCTTACACACTCTTCATGCGACCATTAATACTTCTTAAGGTACTAACCAACCGATTACCAAATGTGCTCGCTCATTAAGGCGTAATTATCCTCGTCTTGCAACACCTAAGGCTTAGCAGTGGCTCCCAAACCAGTTGGTCTAAGGCACTAGGTGATAAAGAAGACTCGCTATAATTTTTTTATGCTGCCTTAAGTACTTACAAAATCAGTGTTCATTTTTCTTCACCATTTTTTTCTTTATATTTTTATTTTTCTTCATACTAAGGATTTTAGACAAGAGCTTTTCAAGGTATCCTCTACTATCCCAAGTTTCAAGATGTGTGCAAGTGCGTATAGTAGGGTATCAACGTTCAACTATTTGGACTCCAGAATAGGGACTATTTTTCAGACTTATTTTTATCCTCAGATTAGTAATTTCCTTCATCTTACTAACCCTTTGGACAACAGTTCATAACTATCTATTACTAGTTTCGTTTTAAAAACATCTAACTTTCTTGCTTTTCTCAAACTCTTCCTATCTTTCATAAGTATTTTCCACTTTCTAACTTTTATTATCAATAATTTTTTTTGTGTTTTTATATTAGTATGATGCAAAATTATGCGTGAAAAAGCACAAACCTCCCCAAAACCTATTTGCAGCGGTGTCTTCACTGATGCCATCTTTTAAGCTCAAAACCTGTAGACTTGGGAGGAAAAATTATTAAAGGGGATAAGAATTAGTGAAAGTGAAATCCTCCCCAAACTTATTTTTGGCTCACAATCGTGTAAAAATTTATTTTCTATCAAGAGCCAAAATATTTTTCTCCTCCCAACTTGAGTAAAATAGTATTAACCATTTAAAATTATATAGGGGGGGTAAAGTATTATTGATCAATAGAAAGTTTTGCAAAGACCAAAAGTCAACACCAACCATTCAAATATTTTATCAATGTAATACCATGGTTGGTAGAAGATCATGTCACCGATAGATGTGAAGAAGTGGGGAGATGAGAGGCGGAATCGATCAAGTTTACGTCTCGGTTAGTAGAGACGAAATAGTGATGGTGGATGAAAACGGGAATGTGAAAGATAAGGGGTAGGTGGACTATTCGTATTTTCATTCTTGATAAGAAGAAGGGCAGGCTTTTCAACTACTTTGGGTGGGGGTTGATTCATCACAACTCCCATATCTTATAGGAATGCGAGTTCTTCGGCAAAAATATCTTCAAAACTTTCATCGATATTCCGAATGATAATCTCATCGGAAAGGAAGTTATGAAACTCGGATAGCTCGACTAAATCATTCGACAAGTCAAAGGGTTTGGACTTAGGTGTGTACTTGTCAACATAAGGGTCCTTACGAGGATAATAAATCGTAGGATCAAACAATAACGCACCAGCGGCGTCAAGATCAGAATCGTGAAGCTCCTAAAATTCGTAATTGTCGGAAGGTATCTTTTCGACAGAACATACATGGGCATAGGGTTCGGAGGGTTGACTTCCTAGCTTGTAGATGTTAAGCTCAATTATCATCTTCCCGAAGGACAGGTTCATAGAACCGTTACGACAATTGATTATCGCGTTTGAAATTGCTAGGGAAGGTCGACCTAGATTCACCGGAATTTGGTTCTGTGGGTTCGCCACAGGCTATGTATCTAAAACAATAAAATCCACAGGGAATATAAATTTCTTGACTTTGATTAACACATTCTCTGGCTCACCCCTAGTTTGGGTGATAGATCGATCGACCATTTGGAGAGTGCAATACGCAGGTTTCAACCCTCATATGCCTAATTGCTCATAAACCGAGTACGGAAGCAAGTTAACACTAGCACCTAAATATAGTAAAGCACGATTGATACTTTTACCCCCAATAGTTATAGATATTGTAGGACAACCGGGGTACTTACGTTTCGTGGGAACCAATTGGAGAAGAGAATTGCTCATATTATTCGTTAAGAAAATCTTTTTCGGTACTTGAATTTTCCTCTTCCTAGTGCAAAAGTCCTTTAAAATTTTCGCATAGGATGGAACTTGTTTGATAGCATCAAGGAGAGTAATATTTATGTTAACTTGTTTAAAAATATCCACAATCTTCTCCATTTAGGGACTTGGTCTGTTGGCCCTTAACCTGTGTAGAAAAGGAGCTTTATCAATAAGGGTTGGGTCCGACTTTTGAGAAGAAGTTTGTGGAAATGGAATGGATCCCATAATTGGAGTTAGGATTATTTAAGGTTGACTTAAGAAAGTGGGCTGAGGGTTTGAGCCTAATGGGAAATGGTGAATAGGCTTGGAAGAAGATGTTTTGATTAGACAAAATAAGAGTAGAAGTAGTGGCCAGGGTATCATCACTATCATTAACATCAACCTGTTCACCGACATGGTTGTTCAACACTCTTCCAGATCTCAACGTGGTTACGCTACTCACATTATGACTTTGTAAGTAGCCAGGATTCGGTAGAGATTGAGATGGAAGTTTCCCTTTCTCTCTCTCACTCATTGAGGCATTTAACTATGCAAGTTGTGCTTCTATCGATTTTATGCTTTCACCGTGGGAAGCGGTGTGCTGCACTAACGTTTGGATAGAAGACGTTAAATTAGCCTTCGTTTGTGTAGATTGTTTAATGATCGTTTCTAAGTTACGTTCGAGTGCAGAGGTTTTGTTGTTACCGGCCGCTGGGAAAGAATTATTATAAGATGCAAAGTTGTTGGCTTGATTTTGAAAAGATTGCGGTTGAAAGGGGTGCTGACTCTGTTGTGGTGGCTGTTGTTGCTGTGGATGAGACCTTTGATAGTTATTTTGGCTTGGGAATGGATTTTGAGTTTGAGTTTGGTTTTGGTTCCAGGAAAAATTAGGGTGATTTCTCCATCGTTGATTGTATATGGAAGAATAAGGATCGTTTCTAGGTTGTTGCTGAAAAGCAGCATTAGTATGTTCTTGACCTTGAAATGGAGGATTCAAAGGACATTCTTCCGTTAAATATGATGGGTCAAAATATCAACCACACACGATTTTGGGGAGCGTAACTTGGTTTAGGGAGGCTGATGAGAATTTGTTTTCCATAGCCTCGAGGTTTTTTTGCATCGCGGCCATTTCGGCTTTCACTGCGATGGAAATATCGAGTTGATAGATACCTGCCCTAGATGAAGATGATGTTGGTCTAACACTTTCCCACTGTAAAGTTTATTCAGCGAGATCTTCCAGAAATTGCCAAGCTTCGCCATCGTCTTTAGACATGAAATGACATTGACAAATGGTTTCTAGTATCTGTTTTGTCGCAGGATTAACACCCTCATATACAATTCGGCAAAGTGCCATCTATCAATTCCTTGATGGGGGTATTGTACAAGAAGATCTTTAAACCATTCAAAACATATCCAGAATGGTTTGTTGGGAAGTTGGGTAAACTGTTTAATCTCGCTTCGAACACGTGCGGTTTTGTGATTGGGATAAAATTTCTTAAGAAATGCTATAACAAATTCGTCCCATTTAGCGATAGAATGTGCGGCAGTGCTATAAAGCCATTTTTTTAATAGATCGCATAAGGTAAAAGGAAGAAGACATAATCGCATAGCATCCACTGAAAGTTGTGTTGTGTCCATCATTCCACATACGTTTTCGAATTTGGTTATAAAAAACGCATGCGTCTTCGGATTCAAGCCCGTGGAATTTGGGAAATAAGTTGATGAAGTGGGGTTTAATTTCAAAATTACTCCCATTTGCCGGAGGAAGAGAAAGACAAGTAGGAAGGGGACCGCATATCGGGTAACATCTTTCTTGAAGGGAGATACGCGGTGGATTCTGCGCACTTACGGGTGGCAGCAGCGTGGTGTTGTTAAAATCTGATGGAGAACCGTCCATGGGTGGAGAAGTAGAAGATGAAGAAGTACCGAATTCGGAGTCGATAGCAAAAACGCGGACAAAACGTGTTAGATATAGTGCCCTCAGAGTCAAATATTGGATCACAGGAACGTGATTGTAATGATTGAGGAAGGACCTATACCGGTAGGAAAGTCTCACTCAAGATGTTAGTATACTATCTGGTTTATCTTTATCATCGTGTGCTGCTTTAGGTGACCTTATAGGTCACTATTACACGTTGATAGAGCCCTTAAGATTCTTGCTTGACGGCCAGCAGTATGATGGTGATCATATACGTGAGAGCTGGGGTCTATAAGCACATCATTAAATGGTCCCTAGTCGTGGGAGTTTCGAGACTGGACATCGATACTCCATTAGTAGACTAGTGTATACAGTCGAGACCCTGACGAGGGGCGGTGGCCGGTCTCACAAGCCATTGGTGTTAGTTGGTTCACCTAAGATGTATACAGGTGCTCATTGGGTTATGAGTACACCAGACCGGACTCGCCGGGAACATGCTAGTTGGTATTATACCTGACGTTAGATAGCAGTTCCCTGGTGACATGTGTACAGGTTAGTTCATCGACCTGAGATCGTCATTTGTCTTGTGTGAGCTCCCACTGTGCTTTGATTACTACCCTACCACGGCTCAAAGGAGTCATGCAAACAAGTTTTAGTTGGGTACAGTCCCGAGCCATATGGAGGCAGTGAGCGGATCGGCAGGGGTTTCGTCTCTCCCGGTATTGGGGGTGAAATCGCGCTGTGTCTAGGAGAGCTATTACACGAAGTCCTTGGATAAGGCAGGAGATTTACTGGTAGGTATTCCAGTAGTATCTCAGGGTGTTCTGGGCTACACTCCGACACGACTTGTACCGCTTTCGGGGGTCAGACTTTTACCAACCCCCTAGGCCCGCCATGCGATGCTCATAGACGAACGGACCGGACTGTATGGATATTGTCACTGACAGGATCAGTAGGGTGTCAGGATGAGTTCGCTCATCGACCTCCCTTTTGGTCAATACTTGGTAGCCCGTTACGTACGGCTAATACCTCTGACATGCTAGTGGTTAAATCCACAGCCAAAGTATTGATGAGTCTTTAGAGTCCCCCAAAAACAGTTTCTCAAGTTTCGGGCGAAACGTTGTAGATTCCATATGATATACGGTAGGGTCCGATCATATACGTGCAGTAGTTGTTAGTTATATGTATGCCCTAGAGGCCATTACTGTACATTGGATGTATATTGTAGTGGATGCTTGGACATATATAGGGAGGACTTTCTCACTCGACATGATAGTATGCTATCGGGTTACTCTTTACCTTAACGTGTACACTGATTGTCTCTCTGTTACATGTTGGTAAAGCCTTTAGGATGTGTACTTGACTACCTGGACTATGATGCGGATCATACTAGTGGGGACATGGTAGTCCATAAGTACATCCTTCAAAGTCCCTAGTCGTGGGTATATCGAGACGGGGCATCGATATACCAGAGTAGACTAGCGTATACCTTCTCGACCCATACAGATGGGCGATGGATGATACCATATCCATTGGTGTTTGACATCAGAGATGATATACGGGTGCTCAGTAGAGACTGGATACACTGGACGGACTCGTCGAGAACTCCCAGATGGTATTATACCTTACGTCAGATGGCAGTTCTCTGGTGACACTGGTACAGAGTAGTCTGTTGACCCGAGATCGTCATAGAGTCTTGTGTGGTTCCCACTGTGCTTTGATTTCCATCTTACCACGTCCAAGAGGGCGTGCAAAACGGTGGTTTTTGGGTACAGTCCCGAATCACATGGAGGCAATGAGAGATAGGAGGGGATTCGTCTCTCCCGGTATAGGGAGTTGATGTTGCGCTGTGTTCGATTGGCTATAACAGGAAATCCCTGGCCAGGGTTGCTGAGATTTACTGGTAAGTGTTACCAGTAGTTTCTCGAATTGTTATAGACCTCATATCGACACGACTTATCGAGCTATTGGGGTCTGACGTTTACCACCCCTACGCGAGATATGCGACATATCAGACGATCAGACCGGACTGTACGGTAAGTGTTACTGGTTGGATTCACAGGAGTGTGAGTGGGCTTGCTCGTCGATCTTCTGATCACTCAATACCCGGGTGGCCGTTACGTTTAGCAGACCGCTTGCGGCTTGTGGGTGTTTGATATGATCATCACCTGCTGTCGGCGTATTGACGAGTCTTTAGAGTCCTACACAGAGGTTTCCTGGCTCAAGCGAAACGAAATAGGAGCGCATATGAGATATGTGCGGGACCGAGAATAATGCGTGTATGTGATACCGTATTCCATTCTCGCGATGAATGTATCGAATGGTTGTATGCGATATAACCTAGTTATCGAATCAAGGATTGATTCGATAAGCCGATACATTGGATATTAGTCGGTTGTATGCGATATGACCGGATCGTTAAATCAAGTGTTGATTTAATGATTTAATGCATAATTATATGTATGATATATTACTTTGCATTAACTAGTATTGGTTCACTTTAAATGGATTTTCTCACTTGGATGTACAAGTTGTATATGTGATATACTTTTTGTGCAAATGATTGTATCATGTTTGATGATGCATGTTTACTTGAGTTTGTGTAAAGATTGAACCATGGTTATTTAAATGGTTAGGGTTTTGGTTTTCTCATTTATTTATTTATTCTTTATGGAAAATAAAAAGCATTAAGAAAAATGGTGGCTTTCTTTGGATGGATATTGAAGCTTCATGAAGCTTTGACTAAGTCACCATTTTGTCTCATGCTTAACCCTAACCATTCCACTTAACCATGATTCATTCTCTACACTTAACCATGGTTTGAATATGATAAGTATTCATTTTTCTTTTGGATTTAAAAAACTTATCATATTCATTTCTTTCTTCTTCTTCTTCATGAGCAAGGAAGAAAAGCTTGCTACATCAATGGCAAGTGATGAAAACAAGTGAGAAATCCAATTCTAAAGTGAACCCACTTCCTATTTCTTCATCCTCTACCACTTGCCAAGTAGTAGAGTGTGTTTTCTTCACAAGTTTCATGACTTGGTGAAGTGGGAGCTTGATCTTGTGATGCCTCGACGTAGATCATCTTCGGCACGAAGCCGACGACCTTGCCCGCCCATTTCTCCGATGAAGCCGACGCTAGAGCCCGGGTTTCCATTTGGACAGCGAGGAGACTTCATTGCGGAGCTATGGAGGTGGAGAACCGGATCTACAAAGGTTGTATTTCCGTTTTCTTAGTAAAGTAGTTTACTAGTTGCATTGTTTCGCCTAGACTTCTAGTTAACGATCCGTATTAGGGTTTCTCGGCACCCGTAAAATTTGAAATTGGCATGGTTGATGCCTTGTGAGACCTCCTTAGTGTGCCTAGGAACCCTACAGTGGTATCAAAGCCTAGCTAGAGCCTTAGACGATGCGTAGATGAAGTTTGAAACCCGGACGAACCCGAAACCCTAAAATTTCATGCTCTCTAGACTTTTTTCAAAAACTAGGATTTTTCCAGATTAAAAATTCCTAAAAAATTCTGCAGAAAGATCTAAGAATTATGGTGCAAAACGAGCTCATGATGCGTCTAAACCGCCGCTGAAACGCGGCAGAAGCATGGCTTCTGCCGCGGTTCCGCCGCCTACTGTTCACAATGCACAACATTTTTTGCATAGTAATTCCTCTTTTCTGGTGCTGAGTTTTATGGGAATTTTTAATATTTATTCAGGAGTTGAATTTTCTGGGGTTGTTTTGGGGATTCGGTGTTTCGATCGGAGCATCAGATTTTGTCTATGTGGCTTTCCGGATAATTTTTGAATATGTTAAAAATTTCGACCGGATATAAATACCCAATTTTTCTCCTGTCGGGAAATTTCCAAGTGTTGGATTTTTCCGAGGTTTAAAGACGTTCTAAGTAGTGCAAGTAACGCGATGGTCCCTCTAGAAGACAACAAACCTTAACTCGATTATGTGACCGTCTTGAATTGCCCTTTGAACCTTCGGGTTTGGGGCAGTACGGCGTGCCACATGTGAGGCGTTGGCTTGACCCTTCTACGGCTGGACCGTTGGTACTGAGGCACGAACTGAATGTTTTTAGACTTGTTTCATGTGTTGATCTATATCGGGAAAACTTGGGTGTTAGAATGTTCGATCGGAAAGTTTAACATTTTCTATTTATCTGGAATGGGATACAATAATTGGAATTCACAATAAGTTATGAGATAACTGAATGAATGTTATAAATTTAGCGGTTTAGTCTCACTTGATCGGTTGCCACGGAATTTTGATGTGATCAAAAGTCCGTCGCAATCACGTAGCGTACGCGGATACTCGCCGGGTAAACTTAATAGACAGCCTCGCTCCATAGCCCCGACCAAGTGACTGTAGGAGAACCCCATCACCGAAAGCATCCGTCCGGGTGCTTGCGGCAGCGGTGTTCCGCCTTGGTGCACTTCGTCGATGGCGTCGGGGGTGCAGCTGCCTACAAAAGTTTGTGACGAGCATTCGATCAGGATGTCGGGAATCTTATTGAATTGCCCGACTTGACATTGAAAAGTGTTTTCGATTTTGAGACTAAAATGCGGGGCTTATAATCGTTAGGCATGCGATGTCTAAGGAATTCATTTGGTCAGGCATGTGATGTCTGAGGTGGTTGCGGATTCCAACTGTTTTAGTTTTACACTTTCTTTTCTGTGACCGTAAGTGTAATATGTGATATCACCGGTTTCGTTGCTATATGTCAACGACAATTGGGATGCGCATATTTGCTTACGTTGATGATATGTGATGTTATGTGTTGCTGGATATGTTATATTGGATCGTCGTGTTTGAATAGCCGGGTTTTTTTATGTGAGATGAGTGTTTTTCATTTTCATTCATGTAAAAACTTGTATGTAATATTCTTTTATTGGGGCACTTCCAGGTTGCGGAAGATGTCACCCTTTGTATATTATTTACTTTTCCGCACTAGGATAGACCCAAGGAGGAGAGCACAAGTAACCGGGTTCTGGAGTCCAGTGGGAGACCAACTCGAGGAGTCGAGTCCGGGTCTCCTAACTCTAGAATTGGTAGGGTTGCTTGCCGCTCTCGTAGGGGTCTAGGGGTGTGGGTTTGGCTATTCATCGCGACCGTGGAATCCGTGTTTTATACTGGCTCGTATTGAAAACACGGACGTCCTAGTATATCCAATATTTCATATGATTCTTCTGCTGCGATATCTGTGATGTGATCATGTGATGTTCTGTGATGGATACTTTATATAGTATATATGATATATTATATAGACGTTACTTATGTTTTACACCCGCGCTAGCCCTGCCCTGCTCTGCCGTTAGTTACCTAACCTAACGGTGCATGAGGGGACATCGAGGCAAATGCGGATGGCATAAGTGTACGTCGTATTTATCTGCGATGTTTAGGTATTTAAATGATTGGACTTCATTAATGTGATTAATGAAAGTAAAAGAAACCTAAAGATGTTGTAGAATCGAATTTCAAAATAAAAAGGGTAGCTACAGTTCTTGCTTTGCACAGCGGTATATATGATATATCCTGCACCTTATTCGATGAGGAAAGGACCGAGATCCCTTCACCGGGAGTGACTCCTTTAGCAATAACTGGCAGATGCTAAAACTCTCGGTTTGTCTTTTGATTGTTTCTATAGTTTCTGCTTTGCACAGTGTTATATATGATATATCCCGCACCTCATTCGATGAGGAAAGGACCGACGATCCCTTCACCGGGAGTGACTCCTTTAGCAAAACTAGAAAAGCCTCAAAAGCACTCCATTTTAAAATCATTTGATTCTACAACGATATCATGTTCATTACGCAATAGGTTTTCAGAAAAACCTGTCGTAGCCCTCCGTCATTTCAGATAAGTCCTATTTAGTATTCGTGCTACGTTTGTTGACCTCCGTCAAGGCGTAGTGTGCGGTAGCTAACTAGTATTTATCTGCTTATGCATATGATGCATATTGGATTAGGGTAGTCGCGCCGCCTTGTTGACCTCCGTCAAGGGTCGTGCGGGTGGGTTTAATTCGATCAAGAAATGACGGGTTGAACTTGACTAGTAGCCTATGGTTTGTTGACCTCCGTCAAGGTCATAGGGTGCTAGGGGCAAAATTATCGGGAATTTCAAGTGTTGAAATTTGCAATGAGATTGCATACCTTCTATGAGATAGTTGGATCCCGATACCCGCTGCGAGTAAGAGTTACTCCTGGGAGAGTTTTACACATTACAATTAGCCGATCAAGTAGGTGTCTAGAAAGGTGTTAACGGGGTTACGCCTCTGGGAAGACGAGGTTTACATTAATTAGGTTCGTGCGAAAGCACGGGGGTCCTCCCTCAAAGTACCGACACTGGCCTGGCTGAAAGATTGGCGAACTTATAGTGTGTAATTAATCCCGGCTAGTCTTTCCTTTTTGGGTTTGAAGGAAGATTTGATAAAATGCAGTGGGAGCCATCCTGATTAGATTAAATAATAACCAATCTATTCTTGCAAGAGCGCACGCTGAGTGTTTTCTTCTCTCTCTCTCCAGGTAGCGACCATATCACGCCTTAATCAAGATAATAATACGGAATATTGACCGAACTCGCTTGTTATACTGAGCTGGGGAACGTTGGTCCCGCTCCAACTTATAATTGTTATAAGACAGAGCAGGAAATTGGGGATTACCAGAATTCCCGTGCCGCCCAAACGAAGAAAGTGCATATGATGCATCATCTTCGGGTGTGTTCATTACAAAGAACTGTTTCTCAGTATCCTTTACGTCCTGGGTATGTGATACCAGATCAGGATCCCAGATATGTAATCTGTTACATAGGGCTACAGCTAGGTAGAGAACTGAGAACGGGTGATAAGTTTCATGAGGCAGAAAACGGGGCAAGAGTTGCAGCCAAGTCTGTTGGTAACTGTCACCCTGTATTCCAAATACATTGATTCTGAACAAATGCTATTAGATACCGAACCTGATATACAAAATCATATCCATCTCTTTATTAGTAAAGAAATGATAAAATTTTGTATAGTTGGACAATGTTTTGAACATTTCCTATATCAAAAGTTGATCGGTTCAGGCACGTTATCTAAAAGCATTGATGTTCTAAATCAAACTACAGTTCTTAGTATACGGAACACACACAAGAGGAAGAGTTCAGAAATGAACGGATCCTTCTTGAGGCATTGTAGACTAGGTCATATCAATCAACCCGACTAGCTGAAGTTACATTTAGATGCATATTTAAATTGGATTGAATTTACATCTTATGAAACTTGCCAGTCATGTCACAAAGATAAGATGGCCATAGCTCTATTTATTGGAAACAGAGAAAGAGTTAGTAAACTCTTGGGATTGATACATGCTGATGTATGAAAGGTCCCCTGTCTACACATGCCAAGACCGGTTCTTTATACTTCATTACATTCTTTGATGATCTCTCGAGACTCAGACATATGTTCCTGTTGAAACACAAGTCTGAACCTTTTGAGATATTCACAGAATATAAGCTGGAAGTAGAGAACCAAAATACGGGTATAAGTATTATGTCCTGTGATGAGATCAGGGAGGAGAATACTTGTGCATGGAATTCCAGGACTATTCTAAAGGAGAATGAGATTCTCTCTCAGCATTATTCCTCCGTATACACCATAGCACGATGGTATATCGGGGCGGAGCAATCACACCCTATATGATAAGGTGTGCTCTATGATGAGTACTACTGAGTTACCTATTTCCTTTTGGGAGTTATGCACTTGAGAAGCTGCATACCTATTGAATAGGGTTCAAATCAAATCAGTTGCCTACCACTTCATATTTGATATGATAAGGGAAGAGCCCATCTCTTAAGTTGGTTAAGATTTGGGGTTGTCCAGCCTATGTCTGAAAAGAAAAATCCGGACAAGCTCGAGGCAAAATCTGTTATGTACAACTGGAAAGGTTCCAGCTATACAAACACTAGCAGATGATTTGGTAGAACCAAAGAATTCAATAGTTACCAACGAACCTCAGCCTCTCCGCCGATCTAGTAGGATTCCTCACCCACCTGAGAGATACTTCGGTTACTCTATGACAGTGGGAGCAAGGATTGCATCATGAGATGATGACCCAACTAGTTTCGAGCTGGCCATCAGGAGTGGGACTCTGTAAGAATGGCTGGATGCTTAGCGATCTGAGATGGAATCCATGTACACCAACAAAGTATGGACTTTGTTTGCTATATCTGAAGGGTTAAATCCCCATCAGGAGCAAGTAAATCTTGAGAAGATTACTTGGTGTAGATGGAAAAGTTGAGACTTTCAAAGCTAGACTTGTTAAAACTTTTCGTCATCGACCAGGCGTGGATAATGATGAAACCTTTTCAAGTGGCTATGCTTAAGTCCATCCAGATCCTACTTACCACGGCTACATACCATGACTACGATATCTGGTGGTTGGGTGTCATGACTGCTTTTCTAAATGATGTTTTAGAAGAGAACGTCTATAAGTACACAGCCAGAGGGCTTCGTAGACAGTTGGAGTAGCGGAAACGTGTACAAGATGCTATATAGGATAAAGCAGGTATCGCGGAGTTGGAACATCTGTTTTGATGTGTTAGTCAAAGAGTTTGACATCATCAAAATGGTAGATGAACCTTGTATAAACAAAAAGGTAGTAGGGAGTATAGTGACGATCCTCGTAGAGTACGTGGATGATATGCTCTTGATAGGGAAGGAGTTTCCTATGCTACGCTCGGTCAATCTCCGCTTATCACAATGATTCTCCATATAGGATCAAAGTGATACCTCCAAAATCCTGGGTTTTGGATCTATGAGATAGATCTAATTGGATGTTAGGATTCTCACTAGTTGTAGTGAGATGGTATCAACCGATCCTGGGGAGAATCACTGGAAGGGTTCCAGGGTGATAAGGACGACTGAATGTCAGTCGCAGGCATTGTCTTTACCCTCACTAAAGGGACGGTATGTTGGATGAGTTCCAAGCTAGATACCGTGGCATACTAGACGATTAAGGCTGGATACATCGCTACTTAAGATGCTACCAAAGAGGCAGTCTGGGTGTATATTTGTTCATGAGATGAACTTAGTTCCTCCCATTGTGTGACAATGGAGTTGTGGCTTATGCTAAGGAACATCCGTCCCATCAGTGATCCAGACATATTCTAAGGCACTATCACCTGATCATGGAGATAGTTGATCTCCAGGGTGATCGAGGTTAGGAGAGCAGACTCAGAGGACAACACGGCGGATCCACTCACAAAGGCCTTATCCCAGAGAGAGACTTTTATGGGATGGTTGAGTATGAGATACTACAACCACTGCTATCAGATGGCCCTAGTGCAAGTGGGAGATTGTTAGTTATATGTATGCCCTAGAGGCCATTACTGTACATTGGATGTATATTGTAGTGGATGCTTGGACATATATAGGGAGGACTTTCTCGCTCGACATGATAGTATGCTATCTGGTCACTCTTTACCTTAACGTGTACATTGATTGTCTCTCTGTTACATGTTGGTAAAGCCCTTAGGATGTGTACTTGACTACCTGGACTATGATGCGGATCATACTAGTGGGGACATGGTAGCCTATAAGTACATCCTTCAAAGTCCCTAGTCGTGGGTATATCGAGACGGGGCATCGATATACCAGAGTAGACTAGCGTATAACTTCTCGACCCATACAGATGGGCGATGGATGATCCCATATCCATTGGTGTTTGACATCAGAGATGATATACGGGTGCTCAGTAGAGACTGGGTACACTGGACGGACTCGCCGAGAACTCCCAGATGGTATTATACCTTACGTCAGATGGCAGTTCTCTGGTGACACTGGTACAGAGTAGTCTGTTGACCCGAGATCGTCATAGAGTCTTGTGTAGTTCCCACTGTGCTTTGATTTCCATCTTACCACGTCCAAGAGGGCGTGCAAAACGGTGGTTTTTGGGTACAGTCCTGAATCACATGGAGGCAATGAGCGATAGGAGGGGATTCGTCTCTCCCGGTATAGGGAGTTGATGTTGCGCTGTGTTCGATTGGCTATAACAGGAAATCCCTGGCCAGGGTTGCTGAGATTTACTGGTAAGTGTTACCAGTAGTTTCTCGAATTGTTATAGACCTCATATCGACACGACTTATCGAGCTATTGGGGTCTGACGTTTACCACCCCTACGCGAGATATGCGACATATCAGACGATCAGACCGGACTGTACGGTAAGTGTTACTGGTTGGATTCACAGGAGTGTGAGCGGGCTTGCTCGTCGATCTTCTGATCGCTCAATACCCGGGTGGCCGTTACGTTTAGCAGACCGCTTGCGGCTTGTGGGTGTTTGATATGATCATCACCTGCTGCCGGCGTATTGACGAGTCTTTAGAGTCCTACACAGAGGTTTCCTGGCTCAAGCGAAACGAAATAGGAGCGCATATGAGATATGTGCGGGACCGAGAATAATGCGTGTATGTGATACCGTATTCCATTCTCGCGATGAATGTATCGAATGGTTGTATGCGATATAACCTAGTTATCGAATCAAGGATTGATTCGATAAGCCGATACATTGGATATTAGTCGGTTGTATGCGATATGACCGGATCGTTAAATCAAGTGTTGATTTAATGATTTAATGCATAATTATATATATGATATATTACTTTGCATTAACTAGTATTGGTTCACTTTAAATGGATTTTCTCACTTGGATGTACAAGTTGTATATGTGATATACTTTTTGTGCAAATGATTGTATCATGTTTGATGATGCATGTTTACTTGAGTTTGTGTAAAGATTGAACCATGGTTATTTAAATGGTTAGGGTTTTGGTTTTCTCATTTATTTATTTATTTATTTATTCTTTATGGAAAATAAAAAGAATTAAGAAAAATGGTGGCTTTCTTTGGATGGATATTGAAGCTTCATGAAGCTTTGACTAAGTCACCATTTTGTCTCATGCTTAACCCTAACCATTCCACTTAACCATGATTCATTCTCTACACTTAACCATGGTTTGAATATGATAAGTATTCATTTTTCTTTTGGATTTAAAAAACTTATCATATTCATTTCTTTCTTCTTCTTCTTCATGAGCAAGGAAGAAAAGCTTGCTACATCAATGGCAAGTGATGAAAACAAGTGAGAAATCCAATTCTAAAGTGAACCCACTTCCTATTTCTTCATCCTCTACCACTTGCCAAGTAGTAGAGTGTGTTTTCTTCACAAGTTTCATGACTTGGTGAAGTGATAGCTTGATCTTGTGATGCCTCGACGTAGATTATCTTCGGCACGAAGCCGACGACCTTGCCCGCCCATTTCTCCGATGAAGCCGACGCTAGAGCCCGGGTTTCCATTTGGACAGCGAGGAGACTTCATTGCGGAGCTATGGAGGTGGAGAACCGGATCTACAAAGGTTGTATTTCCGTTCTCTTAGTAAAGTAGTTTACTAGTTGCATTGTTTCGCCTAGACTTCTAGTTAACGATCCGTATTAGGGTTTCTCGGCACCCGTAAAATTTGAAATTGGCATGGTTGATGCATTGTGAGACCTCCTTAGTGTGCCTAGGAACCCTACAGTAGTGCACGGATCATGATCGGGCGGATCATGCTAGTGGGCTTTGCTTTAAGCCGGATCCTAGTATTAGATTTGTTGGATTACTTTAGTCTCATCCCATTCGCATTCAGTCGGAATGCGGATGCAGGTATGTATATACAGGTGACGGGTATCCTTGTGATCCGTCACGAGTTTACTTTAGATGTTGACGTATCTTTTTATTGTTGCAAACATTTGGATTAATGTTTGTAAATGGAAATTATGAGCTAGAAATTTTCATCATGAGATGCATTAAATGTGACATGGACATATATGGTGACTCATGGTCTCTTTTAGTGTGTAAATGTCACATTATGAGATTGATTTGTGTTAATATGATGAGAAGAGAGAGAGAGGGGCTGCGATGATCTAGAGTTTGGTTTTGTATTTTTGAAACTCACTCTCTCTCATTTGATCATTCTAACACAAGAAAAGAAAAGAAGAAAAAGCTTCTCCTCCTTCTACTTCTTCCTCTAGCTCATAATCTCCATCAATGGCTTCATCTCTAACCTCCATCCACACTATGGATGAAAGAGACAAAGTGATCACAAACATTCTCTACAACACCTTGGACACGTCGACTAGCACACTTTGTGCCCGAGTTGCTTCGGATGAAGTGGGAGCCCGTAAAAAGACTCGTAGATGTGGTGCCCTTTCCGACGAGGAGATCAAGACCGGAGTTGCCGCGGGGAGCTTGGGATGGTGGCCAAAGACCGAAGGACACGGATTGATCGGTATAGCTTTCTATCCCTTCTCTAGATAGCTAGTTGTAAGTTAATGGTTCGATCCGGGTTTGAAGCATACGATAGCGTCGGTTTCTAGTTTGAAAAAGTTTTTGATTCCGCATTTTGGCCTCGGACAGACGGTCGTGGCGCTACCGTAGTCTTACATGGTATCAGAGCCACGCCATTAACCTTCACTAGCTTGCTCTAACGTGTTTAGAACTTCGATCGGACAAAATTTCCAAAAACTGCATTTTCAAAGTAACCGTTTCTGTCGAATTTTTCCTGTGGTCAAAAAATTATTTAGTGTGCTGCAGAAAAACAGGCAGGGTTTTTTAAGAGAACTGAGAAAATTTGGTGAGCTGAAACCACTGTAGCGCCGCGGAACCGCGGCTCTACCCACGTTTTGGCCGCGGTTCCGCCGCAGACCTGTAGCAAAACTTCACCAAATTTTCTGAGGTGGTCTCTGACTTGGAAATGGGGTTTCTGGTAATTTTATTTTTGGCCCAGATTATTTTGAGTACTGAGTATTGTACTTGGGGCCCACTTCGGGAAATTTTGTCGATCGAAAATTTTAAATATGTTAGTTTACAGTACTTACATTATATCTGCGACCGTGAATGTCATTTGATCGGTAAATCTTGTCTAATTGCTATAGCCCTTTTAGACGGATTTGCGAACGTGACATTCACGTTGATGTTCTGTGTTATGCTGTGATGTTGCGGATTTGTCGTGGTGGATAGCTTGGATGCAATGGTAGTACAGTTTGGTTGTATATGTACATTTAATATTGCGGGGCGAGCGTCCGACATGTGGACTGTCGTTACTGCCTGTTTGTATATTATTCTTTTGGGGAACGACTGGGCTGAGGTCGTTGTACCCGTTGTATATATTTTACTTTCTGTACTAGGATTACCCCGCGGTGGGGTGCACGGGTGGCCAGGTTCTAGAGGGCAACGAGCCCGCATCTCATGGCTTTGAGACGGAAGGGGCTTTACTCTAGAATTGGCGGGCTATTTGCCGCACTCTTAGGGGGTACAGGTTGACCCAAGGAGGGGTGCTCACGCTACCGGATTCCGTGAAGTGCTGGGTGGTCCATTCACTTTGCAGTAGGGGGCTGCCTCGCTTCAGCTTTTGGCGGGTAACTTGCCGCGCCCGTAGGGGTCTAGGATTTCATTGCACAGGCTATCCATACGACCAGGGGAACGTCGGGTTTCAGTAGCGGCTCTATGAAATCCGGAGATCCCAGATTATCTGTATTGTTCTGTGATACTTATTACATTTCTGTGATGTTGCATTTTATCACGCCTTATGCGAATATTATATATTGATATATATACTAGTAGATGTTGTATATGTTTTACACCCGCGCTAGTCCAGTCCCCGCTCTGTCGTTAGTTAAGTAACCTAACGGGTGATGGCGGGACCCAGTGGCGAATGCGGATGGCATATACGTACATCATATTTTCGTTCTTTTGTGGTGAGATTAATTGATGGGACTACATTGATTCGGATAATTGCAAGCTAAACAAACCTATTATGATATTGTTGGAACATTTTTCAAAAAGCTGTTATTGCAAGGACGTTCTCTTTTGTTTTGCACAGTGGTATTCGGTTATGAATATCCAGCACCTCAGTCGACGAGGCAAGGGCCGAGATCCCTTCACCGGGAGTGACCCCTTGGACATAAGTTTGTGTCAGGGTAATAACTTCACTATAGCCGATTGCCTTTTGCTTTGCACAGTGGTATTCGGTTACGAATATCCAGCACCTCAGTCGACGAAGCAAGGGCCGAGATCCCTTCACCGGGAGTGACCCCTTGGACAGAAGTTTGCGTCAGGGTAATAACTTCACTATAGCCGATTGCCTTTTGCTTTGCATCGTGGTATTCAGTTGGAATATCCTGCACCTCATTCTACGGGGAAAGAGCCGAGATCCCTTCACCGGGAGTGACCTCTTTAGCAAAGGTTTTCGCCACTATATTTTTATATAAAGCTATCCGGTTCCTTCAACGATATCAAGTTCATTACGTTAAAGGTTTTTCGCCAAAAATAATTCGTAGCCCTCCGTCATTTTCTACAAGTGGTACTTAGTATTCGTGCTGCGTTTGTTAACTCCGTCAAGGCGTAGTGTACGGTAGCTAAGTGGTGCTTGTTTGTAGCATGGATATGCGATTGGTTAGGACAGTCATGCGGCCTTGTTGACTCCGTCAAGGGCACGTACGGGTGGGTTTAATGCAATCAAGATAATGACGGGTTGAACTTGACTAGGACTCTTTGATTTGTTGACTCCGTCAAGGTCACTTGGGACCTAGGAGTAAAAACACACATCGGGAGTTTCTAAAGAAACTGAAACTTGCCAGATATGCGCATACCTTCTGGAGTGTGATAACGTGAGTGGACTCCATCACGTTACCATGCGATGATAGTTAGATCCCGATTCCCACTGATGAGTTGGTTTACTCCTTAGGTGATCCCGACTAATTCTTCTTTCAGGTTTAGAGGAGAATTTGAGGTTACAGTAGGAGGTTTCCTGATTAGATAAAGTGATAACTATTCTGATCTAGGTTAGAGTGCACGCAGAGTGTTTCTTTTCTCTCTCTCTTTGGCAGCGACCACAACCCGACCCTTGACTATGACTCAGTGACCAAGTTAACCGAACCTTCTTAAAACACTGGTTTTTGGACTGTCTGAGTTGCAAACCTCATTGCCACTCCTACTTTTACCCTTTTCTCCAGAACACCCCATATTACTACGAACATCCACTTCCATTGGATAAAACCATCGTATGGTTATATACGAACTCGAAGGAACTTGTTCCAGATTCGAGGATGGTTTCCGGTTCTGGAGAAAATGAATAGGACTATTCAGTTGTCTTTTTCTTTTACCTTCTCTCAGGTTGTGAGTGCTCTTTGGATTAGGACAGTACACCTATTACGCTTATTGGATAGTCTTCATCCAAACCATAGGCAGGTGCCAAACGGCAGGGAATGAAGAAAATCATTTAGCCTAAAAAGTGTACATAAGGTATTAAGTAAAGACAAATAAAGGGATTAGTAAGAGGGCAAAGTAAATTGCGACTGCTATTCACGACCAAATCAAGTATTTCATCGCCACTCCTACTTCACCTTTGTATTTCTCCAGGACACTCCGTATCACTACGAAGATCCACGGATATTTGGATACTCCATCGTATGGTTATATACGAACTCGAAGGAACTTGTTCCAGTTCGGGGATGGATTCTGGTTCAGGAGAAATAGGAATAAGGTTTATTCAGTTGTCTTTTATCTTCACCTTCTCTCAGGTTACGAGTACTCCTAGGATTAGGACAGTACACCTGTTACGCTTATTGGATAGTCTTCTCCAAACCATTGGCTGGTGCCAAACGGTAGGGAAGGAAGAAAACCATTTAGCCTAACGATGGTGTACAGAAGGTAATGACTAAAGACATATAAAGGGATTTGGAGAGATGGCAAAGAAATATATGGTTACAATTGTGAATCTGATAATGGAAGAGGCATTACTAGGAATACCCGATACCCTTTCAAAACATTTACATATTTCAGTTTCACTGTGTATTGTTAAAAGAAAACTGATTTCCCGATTAGCCCTTACTCCAGGGTATGTATTTACCAGGTTTGATTCTCACATTTGTATAATTTTACAGATGATGAGTGGGAGTAAGTTATTGGGAATTAGGTGATCATCCTCATTATATCGGGATTCGTTGTAATTGGTGATATTTGAGGAAATCTCCTAGGTTGTTTGCCGGACGGAAAATATTTGGTTTTGAATATCCGTTGTTATGCACCAATTTCAAATTGATATATCTGTACGTTTATTTTTATAAAGTGAGATATAACCTTTTGAAATTATGTCCATGACATTTACCTATATCAGTGGATAGTTAGGTAAGGAGCATTAAACAGCGGTGTAATTCTTCTTAACCATAAGCACAGTTTTCAACCTACGACACACAGGGAATGAATTATTAGACTCAGGGGACTTATACAGAGTATTGTATGTTGTCCAGTGTCCATTAGGACAGAGGGGTTGGTACTCGTACTATATTTTGTTTACTTGTGACTTCTTTAGTTCTTAGACATGTGTTTCGTTGAAATACGAGGTCTGAGTTTTGAGAAGTTATAGGTATAAGAATAAAGTAGAGAAGCAGGCGTTGCAAGTATCAGAATTCTTCAAGGTGAGCGAAGATGTAGATACTTGTGTATGGTATTCTGTTAATAGTAATGATTAAGAGAACTTGCTTCTCTTTCAGGTTACTCATAATTGGAAGTACTCCTAAGTTGAGTAATGCTGATCGGCCTCCTTCCATTTAGTTGACATGCACTGGGGACAGCTGCATGATTTGAATCTGGTTCCAATTAAATCAGTGCCTCTGTTTCTATATTGGATATAGAACGGTTCATATCTTAACGATGTTAAGGTACGGGGAGTTGTCCAGCTTATGTTTAAAACCAGACTCTGGATAACTCAAGGCACGTTTCTGTAATGGCTATTTGTGGGTTGACCCGGGCTATGACAAGGGTTAACATTCTACCATCTGGAAGATCAATAGCGATATTGTTCTTGACTCGCCACAATTTTAATAAAAATGGATTTTTTCAGAAAAATGGATTTTTTCAGAAAACAGTAGTGGGAGTATGGTAGAACTAGAAGTGATTCCAGAACCGCAAACGATTACTGAAAATTTAATAAGAACCTATAGATTCAGTTTGGTTTGACATTCCATTGGCCACTCCGCAGATATGGTGGGTAACCTCAGGCACTCGAGAGGTACTTCGGTATGCTCAAAGACGGTGACAAGGAGGATCTTGTTTACCCAGACTTTCCAATGCTGTTGTTCCAGACCGTGAGACCCGGCAGGAGGATGAGTATAGCGTCGTTCTAAACTAGCTTTAGAAGTGCACGTGTATATGACTCTGCCAGAGGGTTGTCGTTGTCAGTGGGAGCAGCGGAAGCATAGTGGACAAGTAGCTTATGTCTATTTATGGACTAAAGCAGATATAGCGGAGATAGATCATCTGTTTCTGATGTGACAGTCATAAGTTTGAATTCATCAGAATAGGGGATGGATCTGTTAAGAAGGTAGAAGAGTGTGATGTCCTGGTATTTGGATGACATACACAGAGTAGGAAGAGAAATTCCTATACTACGATCGGTTATACTTTGGTTGTCACACAGTGGTTTCTCTACATAGGACATGGATAATATATCAGATATTCTGGTTACTAGATCTATGGATTTAGATCTAGATTTGGGTAGTTTCCTAATCTGGGTACTTAGACAGCATTCTAAAGGTGTTTTAGAATGGACGACTCCTGGCACGGTAGCATACCTGCAGGTGATGGAGTCACCCTCTCCAAAGGTGTCTTATAGACTAAAGAGAAGAGGGATGTGCATGATTGGCAGAATACTTTCTTAGGCAATTGAGTCAATCATGTGATGTCAAGTACCACACCAGATGTTGTTTTTGCACTAGATGCAATAAGTTGATATTAATCCTATCCTGGAGAAACGTCTGGAAGCGGTTTTAGAACATAAGTGGATGTTCTAAGGATATGATAAAGACACCCTCTATCGGGGGACGGTTATCATTTCAGGCTTCCAAGGTGACCTGGATGACAGAGTGACTGTTAGAGTTATAGTTTTCCCTCTGACGAGGGGCAGAGTTTTGGACAGGTGGTCTAAGCGGACACTGAGGGAGGCATGATGCATGATACTGATTAAGTTCAGTTGATGATACAGTCTAAGAAGTTTGGATTTGGAGTTCATTTATGAACAAGGTCCCATCAAATATCCAGACATATTCTAAGACAGGTATTGCTCATTTCGGGAAATGGCTTTCTCCGCGAACTTAAGAAAAAGAGAGACATAGAAAGAAACATCAGGACGGATCCACTCACTGAGGCTATTCCTCGAATGCAATAGTTTCGCAAACGGGCTTTGTGAAACTGATTAGTAGAGGAGTTGGGTGTTCGGTATCACACGGGCTGTGAGTATGCGACATCGCAATAATTAGCCTTGAGTGCAAGTGGGAGATTGTTGGATATAGTGCCCTCAGAGTCAATTATTGGATCACAGGCACGTGATTGCAATGATTAAGGGATGACCTATACCGGTAGGACAGTCTCACTCAAGATGATAGTATGCTATCTGGTTTATCTTTATCATCGTGTGCTGCTTTAGATGACCTTATAGGTCACTATTACACGTTGATAGAACCTTTAGGATTCTTTCTTGACGGCCAGTAGTATGATGACGATCATATACGTGGGAGCTAGGGTCTATAAGCACATCCTTAAATGGTCCCTAGTCGTGGGAGTTTTGACACTGGGCATCGATACTCCATTAGTAGACTAGTGTATACAGTCGAGACCCCGACGAGGGGCTGTGGCCGGTCTCACAAGCCATTGGTGTCAGTTGGTTCTCCTAAGATGTATACAGGTGCTCATTGGGTTATGAGTTCACCGGACAGGACTCGCCGGGAACATGCTAGTTGGTATTATACCTGACGTCAGATAGCAGTTCCCTGGTGACATGTGTACAGGTTAGTTCATCGACCTGAGATCGTCATTTGTCTCGTGTGAGTTCCCACTGTGCTTTGATTACTACCCTACCACGGCTCAAAGGAGTCGTGCAAACAGATTTTAGTTGGGTACAGTCCCGAGCCACATGGAGGCAGTGAGCGGATCGGTAGGGGTTTCGTCTCTCCTGGTATTGGGGGTGAGATCGCGCTGTGTCTAGGAGAGCCATTACACGAAGTCCTTGGCCAAGACAGGAGATTTACTGGTAGGTATTTCAGTAGTATCTCAGGGTGTTCTGGGTTACACTCCGACACGACTTGTACCGCTTTTGGGGTCTGACTTTTACCAACCCCCTAGGCCCGCCATGCGATGCTCATAGACGAACAGACCGGACTGTACGGATATTGTCACTGACAGGCTCAGTAGGGTGTCAGGATGAGTTCGCTCATCGACCTCCCTTTTGGTCAATACTTGGTAGCCCGTTACGTACGGCTAATACCTTTGACGTGCTAGTGGTTAAATCCACCGCCAAAGTATTGACGAGTCTTTAGAGTACCCCACAGACAGTTTCTCAAGTTTCGGGCGAAACGTTGTAAAGGCCGTATGATATATGGCATGGTCCGATCATATACGTACAGTTGTGCACGGATCATGATCGGGCGGATCATGCTAGTGGGTTTTGGTTTAAGCCGGATCCTAGTATTAGATTTGTTGGATTACTTTAGTCTCATCGTATTCGCATTCAGTCGGAATGCGGATGCAGGTATGTATATACAGGTGAGGGGTATCCTTGTGATCCGTCATGAGTTTACTTTAGATGTTGCCGTATCTTTTTATTATTGCAAACATTTGGATTAATGTTTGTAAATGGAAATTGTGAGCTAGAAATTTTCATCATGGGATGCATTAAATGTGACATGGACATATATGGTGACTCATGGTCTCTTTTAGTGTGTAAATGTCACATTATGAGATTGATTTGTGTTAATATGATGAGAAGAGAGAGAGAGAGAGAGAGGGGCTGCGATGATCTAGAGTTTGGTTTTGTATTTTTGAAACTCACACTCTCTCATTTGATCATTCTAACACAAGAAAAGAAAAGAAGAAAAAGCTTCTCCTCCTTCTTCTTCTTCCTCTAGCCCATAATCTCCATCAATGGCTTCATCTCTAACCTCCATCCACACTATGGATGGAAGAGACAAAGTGATCACAAACATTCTCTACAACACCTTGGACTCGTGGACCAGCACACTTCGTGCCCGAGTTGCTTCGGATGAAGCGGGAGCCCATAAAAAGACTCGTAAATGTGGTGCCCTTTCCGACGAGGAGATCAAGACCGGAGTTGCCGCGGGGTGCTTGGGATAGTGGCCAAAGACCGAAGGACACGGATCGATCGGTATAGCTTTCTATCCTTTCTCTAGATAGCTAGTTGTAGGTTAATGGTTCGATACGGATTTTAAGCATACGATAGCGCCGGTTTCTAGTTTGAAAAAGTTTTCGTTTTCGCATTTTGGTCTCGGACAGACGGCCGGGGAGCTACCGTAGTCTTACAAGACGGACACTAGAATCCCGTGTCCAGCCAATCATGCACTAAGCGGGTTTAGCACAAGTGGCAGCGTATGTGTAGAACTCTTTAAGAAGGTTTGTTTTGAAAAAAAATGTCGGACGTGAGGCTTGACTCAACAAATCACAAAAATGCGCAATCAAACCCTAGAACTAGGGTCACCTAGGTCAAGTTACTAGACCGCTCCTAAACTTCCAAAGGACAAGTCACAGGGTCAATCCTCTACCACATATTTATCACTCTTGTGGTCAGGTAAGTGTCAGTTAAGTGGGAGGTATCCGCTATACGAATCATGGAAAATAGCGGGCCTAGTTAATTAACGACTTTCCTTAGTCACACTTTTCTAGACACCATAAGAGAAATGCGGATAAGCGATATATTACCCACGACCCTCCTCTGTCCTAATTGAGCACGACGGTTCTCAGAGGCATGGTCTAGATATTTTTTAATTAATGTAGGGTGAAAATATACTCGTTTTGTGATTTGTAGAGCCAAAAAGGGTGATGAAATCCCCACCTAATCTGGATTTGGGTTATTGCCCTTTAATGTCCAGTTAAGATATGCACAAACAAACCGATGTCAAAACATGCAAAAATATTTTTGAGCGGCGATATTTTGCAAAGAATCCTGCAGAAAAATCAGATTATTGGATTTTAGAGGAGAGAAAAAGATATGAAGAAATTACCTGAGGATTTTACGGGCCCAACTCCACCAGAGTGCCGTGGTTCCGCCACAAATTCCTTGTTCTCGCCGCGGTTCCGCCGCACTATGGAGTGCTCGTTTTTCTTATTTTTCTCCAGCGACCTCCTATGCTCCTTTAGGATACGATGAAAGTCTCTGAATCTCTTTTCCTTTGCTCCAATTACTCTAGATTCCTTTGCAAAACTCGCACAATAATCGTTAAATACACAAGATGCAGTTTTGGTTCTCTTTTATGGAATGGATTTAATAAGAATTCAACCCGCATAGCAAGAAAAAAATTACGACCGTCTTCCCGGCAACGGCGCCATTTGATTGATCTGTATTTGGAAGAGTGTTTTTGTAAAGTAACCACAATCAATAACGTTGTCGCTCGTAACTAGCCGAGATGAGTACGTGTCGTCATCAGGGAAATGTCGAACCATTTACTTGCTTTAGACGAGTTGATCGAAAATAGGGAGAATGGTTGTAGATTCTAAGTTAACACGGATGTAGATTTTATGAAGAAGAGGTTTGTAGGGTTCGTAGAATTTGGTAGTAATGGATAATTAATTAAAGATGACTCCTTTTATCTTTTAATAGATTTAAAACTAGGTCGATAGTGGTGAATGAAGATTAGGGTTTTTGGAGGGAATATGGTTCCCACTTTTAGCCCTTATCTTTTCATTGTCCTCTATTCATGTCTAGTCTTTACCAAACAAGTGTTAATCTAATCTCAAATCGCGGTTGAGACTATCAATAAATTGGTAGCGCGCCCGATAAGGATGTTAACAATTATTTTGCTAAAGTTTATAAACTTTAAAAGATTTAAAAGAAGTTAAGAGATTTTATCATCCATTGATCTACCCTAATTCTACGAACCCTAGCAAGCGTAGAATTACTCACGCATGTTTTGAGAAGAAGAAGAAAGGATAAAGAAGGAGATCATAATGTAAACGCAGAAAGTAATGCAGAAAATAAATGAAGAAAGTAAAATCCAAAGAACTAACCTAAAGATCTACCTTTATTAATCAACTTTAATATGTACAAATCCTTTGAAATTAGAATACAAAGAACTCTCTTATTTCTCTCGATCTTTATCTCGTAGGAAGTAGATGTTCAGTCGATTGATCACGTCAATTTATCACGTCGATTCGTGGACCTGTCTTGGATCTCTTGATCTTGTCAGTGATTTCGGTGATGTAAAAGGTGATGATTTTAGTGATCTATTTCGAGATGATTTCTCATATGAAACTCTCAGTCTTTTAAATAGCCTTAGAAGAAGAAACCCTAGATTCTATGATTGATGATTTACTGTTGAGATTATGCTGAAAAAATCCAAATCCAATAGCCATAATATGGCCGCGGATCCGCTGCAAATACGTCTATTGGATACGGTTGGGCGGCATCCTAGTGAGATCAGGGTTTGAAAATTCTTGGGCTTCTAGGTGTTGACACGTAGAGATTGTTGTGATGTCAGGATTCTTTAAATCTTTCTCTGAGTCTCCGCTATTATTGATTTTACGATTTGATTCAACTTTATCGGCAGATTTTATTTCCGATATCTCGGATACGTCGATCTCCAGACCTGAGCTCATATCTGCACAATATCTCAATTCATAGTATTAGTAATATTTGTTATTTTTTTGAGATATTATCCTAACCATTAGTATGATATGATATTTTAAGAATATTGATTAGGATTATTTGATATGATATGCATATTTTAATTACTAAAATATTATATAAATAACATATGCATATATTTTCCTTCATAATATTAATTATAATATATAAACATATGATAAAGAGTATTTTCCAGATAAACTCACATATGTTCCATAATTACAATAAACACCTTTAAATACTTAACAAAAGTAAGGAAAATATTCCATCAAATATGCAATATTTTCGACTGAACAGTGATCACACGCAGTGGTCAATAAAATTGCAAACTCAGCAAAGTATCTCAATCAATAGTCAGCGGGGATGCCGGAGTCGGGGTCGTCGTCGGGGAATCCGACGAAGCCGCCAAGAAGGAAGGCACGGAGCCGGGGTCGTCGTCGGGGAATCCAACGAAGCCGCCAAGAAGGAAGGCGCGGAGTGAATACTCGACATTGCAAGAGACGAAGCGGGCGAGGACGGGGCCGAATCCGATTGCGAAATTGCTGATGTGGTTGCCCTGGAGGGCGGCGGTGAGGAAGTTGCCAGACTTGTGGATGGCGACGATCCCGGTGAGGATCGTGGAGGCAGAGAAGACCGACTCTAGGGTTTCGATTGAGGGTAGGAGGAGCTGTGCACGTGGGGACGTCAAGTGGTTCTGATGGTGGCATTAGCAGAGATGATGAAGAGGCAAGGGTGACGATGAGGGAGACAGCGAGGGTTCGATCTGCATTGACGAAGGGTGAGGTCTCAAAAACTTGTACGGTGATGATCGGGATCAATCAATGGTAAGGGTTAGGGATCTGGTACCGTGTTAAAAATAGTAGATTGAGAAGAGGAAAAATATTATTGATGATTGATAAAAAAAACAATATACAATATGCCTCTCTATATATAACCTACAAGATTAAATCCCAATACTAAGAGATAAAGACTAAAAGATAATATTAAATCTATATACAAAGAGATTAAGATATATGAAAGATTTATGAATATCCTAACAAAAATGATGCAAGAAAATGCATAAAATGGAAAATGAAGGAAAGAATGCTTCAGTATCTTAATTTATAGGGAAATTTGTTTTCAGTCCCAGTTTGAAGAGATCAAGTTTTCGAAGAGATGATTTATTTTTAAACTTACGTATTTTCAAAATTATGAAAAAACCCATTACTTGCAAAATATTGATGTTTCAAGAAGATAATAGGTTGTGTGTATTATTATAGTTTGGATATTTTGGCAAAATTTCCAGGTTTATTAATATTCTTTTAAATCAAACACACATATGATTATTCCCTAAAAAATAATTATTCATATGATTCCTATCACGACAACCATAGTTCGCTCTATCTTTCTCGGCGCCTCTCTTTATATTGCTTATTTATTCTCCAAAATCTCATCTCCTAATGCTGCATCTCTATTTTTGAATCCTTCACCTTCAATCCAATTCCTCTGATTTTTCTATCTTCGTTTTCAATTTTTGCATCTCCTCTTTTAAATCCCTAATATCTGATTCAATTCCTTTGATTTATCTCCATTCCCGATCCTCCCAACATCCTCTCCAGTTTCCGATATCTCCACTCCTATAATGGTTGAAACTAGGGTAATCACTAATAAATAGAGGATAATAAAGAAGTTGGAAACTAGGGCAAATAATAATAAAGATGATGGGTTTAGAGAAGAAATTAAGACAAGTAATGTTAAAGGGATGATAATAAAGAAGCCAAGGAAAGCTATAGATACATAAAAAAAATATCATGTTTTAATATCATGTGAAATCCAAGAAATCCCATTTTTAATATCTTAAGAAATATTAAAGGGTAGTATATGCAATGCATACATAAATACGTATACAAACCAGGGGTTAGGTTTAAAATAATGTCAAAACTTTGGTGTTTTCTCACAATTTTGGAAACTCATGGGTTTAAAAATAACTCATCTCTTTAAACTGTGCTAGGAAACAATTTTCCCAAATTTATATTTGGGTTTCTTTGTATAGGCCCCCAAAATATTGGTATTTTGAAAAACACCACCTAAAACTTCATATTTCCCCTTTACCTGAGTTAATTAGGATTAATAATTGGATTATAGCTAAAATGATGAATTGTGAGATAAAAAGTCTTATGCAACATCAAACTCTCATCTCTTATCATTTTTGTGCAAAACCCATTAGTGTTACTTTTCTAAACTCTTATCTTTAAGTTATCATTTTAGCTTCTTAACAGAGATATCTAAAGGTGTTAAAGATGACAATTAAGCATAGGGTCCAGTTTATTTTAATTAAGAGTTTTAGGAGGTGTATTTATAAAAATGAAGTTTTAGAGGACATTTTTCAAATTAGCTATGTGGTAGTTGGCCTATACAAAAAACCCATTATATTTTGTGATCTGTAGATATTAGATTTTCATAAATTTTACCATTTTTGTTTGTTTGTTAGATGAAACAATTAAAAAAATAGAATTATGGTGATATGGTATTACGGTGCGGAACAATATCCAATGTTGGATGAAATCGACTTATCCAACAAATCTGAGCCGTTAATTCGAACCGTTACTTTAACTAGCGGTTAAAATTGAATGGATCAGATTAAACTGCTACTTTAACTAGCAGTTACCTCTAAATAAAAGGAAGTACCGCTCAAATAGATTCAATACTGTTTCAGCGGTTAAAGAATTAGGGATCCAAATCAAAGACGATTTTTACTGTGATTTCAACTCCGATCTTGCTAGAATTCTCTTCATTGGTGTATCGATCTCATCGGGTAATTAATTTACTTTAATTAGTATAGGATTTGTTAATATTTATGCGATATTTGCCAGTAAATGTAAATGTATACCCAAGAGACCTATAACGAAGAAACCTACACATAAGAGGGCTAAATCGATTATTCCTCCTCTCCCGCCAAAAAATATTCGTAAAGAACTTTTCGAAAAACGTAGCAAAAGGAGGAAAATCCAGTCATAGGAGAATATACTCAATCCTACACAGTCATCAACATCCCATACATCCCAGACATCATCAATTCAATACAACCCTGGCCCCGTGAACAATGTTGTCTTGTATAATTAAGAAAATCATATCTTCGAAGCTATTTGGAGTGGTAAAGATATGGGACCTCTTACAATGCTCGAATCTACGAGCATATTTAGGCAATAGGCTCTGAATGAGCAATAAATTGAAATATTGGAAGATTGAGGTTTTGATGTGTATCGTAAAGTTGGCCACCAACAACACACCTACAGTTGATATCTGCATTAGTTAAGAGATAGAAACCCGAGACGAACAGTTTTCATTACCCATTGGAGAGGTGTTGATCACTCTTGAAAATGTTTCATGGATTCTCGATCTCCCGGTGACAGGTTCTTTAACTGTTTGTGAAGGATGCATGACTTATTTTTTACATTTTGGCGCTGTATTAGGTGTTAAACCCACGAAGGAGAAGAGGAAAGACGATGCTACACTTGCGAAGTGGGCATATGATACTTTTAGGACTCTCAGGATTGATACCGCATACGAGAAAAGTGTTTGATGTATAAAAGCTTACGTTTTGTACAACATTTGCATGACATTATTCCCTAAACACTGCAAGAACCTAGTTCATCCTAAATTGATTGGATTTTTTACGGACGGGGAATACATTTCTGTTAGGATCCTAGTGCTCTCTACGCTACAATGGTAGCCAAGGCGCAAATGAAAAATCAAAAATTTTATAGAGCAATAGCAACCAAACCAAGAAATCAACCCAAAAGATATCAACTTGAAAACAAAAAGGAGCATACAAATAACTAGATGGGTTTTGGGGAGCTACTACCTTTGTAGCGTGTACGATCGCCTATCGGAAGACTCTCGCTAGACCAGTGAGCTACTAATTGAGTGTGGACACCGACCACCTCACCGTAGATGATCCGCGGTGAAAAGAGGCCGCTCGAAACTCAATCTCCATCTTCAAGTAGAGAGACTCTCTCTAAGGACTTGCTAGGTTTAGAGAAAGTGGTGATGTGTAAGAAATGAACTCTCTTTCTCTCTTTTCTTTTCATCTTTTCCATCTCAAAAAAAATCAAGAGAGGAGTCAGAAGAAGAAGCCAAGCCACAAAAAATTGCGAAGAAAAAGAAGTTAAAGATAAAGGAGAGAGAATAAATATGAAACCTCTTTTTCTTCTTTTCTTTTCCTTTTCTCTCTCTCTTCTAATCTTTTCTCTTTAATATATATATATATATATATATATATATATATATATATATATATATATATGTATGTATAGTTTCAAAATCTATCCTCTCTCTCCCCTCTTATGTCATCCAAAGAGAGAGAGAGAGTGGGCTCTACATGCATTCTTTGTTTATTTTTCAATAACAAAGGGAATGTATTTGTATCAAAAATACAAATACACAATATATTAAATACATAACATGTATTATATGTATCAAATACATATAAATGAGAGTGTGTATATATATATACATATACATACACATATATAATCATAAAGAGAAGAATATATATCATATACATAAACAAATTCATCAGTATCTTATACTAATGAAAGAGCGAGAGAGAGAGAGTGTGTGTATTATATGCACATATACTAGAAATCATATCACATATACGGTTATTAAGTCAACACTTGAATTAATATTCCGGTTTATAATTAAACCAGCTAGTATATCAACCATCTGATTAAATCACGTGTATCACATATACGTATTTAATCGAACCCTTACACGTATCCCCACATGCACGCCACATCATCATTTCGCCTGGGTAGGCACATTCATTGTGGGAATCTAAAGATCTGTCAATATGCTGGCAGCAGGTTTTACAGAATCATATCCGATCGAATCTGAAACAATTTCAGATTCAATCCCCTCACGGGTTAACCTACTAGCACGTCAGTGGTACTAGCTGCTCATAACCGCTACCCAGGTATGATCAAGATAAAGATAGGTCAATGAGCAAACTCATCTGGACCCGACAAAGCCTATAAGCGATGAATACCATATAGTCTGGTCTCTTCGTCAAAGAGTATCGCATATCGGGTCTGGGGGTGAAACTGTCAAACCCCGAATAACCTGATAAGTCTTGCTGACATCAAATACATAACCAACAGAGATACAACTGATAACACTTATCAGTTTATCTTACTTGCTGTGGCCACAGACTTATGGTTATAGTCATGTCCTGAACTGCACGATATCGACTCCGTATACTGGGAGAGACGAATCTCCTAGACCGTTCACTGCTTCTATGTGCTTTAGGACTGTACCCAACTAAAACCTGTTTGCATGACTCTTTAAAGCCATGGTAGAGTAGTAATCAAAGTACAGTTGGAAGACACACAAGACACTATGGCGATCTCAGGTCAAGCGACTACCCTGTACTATCGTCACCAGAGAATTGCTATCTGACAATTGGTATAATACCATCTAGGAGTTCTCGGTGAGTCCGTCCAGTGTAACTCATAATCCAATGAGCACTTGCATACAATCCTCGGTGTCAAACACCAATAATTGTAGGATCAGCTATCGCCCTCCAACCGGGCCAGGAAACTATATACTAGTGTAAACTGGAATATCGATACCCAGTTTCGATAATTCTACGACTATGGACATTTAAGGATATGCTTATGGGCTACGCAGACCCTACTAGTATGATCCCTATCATTATTCCTGGTAGTCAAGGAAAGATCATATGGGCTTTATCTCATGTACTATCGATACATGATAACGAGTAAAACGTATACACATGAAAGATAAAGACAAACCAGATAGCATACTATCATCTCAAACAAGACTGTTCTCTGTATAGATCCTCCTTCAATCAGTAATTGCAATCTTGCAATTACAATATTTTTCTTGAGGGTACCTATATCCAACAATCTCCCTCTTGCACTTAAGGCCAATTATTGCGGTATCGTATACCCACATCTCGTGTGCTATCGCATACCCAACTTATCTACTAACAGTTTTATAAATTGTGTTCGAGAAACAGCTTCAGTAAGTGGATCCGCCATAATGTTTCTAACTTTATCTCTCTATACTTCAATCTCGCAGAGATCAACCATCCTCCGCATTGAGCGATACCTGCCTTAGAATTTGTCTGGATAGACGATGGGACCAAGTTCATAAATGAACAATTTTATCCAACAATTTCTTAGGTTGTATTCTCTGCTGAGTCATAATCAGCATTCAGTGCCATGACTACCTCAATATCCTTCTTGGAACTCTTTCCAATATACTGCTCCTCCGAAGAGGGTAAACTTATAACTCTTAACTCGCGACAGATGCTCTGTCATCCATGTGATCTTGGAAGCTGTAATCGGTAATTGTCTCCTGTAGGAGACTTCCATCACCATACACTAAGAACGTCCTCATATGTTCTTCTTGTTGGATATGTACGCCCTAGAGGCCATTATTGTATAGTACTAGTTTGTATAATATATTTTGGAGGCTTGGGATATATATACGGGTTTACGACAGTCTTGCTCGGTATAGTAGTATGCTACTTGGTTTGTTTCTATCTTAATATGTGTATATGTTTCTTTTAACATATCGCTAAAAGATATTGATGGAGCCTTTAGGATCTTTGCTTGACTATCGGCGTTGTGATGGCGATCAAACTAGTGGGGGCTGGGTAGTCTATAAGCACATCCTTATTTTGGTCCCTGGTCGTAGGATTATCGAGAGAGGGCATCGATACTCCAGAGTAGACTGGTGCATACGCTTCTCGTCCCAGCAGGGGAGATGGTCTGTCCCACAGCCATCAGTACGTCGTACTGGAGATAGTATGCAGGTGCTCGTTAGGTTACGAGTACACTGGACAAGACTCGTCGGGAACTGTTGGTTGGTATTATACCTATCGTCAGTTAACAGTTCCCTGGTGACATGAGTACAGCTTAGTCCGCTGACTTGACACTGTCACTTCGCCTCGAGTGTGTTCCCACTGTTCTTAGATTACTACCCTACCACGGCTCTACTGAGTCGTGCAAACAGGTAGTAGTTGGGTGCAGTCCCGAAGCACTTGGAGGAAGTGACGGTTAGACAGGATTCGTCTCTCCCGGTATTGGGAGTTGATATCGTGCTGTGTTTAGGAGAGCCATTACACATTGTCGTCCATGGCCAGGGCAAGCTAGAATTACTGGTAGGTTTTCCAGTAGATTCTCAGGGTGTTTTGGGCTACACTCCGACACGACTTGTACCTCTATTAGGGGAATGACATTTACCGCCCCTCTAGGCCCGCCATGCGATACTCTTAGACGAACAGACCGGACTGTACGGAGATTGTCACATTCAGGCTCAGTAGGAGTTCGGATGGGTTCACCTCATCAGTCTTCTTATCGGCATCTGCCTGGGGACCGTTATGTACAGCTAGTACCGCTTGCGACCTGTGGTTAAACCTACTGCCAGCGTAGTGTCGAGTCTTTAGAGTCCCACACAGAGGGCTATTCGCCTTTGGCCAAAACAGAGTAGAGGTCGCATGGTTTTGCGACAGGGTTCGTTCATATCCGCGCACTTGTACACGTTTGGTGTCCGGGCAGTTATTACTAGCGGGCTTTGGTTTAAGCCAGATCCTAGTATATGTTTTGGGATTGGTTTTATCTCATTGTATTCTTGTTCCTCAGAACACGGGTGCGGGTGTGTATGCACAGTTGATAGAGGCAGAGGCAGAGGATTCTCATTAGGGTTGTTGACCGTTGACTTTTTCCAAACCCTAATGAGAATGATGAATATGGTTAATAATATTAATTAAGGATAATTGTGCCATGGTTAGGGTTGTTGACAATTTGACTTTTTGTTGACTTGTTGACTTTGTTGACCATTGTGGACTTGTTGACCATCATCATTTCATTTCAAAGATGCTTCTTGTTCTTTGCAAAATGCATTAAATGAATGAAATGATAATGGTCATTCATAAACTAACCATCACAATTCTTAATTATTATTATTATTATCATTATTCCAAATATGTGAGCATGGTTGCAAGATGAGAGCTCATTCCATCATATTCTTTCTCTCTCTTGAAAGAAAGCTCTCCCTCTTCCTCTCTCAAAGTTTAAGTGTTTCATCAGTTGGAAATCATAAAATTTTGAGACAAAACCACCATAACTCCTCTCTACTCATTCTAGGGTTCTAGGTTTAGCAAACCAAGCACCTTAGTTATCTCTAGGTTGAGATAGGAGCTCAAGTTCAAGGCCCTCGGGTGGATCTATCTTGGGCAAAGAGGAGACGACGAGGAGGAGCCGTTCAAACCACTACAAGGAGCAAGCAAAGAGGAGAACCACAAAAAGAAGAGAAGGAGTTCAAGACCTAGGTATAACCATTCTACATAGTAACTAAAACTTTTAGTTTATTTGTTCATTTTTGTTTAGCAAAGATCCTTCATGGATGGTCCATGTTACCTAGAGAGGAAAATTTTGATTTTTACCTATTCTGCCTCCCCAAAAGAACCGGGGTGGGTAACGTAGACCTAATAGTGGTATCAGAGCCTAGCTAAACAACAACTAACTGTTAGCAAAGTGTTTAGAACTTCGATCCAAAAAAAAATCCCGAAAACATGTCAAAACCATACTTTCTGCCGATTTTTAAAACTGCTCTAAAAATTATTCCACATCCCTTAAAAATCGATGCAGGGTTTTATAGGAACATGCAAGAAATTTGAGCCCACGACTCGGCCAACTCGCTGCGGAACCGCGGCGAAACCATGCGTTTCGCCGCGGATCCGCGGCCGAGTTGACTCGGCCGCGACTCCGATTTATTGCAGTTTTCTCTATTTGGTATTTTGGTATTTTTAAGATGTTTTGTTTCTGCCCAGATTTTCCAGAGAACAATGTTATGTTTGGGATAGTTACAAATTGGTATTTTGATCAAAGTTCTATAAACTTTAGCTATTTGGTTATATCTGTAATGTGATATATGCACTGAACGTCGACTAATCTCTATACGTCGATTAGTGGGGGTTGTGCATATTTGTGTTCTGTAATGTTGTTGGTTTGTGTATATGAACTTGTTGGATTGTCGCGGATGAATAACCGGGGTTTTATGAGATGAGGGTTTCTTTATCTTTCATTTGATGTAATATGTAAATTGATGTAATATTATTTTTATGGCCGCACATCCGGGATGAGATTGTAGCCGCCATTGTAAATTATTTCTTTTACTGTTTTTGCTCCTAGGATAGACCTAAGGTGGGGTGCACGAACTACTGGGTACGTTGAAGTGTTGAGTGGCTTACTCACATTGTTGAGGGGGGCTGCTTCACTTCGGGTATTTGGCGGGTAGTTTGTCGCACCCGTAGGGGTCTAGGGCGGGGTTTGGCTATTCATCGCGACCGTGTAATCCGTCTTTCGTTGCAGGCTCGAACGAAACGCGGATTCCTAGCATATCCAATGTGTTCATCTGTGATCTGGAATGGCTATCATTGCATCTGACGAATGTATATATCTATATATGATATCTAGTAGGCGTTGCTTATGTTTTGCATCCGCACTAGTCCAGCCCCCGCTCTGTCGTTAGTTAAGTAACCTAACGGGTGATGACGGGGCCCCGTGGCGAATGCGGATGGCATAAGCGTACGTCATATTTTCGTTGTTTTCTGCAATAGTAGGATTAATTGATGGGACGCGTTATATTAATGCAAAGAAAAAACAAACCTAAAAGACGTTGTTGGAACAATTTTTAAAAAGCTGTTATTTCAAGGACGTTCTCTTTTGTTTTGCACAGAGGTATTCGGTTATGAATGCCCAGCACCTCATTCGACGAGGCAAGGGCCGAGATCCCTTCATCGGGAGTGACCCCTTAGACAAAAGTTTGCGTTAGGGTAATAACTTCACTAAAGTCGATTATTCTTGTTTTGCATCGAGGTATTCAGTTTGGAATATCCTGCACCTCATTCGACGAGGAAAGAGCCGAGATCCCTTCACAGGGAGTGACCTCTTTAGCAAAAGTTTTCGCCACTATATTTTCAAAAAGGTTATCAGGTTCCTTCAACGATATCAAGTTCATTACGTTAACGGGTTTTTCGCCAAAAACCCAGCCGTAGCCCTCCGTAATTTCTTATAAGTTATTCTTAGTATTCGTGCTGCGTTTGTTGACTGTGTCAAGGCGCAGTGAACGGTAGCTGAGTATTGCTTATCTGCTGGATACAATGTTATTGGTTAGGACAGTCGTGTAACCTTGTTGACTGTGTCAAGGGTTATGCGGGTGGGTTTAATGCAATCAAGATAATGACGGGTTGAACTTGACTAGGACTCTTTGATTTGTTGACTATGTCAAGGTCACTTGGGTCCTAAGGGCAAAAATCCACACCGGGAGTTTCTAAAGAAACTGAAACTTGCAGATTTAGCACACCTTCTAGAGTGTGGTGACTAGAGTGGATTCCATCTAGGTCATCGCACAATGATAGTTGGATCCCGATCCCACTGATGAGTTAGATTACTCTCGGGAGATTATTTCACTTAACAATCAATGCTATAAACTAAGTAGGTGTCTAGAACGGTGTTAGCGGGGCTACGCCTCCAGGGAAAAGAGGTTATTTAATTAAGGAACTTCACGAAAGCGTTGGAAAACCTCCCTCGAATTACCAACACTAGCCTGGCTGAAAGGTTAAGCAAGTATTATGACGTGCGATTAATCCTGACTAGTTCTTCTTTTATGGTTTGAAGAAGAATTTGAGGAAACAGTGGGAGCCATCCTGGTTAGATAAATCAATAAATCAATCTAATCTTGCAAGAGCGCACGCTGAGTATTTCTTTTCTCTCACTCCAGGTAGCAACCATTTCACGCCCTAATCAAGATAATAAAATGTATCGCTTGACCGATCCGAATTTTTATTCGGGGCTGGGGAACGTTGGTTCGGCTCTAACTTACGACAACAGTCATGAGTATGAGCAAGGGAAAGAGGATTGTATGGATTCCAAGGATATCCAGTTGAAGAAGAAGCATAGTTTTGCATCTACTTCAGGTGTTCTTGTATTTGAGAACTGCTTTACGGTCAGCCCTACCTCCTAGGTACTTGATACCGGATCAGGATCTCATATCTGTAATCTATTGCAGAGACTGAGAAAAAGTAGGAAAGTGGTACCTGGTGATATGTCGCTCGGGGTAGCGAACGGAGCACAAGTTAATGCTGCAGCCGTCGGTGAATATCACCTAGTGTTGTCAAATAGCAAGACTATGATTTTGAATGAATGCTACTATATATCTTCCATGGTTTGCAACATCGTATCAGTTTCTTTACTCAATAAATATGGATATAACTTTGTTCTTGATAGAAATATCATGAACATTTACCTTCATAAGGTACTGGTTGTAGGACTACGGTAGCGCCCCGGCCGTCTATCCGAGACCAAAATGCGGAAACGAAAAATTTTCTTGACTTGAAAACCGGCACTACCGCATCCTAAAAACCCGGATCGTAACCATTAACCTAATGCTAGCTAACTAGAGAATGGGTAGAGAGCTATACCGAGCGATCTGTATCCTTCGGTCTTCGGCCTCCGTCCCGATCTCCTCGCGGAATCTCCGGTCATCACCTCCTCGTCGGAAAGGGCACCACATCGAGAAGTCTTTTTACGGGCTCCCGCTTCATTCGAAGCAACTCGGGCGCGAAGTGTGCTAGCCGACGCGTCCAAGGTGTTGTAGAGAATGTTTGTGATCACTTTGTCTCTTGCATCCATGGCTTTGGATGGAGGTTAAGGATGATGCCATTGATGGAAGCAATGAGCTAGAGAAGAAAGAGGAAGAAGAAGGAGTTTCATCCTCTTTTCTTTTGTTGTAAGTATGATAGAATGAGAGAGTGAGGAAAATAATATGAGAGCTCACAATAACCCCATGGCAGCCCCCCTCTCTCTCTTCATCAAATCAAGACATAAAACAATTCATTAATGTGACATTTTTGCAAGAAAAGAGACCATGACTCATGATACAAGTCCATGTCACATTAATGCATTGTCATGATGATTTCTAGCTCATTATTTCTTTAAGCAAACATTAATCCAAATGTTTTCCATAACAAAGAAAATCCGGCAACATCTAAAGTAAACTCGTGACGGATCACGAGGATACCCCTCACCTGTATATACATACCTGCATCCGCATTCCGACTGAATGCGAATGCGATGCGACTAAAGTAATCCAACAAATCTAATACTAGGATCCGACTTAAACCAAAGCCTACTAGTATGATCCGTCCGATCATAATCCGTGCAATACCGCACGTATATGATCGGACCCTGCCATATATCATACGGCCTCTACAACGTTTCGCTCGAAACTCGAGAAACTGTCTGTGCGGGACTCTAAAGACTCGTCAATACCTTGGCTGTGGATTTAACCACTAGCACGTCAGAGGTATTAACCGTACGTAACGAGCTACCAGGTATTGACCAAAAGGGAGGTCGATGAGCGAACTCATCCTGACACCCTACTGAGTCTGTCAGTGACAATATCCATACAGTCCGGTCCGTTCGTCTATGAGTATCGCATGGCGGGCCTAGGGGGTTGGTAAAAGTCAGACCCCTAAAAGCGGTACAAGTCGTGTCGGAGTGTAGCCCAGAACACCCTGAGATACTACTGGAATACCTACCGGTAAATCTCCTGCCTCGGCCGAGGGCTTTGTGTAATGGCTATCCTAGACACAGCGCGATCTCACCCCCAATACCGGGAGAGACGAAACCCCTGCCGATCCGCTCACTGCCTCCATGTGGCTCGAGACTGTACCCAACTAAAACCTGTTTGGATGACTCCTTTGAGCCGTGGTAGGGTAGTAATCAAAGCACAGTGGGAACTCACATGAGACAAATGACGATCTCAGGTCGATGAACTAACCTGTACACATGTCACCAGGGAACTGCTATCTGACGTCAGGTATAATACCAACTAGCATGTTCCCGGCGAGTCCTGTCCGGTGTACTCATAACCCAATGAGCACCTGTATACATCTTAGGTGATCCAACTGACACCAGTGGCTTGTGAGACCGGACACCGCCCCTCGTCGGGGTCTCGACTGTATACACTAGTCTACTCTGGAGTATCGATGCCCTGTCTCGAAACATCCACAACTAGGGACCATTTAAGGATGCGCTTATAGAGCCCAGCTCCCACGTATATGATCGCCATCATACTGCTGGCAGTCAAGCAAGAATCCTAAGGGCTCTATCAACGCGCAATAGTGACCTGTAAGGTCACCTAAAACAGTACACGATGATAAAGATAAACCAGATAGCATACTATCATCTTGAGTAAGACTGTTCTAACGGTATAGGTCCTCTCTCAATCATTGCAATCACGTTCCTGTGATCCAATAATTGACTCTGAGGGCACTATATCCAACAATCTGCCACTTTCACTCAAGGCTAATTATTGCAATGTCGCATACTCACAGCCCGTGTGATACCGAACACCCAACTCCTCTACTAATCAGTCTCACAAAGCCCGTTTGCGAAACTATTGCGTTCGAGGAATAGCCTCAGTGAGTGGATCCGCCCTGATGTTTCTTTCTATGTCTCTCTTTATCTCAAGTTCGCGGAGAAAGCCATCTCCCGAAATGAGGAATACCTGTCTTAGATTATGTCTGGATATCTGATAGGACCTAGTTCATAAATGAACTCCAAATCCAAACTTCTTAGACTGTATCGTCAACTGAACTTAATCAGTATCCTGCGGCATGCCTCCCTCAGTATCTGCCTGGACCACCTGTCCAAAATACTGCCCCTCGTCAGAGGAAAAACTATAACTCTGACAGCCACTCTGTCATCCAGGTCACGTTGGAAGCCTGGAATGATAACTGTCAACCGAATGAGGCTGTCGTTATCATATCCCTAGAACATCAACTTATGTTCTAAAACTGCTTCCGAACGTTTCTCCAGGATTGGGTCAATATCACCTTATTGCATCTAGTGCAAAAACAACATCTATATCCTATGTGGAGAAACCACTGGGTGACAGCCGAAGTATAACCGATCGTAGTATAGGAATTTCACTTCCTACTCTGTGCATGTCATCCTAATACCAGGACATTACACCCTACTACCTTCATAACAGATCCATCCCCTATTCTGATGAAACCAAACCTATGACTGTCACATCAGAAACAGATGATCTTTTTCCGCTATATTTGCTTTAGTCCATAAATAGACATAAGCTACTTGTCCACCAATGCTTCCGCTGCTCCCACTGACTACGACAACCCTCTGGCAGAGTCATATACACGTACACTTCTAAAGCCAGTTCAGAACGACGCTATATTCATCCTCCTGCCGGGTCTCACAGTCTGGAACAACATCAATGGAAAGTCTGGGTAAACAAGAACCTCCCTGTCACCGTCCTTGAGGCTACCAGAGTACCTCTCAGGTGTCTGAGGTTACCCACCTTGTCTGCGGAGTGGCCAATGGAATGTCAAACCAAACTGAATCTATAGGTTCTTATTAAATTTTCAGTAATCGTTTGCGGTTCTGGAATCACTTCTAGTTCTACCATACTCCCACTACTGTTTTCTGAAAAAATCCATTTTTATTAAAATTGTGGCGAGTCAAGAACAATATCGCTATTGATCTTCTAGATGGTAGAATGTTAATCCTTGTCATAGCCCGGGACAACCCACAAACAGCCATTACAGAAACGTGCCTCGAGTTATCCAGAGTCTGGTTTTAAACATAAGCCGGACAACTCCCCGTACCTTAACATCGTTAAGATATGAACCGTTCTATATCCAATATAGAAACAGAGGCACTGATTTAATTGGAACCAGATTCAAATCATGTAGCTGTCCCCAGTGCATGTCAACTAAATGGAAGGAGGCCGATCAGCATTACTCAACTTAGGAGTACTTCCAATTATGAGTAACCTGAAAGAGAAGCAAGTTCTCTTAATCATTACTATTAACAGAATACCATACACAAGTATCTACATCTTCGAACACCTTGAAGAATTCTGATACTTGCAACGCCTGCTTCTCTACTTTATTCTTATACCTATAACTTCTCAAAACTCAGACCTCGTATTTCTACGAAACACATGTCTAAGAACTAGAGAAGTCACAAGTAAACAAAATATAGTACGAGTACCAACCCCTCTGTCCTAATGGACACTGGACAACATACAATACTCTGTATAAGTCCCCTGAGTCTAATAATTCATTCCCTGTATGTCGTAGGTTGAAAACTGTGCTTATGGTTAAGAAGAATTACACCGCTGTTTAATACTCCTTACCTAACTATCCACTGATATAGGTAAATGTCATGGACATAATTTCAAAAGGTTATATCTCACTCTATAAAAATAGACGTACAGATATATTAATTTGAAATTGGTTCATAGCAACGTATATTCAAAACCAAATATCTGCCGTCCGGCAAACTGCCCAGGCGATTTCCTCAAATATCACCAATTACAACGAATCCCGATATAATGAGGATAATCACCCAATTCCCAATAACTTACTCCCACTCATCATCTGCAAAACCATACAGATGTGAGGATCATACCTGGTAAATACATACCCTGGAGCAAGTGTCTAATTGGGAAATCAGTTTTCTTTTAACAGTACACAGTAAAACTGAAACATTGAAATGTTTCGTAGGGGTATTCTGGTATTCCTAGTAATACCTCTTCCATTATTGGATTCACAACTGTAACCATATATTTCTTTGCCATCTCTCCAAATCCCTTTATATGTGTTTAGTCATTACCTTCTGTACACCCTCTTAGGCTAAATGGTTTTCTTCCTTCCCTACCGTTCGGCACCAGCCTATGGTTTGGAAGAAGACTATCCAATAAGCATAATGGGTGTACTGTCCTAATCCTAGGAGCACTCGCAACACGAGAGAAGGTAAAGATAAAAGACAACTGAATAAAACCTTATTCCTATTTCTCCTGAACCAGAATCCATCCCCGAACTGGAACAAGTTCATTTCGAGTTCGTATATAACCATACGATGGAGTATCCAAATAACTGTGGATCTTCGTAGTGATACGGAGTGTTCTGGAGAAATACAAAGGTGATGTAGGAGTGGCGATGAAATGCTTGGTTTTGGTCGTGAATAGCAATCGCGGTTTACTTTGCCCTCTTACTAATCCCTTTATTTGTCTTTACTTAATACCTTCTGTACACCGTTTAGGCTAAATGGTTTTCTTCATTCCCTACCGTTCAACACCTGCCTATGGTTTGGAAGAAGACTATCCAATTAGCGTAATAGGTGTACTGTCCTAATCCAAGGAGCACTCGCAACCTGAGAGAAGGTAAAAGGAAAAGACAACTGAATAGTCCTATTCGTTTTCTCTAGAACCGGAAACCATCCTCGAATAAATTCCTTCGAGTTCGTATATAACCATACGATGGTTTTGTCCAATGGAAGTGGACGTTCGTAGTAATACGGGGTGTTCTGGAGAAAAGGGTAAAAGTAGGAGTGGCAATGGGGTATGCAACTCTGACAATCCAAAAGCCAGTGTTTAAGAAGGTTCAGTCAACTTTGGTCACTGAGTCATAGTCAAGGGTCGGGTCATGGTCGCTGCCAAAGAGAGAGAGAAAGGAAACACTCTGCGTGCACTCTAACCTTGATCAGAATGGTTACCAATTTATCTAATCAGGAAACCTCCCACTGTACCGTCAAATTCTCCTCCAAACCTAAAAGAAGAATTAGTCGGGATCACCCGAGGAGTAAACCAACTCATCAGTGGGAATCGGGATCCAACTATCATCGCATGATAATGTGACGGAATCCGCTCACGTTATCACGCTCCAGAAGGTATGCGCATGCCTGGAAAGTTTCAGTTTCTTTAGAAACTCCCGATAAATGTTTTTACCCTTAGGACCCAAGTGACCTTGACGAACAATCAACAAATCAAAAGGTCCTAATCAAGTTCAACCCGTCATTATCTTGATTACGTTAGACCCACCGCACGACCCTTGACGAATAATCAACAAAGTCGTACGACCGTCCTAACCAATCCATATATCCATGAGACAGAAAGCATTACAGAGCTACCGCATACTACGCCTCGGCGAATAGCAATGACAAACGCAGCGCGAATACTAAGCAATACTAATCTGAAATGACAGAGGGCTACGAATGGTTTTTGGCGAAAAACCTTTTACCGTAATGAACTTGATATCGTTGAAGGAACCGGATAACTTTTATAAAAAATATAGTGGCGAAAACCTTTGCTAAAGAGGTCACTCCCGGTAAAGGGATCTCGGCTCTTTCCCCGTAGAATAAGGTGCAGGATATTCTATCTGAATACCACGATGCAAAGCAAAAGTAATCGACTATAGTGAAGTTATTGCCCTGACGCAAACTTCTGTCCAAGGGGTCACTCCCGGTGAAGGGATCTCGGCCCTTTCCTCGTCAACTGAGGTGCTGGATATTCATAACCGAATACCACTATGCAAAACAAAAGAGAACGTCCTTGCAATAACAGCTTTTTAGAAAAAATTGTTCCAACAACATCAGAATAGGTTTGTTTAGCTTGCATTGATCCGAATCAACGCAGTCCCATCAATTGATCACACCAATAAAGAACAAAAATAATGATGTACGTATATGCCATCCGCATTCGCCACTGGGTCCTGTCATCACCCGTTAGGTTACTTAACTAACGACAGAGCGGGGACTGGACTAGCGCGGATGCAAAACATATACAACATCTACTAGTATATATAACAATATATAATATTCGCTCAAGGCGTGATAAAATGCAACATCACAGAACAATACAGATATCTGGGATCCCCAGGTTTCATAGAGCTGCTACTGAAACCTGACGTTCCCCTGGTCGCGTGGATAGCCTGTGCAATGAAATCTTAGACCCCTACGGGCACGGAAAGTAACCCGCCAAAACCTGAAGCGAGGCAGCCCCCTTCAGCAACGTGAATGGACCATCCAGCACTTCACGGAATCCGGTAACTTGGGCACCCCTCCTTGGGTCAACCTATACCCCCTACGAGTGCGGCGAATAGCCCGCCAATTCTAGAGTAAAGCCACCTCCGTCTCAACACCATGAGATGCGGGCCCATTGCCCTCTAGAACCCGGCTACCCGTGCACCCCTCCGCGGGGTAATCTTAATACAGAAAGTAAAATATACATACAACGGGTATATCGACCTCAGCCCGGTCGTACCCCAAAAGAATAATATACAAACAGGCAGTGACGGCAGTCCACATGTCGGACGCTCGCCCCGCAATATCAAATGTACATATAAAACGAAACTGTACTAACATTGGATCCAGGCTATCTCCCACGACAAATCCGCAACATCACGGCACAACACAGAACATCAACGTGAATGCCACGTTCGCAAATCCTTCTAAAAGGGCTATAGCAGTTAGACAGGATTTACCGATCAAATGACATTCACGGTCGCAGATATAATGTAAATACTGTGAACTAACATGTTTAAAATTTTCGATCGATCAAATTTACAGAAGTGGGCCCCAAGCACTACTGTAGCACTCAAAGAAAATCTGGGCCCAAACAGAATATTCCAAAAACCCTATTCTCTAGTCAGAAGCCTACTGTGAAAATTTGGTGCAATGAGCAGTCAACCCTGTGGCGGAACCGCGGCCAGTGCGTGGGTTTGGCCGCGGTTCCGCGGTGGAAAGGTGACGCCACGCGACCAAATTTTCTCAGATTTCTTAGAATTCCCTGCACATGTTTCTGCAATGTACTGAAAAAATTTTCAAAACAAAATCGACAGAAACTTGTGCACTAGAAAATACTGTTTTTTGGGATTTTGTTCGATCGAACCTTTAAACATACTAGAGCAAGCTAGACTAGGTTAATGGCGTGGCTCTGATACCATGTAGGACTACGGTAGCGCCCCGGCCGTCTATCCGAGGCCAAAATGCGGAAACAAAAAATTTTCTTGACTTGAAAACCGACACTACTGCATCCTAAAAACCAGTATCGTAACCATTAACCTAATGCTAGCTAACTAGAGAATGGGTAGAGAGCTATACCGAGCTATCCATGTCTTTCGGTCTTCGGCCTCTGTCCCGATATCCTCGCGGAATCTCCGGTCATCACCTCCTCGTCGGAAAGGGCACCACATCGAGAAGTCTTTTTATGGGCTCCCGCTTCATCCGAAGCAACTCGAGCGTGAAGTGTGCTAGCCGACGCGTCCAAGGTGTTGTAGAGAATGTTTGTGATCACTTTGTCTCTTGCATCCATGGCTTTGGATGGAGGTTAAGGATGATTCCATTGATGGAAGCAATGAGCTAGAGAAGAAAGAGGAAGAAGAAGGAGTTTCATCCTCTTTTCTTTTGTTGTAAATATGATAGAATGGGAGAGTGAGGAAAATAATATGAGAGCTCACAATAACCCCATAGCAGCCCCTCTCTCTCTCTGCATCAAATCAAGACATAAAACAATTCATTAATGTGACATTTTTGCAAGAAAAGAGACCATGACTCATGATATAAGTCCATGTCACATTAATGCATTGTCATGATGATTTCTAGCTCAATATTTCCTTAAGTAAACATTAATCCAAATATTTGCTATAACAAAGAAAATCCGGCAATATCTAAAGTAAACTCGTGACGGATCACGAGGATACCCCTCACCTGTATATACATACCTGCATCCGCATTCCGACTGAATGCGAATGCGATGAGACTAAAGTAATCCAACAAATCTAATACTAGGACCCGGCTTAAACCAAAGCCCACTAGTATGATCCGTCCGATCATGATCCGTGCAATACCGAACGTATATGGTCGGACCCGGCCATATATCATACGGCCTCTACAACGTTTCGTCCGAAACTTGAGAAACTGTCTGTGGGGGACTCTAAAGACTCGTCAATACCTTGGCTGTCGATTTAATTACTAGCACGTCAGAGGTATTAGCCGTACGTAACGAGCTACCAGGTATTGACCAAAAGGGAGGTTGATGAGCGAACTCATCCTGACACCCTACTGAGCCTGTCAGTGACAATATCCGTACAGTCCGGTCCGTTCGTCTATGAGTATCGCATGGTAGGCCTAGGGGGTTAGTAAAAGTCAGACCCCCAAAAGCGGTACAAGTCATGTCGGAGTGTAGCCCAGAACACCCTGAGATACTACTGGAATACCTACCAGTAAATCTCCTGCCTCGGCCGAGGGCTTTGTGTAATGGCTATCCTAGACACAGCGCGATCTCACCCCCAATACCGGGAGAGACGAAACCCCTGCCGATCCACTCACTGCCTCCATGTGGCTCGGGACTGTACCCAACTAAAACCTGTTTGCACGACTCCTTTGAGCCGTGGTAGGGTAGTAATCAAAGCACAGTGGGAACTCACACGAGACAAATGACGATCTCAGGTCGATGAACTAACCTGTACACATGTCACCAGGGAACTGCTATCTGACGTCAGGTATAATACCAACTAGCATGTTCCCGGCGAGTCCTGTCCGGTGTACTCATAACCAAATGAGCACCTGTATACATCTTAGGTGAACCAACTGACACCAGTGGCTTGTGAGACCGGCCACCGTCCCTCGTCGGGGTCTCGACTGTATACACTAGTCTACTCTGGAGTATCGATGCCCTGTCTCGAAACTCCCACGACTAGGGACCATTTAAGGATGCGCTTATATACCCCAGCTCCCACGTATATGATCGCCATCATACTGCTGGCAGTCAAGCAAGAATCCTAAGGGCTCTATCAACGCGCAATAGTGACCTGCAAGGTCACCTAAAACAGTACACGATGATAAAAATAAACCAGATAGCATACTATCATCTTGAGTAAGACTGTTCTAACGGTATAGGTCCTCTCTCAATCATTGCAATCACGTGCCTGTGATCCAATAATTGACTCTGAGGGCACTATATCCAACACTGGTTGTAGAAGGTACACTGTGTAATGGTATCTACGTTCTAAATCAGAATACAGTTCTCAATGTACAGAATACACGCAAGAGGAAGAGTTCAGATATGAACGAATCCTACTTATGGCATTGTAGACTTGGTCATATCAGAGAGAAAAGTCTAAGTAAGTTGCATAAAGATGGACTCTTGGATACGTTCGAGTTTTCATCTTATGAAACTTGTCAGTCTTGTCTCAAAGGAAAGATGACCAAATCTCCGTTCACCGGACATGGAGAAAGGGCAGCAGAGCTCTTGGGAGTGATGTATGTGGTCCAATGTCTATACATGCAAGGGGTGGGTTCTCGTACTTCATCACATTCACTGACGATCTCTCTAGGTTCGGATATGTGTATCTGATGAAACACAAATCTGAAGCTTTTGAGAAATTCAAGGAATTCAGAAATGAAGTAGAGAACCAGACTGGCAAAAGTATCAAGATTCTCCGATCGGATAGGGGAGGGGAGTACTTAAGCAAGGAATTCCTATATTACTTAAAAGAGAATGGTATTCTCTCTCAGTTTACACCTCCTTATACACCACAGTACAACGGTGTATCGGAACGGAGGAATCGTACCCTATTGGATATGGTTCGCTCCATAATGAGTAGTGCTGACTTGCCTCTTTCGTTTTGGGGATATGCACTTCAAACAGCAGCACATCTATTAAATCAAGTTCCATCCAAATCCGTGTCTAAGACTCCGTATGAAATATGGAGTGGTAAGAGTTTGTATCTTAAACGTATTAAGATTTGGGGTTGCCCAGCTTATGTCAAAAAGCAGAATCCAGACAAACTTGAGGCACGGGCAGTTTTATGTAAGTTTGTGGGATATCCAAAAGATTCTAGTGGGTATCTATTCTACCATGAAGAGAAACAGAAGATAATTGTTTCCAGGAATGCCACATTTTTGGAAAAAGAATTTCTTGTTAAAAATATTAGTGGCAGCACGGTAGATCTGGATGAAATTCCAGAAACACAAACTTTAACTAAAAATTTGGAGGAACCGGTAGATTCGGTTACACCCAACGAATCTCAGCCACTCCGCAGATCTGGTAGGATTTCTCATCCGCTAGAGATACTACGGTTTTCTCATAGACAGGGATCGAGAGGATTGCATCTTGGAAGAAGATGACCCTACCAGTTTCAGGCAGGCCATTATCAGTAGGGACTCTGATAAGTTGCTGGATGCAATGCAATCCGAAATGGAGTCCATGTACACCAATAAAGTGTGGACCTTGGATATTGCTCCACCTGGGGTAAAACCCGTTGGATGCAAATGGATCTACAATAGGAAACTTGGTGTAGATGGGCAGGTGGAAACCTATAAGGCTAGACTCGTTGCAAAAGGTTTTCGTCAAAGACCTGGTGTGGACTATGATGAAACTTTTTCTCCAGTGGCTATGCTCAAATCCATTCGAATCCTACTTGGTATTGCTGCCTTCCATGACTGTGAAATCTGGCAGATGGACGTAAAAACGGATTTTCTAAACGGCTGTTTGAAAGGGTGCGTTTACATGGATCAGCCAGAAGGTTTCGTAGACAGTGGGAGCAGCGGGAAGGTGTGCAAGTTGCTTAAATCCATTTATGGATTAAAGCGGGTATCGTGGAGCTGGAACATCTGTTTTGATGAGGCAATCAAGGAATTTGATTTCATCAAGAACGGAGATGAACCTTGTGTCTATAAGAAGATTGTAGGACGAACTATCGTGTTCCTAGTCTTGTACGTGGACGACATTCTTTTGATAGAAAATGATATTCCTATGCTACAATCGGTCAAGCTATTCTTGTCACAACGGTTCTCCATGAAGGACCTGGGTGATGCCTCGTACATTCTGGGGATCAAGATCTACAGAGATAGATTCAAGAGACTACTGGGACTTTCGCAGTCCAGATACATAGAGACCGTACTAAAGAGATTTAGTATGCAAGATTCCAAGTGCGGTAACATACCCGCATTGCACAGAATCACCCTCTCCAAGAAGATGTCTCCTAAGACTGACGAGGAGAGGGTTTGCATGGGCACTATACCCTACGCTTCGGCGGTAGGATCTATAATGTATGCGATTCTATGTACAAGACCAGATGTAGCTTACGTGCTGAGCGTGGTGAGCCGGTATCAGTCAGACCCAGGTGAGGACCACTGGACGGCAGTGAAGAACATTCTCAAGTACCTGAGAAGGACTAAGGTGATGTTCCTGGTTTACGGTAATGGAGACCTCAGGGTCGAGTCCTTTACCGATTCAAGATTCCAGAGTGACAAAGATGACAGCAAGTCTGTCTCGGGTTTTGTGTTTACCCTCAACGGAGGGGCGGTGTGTTAGAGGAGTTCCAAACAGGATACCGTCGCAGACTCGACGATGGAGGCTGAATACATTGCTGTAAGCGATGCCACAAAAGAGGCGGTCTGGATGAAGAAGTTCATTAGTGAACTTCAGGTGGTTCCATCCATTGTTGACCCAATACCTTTGTATTACGATAACAATGGGGTTATAGCTTTAGCGAAGGAACCAAGGTCCCATCAGAAATCCAGACACATCTTAAGGCGGTATCACCTGATCAGGGAGATCATTGATCGCCAGGAGATCGAGATACGTAGAGTGGACACAAAAGACAACACGGAGGATCCATTCACAAAGGCCCTCCCTCAAACACAGTTCGAGCGACTTTTTGAGCTATTGGGTATGCGGTACGCCTGCAGCTAGCCTTAGTGCAGACGTTGGGTATGCGGTACACTAATTACCGGCCTTTAGTGCAAGTGGGAGATTGTTGGATATGTATGCCCTAGAGGCCATTATTGTATAGTACAAGTTTGTATAATACATTTTGGAGGCTTGGGATATATATACGGGTTTACGACAGTCTTGCTCGATATAGTAGTATGCTACTTGGTTTGTTTCTATCTTAATATGTGTATATGTTTCTTTTAACATATTGCTAATACATACTGATGGAGCCCTTAGGATCTTTGCTTGACTACCGGAGCTGTGATGGCGATCACACTAGTGGAGGCTGGGTAGTCTATAAGCACATCCTTATTTTGGTCCCTGGTCGTAGGATTATCGAGACAGGGCATCGATACTCCAGAGTAGACTGGTGCATACCCTTCTCGTCCCAGCAGGGGAGATGGTCTGTCCCATAGCCATCAGTACGTCGTACTGGAGATAGTATGCAGGTGCTCGTTAGGTTATGAGTATACTGGACAGGACTCGTCGGGAACTGTTGGTTGGTATTATACCCATCGTCAGTTAACAGTTCCTAGGTGACATGAGTACAGCTTAGTCCGCTGACTTGACACTGTCACTTTGCCTCGAGTGTGTTCCCACTGTTCTTAGATTACTACCCTACCACAGCTCTACAGAGTCGTGCAAACATGTAGTAGTTAGGTGCAGTCCCGAAGCACTTGGAGGAAGTGACGGTTAGACAGGATTCGTCTCTCCCGGTATTGGGAGTTGATATCGCCTGTGTCTAGGAGAGCCATTACACATTGTCGTCCCTGGCCAGGGCAAGTGAGAATTACTGGTAGGTTTTCCAGTAGATTCTCAGGGTGTTTTGGGCTACACTCCGACATGACTTGTACCGCTATTAGGGGACTGACGTTTACCGCCCTCTAGGCCCGCCATGCGATACTCTTAGACGAACAGACCGGACTGTACGGAGATTGTCACATTCAGGCTCAGTAGGAGTTCGGATGTGTTCACCTCATCAGTCTTCTTATCGGCATCTACCTGGGGACCGTTACGTACAGCTATTACCGCTTGCGGCCTGTGGTTAAACCCACTGCCAGCGTAGTGTCGAGTCTTTAGAGTCCCACACAGAGGGCTATTCGCCTTTGGGCAAAACATGTTAGTTATATGTATGCCCTAGAGGCCATTACTGTACATAGGATGTATATTGTAGTGGATGCTTGGACATATATAGGGAAGACTTTCTCGCTCGACATGATAGTATACTATCTGGTTACTCTTTACCTTAACGTGTATACTGTTTGCCTCTCTGTTACATGTTGGTAAAGCTCTTAGGATGTGTACTTGACTGCCTGGACTATGATGCGGATCATACTAGTGGGGACATGGTAGTCCATAAGTACATCCTTCAAGGTCCCTAGTCATGGGTGTATCGAGACGGGGCATCGATATACCAGAGTAGACTAGCGTATACCTTCTCGACCCATACAGATGGGCGATGGATGATCCCATATCCATTGGTGTTTGACATCAGAGATGATATACGGGTGCTCAGTAGAGACTGGGTACACTGGACGGACTCGCCGAGAACTCCCAGATGGTATTATACCTTACATCAGATGGCAGTTCTCTGGTGACACTGGTACAGAGTAGTCTGTTGACCCGAGATCGTCATAGAGTCTTGTGTGGTTCCCACTGTGCTTTGATTTCCACCTTACCACGTCCAAGAGGGCATGAAAAACGGTGGTTTTTGGGTACAGTCCCGAGTCACATGGAGGCAATGAGCGATAGGAGGGGATTCGTCTCTCCCGGTATAGGGGATTGATGTTGCGCTGTGTTCGATTGGCTATAACCGGAAATCCCTGTCCAGGGTTGCTGAGATTTACTGGTAAGTGTTACCAGTAGTTTCTCGAATTGTCATAGACCTCATATCGACACGATTTATCGAGCTATTGGGGTCTGACGTTTACCACCCCTAGGCGAGATATGCGACATATCAGACGATCAGACCGGACTGTACGGTAAGTGTTACTGGTTGGATTCACAGGAGTGTGAGCGGGCTTGCTCGTCGATCTTCTGATCGCTCAATACCCGGGTGGCCGTTATGTTTAGCAGACCGCTTGCGGCTTGTGGGTATTTGATATGATCATCACCTGCTGCCGGCGTATTGACGAGTCTTTAGAGTCCTACACAGAGGTTTCCTGGCTCAAGCGAAACGAAATAGGAGTGCATATGAGATATGTGCAGGACCGAGAATAATGCGTGTATGTGATACCATATTCCATTCTCGCGATGAATGTATCGAAAGGTTGTATGCGATATAACCTAGTTATCGAATCAAGGATTGATTCGGTAAGCTGATACATAGGATACTAGTCGGTTATATGCGATATGACCGGATCGTTAAATCACGTGTTGATTTAATGATTTAATGTATAATTATATATTTGATATATTACTTTGCATTAACTAGTATTGGTTCACTTTAAATGGATTTTCTCACTTGATTTGTGCAAGTTGTATATGTGATATACTTTTGTGCACATGATTGTATCATGTTTGATGATACATGCTTATTTGGTTAAGTGTAAAGAATTAAACCATGGTTAAGTTGATGATTAGGGTTTTGCTTATTCATTTATTTATTTGTTTATTCATTTTGGAAATGATAAGAAAAGAATGGTGGCTTTATTTGTAGTTTTGTTGAAGCTTCATGAAGCTTTGACCTTGTCCACCATTCTTGTCTCTTGCTTAACCCTAACCATCATAACTAACCATGGTCTATTCTCTACACTTAACTAAGGTTAGAATATGATAAGATTCAATTCTTTTTCATTTATTCTATAACACTTATCATATTCTTTTCTTCATTTTCTTCTTCATGAGCAAGAAAGAAAAGCTTGCCTCATCAATGTCAGGTGATGAAATCATGTGAGAAATCCAATTCTAAAGTGAACCCACCTCCTATTTCTTCATCCTCTACCTCTTGCCAAGTAGTATAGAGTGTTTTCTTCCCAAGTTTCATGACTTGGTGAAGTGGGAGCTTGATCTTGTGATGCCTCGACGTAGATCATCTTCGGCACGAAGCCGACGACCTTGCCCGCCCATTTCTCCGATGAAGCCGACGCTAGAGCCCGGGATTCTATTTGGACAGCGAGGAGACTTCATTGTGGAGCTAAGGAGGTGGAGGACCGGATCTACAAAGGTTGTATTTCCGTTCTTTTAGTTAATTTGTTAACTAGTTTCATTTGTCGCCTAAAATTCTAGTTAACGATCTAGTCTAGGGTTTCTCGGCACCGTATAATTTGAAATTGGCATGGTTGATGCCGTGTGAGACCTCATTAGTGTGCCTAGAAACCCTACAGTGGTATCAGAGCCTAGCTAGAGCCTTAGGCGAAGTGTAGACGACGTTTGAAGTCCGATCGAACCGAAACCCTAACACAAACATGCTCTCTGTACTTTTTTCAAAAACAGGGATTTTTGAGGATTAAAAATATGCAGAAAATTCAGCAGGAGATTGTAAGGGTTACTGTGAAATTCGACACCCTGAATCCATCAAACCACCGCGGTTCCGCGGCACAAGCATGGCTTGTGCGGCGGTTCCGCGGCCTAAATGTCTCCTTGTGCATTGAATTTTGCACAGTAACTCCTACTTTGCAGTGCTGGTTTTCCTGGGAATTTTTAATATTTATTCAAGAGTTGAATTTTCTGGGTTGTATTGGGGACTCGGTGTTTCGATCGGAGTATCAGATTTTGTCTATGTGGATTTCCGGATATTTTTTTGAATATGTTAAAAAGTTCGACCGGATAGAAATACCCAATTTTTCCCCTGTCGGGAAATTTCCAAGTGTTGGATCTTTCCGTGGTTTAATAACGTTCTAAGTAGTGCAAGTAACGCGATGGTCCCTCTAGAAGACAACAAACCTTAACTCGATTATGTGACCGTCTTAAACTGCCCTTTGAACCTTAGGGTTTGGGGCAGTACGGCGTGCCACATGTGAGGCGTTGGCTTGACCCTTCTACGGCTGGACCGTTGGTACTGAGGCATGAAGTGAATGTCTTTGAACTTATTTCATGAGTTGATCTGTATCGGGAAAACTTGGGTGTTTGAATGTTCGATCGGAAAGTTTAACATTTTCTATTTATCCGGAATGGGATACAATAATTGGAATTCACAAGTAGTTATGAGATAACTGAATGAATATTATAAACATAGCAGTTTAGTCTCACTTGATCGGTTGCCACGGAATTTTGATGTGTTCAAAAGTCCGTCGCAATCACGTAGCGTACGCGGATACTCGTCGGGTAAAATTAATAGACAGCCTCACTCCATAGCCCCGACCAAGTGACTGTAGGAGAACCCCGTCGCCAAAAGCATCCGTTCGGGTGCTCGCGGCAGCGGTGTTCCGCCTTGGTGCACTTCGTCGACGGTATCGGGGGTGCGGCTGCCTACTAAAGTTTGCGACGAGCATTCGATCAGAATGTCGGGAATCCTGTTGAATTCGCCGACTTAATATTGAAAAGTGTTTTCGATTTTGAGACTAAAATGCGGGGTTTATAATTGTTAGGCATATGATGTCTAAGGAATTCATTTGATTAGGCATGCGATGTCTATGCAGGTTGCGGATTCCAATTGTTGTAGTTTTACACTTTCTTTTCTGTGACCGTAAGTGTAATATGTGATATCGCCGGTTTCGTTGCTATATGTCAACGACAATTGGGATGCGCATATTTACTTACGTTGATGACATGTGATGTTATGTGTTGCTGGATATGTTATATTGGATCGTCGTGTTTGAATAGCTGGGGGTATTTATGTGAGATGAGTGTTTTTCATTTTCATTCATGTAAAAACTTGTATGTAATATTCTTTTTATTGGGGCACTTCCAGGTTGCGGAAGATGTCACCCTTTGTATATTATTTACTTTTCCGCACTAGGATAGACCCAAGGAGGGGAGCACAAGTAACCGGGTTCTGGAGTCCAGTGGGAGACCAACTCGAGGAGTCGAGTCCGGGTCTCCTAACTCTAGAATTGGTAGGGTTGCTTGCCGCTGTCGTAGAGGTCTAGGGGTGTGGGTTTGGCTATTCATCGCGACCGTGGAATCCGTGTTTTATACTGGCTCGTATTGAAAACACGGACGTCCTAGTATATCCAATATTTCATATGATTCTTCTGCTGCGATATCTGTGATGTGATCATGTGATGTTCTGTGATAGATACAGTATATAGTATATATGATATATTATATAGACGTTACTTATGTTTTACACCCGCGCTAGCCCTGCCCCGCTCTGCCGTTAGTTACCTAACCTAACGGTGCACGAGGGGACATCGAGGCGAATGCGGATGGCATAAGTGTACGTCGTATTTATCTGTGATGTTTAGGTACTTAAATGATGGGACTTCATTAATGTGATTAATGAAAGTAAAAAGAAACCTAAGATGTTGTAGAATTGAATTTCAAAAATAAAACACGGTAGCTACAGTTCTTGCTTTGCACAGAGGTATATGTGATATATCCTGCACCTTATTCGATAAGGAAAAGACCGAGATCCCTTCACCGGGAGTGACTCCTTTAGCAATAACTGGCAGATGCTACACACTCGGTTTGTCTTTTGATTGCTTTTAAGAGTTTTGCTTTGCACAGTGATATATATGATATATCCCGCACCTCATTCGACGAGGAAAGGACCGACGATTCCTTCACCGGGAGTGACTCCTTTAGCAAAACTAGAAAAGCCTCAAAAACATTCCAATTTTAAAATTCATTCGATCCTATAACGATATCAAGTTCATTACGCAATAGATTTTCAGAAAAACCTGTCGTAGCCCTCCGTCATTTCAGATAAGTCCTGTTTAGTATTCGTGCTGCGTTTGTTGACCTTGTCAAGGCGCAGTGTGCGGTAGCTAACCAGTATTTATCTGCTTATGCATATGATGCAGATTGAGTTAGGGTAGTCGTGCGGCCTTGTTGACCTTGTCAAGGGCCGTGCGGGTGGGTTTGATTCAATCAAGAAATGACGGGTTGAACTTAACTTGCGGTCTATGGTTTGTTGACCTTGTCAAGGTCATAGATCGTTCGGGGCAAAATATTATCGGGAATTTCAAGTGTTGAAATTTGCAATGAGATTACATACCTTCTATGAGATAGTTGGATCCCGATACCCGCTGCGAGTAAGAGTTACTCCTGAGAGAGTTTTACACATTACAATTAGCCGATCAAGTAGGTGTCTAGAAAGGTGTTAACGAGGTTACGCCTCTGGGAAAACGAGGTTTACATTAATTAGGTTCGTGCGAAAGCACGGGGGACCTCCCTCAAAGTACCGACACTGGCCTGGCTGAAAGATTGGCGAACTTATAGTGTGTAATTAATCCCGGCTAGTCTTTCCTTTTAGGGTTTGAAGGAAGATTTGACAAAAACAGTGGGAGCCATCCTGATTAGATAAAATAATAACCAATCTATTCTTGCAAGAGCGCACGCTGAGTGTTTTCTTCTCTCTCTCTCCAGGTAGCGACCATATCACGCCTTAATCAAGATAATAATACGGAATATTGACCGAACCCGCTTGTTATACTGAGCTGGGGAACGTTGGTCCCGCTCCAACTTATAATTGTTATAAGACAGAGCAGGAAATTGGGGATTACCAGAATTCCCGTGCCGCCCAAACGAAGAAAGTGCATACTGATGCATCATCTTCGGGTGTGTTCATTATACAGAACTGTTTCTCAGTGTCCTTTACATCCTGGGTATGTGATACCAGATCAGGATCCCAGATATGTAATCTGTTACATAGGGCTATAGAAAGGTAGAGGACTGAGAACGGGTGATAAGTTTCATGAGGCAGAAAACGGGGCAAGTGTTGCAGCCAAGTCTGTTGGTCACTGTCACCCTGTATTCCAAATACATTGATTCTGAACGAATGTTATTAGATACCGAACCTGATATACAAAATCATATCTATCTCTTTATTTGTAAAGAAATGATAAAATTTTGCATAGTTGGATAATGTTTTGAACATTTCCTATATCAAAAGTTGATCGGTTCAGGCACGTTATCTAAAAGCATTGATGTTCTAAATCAAAATACAGTTCTTTAGTATACGGAACACACACAAGAGGAAGAGTTCAGAAATGAACGAATCCTTCTTGAGGTATTGTAGACTAGGTCATATCAATGCGACCCGACAAGCTGAAGTTACATTTAGATGCTCGATACATCGCTACAAAAGATGCTACCAAAGAGATAGTCTGGATGTATATTTGTTCATGAGATGAACTTAGTTTCTTCCATTGTGTGACAATGGAGTTGTGGCTTATGCCAAGGAACGCCCATCCCATCAGTGATCCAGACATATTCTAAGGCAGTATCACCTGATCATGGAGATGGTTGATCTCCAGGGTGATCGAGGTTAGGAGAGTAGACCAAGAGGACAACACGGCGGATCCACTCACGAAGGCCTATTCCCAGAGAGAGATTTTTTTGGGATGGTTGAGTATGAGATACTGCAACCACTGCTACAGATGGCCCTAGTGCAAGTGGGAGATTGTTAGTTATATGTATGCCCTAGAGGCCATTACTGTACATAGGATATATATTGTAGTGGATGCTTGGACATATATAGGGAGGACTTTCTCGCTCGACATGATAGTATGCTATCTGGTTACTCTTTACCTTAACGTGTATATGTAGGGTTCCTAGGCGCACTAATGAGGTCTCACAAGGCATCAACCATGCCAATTTCAAATTTTAGGGGTGCCGAGAAACCCTAGACTACGGATCGTTAACTAGATGTCTAGGCGAAAGATGCAACTAGTAAACTACTTTACTAAGAGAACGGAAATACAACCTTTGTAGATCCGGTCCTCCACCTCCATAGCTCCGCAATGAAGTCTCCTCGCTGTCCAAATGGAAACCCGGGCTCTAGCGTCGGCTTCATCGGAGAAATGGGCGGGCAAGGTCGTCGGCTTCGTGCCGAAGATGATCTACGTCGAGGCATCACAAGATCAAGCTCCACCTTCACCAAGTCATAAAAACTTGAGAAGGAAACACCCTATACTACTTGGCAAGAGGTAGAGGATGAAGAAATAGGAAGTGGGTTCACTTTAGAATTGGATTTCTCATTCATTTCATCAATTCACCATTGTTGAAGTCAAGCTTTCTTCATTGAAGAAGATGAAGAAGAAGAAGAAAGAATATCATAAGCATCTTCAAAATAGAAAAGAATATGAATACTTATCATATCCTAACCCTAGTTAAGTGTAGAGAATAGACCATGGTTAGTTTAAATGGTTAGGGTTAAGCATGAAGACAAAATGGTTACAAAGTCAAACCTTCATGAAGATTCAACTACAAACAAAGAAAGCCACCATTTTCTCTTTATTCTTTCCAAAATAAATAAATAAATAAATAAGAAAGAAAAGCAAAACCCTAATCATTAACTTAACCATGGTTTAATCTTTACACTTAACCAAGTTAACGTGTATCATCAAATATGATACAATCAAGTGCACAAAAGTATATCACATATACAACTTGTGAACTTCTAGTGAAAAAATCCATTTAAGTGAACCTATATTAGTTAATGTAAAGTGATATATCAAATATATAATTATACATTAAATCATTAAATCAACACTTGATTTAACGACCCGGTCATATCGCATATAACCGACTAATATCAATAGTAACAACTTATCGAATCAACACTTGATCCGATAATCCGGCTATAACGCATATAACCGATCAATGTTACAAGTCGCATGAATCGAATACAGTATCACATACTGGTATCATTCTCGGTCCCGCACATATCTCATATGAGCTCCTATTTCGTTTCGCTTGAGCCAGAAAACCTCTGTGTAGGACTCTAAAGACTCGTCAATACGCCGGCAGCAGGTGATGATCATATCAATCACCCACAAGCCGCAAGCGGTCTGCTAAACTTAACGGCCACCCGGGTATTGAGCGATCAGAAGATCAACGAGCAAGCCCGCTCACACTCCTGTGAATCCAACCAGTAACACTTACCGTACAGTCCGGTCTCGTCGTCTGATATGTCGCATATCTCGCCTAGGGGTGGTAAACGTCAGACCCCAATAGCTCGATATGTGGTGTCGATATGAGGTCTATAACAATTCGAGAAACTACTGGTAACACTTACCAGTAAATCTCAGCAACCCTGGCCAGGGATTTCTGGTTATAGCCAATCGAACACAGCGCAACATCGACTCCCTATACCGGGAGAGACAAATCCCCTCCTATCGCTCATTGCCTCCATGTGATTCGGGACTGTACCCAAAAGCCACCGTTTTGCACGCCCTCTTGGACGTGGTAAGGTGGAAATCAAAGCACAGTGGGAACCACACAAGACTCTATGACGATCTCGGGTCAACAGACTACTCTGTACCAGTGTCACCAGAGAACTGCCATCTGACGCAAGGTATAATACCATCTGGGAGTTCTCGGCGAGTCCGTCCAGTGTACCCAGTCTCCACTGAGCACCTGTATATCATCTCTGATGTCAAACACCAATGGATATGGGATCATCCATCGCCCATCTGTATGGGTCGAGAAGGTATACGCTAGTCTACTCTGGTATATCGATGCCCCATCTCGATACACCCACGACTAGGGATTTTGAAGGATGTACTTATGGACTACCATGTCCCCACTAGTATGATCCGCATCATAGTCCAGGTAGTCAAGTACACATCCTAGGGGCTTTACCAACATGTAACAGAGAGACACCCAGTATACACGTTAAGGTAAAGTTCAACCAGATAGCATACTATCATGTCGAGCAAGAAAGTCCTCCCTATATATGTCCCAGCATCCACTACAATATACATCCAATGTACAGTAATGACCTCTAGGGCATACATATAACTAACAATCTCCCACTTGTACTAGGGCCATCTGATAGCAGTGGTTGTAGTATCTCATACTCAACCATCCCATAAAAATCTCTCTCTGGGAATAGGCCTTTGTGAGTGGATCCGCTGTGTTGTCCTCTAAGTCTACTCTCTAAACCTCGATCACCCTGGAGATCAACCATCTCCATGATCAGGTGATACTGCCTTAGAATATGTCTGGATCGCTGATGGGACAAATGTTCCTTGGCATAAGCCACAACTCCATTGTCACACAATGGAAGGAACGAAGTTCATCTCATGAACTAATATACACCTAGACTGCCTCTTTGGTAGCATCTTATGTTAGGTCCACGTTACCTCTCCCGGTACTTTCGGGGTTGCGGAAACGGTAAACAAAAATTTTTCTAAGGTTTGTAACATGGACCGTAAAAGCCGGATCTTTGCTAAACGAAAACTAGCTAAAGTAAACTAACAACTAAGTAAGTTGTAGAAAGGTTATACCTTGAGCTCGAACTCCTTCTCTCCTTGCTCGTCGGAATGGTAGAAAGAGTTCACCTTGCTTGTCTTCATCCGTCAAAGAAAGATCCACTTGAAAGCCACCACCTTTAGCTTCAACTCCAAGCTAGGAGTAACTAGAGTGCAAGAAATGCTAAGACTTGAACCCTAGAAGTGAGTAGAGAAGATCAAGTGAAGGTTTTTCTCAAGCCTTTTGTTTCTCAACACATGAGAGGGAGAGAGCTTGAGGGAGAGGATGAGCAAGAGAGAGAGATAGAATGAGAGAATGAGAAAATAAAATAACCATTCTCACTAATATGTGAGGATAATTTTAATTAGATAATTAGCTTGAAAATTGTCATGATAAATCATGAATTGACCATTATCATTTCATTTTTGCAAAGATCAAAGAGCATCTTCCAAATGAAATGATTATGGTCAAGTTGTCAACTTGGTCAACAAGTCAATGAAGTCAAATTGTCAACAACAACCATGCACAATAATTAAGCTAATTATCAATTAACAATAATCCACACAAAATCAATAGGGTTAATAAAATGACAAAAGCCATTAACCCTAAACAAGGTCCTCTCCCCCAATCTCAAGCAACTGTGCATACGCACCCGCATTCGTGATCCGAGGAACACGAACACAATGAGAAAAACCAATCTCAAATCATATACTAGGATCCGGCTTAAACCAAAGCCCGCTAGTATAAACTGTCCGGACAGCAAACGTGCACGAGTGCGCGGATGCGAACGAACCCTGTCGCAAAACCATGCGACCTCTACTCGTTTTGCCTAAAGGCGAATAGCTCTCTGTGTGGGACTCTAAAGACTCGACACTACGCTGGCAGTGGGTTTAACCACAGACCGCAAGCGGCACTAGCTGTACGTAACGGTCCCCAGGTAGATGTCGATAAGAAGACTGACGAGGTGAACCCCATCTGCACTCCTACTGAGCCTGTATGTGACAGTCTCCGTACAGTCCGGTCTGTTCGTCTGATACATCGCATGGCGGGCCTAGGGGGGCGGTAAACGTCAGTCCCCTAATAGCGGTACAAGTCGTGTCGGAGTGAAGCCCAATACACCCTGAGATAACACTGGAAACCTACCAGTATATCTCGCTTGCCCTGGCCAGGGACTACTCGTGTAATGGCTCTCCTAGACACAGCGCGATGTCAACCCCCAATACCGGGAGAGACGAATCCTGTCTAACCGTCACTGCCTCCAAGTGCTTCGGGACTGCTCCCAACTACTACCTGTTTGCACGACTCAGTAGAGCCGTGGTAGGGTAGCAATCAAAGAACAGTGGGAACACACTCGAGGCGAAGTGACAGTGTCAAGTCAGCGGACTAAGCTGTACTCATGTCACCTGGGAACTGATAACTGACGATGGGTATAATACCAACCATCAGTTCCCGACGAGTCCTGTCCAGTGTACTCGTAACCTAACGAGCACCCGCATACTATCTCAAGTACGACGTACTGACGGCTGTGGGACAGACCGTCTCCCGAGCTGGGATGAGAAGCGCATACGCTAGTCTACTCCGGAGTATCGATGCCCTATCTCGATACTCCCACGACTAGGGACGAGTATAAGGATGTGCTTGTAGATTACCCAGCCCCCACGAGTGTGATCGCCATCACAACGCTGGTAATCAAGCAAAGATCCTAAGGGCTCTACTAATGCGTATAGGTGATATAATAAATAAACACACATGTACACATTAAAGCAGAGACAAACCAAGTAGCATACTACTATATTGAGCAAGATTGTCTGTACAACTGTGAATATCCCAAGCTTCCATCAAGTAATATACATACTAGTATGATACAGTAATGGCCTCTAGGGCATATACACCAACAATCTCCCACTTGCACTAAGGCCATGTACTGGCGTATCGAAGACCTATCATCTCGATCAGCCGCTCGAACTGAGTCTGGGGTAAAGCCTTCGTGAATGGGTCCGCAGTGTTGTCCTTTGTGTCCACTCTCCGCACCTCGATCTCCTGTCGATCAATGATCTCCCTGATCAGGTGATACCGCCTTAAGATGTGCCTGGATTTCTGATGGGACCTTGGTTCCTTCGCTAAAGCTATAGCCCCATTGTTATCGCAATACAAAGGTATTGGGTCAACAATGGACGGAACCACCTGAAGTTCACTAATGAACTTCTTAATCCAGACCGCCTCTTTTGCGGCATCGCTTGCAGCAATGTATTCAGCCTCCATCGTCGAGTCTGCGACGGTATCCTGCTTGGAACTCCTCCAACATACCGCCCCCCCGTTGAGGGTAAACACAAAACCCGAGACGGACTTGCTATCATCTTTGTCACTCTGGAAGCTTGAATCGGTAAAGGACTCGACCCTGAGGTCTCCATTACCGTAAACCAGGAACATCTCCTTAGTCCTTCTCAGGTACTTGAGAATGTTCTTCACTGCTGTCCAGTGGTCCTCCCCTGGGTCCGACTGATACCGGCTTACCGTGCTCAACGCGTAAGCTACATCTGGTCTTGTACATAGCATCGCATACATTATAGATCCTACCGCCGAAGCGTAGGGTATAGTGCTCATGCGAACCCTCTCCTCGTCAGTCTTAGGAGACATCTTCTTGGAGAGGGTAATTCCGTGCAATGCGGGTATGTTACCGCGCTTGGAATCCTCCATACTAAATCTCTTTAGTACGGTCTCTATGTACCTAGACTGTGAAAGTCCCAATAGTTTCTTGGATCTATCTCTATAGATCTTGATCCCCAGAATGTACGAGGCATCACCCAGGTCCTTCATGGAGAACCTTTGTGACAAAAACAGCTTGACCGATTGTAGCATAGGAATGTCATTTCCTATCAAAAGAATGTCGTCCACGTACAAGACTAGGAATACGACAGTTCGTCCTACAATCTTCTTATATACACAGGGTTCATCTTCGTTCTTGATGAAATCAAATTCCTTGATTGCCTCATCAAAACAGATGTTCCAGCTCCGCGATGCCTGCTTTAATCCATAAATGGATTTAAGCAACTTGCACACCTTTCCGCTGCTCCCACTGTCTACGAAACCTTCTGGTTGATCCATGTAAACGCACTCTTCCAAACAACCGTTTAGGAAAGCCGTTTTAACATCCATCTGCCAGATTTCATAGTCATGGAAGGCAGCAATGGCAAGTAAGATCCGAATGGATTTGAGCATAGCTACCGGAGAAAAAGTCTCGTCATAGTCCAAACCAGGTCTTTGACGGAAACCTTTTGCAACGAGCCTAGCTTTATAGGTTTCCACCTGCCCATCTACACCAAGTTTCCTTTTGTAGATCCATTTGCATCCAACGGGTTTTACCCCAGCTGGAGCAATATCCAAGGTCCACACTTTATTGGCGTACATGGACTCCATTTCGGATTGCATTGCTTCCTGCCACTTATCAGAGTCCCTACTGATAATGGCCTGCCTGAAACTGGTAGGGTCATCTTCTTCCAAGATGCAATCCTCTCGATCCCCGTCTATGAGAAAACCGTAGTATCTCTCGGGCGGATGAGAAATCCTACCAGATCTGCGGAGTGGCTGAGGTTCGCTTGGGGTTATTGAATCTAGCGGTTCCTCCAAATTTTCTGTTAAAGCTTGTGTTTCTGGAATTTCATCCAGTTCTACCGTGCTGCCACTAATGTTTTTAACAAGAAATTCTTTTTCTAAAAATGTGGCATTTCTTGAAACAATTATCTTCTGTTCCTCTGCATGGTAGAATAGATACCCACTTGAATCTTTTGGGTATCCCACAAACTTACACAAGACTGCCCGTGCCTCAAGTTTGTCTGGGTTCTGCTTTTTGACATAAGCTGGGCAACCCCAAATCTTAATACGTTTAAGATACAAACTTTTACCACTCCATATTTCATACGGAGTCTTAGGCACGGATTTGGATGGAACTTGATTCAATAGATGTGCTGCAGTTTGAAGTGCATATCCCCAGAATGAAAGAGGTAACTCAGCACTACTCATCATAGAGCGAACCATATCCAGTAGGGTACGATTCCTCCGCTCCGATACACCGTTGTGCTGTAGTGTATAAGGAGGAGTAAGCTGAGAGAGAATACCATTCTCTTTTAAGTAATCTAGGAATTCCGTGCTCAAGTACTCCCCTCCCCTATCAGACCGGAGGATCTTGATACTTTTGCCAATCTGGTTCTCTACTTCCTTTCTGAATTCCTTGAATTTCTCAAAAGCTTCAGATTTGTGTTTCATCAGATACACATATCCGAACCTAGAGAGATCGTCAGTGAATGTGATGAAGTACGAGAACCCACCCCTTGCATGTATAGACATCGGACCACACACATCACTGTGTATGAGTCCCAAGAGCTCTCTTGCTCTTTCTCCATGTCCGGTGAACGGAGATTTGGTCATCTTCCCTTTGAGACAAGACTGACAAGTTTCATAAGATGAAAACTCGAACGCATTCAAGAGTCCATCTTTATGCAACTTACTCAGTCTTTTCTCTCCGATGTGACCAAGTCTACAATGCCACAAGTAGGATTCATTCGTATCTGAATTCTTCCTCTTGCGTGTGTTTTGTATATTGAGAACTGTATTCTGATTTAGAACGTAGATACCATTACACAGTGTACCCTCTGCAACCAGTACCTTATCAAGGTAAATGTTCATGATATTCTTTTCAAGAACAAACTTATATCTTTCTTTATCGAGTAAAGAAACTGATATGATGTTGCAAACCATGGAGGGTACATAGTAGCAATCGTTCAAAATCATAGTCTTGCCATTTGGCAATACTAGGTGATATTCACCGACGGCTGCCGCATAAACTTGTGCTCCGTTCGCTACTCTGAGCGACATATCACCCGGTGCAACTTTCCTACTTTTTCTCAGTCCCTGCAATAAATTACAGATATGAGATCCTGATCCGGTATCAAGTACCCAGGAGGTAGGGCTGACCGTAAAACAGTTCTCAATTACAAGAACACCTGAAGTAGATGCAAAACCATGCTTCTTCTTCAACTGGGTATCCTGGAAATCCATACTTTCCTCTTTCCCATTCTCATACTCATGACTGTTGTCACAAGTTAGAGCTGAACCAACTTTCCCCAGTCCCGAATAAGAATTCGGATCGGTCAAGCGATACATTTTATTATCTTGATTAGGGCGTGAAAAGGTTGCTGCCTGGAGAGAGAGAAAAGAAACACTCAGCGTATGCTCTTGCAAGATTAGATTGGTTTATTAATTTATCTAACCAGGATGTCTCCCACTGTTTACTCAAATTCTTCTTAAAACCTTTTAAAAGAAGAACTAGCCGGGTTTTAATTCACGTCACAATACTTGCTTAACCTTTCAGCCAGGCTAGTGTCGGTACTTCGAGGGAGGTTTTCCAACGCTTTCGCGAAGTTCCTTAATTAAAGAACCTCTTTTCCCTGGGGGCGTAACCCCGCTAACACCTTTCTAGACACCTACTAGGTTTATAGCATTGATCGTTAAGTGAAATAATCTCCCGAGAGTAATCCAACTCATCAGTGGGATCGGGATCCAACCATCATTGTGTGATGACCTAGATGGAATCCACTCTAGTCACCACACTCCAGAAGGTATGCTAAATCTGCAAGTTTCAGTACTTTTGAAACTCCCGATGTGATTTTTGCCCCTAGGACCAAAGTGATCTTGACACAGTCAACAAATCAAAAGGTCCTAGTCAAGTTCATCCCGTCATTATCTTGATTGCATTAAACCCACCTGCATAACCCTTGACACAGTCAACAAGGTTCTACAAATGTCCTAACCAATCACTTTGTATCCAGCAAATAAGCTACACTTAGCTACCGTTCACTGCGCCTTGACACAGTCAACAAACGCAGCACGAATACTAAGTATAACTTATAAGAAACGACGGAGGGCTACGGCTGGGTTTTTGGCGAAAAACCCGTTAACGTAATGAACTTGATATCGTTGAAGGAACGTGATACATCCTTTTGAAAAACATAGTGGCGAAAACTTTTGCTAAAGAGGTCACTCCCTGTGAAGGGATCTCGGCTCTTTCCTCGTCGAGTGAGGTGCTGGGCATTCGTAAGATGAATACCTCGATGCAAAGCAAGAATAATCGACTATGGTGAAGTTATTACCCTGACGCAAAGTTTTGTCCAAGGGGTTACTCCCGGTGAAGGGATCTCGGCCCTTGCCTCGTCGACTGAGGTGCTGGGCATTCATAACCGAATACCGCGATGCAAAACAAAAATGAACGTCCTTGCAACAACAGCTTTTTGAAAAATTGTTCCAACAACGTCTTTTAGGTTTATTTTCTTGCATTAGTTCTTTTAATGCGTCCCATCATTTAAATCCTACCATTGCAGAAAACAACCAAAATATGACGTACGCTTATGCCATTCGCATTCGCCACGGGGCCCCGTCATCACCCGTTAGGTTACTTAACTAACGACAGAGCGGGGGCTGGGCTAGCGCGGCTGTAAAACATAAGCAACGCCTAAATAGTTATTATATATATAGCAATATAGCAATGATAGCCAATCCAGATCACAGATGAACACTTTGGATATACTAGGAATCCGCAATTCGTTCGAGCCTGCAACGAAAAACGGATTACACGGTCGCGATGAATAGCCAATACCCCACCCAAGACCCCTACGGGTGCGGCAAACTACCCGCCAAGTACCCGAAGCGAAGCAACCTCCCTCAATGCCATGAGTAGGCCACTCGGCACTTCGAGCTACCCGGTAGTTTGTGCACCCCTCCATGGGTCTATCCTAGGAGCAAAAACAGTAAAAGAATTATACAATGACGGCTACAACCCCGACCCGGTTGTGCGGCCAAACAAATAATATTACATCAAATTACAAATTTATTACATGAATGAAAGAAAAAGAAACTCTCATCTCACATCCACCCCGGCTATTCATCCGCGACAATCCAACGAGTTCATATACACAAACCATCAACAACAATCACAGATATGTATAACCCCGACTAATCGACATATAGCGATTAGCCGACGTTCAATACATAAGAACATCACAGATATAACCTTTATAGTCAAAGTATATTGAAGTTCGGAAAAAATACGGATTTATAGGCCCCCAAAAACAAATTTCTATTCTGGCAAAACTGGGCACATATAATATATCAGAAAAATCCTAAAACCACGTCAGAAACATACTGCACCAAAATCGATGCAGTAACTCTCAAAGTTGGCCGCGGTTCCGCGGCATGAGCTTGCTCTTGCCGCGGAAGCGCGGCGCCTTAGTGGAGTTACTGTATCGTTTTTGGGGGTTTTCTTCTAAAAAGCCTGAGATAATTTTTGGGATATAATAAATTTTGTTTTGACCAAAAAAAGGTTTAACAGAAACTCAGATTTTTTTATAACTTGTTTTTTTCGATTTTTCCGTTTCGAACTTCGATACACTTTACTACCAAGCTAGTTTATGTTTAGTTAGGCTCTGATACCACTGTTAGGTCCACGTTACCTCTCCCGGTACTTTCGGGGTTGCGGAAACGGTAAACAAAAATTTTTCTAAGGTTTGTAACATGGACCGTAAAAGCCGGATCTTTGCTAAACGAAAACTAGCTAAAGTAAACTAACAACTAAGTAAGTTGTAGAAAGGTTATACCTTGAGCTCGAACTCCTTCTCTCCTTGCTCGTCGGAATGGTAGAAAGAGTTCACCTTGCTTGTCTTCATCCGTCAAAGAAAGATCCACTTGAAAGCCACCACCTTTAGCTTCAACTCCAAGCTAGGAGTAACTAGAGTGCAAGAAATGCTAAGACTTGAACCCTAGAAGTGAGTAGAGAAGATCAAGTGAAGGTTTTTCTCAAGCCTTTTGTTTCTCAACACATGAGAGGGAGAGAGCTTGAGGGAGAGGATGAGCAAGAGAGAGAGATAGAATGAGAGAATGAGAAAATAAAATAACCATTCTCACTAATATGTGAGGATAATTTTAATTAGATAATTAGCTTGAAAATTGTCATGATAAATCATGAATTGACCATTATCATTTCATTTTTGCAAAGATCAAAGAGCATCTTCCAAATGAAATGATTATGGTCAAGTTGTCAACTTGGTCAACAAGTCAATGAAGTCAAATTGTCAACAACAACCATGCACAATAATTAAGCTAATTATCAATTAACAATAATCCACACAAAATCAATAGGGTTAATAAAATGACAAAAGCCATTAACCCTAAACAAGGTCCTCTCCCCCAATCTCAAGCAACTGTGCATACGCACCCGCATTCGTGATCCGAGGAACACGAACACAATGAGAAAAACCAATCTCAAATCATATACTAGGATCCGGCTTAAACCAAAGCCCGCTAGTATAAACTGTCCGGACAGCAAACGTGCACGAGTGCGCGGATGCGAACGAACCCTGTCGCAAAACCATGCGACCTCTACTCGTTTTGCCTAAAGGCGAATAGCTCTCTGTGTGGGACTCTAAAGACTCGACACTACGCTGGCAGTGGGTTTAACCACAGACCGCAAGCGGCACTAGCTGTACGTAACGGTCCCCAGGTAGATGTCGATAAGAAGACTGACGAGGTGAACCCCATCTGCACTCCTACTGAGCCTGTATGTGACAGTCTCCGTACAGTCCGGTCTGTTCGTCTGAAACATCGCATGGCGGGCCTAGGGGGGCGGTAAACGTCAGTCCCCTAATAGCGGTACAAGTCGTGTCGGAGTGAAGCCTAATACACCCTGAGATAACACTGGAAACCTACCAGTATATCTTGCTTGCCCTGGCCAGGGACTACTCGTGTAATGGCTCTCCTAGACACAGCGCGATGTCAACCCCCAATACCGGGAGAGACGAATCCTGTCTAACCGTCACTGCCTCCAAGTGCTTCGGGACTGCTCCCAACTACTACCTGTTTGCACGACTCAGTAGAGCCGTGGTAGGGTAGCAATCAAAGAACAGTGGGAACACACTCGAGGCGAAGTGACAGTGTCAAGTCAGCGGACTAAGCTGTACTCATGTCACCTGGGAACTGATAACTGACGATGGGTATAATACCAACCATCAGTTCCCGACGAGTCCTGTCCAGTGTACTCGTAACCTAACGAGCACCCGCATACTATCTCAAGTACGACGTACTGACGGCTGTGGGACAGACCGTCTCCCGAGCTGGGATGAGAAGCGCATACGCTAGTCTACTCCGGAGTATCGATGCCCTATCTCGATACTCCCACGACTAGGGACGAGTATAAGGATGTGCTTGTAGATTACCCAGCCCCCACGAGTGTGATCGCCATCACAACGCCGGTAATCAAGCAAAGATCCTAAGGGCTCTACTAATGCGTATAGGTGATATAATAAATAAACACACATGTACACATTAAAGCAGAGACAAACCAAGTAGCATACTACTATATTGAGCAAGATTGTCTGTACAACTGTGAATATCCCAAGCTTCCATCAAGTAATATACATACTAGTATGATACAGTAATGGCCTCTAGGGCATATACACCAACATCTTAAGTAGCGATGTATCCAGCCTTAATCGTCTAGTATGCCGCGGTATCTAGCTTGGAACTCTTCCAACATACCGTCCCTTTACTGAGGGTAAAGACAATGCCTGTGACTGACACTCAGTCGTCATTATCACCCTGGAACACTTCCAGTGATTCTTCCCAGGATCAATTGATACCATCTCACTACAGCTAGTGAGTATTCTAACATCCATTTAGATCTATCTCATAGGTCCAAAACCCAGGATTTAGTAGGTATCACTTTGATCCTATGTGGAGAATCATTGTGATAGGCGGAGATTAATCGAGCGTAGCATAGGAAATTCTTTCCCTATCAAGAGTATGTCATCCACGTACTCTACGAGGATCATCACCATACTCCCTACTACCTTTTTGTATATACAAGGTTCATCTACCATTTTGATGATGTCAAACTCCTTGACTATTTCATCAAAACAGATGTTCCAACTCCGCGATGCCTGCTTTATCCTATAAAGCATCTTGCACACGTTTCCGCTGCTCCCACTGTCTACGAGGCCCTCTGGCTGTGTACTTATAGACGCACTCTTTTAAAACATCATTTAGAAAAGCTGTCATGACACCCAACCACCAGATATCGTAGTCATGTTATGTAGCCGTGGCAAGTAGGATCCGGATGGACTTAAGCATAGCCACTGGAAAAGGTTTCATCATTATCCACGTCTGGTCGATGACGAAAACCTTTAACAAGTCTAGCTTTGAAAGTCTCAACTTTTCCATGTACACCAAGTAATCTTCTCAAGATTTACTTGCTCTTGTTGGGGATTTAACCCTTCAGATATAGCAATTAAAGTCCATACTTTGTTGGTGTATAAGGATTCCATCTCAGATCACTAAGCATCCAGCCATTCTTATAGAGTCTTACTCCTGATGGCCAGCTCGAAACTAGTTGGGTCATCATCTCATGATGCAATCCTCGCTCCCACTGTCATAGAGAAACCGAAGTATCTCTTAGGTGGGTGAGGAACCCTACTAGATCGGCGGAGAGGCTGAGGTTTGTTGGTAACTATTGAATCCTTTGGTTCTTTCAAATCATCAGCTGCAGTTTGTATAGCTGGAACATTTCCAGTTCTACATAACAGATCTTGCCTCGAGCTTGTCCGGATTTTGCTTTTCAGACATAGGCTGGACAACCCCAAATCTTAACCAACTTAAGATATGGGCTCTTCCCTTTCCATATCACATATGAAGCGGTAGGCAACTGATTTGATTTGAACCCTATTCAATAGGTATGCAACTTCTCAAGTGCATATCTCCCAAAAGGAAAATAGGTAACTCAGTAGTACTCATCATAGAGCACACCTTATCATATAGGGTATGATTGATCCGCCCCGATATACCATCGTGCTATGGTGTATACGGAGGAGTAATGCTGAGAGAGAATCTCATTCTCCTTTAGAATAGTCCAAGAATTCCATGCACAAGTATTCTCCTCGCTGATCTCATCATAGGACATACTACTTATACCCGTGTTTTGGTTTTCTACTTCTAAATCATATTCTGTGAATATCTCAAAAGGTTCGGACTTGTGTTTCAACAGGAACATATGTCTGAATCTTGAGAGATCATCAGAGAATGTAATGAAGTATAAAGAACCGTTCTTGGCATGTGTATACAGGGGACCTACATACATCAACATGTATCAGTGCCAAGAGTTTACTAACTCGTTCTCTGTTTCCAGTAAACGGAGCTATGGTCATCTTATCTTTGTGACATGACTGGCGAGTTTCACAAGATGTAAATTCAAACTGATTTAAATATGCATCTAAAATGTAACTTCAGCCAGTCAGGTCGCATTGATATGACCTAGTCTACAACGCCTCAAGAAGGATTCGTTCATTTCTGTACTCCTCCTCTTGTATGTGTTCAGTATACTAAAGAACTGTAGTTTGATTTAGAACATCAACGCTTTTAGATAACGTGCCTGAACCGATCAACTTTTGATATAGGAAATGTTCAAAACATTATCCAACAATACAAAATTTTATCATTTCTTTACTAATAAAGAGACTGATATGATTTTGTATATTAGGTTCGGTATCTAATAACATTCGTTCAGAATCAATGTACTGGTAATACAGGGTGACAGTGACCAACAGACTTGGCTACAACACTTGCCCCGTTTTCTGTCTCATGAAACCTATCACCCGTTCTCAGTCCTCTACCTTTCTGTAGCCCTATGTAACATATTACATATCTGGGATCCTGATCCGGTATCATATACCCAGGATGCGGAGGATACTGAGAAACAGTTCTTTGTAATGAACACACCTGAAGATGATGCATCATATGCACTTTCTTCGTTTGGGCGGCATGGGAATTCTGGTAATCCCCAATTTCCTGCTCTGTCTTATAACAATTATAAGTTGGAGCGGGACCAACGTTCCCCAGCTCAGTATAACAAGCGGGTTCGGTCAATAATCTGTATTATTATCTTGATTAAGGCGTGATATGGTCGCTACCTGGAGAGAGAGAGAGAAGAAAACACTCAGCGTGCGCTCTTGCAAGAATAGATTGGTTATTATTTTATCTAATCAGGATGGCTCCCACTGTTTTTATCAAATCTTCCTTCAAACCCTAAAAGGAAAGACTAGCCGGGATTAATTACACACTGCAAGTTCGCCAATCTTTCAGCCAGGCCAGTGTCGGTACTTTGAGGGAGGTCCCCCGTGCTTTCGCACGAACCTAATTAATGTAAACCTCGTTTTCCCAGAGGCGTAACCTCGTTAACACCTTTCTAGACACCTACTTGATCGGCTAATTATAATGTGTAAAACTCTCCCAGGAGTAACACTTACTCACAGCAGGTATCGGGATCCAACTATCTCATAGAAGGTATGCAATCTCATTGCAAATTTCAACACTTGAAATTCCCGATAATTTTGCCCCTAACCTCCTATGACCTTGACAAAGGCCAACAAACCATAGGATGCTAGTCAAGTTCAACCCGTCATTTCCTGATTGAATTAAACCCACCCGCACGGCCCTTGACAAAGGCCAACAAGGTCGCACGACTACCCTAATCCAATCTGCATCATATGCATAAACAGATAAGCACCAGTCAGCTACCGCACACTACGCCTTGACAAAGGCCAACAAACGTAGCACGAATACTAACTACTACTTATCTGAAATGACGGAGGGCTACGACAGGTTTTTCTGAAAACCTATTGCGTAATGAACTTGATATCGTTGTAGGATCGAATGAATTTTGAAATGGAGTGTTTTTGAGGCTTTTCTAGTTTTGCTAAAGGAGTCACTCCCGGTGAAGGGATCGTCGGTCCTTTCCTCATCGAATAAGGTGCAGGATATATCATATATATCACTGTGCAAAGCAAAAACTCTTAAAAGCAATCAAAAGACAAACCGGGTGTGTAGCATCTGCCAGTTATTGCTAAAGGAGTCACTCCCGGTGAAGGGATCTCGGTCCTTTCCTTATCGAATAAGGTGCAGGATATATCACATATACCTCTGTGCAAAGCAAGAACTGTAGCTACCTGTTTTATTTTTGAAATTCGATTCTACAAAATCTTAGGTTTCTTTTATTTTCATTAATCACATTAATGAAGTCCCATCATTTAAGTACCTAAACATCACAGATAAATACGATGTACACTTATGCCATCCGCATTCGCCTCGATGTCCCCTCGTGCACCGTTAGGTTAGGTAACTAACGGCAGAGCGGGGCAGGGCTAGCGCGGGTGTAAAACATAAGTAACATCAATATAATATATCATATATACTATATACTGTATCTACCACAGAACATCACATGATCACATCACAGATATCGCAGCAGAAGAAACATATGAAATATTGGATATACTAGGACGTCCGTGTTTTCAATACGAGCCAGTATAAAACACGGATTCCACGGTCGCGATGAATAGCCAAACCCACACCCCTAGACCCCTACGAGAGCGGCAAGCAACCCTACCAATTCTGGAGTTAGGAGACCCGGACTCGACTCCTCGAGTTTGTCTCCCACTGGACCCCAGAACCCGGTTACTTGTGCTCCCCTCCTTGGGTCTATCCTAGTGCGGAAAAGTAAATAATATACAAACGGTGACATCTTCCGCAACCTGGAAGTTCCCCAATAAAAGAATATTACATACAAGTTTTTACATGAAAGAAAATGAAAAACACTCATCTCACATAAAAACCCCCGGCTATTCAAACACGACGATCCAATATAACATATCCAGCAACACATAACATCACATGTCATCAACGTAAGTAAATATGCGCATCCCAATTGTCGTTGACATATAGCAACGAAACCGGCGATATCACATATTACACTTACGGTCACAGAAAAGAAAGTGTAAAACTACAACAGTTGGAATCCGCAATCTGCATAGACATCGCATGCCTAATCAAATGAATACCTTAGACATCGCATGCCTAACTATTATAAACCCCGCATTTTAGTCTCATTATCGAAAACTCTTTTCAATATCAAGTCGGGCAATTCAACAAGATTCCCGACATCCTGATCGAATGCTCGTCGCAAACTTTAATAGGCGGCCGCACCCCCGATACCGTCGACGAAGTGCACCAAGGCGGAACACCGCTGCCGCGAGCACCCGAACGGATGCTTTCGGCGACGGGGTTCTCCTACAGTCACTTGGTCGGGGCTATGGAGTGAGGCTGTCTATTAAGTTTACCCGGCGAGTATCCGCGTACGCTACGTGATTGCGACGGACTTTTGATCGCATCAAAATTCCGTGGCAACCGATCAAGTGAGACTAAAGTGCTATGTTTATAACATTCAAATCAGTTATCTCATAACTACTTATGAATTCCAATTATTGTATCACATTCCAGATAAATAGAAAAAGTTAAACATTCCGATCGAGCAATCGAATACCCAAGTTTTCCCGAAACAGATCATCACATGAAATAAGTTCAAAAACATTCACTTCGTGCCTCAGTACCAACGGTCCAGCCGTAGAAGGGTCAAGCCAACGCCTCACATGTGGCACGCCGTACTGCCCCAAACCCTAAGGTTCAAAGGGCAGTTCAAGACGGTCACATAATCGAGTTAAGGTTTGTTGTCTTCTAGAGGGTCCATCGCGTTACTTGCACTACTTAGAACGTCTTTAAACCACAGAAAAATCCAACACTTGGAAATTTCCCGACAGGAGAAAAGGTGGGTATTTATATCCGGTCGAACTTTTTAACATATTCAATATATCCGGAAAGCCACATAGACAAAATCTGATAATCCGATCGAATCTACGAACTCCCAATACACCCCAGAAAATTCAACTCTTGAATAAATTTTAAAAATTCCTATAAAATTCAGCATTTAAATAAAGGAGTTACTGTGCAAAAATGGTTGACTGAAGAGACTAAATGGGCGCGGAACCGCCGCAATAGGCGGCTAATGCCGCGGATCCGCCGCGCTTTAGACAGATCATTAGGTAATTTTTGCACCGTAATTCTTAGAATTTCCTGCTGAATTTTTTAAGCATTTTTAATTTGGAAAAAAACACTTTTTCAGAAAAATTCCAGAGAGGGTTAAAAGTTAGGGTTTCGGGGTTCGATCGGGTTTCTAACATCGTCTACGCATCGCCTAAGGCTCTAGCTGGGCTCTGAAACCACTGCAGATCAGGCAGCCACCCCATCCAATGGGGTCACCGTGGCACCCACGGGTCCCTCAGCAGCTACTTTTTACGCATGCCCCCTCGCGAGGACTACAACCCGCCGGAACACCTTCCGGTCTCGGGACACCCTGGGGGTAAGAGCCTATGCTTCGCCACACTGTCACACAGTGAGAACCCCCTATAGGTCGACATCCAATGCCTAGTAGCTCTGATACCACTGTAGGGTTCCTAGGCACACTAATGAGGTCTCACAAGGCATCAACCATACCAATTTCAAATTTTAGGGGTGCCGAGAAACCCTAGACTACGGATCGTTAACTAGATGTCTAGGCGAAAGATGCAACTAGTAAACTACTTTACTAAGAGAACGGAAATACAACCTTTGTAGATCCGGTCCTCCACCTCCATAGCTCCGCAATGAAGTCTTCTCGCAGTCCAAATGGAAACCCAGGCTCTAGCGTCGGCTTCATCGGAGAAATGGGCAGGCAAGGTCGTCGGCTTCGTGCCGAAGATGATCTACGTCGAGGCATCACAAGATCAAGCTCTACCTTCACCAAGCCATGAAAACTTGTGAAGGAAACACCCTATACTACTTGGCAAGAGGTAGAGGATGAAGAAATAGGAAGTGGGTTCACTTTAGAATTGGATTTCTCACTCATTTCATCAATTCACCATTGATGAAGTCAAGCTTTCTTCATTGAAGAAGATGAAGAAGAAGAAGAAAGAATATCATAAGCATCTTCAAAATAGAAAAGAATATGAATACTTATCATATCCTAACCCTAGTTAAGTGTAGAGAATAGACCATGGTTTGTTTAAATGGTTAGGGTTAAGCATGAAGACAAAATGGTTACAAAGTCAAACCTTCATGAAGATTCAACTACAAAAAAAGAAAGCCACCATTTTCTCTTTATTCTTTCCAAAATAAATAAATAAATAAATAAGAAAGAAAAGCAAAACCCTAATCATTAACTTAACCATGGTTTAATCTTTACACTTAACCAAGTTAACGTGTATCATCAAATATGATACAATCAAGTGCACAAAAGTATATCACATATACAACTTGTGAACTTCTAGTGAGAAAATCCATTTAAGTGAACCTATATTAGTTAATGTAAAGTGATATATCAAATATATAATTATACATTAAATCATTAAAACAACACTTGATTTAACGACCCGGTCATATCGCATATAACCGACTAATATCAATAGTAACAACTTATCGAATCAACACTTGATCCGATAACCCGGCTATAACGCATATAACCGATCAATGTTACAAATCACGTGAATCGAATACAGTATCACATACTGGTATCATTCTCAGTCCCGCACATATCTCATATGCGCTCCTATTTCGTTTCGGTTGAGCCAGAAAACCTCTGTGTAGGACTCTAAAGATTCGTCAATACGCCGGCAGCAGGTGATGATCATATCAATCACCCACAAGCCGCAAGCGGTCTGCTAAACGTAACGGCCACCCGGGTATTGAGCGATCAGAAGATCGACGAGCAAGCCTGCTCACACTCCTGTGAATCCAACCAGTAACACTTACCGTACAGTCCGGTCTCGTCGTCTGATATGTCGCATATCTCGCCTAGGGGTGGTAAACGTCAGACCCCAATAGCTCGATAAGTCGTGTCGATATGAGGTCTATAACAATTCGAGAAACTACTGGTAACACTTACCAGTAAATCTCAGCAACCCTGGACAGGGATTTCTGGTTATAGCCAATCGAACACAGCGCAACATCGACTCCCTATACCGGGAGAGACGAATCCCCTCCTATCGCTCATTGCCTCCATGTGATTCGGGACTGTACCCAAAAGCCACCGTTTTGCACGCCCTCTTGGATGTGGTAAGGTGGAAATCAAAGCACAGTGGGAACCACACAAGACGCTATGACGATCTCGGGTCAACAGACTACTCTGTACCAGTGTCACCAGAGAACTGCCATCTGACGTAAGGTATAATACCATCTGGGAGTTCTCAGCGAGTCCGTCCAGTGTACCCAGTCTCCACTGAGCACCTGTATATCATATCTGATGTCAAACACCAATGGATATGGGATCATCCATCGCCCATCTGTATGGGTCGAGAAGGTATACGCTAGTCTACTCTGGTATATCGATGCCCCGTCTCGATACACCCACGACTAGGGACTTTGAAGGATGTACTTATGGACTACCATGTCCCCACTAGTATGATCCGCATCATAGTCCAGGTAGTCAAGGACACATCCTAGGGGCTTTACCAACATGTAACAGAGAGACACCTAGTATACACGTTAAGGTAAAGTTCAACCAGATAGCATACTATCATGTCGAGCAAAAAAGTCCTCCCTATATATGTCCCAGCATCCACTACAATATACATCCAATGTACAGTAATGGCCTCTAGGGCATACATATAACTAACAGTATACTGTTTGTCTCTCCGTTACATGTTAGTAAAGCCCTTAGGATGTGTACTTGACTACCTGAACTATGATGCGGATCATACTAGTGGGGACATGGTAGTCCATAAGTACATCCTTCAAGGTCCCTAGTCGTGGGTGTATCGAGACGGGGCATCGATATACCAGAATAGACTAGCGTATACCTTCTCGACCCATACAGATGGGCGATGGATGATCCCATATCCATTGGTGTTTGACATCAGAGATGATATACGGGTGCTCAGTAGAGACTGGGTACACTGGACGGACTCGCCGAGAACTCCCAGATGGTATTATACCTTACGTCAGATGGCAGTTCTCTGGTGACACTGGTACAGAGTAGTCTGTTGACCCGAGATCGTCATAGAGTCTTGTGTGGTTCCCACTGTGCTTTGATTTCCACCTTACCACGTCCAAGAGGGCGTGCAAAACGGTGGTTTTTGGGTACAGTCCCGAGTCACATAGAGACAATGAGCGATAGGAGGGGATTCGTCTCTCCCGGTATAAGGGGTTGATGTTGCGCTGTGTTCGATTGGCTGTAACCGGAAATCCCTGGCCAGGGTTGCTGAGATTTACTGGTAAGTGTTACCAGTAGTTTCTCGAATTGTTATAGACCTCATATCGACACGACTTATCGAGCTATTGGGGTCTGACGTTTACCACCCCTAGGCGAGATATGCGACATATCAGACGATCAGACCGGACTGTACGGTAAGTGTTACTGGTTGGATTCACAGGAGTGTGAGCGGGCTTGCTCGTCGATCTTCTGATTGCTCAATACCCGGGTGGCCGTTACGTTTAGCAGACCGCTTGCGGCTTGTGGGTGCTTGATATGATCATCACCTGCTGCCGGCGTATTGACGAGTCTTTAGAGTCCTACACATAGGTTTCCTGGCTCAAGCGAAACGAAATAGGAGCGCATATGAGATATGTGCAGGACCGAGAATAATGCATGTATGTGATACCGTATTCCATTCTCGCGATGAATGTATCGAAAGGTTGTATGCGATATAGCCTAGTTATCGAATCAAGGATTGATTCGGTAAGCCGGTACATAGGATACTAGTCGGTTATATGCGATATGACCGGATCGTTAAATCTAGTGTTGATTTAATGATTTAATGTATAATTATATATTTGATATATTACTTTGCATTAACTAGTATTGGTTCACTTTAAATGGATTTTCTCACTTGATTTGTGCAAGTTGTATATGTGATATACTTTTGTGCACATGATTGTATCATGTTTGATGATACATGCTTATTTGGTTAAGTGTAAAGAATTAAACCATGGTTAAGTTGATGATTAGGGTTTTGCTTATTCATTTATTTATTTGTTTATTCATTTTGGAAATGATAAGAAAAGAATGGTGGCTTTATTTGTAGTTTTGTTGAAGCTTCATGAAGCTTTGACCTTGTCCACCATTCTTGTCTCTTGCTTAACCCTAACCATCATAACTAACCATGGTCTATTCTCTACACTTAACTAAGGTTAGAATATGATAAGATTCAATTCTTTTTCATTTATTCTATAACACTTATCATATTCTTTTCTTCATTTTCTTCTTCATGAGCAAGAAAGAAAAGCTTGCCTCATCAATGGCAAGTGATGAAATCATGTGAGAAATCCAATTCTAAAGTGAACCCACCTCCTATTTCTTCATCTTCTACCTCTTGCCAAGTAGTATAGGGTGTTTTCTTCACAAGTTTCATGACTTGGTGAAGTGGGAGCTTGATCTTGTGATGCCTCGACGTAGATCATCTTCGGCACGAAGCCGACGACCTTGCCCGCCCATTTCTCCGATGAAGCTGACGCTAGAGCCCGGGATTCCATTTGGACAGCGAGGAGACTTCATTGCTGAGCTAAGGAGGTGGAGGACCGGATCTACAAAGGTTGTATTTCCGTTCTTTTAGTTAATTTGTTAACTAGTTTCATTTGTCGCCTAAAATTCTAGTTAACGATCTAGTCTAGGGTTTCTCGGCACCGTAAAATTTGAAATTGGCATGGTTGACGCCGTGTGAGACCTCATTAGTGTGCCTAGGAACCCTACAAAACAGAGTAGAGGTCGCATGGTTTTGCGACAGGGTTCGTTTATATCCGCGCACTTGTGCACGTTTGGTGTCCGGGCAGTTATTACTAGCGGGCTTTGGTTTAAGCCAGATCCTAGTATATGTTTTGGGATTGGTTTTATCTCATTGTATTCGTGTTCCTCGGAACACGGGTGCGGGTGTGTATGCACAGTTGACAGAGGCAGAGGCAGAGGATTCTCATTAGGCTTGTTGACCGTTGACTTTTTCCAAACCCTAATAAGAATGAGGAATATGGTTAATAATATTAATTAAGGATAATTGTGCCATGGTTAGGGTTGTTGACAATTTGACTGGTTGTTGACTTGTCGACTTTGTTGACCGGTTGACCATTGTGGACTTGTTGACCATCATCATTTCATTTCAAAGATGCTTCTTGTTCTTTGCAAAATGCATTAAATGAATGAAATGATAATGGTCATTCATAAACTAACCATCATAATTCTTAATTATTATTATTATTATCATTATTCCAAATATGTGAGCATTGTTGCAAGATGAGAGGTCATTCCATCATATTCTTTCTCTCTCTTGAAAGAAAGCTCTCCCTCTTCCTCTCTCAAAGTTTAAGTGTTCCATGAGTTGGAAATCATAAAATTTTGAGACAAAACCACCATAACTCCTCTCTACTCATTCTAGGATTCTAGGTTTAGCAAACCAAGCACCTTAGTTATGTCTAGGTTGAGATAGGAGCTCAAGTTCGAGGCCCTCGGGTGGATCTATCTTCGGCAAAGAGGAGATGAGGAGGAGGAGCCGTTCAAACCACTACAAGGAGCAAGCAAGGAGGAGAACCACAAAAAGAAGAGAAGGAGTTCAAGACCTAGGTATAACCATTCTATATAGTAGCTAAAACTTGTCGTTTATTTGTTAGTTTTTGTTTAGCAAAGATCCTTCATGGATGGTCCATGTTACCTAGTGAGGAAAATTTTGATTTTTACCTATTCCGCCTCTCCGAAAGAACCGGGGTAGGTAATGTGGACCTAACACTTCTCTGCCTTCCTTATGTTTATGCTGGATTAGACTAAAATCCACATCCTTTATAGAAAAACACACGTGACAACCATAGTTTCACTGATTGTAGTATAGGAACATCCTTTCCTATCAGAACTATGTCATCCATATACCATATGAGGAATATGACGGTACTCCCTACATCCTTTTTACAAATCCCAAGTTCATTTATCATTTTAATGAAGTCAAACACTTTGACCGTAATATCAAAGTAGATGATCCTTCTCCGCTGTGCCTTCTTTAGTCTATAAATAGACTTAAGCATCCTCCACACCTTCCGCAGCTCCCACTGACTATGATAACCCATTGGCAGAGTCATATACAAGTACACTTCTAAATCACCATTTAGAAAGACGTTATAGCCATCTATCTGCCAGATATCATAGTCATGAAAAATAGCAGCAACAAGTTAAATCCGTATGGACTTCAGCACAGGCATTGAAGTAATTGTTTCATCACAATCCATATCGGGTATTTGATGAAAACCTGTTACTGTAAGTTTAGACTTATTAGGTTATTAACTTTCCATTTTCACTGATCTCGAAACATCTTCTTTCTCCTTATATGTTTTACCACTTTCAGGAGCACCCAACGAAGTCCACACTTCGTTGCGGCACATGGAGTCCAACTTGGATAACTTGGTATTCGGTAATCAGTCGGAAGTCACTACTTCTTATGGCCTGCTGATAACTAGTAGGGGCATCTCACATCACGCAAACCTTCTTATCGCCGTCTACAAGAATACCATAGTATCTTTTAGGTAGCTGAGGTCACCTACAAAATCTACGGAGTGGCTAAGTTTCTCAGGGTCAATTGAAACTTCAGGTTTATCTAAAATTTTAAAATTTCAGTAACCCTTTGCGGTTCTAGAATCATTTTCAGTTATACCATACTCCCACTAATTTCTTTTGCAAGAAATTCCTGTAGCGAGGAGGTGGTGAGTCAAGAACAAAACAACTTTTGTTCCTGAAAATGGTAGAAGTTATACTCTTGCTTAAGCTTAGGATAAGCCACAAACTGCATGTTACAGAAACATGCATCGAGTTTGTCCGGATTATGTTTTTAAGCAAAAACTGGATAACTCTATCTCTTAACAACCATAAGATATGAACCCATTCTATATCACATATAGAATCAGAGGCATAAATTTAGATGGAACCATTATCAATTGATATGCAATTGTTTCCAATGCAAATCCCCTAATTGAAAAAGATGATTCAGCATTACTCATCATGGAATGCACCCTCGGAGGATTAATCTGAGGGAGAATCATATTATCCACACGGAATACCTAGTACCAACCCCTTGTCTATATAGACATCGGAAAACATACATCAATATGTATAAGTCCTATGAGTTCACTAACTCAAATTCTGTGTGTTGTAAGTTGAAAATTGTATTTTGGTTAAGGATATTTATACCATTATCCTATGCACTTTACCTAATCAACAATTGATGTAGGTAAGTGTCCATGACATAATTTAAAAATTTTGAATATCTTTCTTTATCAAATAAAGAGGCGGATGCTCATTTTAAAAAACAAAGCTGGTGCACAATAATAGTTATTTGAAACCAAAAGTTTGCCGCTTGGCAAAATGAGGTGATTTTCCTCAATAGCAACATTTGCTCTGAATTCAATTTTGAGGATCAAATCACCATTTTCCAACACTCTACTCCTTTTCAATATCTTTAACAACTTACAGATGTGGGATACTAATCCGGTATCGCATACCCAGGAAGCAGGGTTAACTGAGAAACAGTTTTAATTACAAATACACAGGAAAACTAAAACATCAAAATGTTTCAGGAGGTGGTCGGGTATTCACAATATTGCCTCTTCCAATTTTCTAGGCTCATGATAGTAGTTGCAATTTCCTTTCCATCACTTCAACCCTTATTGATGTCTTTCTATCTTACCCTCTATGTACCGAACTTATACTAGTTGGTTTCCTTCTTATCTTTCTATTCATATCCAGCCTTAGAATAGAAAGAAGGCTATCCAACAAGCGTAACTCGTATATTCTCCTTATTTAAGGAGCTCTCAAACTTGAGATAAGATGGAGAGGAAAGACAAATGAATTATATCATATGCAATTCACTTTCTCCAGAACCGGCGGCTATCCTTGACCGAAACACTTTCTCCGAGTTCGTATGTAACTATTCGAAATAGCCTCCCATGCAATATGAATCTCTGTATCGGATACGGAGTGTTTTGAAGCAAGCAAAAGGGGCAGTGGGAGGGGCAAGGACATATGCGACTATGTCGTGAATTAGGGCAATCATGACATTCCAAAGCCTATGATTGTAGAAAGGTCGGTTAACTTGGTTAACGTATCTTAGTTTAAGGTTAGTCCATGGTCGCTGCTAGAGAGAGAAAAGAAACACCCAGCGTGCACTCTATCAAGAATAGATTAGTTGATTAATTCATCTAATCAGGATGGATCTCACTGTTCTGTCAAATCCTCCTTCAAAGCCTAAAAGGAGAACTGACCGGGATGATATACACCCATAAGTTTGCTAACCGTTCATCCATGCCAGATTTGATACTCCGAGGGAGGTCCCCCGTACTTTCGCACGGACCCAATTTAATAACCCTGCTTTTGCAGGGGCATAACCCCGTTAACACCTTTCTAAACACCTAATGGGTTAGCTAGTTATGAAGTGAAAATCTCCCAGGAGTAACTATTACTCACAGTGGAAACCGGGACCCAAATTATCATGGCGTAGTAACCTTGAAGAGGTCAACAAGTCATCCCACTCCATAAAAGGTATGCAATCACATTGCAAGTTTCAATGCTTGAAACCCCCGTTATGCTTTTTACCCCTAACGTCTTATGATCTTAACGAGGTCAACAAATCATAAGTCGCTACTCAAGTTCAACCCGTCATTTCATGATTAATTTATACCCACCCGCACAAGCCCTTAACGATGTCAACAAAGCTGTGTAACTGTCCTAAATAATTGCATCACATGTAAGCAGGAAGACATCATTTAGCTACCGTATACTACGCCTTAACGGAGTCAACAAATGCAGCACAAATACTAAGTACTCTACTTCTTAAAATGACAAAGGGCTGCGGCTGGTTTTGAAGAAAATCTTTAATGTAATAAACTTGATATCATCGAAGGAATCGAGTGGTTTTGCAAATTTATAATTACATAGACTTCTGCTTAAGTACGGATTCCCCGTGAAGGGATCAGGGCTCTTACCTTATCGAATGGGATGCAGGATATTCCTAACCGAATACCTCTATGCAAAGCAAAAGACTTTGACTATAAAATCCTTAGAAAAAAATGGTTCCTACAACATGTTTTAGGTTTGTTTTCTTTGCATTAATCCGAATAAATGCAATCCCATTATATAGATAATCACATTATCTAGCATCATTTCATATAATCACAGAAAAAACATGAAAAGAAAATAAAATGCTATATATGCGATCTGCATTCGCCTCGGGGTTTCCGGTCTTCACCGTATGGTTACTTAACTTACGGCTGGGCGGGAGTAGGGCTAGCGCAGATGCAAAACATATATGAGCATTTATTTATATATACTATATATCACCATATATAAATATATCATCACACACATATAATCACATTACAGGCATGCGGGAAAACAACATCACAAGCAAGCAATCACATTACAAGCAAGTGATAAGCAACACAGAACTGGAATAGTCAGATTTCCCGGGAATCCTGTGTTTCGTTTGAGCCACAAAAGAAATACGACATTCCATGGTCACGTGAATAGCCCTTACAAAGCCAACCCTAGATCTCTACGAGCGCGGCGAGCCACCTGGTAATCCCAGAAACGAGGAAACCCACCTCAACACCGTGAGTGGGCCACCCAGCGCTTCTTTGGATCCAACAACTTGTGCACTCCTCCATAAGGAAATCCTATACCCCTTACCAGCGCGGTGAACTATCCTCCCATTCTAGAATGAGGCGACCCGGGTTTCAACTCCTTGAGATGGTCATCCGCTGTATTATAGAATCCGGCGGCTCGAGCGCTTTATCGCGGGGCATATCCAATAACTTGTATTATACAACGGCAACTAAGACCGCATCCTGGTCATGTCCCGACAAATAATAATACAAATAATGGCAACGATGACCACAAGTTGACCGCTCGTCCCGAATAAAGGAATATACATAGGCTCAATACAAGAATGAAATGAAAATACAACAATACAAACATTCACACGCGGGGCTATTCGTTCGCGACAATCAGATCAAACTAACACACCAACATATCTGACTCACTATATTTAACCCCTTCGAATTGATCACTCATCAATTCATCGACGTTAAACATTGCATATCAACATATGTGGAACACGAACGATGTTACCGTTTCGATCAAAAAAAACTTTCCGGATATCTCACAAACACAAGGAGATCACATCTTAATCTGGGGAAAAAAGAAATATAATAAAAATCCTATTTCCTATTGTGTAAGCCCCAGAAAAAACATGGGGCCAAAAACTTGCACCTAGGATGACCTGGACGGCCAGAAGGAATTTTTCGTCGGCCTTGGCACAACTAGTTTGCCCCGTGTTTCTTCCATTAAGTTTTCAAAGCAAATACAGTCCAATAGTACCATGCAAAAAAATTTCAGGTGACAATTTTGAAAATGGACAGAGGCTTAAACATCGAGATAAGAAATGGAAAACTTCTCAATTCGAAACTATAACTTCGCCAAAACAAGTTAATGTCTTTAGGGCCGGCTCTGATACAACTTTTAGGATCCTAGTACTTTCTATGCTACAATTGAAGGAACCAGTGCACTCTAATAAGCAATTTTAAAAGATGATATCTTAGGGGTTTAGAAAACCTAGAGAGCAATTAGTCCTACAACTAAGATCTAAGCTAAAAATTATAACTTATAACAAGAAAAGATAGCAAACTAGCTACTAGATTGAGACTATAACTTTTGTAGTATTTTCAAGTGCTCTCAAATTATGTTGGACTTGTAGGCTCCTTGAAACTCCATAGAACAAGCTTGCATGAACATCTCCTCCATCAAAGATGATCCACCTTGAAGGCTTATGAATTTTGGCTCTAATATCAAATTGAGATAAGCTAAGTAGTTAGGATGCTAAACTAACTAATTTGGAGTTATAGTTCAAGCTCACTACTAATTTTCTCTCTTTTTATTTCCTTTCTCCTTTTTCTCTTCTAAAGTGTAAAGAGAGGAGGAAGAAGGATATAGGAGCACTCATGAAAAAGGGGAGTTTGAAAAAACCTTAACCATTTCTAAAGAAAATGGTTACAAATATATTTTTCTCCCAAAACAATCAATACCCTTAGATCAAACCGACCATCCAAGTGTCCATCGCCTCCTCTTGATTACACATGTCACCGTACTACAATATGGTGAGGATATGCTATGCCCAAGGAATAACATAAGCTTAAAAAAATGAAAGAAAAAAGAATAAACAAAAACAATATATATATAATAATAATAATAATAATAATAATAATAATAATAATAATAATAAAAATACTAAATACATATAATTGTAATTGTTGTCCAAGGAATTTAAAATACATAAAAGAGAGAGATTAATTAATAGTGACATAATACTAATAAATACATATATAATACACACACATATACATATACATACATACAGACATATATATATATATATATATGTGTGTGTGTGTGTGTATGTGTGTGTGTGTGTGTGTGTGTGTATAAAATATTAAATCGACACCCGATTTAATATCCGTCATTCTAAAATGACGTGCTAGTAATGCAGTCGTCTGATTACCGTCAGTGCATAAAATACACTAGTTTTATTCGAAACCAAATGTGTACCAATGTACCGCAAGTACAATATTTCGCCAAAGCTGGAAACCCTCTGTGTGGGACTCTAAAGATTCGACAATACACTGGCATTGTGTTTAACCACAAGCACGTTAGCGATACTAGCAGTACATAACCGCTACCCAGGTATTGTCGAAAAGGAGATCGACAATCAATCTTGTCCGAAACACTACTGAGCCTATCAGCGGCATGTACCATACAGTCCGGTTTGTTCGTCTGAGAGTATCGCATATTCAGTCTAGGAGGTAAATAATGTCAGACTCCTAATAACCTGATAAGTTGTGCTGGTGTCAAGCCTTATCACCAATTGAGAAACTACTGAACGTAATCAGTAAATCCTATTCTCCTAGACCTAGGTCTTATGGTGAAGGCCAACCGTACACTGTGTGACATCAACTCTCAATACAAGGAGAGACGAATCCCCTCAATCACTCATTGCCTCCAAGTGCTTCGAGACTGCACCTAAAATCTATCTTTTTGCATGAATCTTTAAAGCCATGGTAGGGTAGCAATCAAAGTACAGTGGGAACACACTCGAGAAAAATGACGATTTTGGGTCGACAGACTATACTGTACTAATGTCACCCGAGAACTGCTATCTTACAATAGGTATAAACCATCTAGCATGTTCCCGGCGAGACCATCCAGTGTAACTCGTAACCCAATGAGCACCTGTATACAATGTTTGGTGACTGACTAACACCAATGGCTGTGAGACCGGCCATCGCTCCTCATCGGGGTCAAGAAACGTATACACTAGTCTACTCTGGAATATCGATGCCCTGTCTCGATATTCTTATGACTAGGGACATTTAAGGATGTGCTTATAGTGTTGGATATAGTGCCTTAAAGGCAATTATTGTAATTGCAGGTACGCGATTATGATAATTGAACGGGGACCTACACAGGTGACAGTCTTACTCGAGATGATAGTATGCTATATGATTTTTTTTTATCATTATGTGTATACGTTTTGATAAAGCCCGTAAGATTATTTCTTGACTACCAGCATTATGATGGCGATCATATGCGTGGGAGCTGGGTGATCCATAAGGGCATCCTTAAATGTCTCTAGTCGAGAGAGCATCGAGACTAGGCATCGATACACCGGAGTAGACTAGTGCATACTTTTCAAGACCTTGACGAGAGACGGTGGCCGGTCTCACAAGCCATTGGTGTTGAGTCACCTAAGATAGTATACAGGTGCTCACTGGAGGTGAGTATACCGGACGGACTTGCCGAGAACTTCTAGATGATATTATACCTATCGTCGGATGAGAGTTCTCTTATGGCATGGGTACAGGTTAGTCCTTTGACCTGAGATTTTCATTTGTCTCCTGTGAGTTCCCATTATACTCAGATTACTACCCTACTACGGCTCAAAAGAGTCGTGCAAATAGATTTTTGTTGGGTACAGTCCCTAGCCACATGGAGTCAGTAAACAATCATCGGGGATTCGTTTCTCTCGGTATTGAAAGTCGATATCGCGCTGTGTTGGTTCAGCCATCACCATAAATTCTTGGCCAAGGTGGATGAGATTTACTGTTGTGATATCAGTAGTTTCTCAGTGGGTGATGAGCTTCAGACCGGCTTGACTTATCGGGTTAGTAGGGGTCTGACGTTATCCACCCATAGACTCGGTATACGATTATCTTAGACGAAGAGACCGGATTGTATCGAAATTTTCACATACAGGCTCAGTAGGAGTAAGAATGAGTTTGCTCGTCGGCCTTCCTTTCGCTCAATACCTGGATAGCCGTTATGTACAGCTAGTGCCGCTGATGTGCTTGTGGTTAAACCCATTGCCAGCGTATTGACGAGTGTTTAGAGTCCCACACAGAGGGTTTTCCCGATTCAGGAAAAATGATGTAGTGGCCATATATTGATTTGTTCAGGGTTCCAATTAGGCATGTGTGCTAGCTACACAGACTTTAATCGGGCGGATGATAATACTAGCCGATTTCGAATTAAGCCGGATTATTAAATCAAGTTTTGATTTAATAATTTACATACATACATATATATATTTTGATATGTAATCTAATATTATGTTTATTGTATTTTTCTATCTCTTGGGTATTTGTATTTTGATATGAATACGGGCATTTATTTGCGGGGACGTATTCTTGTATTTATACAAGAATACTTCTAAAAGAAGGAAAACTCATTTCTAGGAATTTATTTTAAAGAAAATATGAAATGAGGTGGAAAAGAGAAACGGTGGAGGGTATGGGCAAATGAATTATAAATTCATTTGCAAATACTATTCAAGCATAGTTGCAGTTTTAAAATGGAAAAATTCAATTTACAAAATTCTTTTTACAAAGAGAAATGGTGGAGGATTTTCATTCCACCATTTTTGTTTCTCTCTTTTCCATGGCTCAAACTTTTTTTTTCTTCCTCTACCTTCTGATGAGTTGAGATTCAAGAGGATTAAGAGAAAGAAAAATCATCAAAACACTCACACATTACTAAGCATCCTAGATTAGCATTCTCGGATCTTTAGTTACTTCATGGATGAAGTTGAAGCTTGAACTTGGTTTCCTCGGGTGGATCATCTTCGGCGAAGGGAGACCGTCTTGCAAGCGCGATCCGAAGCACTTGAGATCATGCTAGAGTCCAACCCAATTAGAGCAAATGAAGACACTACAAAGGTTGTAATTTTTATCCTGTTGCAGTGCTAGTTTAGGTGTTTGGTTTAGATTTTTGGGTATAAGTTTTTAGTGCCTTGAAAACTTTTGTTTTCGGATTCCACATTGGTCGTGGGTTAGCGGAGAGGGCACTAAGAACTTTCATTGGTATCAGAGCCACCCAAACACACTAAACTTGATAGTTACGACTTTCGAATCTCGCCGGTTTTTGCTCTGCAAAAACCGCCGTAAAACTAGTGGGCAATTCCTTGTTGCGTTGATGTTTTGAATCCCCGCGGGCTCTCAGTTTGGACCGAGAAGCCGCAGGGAGGTGCGTGGGGACCCTGAGGATGTCCCGGGGCACCTAGGGAGGGCCCACACCCCGAGATGACCCGAATGGTGTCCTTGGGTGGGGTGGGGTGGGAATCCAAAACTGCCTCAGAAGGTAGTTTTGGGTATGCCCACCCTTATGGACACCTTAGGGTGGCCTAGGGGGTATCCCCTATATGCCTCTGGGTCGAAGTTAATTTTATGTCGGGGCCCTCCATGATGTTTCGGCTCGATCCGAGCTCATTTCGGACTCTCGGAGTGGGTTTTAGCATGCAATTTCTTTTTGGTTTTTAGCACACTTGATTTTCGGTGTTTTGGAAAATTGAAGTGTTGGCTATATGTGTGTGGTATTCGATTGTCATAGGCTTTACGATGGTTACATGTATCATAATGTTTGGTAAAACGATGTTTAAATGCTAAATGTATCAATTAGATGGGGTAACGGAATTGATTCTCGCAAGTTTGCATGTTCTGTGATGGATATTGCTTAGCGGTTATGGTTATGTTGGATTTGTCGCGATGGATAGCCCTAAGTATAAATTATTAGATGTAATTCTCTGTGATATAATGTATATTCATATTGCGTGGCGAGCGTCCAACATGTGGACTGCCGTCACTGTGGCTTGTATTATTTTTTGGGGGCGCGTTCAAGTTGCGGACTTAGTCACCATTGTATATTCAGTTTTTCCATTACATGCACTAGGATTACCCTATGGCGGAGTGCTCAAGTAGATGGGTTCTAGAGGGCAACATGCCTCTATCTCATGGCGTTGAGACCGGGATGCCTTACTTTAGAATTGACGGGCTATTCGGAGCACTCGTAGAGGGTATAGGATTGACCTACGAAGGGGTGCCCAAATCACTGGATTTTGGATGTGCTTGGTGGCCCACTCACTTCGTTGATTGGGGTTGCCTCGCTTCTGGGATAGGCGAGTGGCTTGTGTTAGTGATATATGCCCTAGAGGCCATTATTGTATAGTACTGATTTGTATATTACATTTTAGAAGTTTGGATATGCACAGATATAATAACAGTCTTGCTCAAAATGGTAGTATGCTACTTGGTTTGATTCTACCTCATTATGTGTATATGTTTTTTTTAGCATATCGCTAATACATATTGGTAGAGCCCTTAGGATCTTTGCTTGATTACCAGCGTTGTGATGGCAGCCAAACTAGTGGAGGATGGGTAGTCTATATGCACATCCTTATACAGGTCTCTAGTTGTAAGATTATCGAGATGGGGCATCGATACTCCAGAGTAAACAAGTGTATATGCTTCTCATCCCAGCAGGGAAGATGGTCTGTCCCACAGCTATTGGTATGTTGTACTGGAGATAGTATACATATGCTCATTGTGTTATGAGTTACACTGGACGGACTCGTCGGGAACTGCTAGTTGGTATTATACCTATCGTCAGGTAGCAGTTCCCGGATAGCATGGGTACAGATTAGTCCATTGACTTGACATCACTATTCGTCTCGAGTGTGTTCCCACTGTACATAGATTACTACCCTACTACGGATCAAAGGAGTCGTGCAAATTGGTAGTAGTTGGGTACAGTCCCGAAGCACTTAGAGGCAGTAGCGGTTAGATAGGATTCGTTTCTCCCGGTATTGGGGGTTGATATCATGCTGTGTTCGGAAAGCCATTAAACAAAGTCCCTATCCAGGGCAAGTAAGTTTTACTGATAAGTACTCCAGTAGTATCTCAGGATATATTGGGCTCTACCCCGACACGACTTATTACGCTATCAAGGGTTTGACGGTTACCATCCCCCTGGCCCGATATTCGAGTATCTTAGATGAATAGACCGGACTGTACGGATATTATCACAGATAGGCTCAGTAGGAGTTCAGAAGAGTTTGCTCATTGGCCTTCTTATCGACAGATACCTGGGTAGCCGTTACGTGCAGCTAGTACCGCTGACGGACTTGTGGTTAAACCCACCGCCAGCGTACTGTCGAGTCTTTAGAGTCCCATATTGAGGGTTTTCCTGCTTCGGGCGAAACGATGTAGAGGCCGTATGGTTTTACGGCAGGGTTCCGATCACATACGTGTACTGACTGCACGGATGTAGTTCGGACGGATAGTATTAGTGGGCTTTGTTTTATGCTAGATTCTAGTATTGTATTGGATTATTATTATCTCATTGTATTCGTATTTTTTGGAATATGAATATGGGTATGTATATACGGTGAGGGCATTCTTGTAATTTCACAAGAGATGCTTCTAGAAGGGGACATCTCATTATTTTGTTTATCTATTTTTGGAAATAAATTAATGAGGTTGAAAATGAAGATATTTGTGGCATGGTGAAGCATGGCTCATTTGTGTTTTTTTATTGGTTTGGACCCACTATTCAAGCATGGTTGATATTTTCAATTGGAAAATATTGCATGTTTGAGTGAGATGAGTGTAGGAGCCATTCTTTACTTGCCTTTACCCTAGCTCATTTGGAGTTTTACTTTCTCTCTCCATTTTTTCTCTCCTTCTTCCTTTAGACCCCAATCCCTCATATGAGTTGTGAACCATAGGATCAAGTGAGATTAAATACTCCATTGGATACTCTACATCTTCTAAACTACCTAACTTAGCGAACTAGGTACCTTAGTTACCTCGGTTCATAGGTTGGAGCTTGAAATATAGACTCTCGAGTGGATCATCTTCGACACGATGAGGCCGACGATCAAGCGCGATCCAGATCTTCGAAGAGCTCAAGTAGAGGAGGAGAAGAAGACCCAAAGGACTAGAATCAAGGAGGTATAAAAACTCTTACCTAGTAGTTAAACCTCCAAGTAGAATAGCTAGTTAAGGTTTCTGTTAAGATCCTGGAGCTTAGTCGGTGTTGCATAGTATGAAAAAATCGTTTTTCGTAAATTCTGCCTCCCCACAAGTGTGTGTGGTGTGCAACATCGACTTATAGTGGTATCAGAGCCTACTAAACCTTAACTAGCTTATTAGCAAGTGATTAGAACTTCGATCGACGGAAATTTACCCGAAATTAAATTTCCGAGATATGCTTGCTGTCGATTTTTTAAAACTGTTCAAAAAATTATTTCAGTGACCTTAAAAATACAAGAAGGTATTTCTAAGACCTAAAAAAAAATTTGAGCACTTAACTCATCAACTTTGCGGCTGAACCGCCGCAAAATAGATCATTGGGCAGCGTAACCGCCGCCGAGTTGTGGCCGAGTTGCTCCCAATTTTTTCTGTGGTTTTGGTTCTTGGAATTTTGATTTTTGGTATATTTGGTTTTTACCCAGATTGGTTTTGTACTGGTTTGTGCATGGGGTAAATACGGATAAGTATTATCGATCGAAATTCTATGTTCTTAGCTAATCAGTGTTTCTGTGTTTATATATGTGTTGCTAAACGTCTGCTAATCACTATATGTCGATTAGTGGGGGTTGTATATATATGTATTGTGATGGTTTGTGTATATGAAGTATTGGATCGTCGTGGATGAATAGCCGGAGGGATGTGAGAAGAGTATTTTCTTTTCTTTTATTCATGTAAATTTGTAAATTGATGTAATATTATTTTTGCGGGGCACATCCGGTTGAGGTTGTACCAACCATTGTATTATTTCATTTACTTTTTCTTGCACCTAGGATAGACCCAAGATGGGGTGCACAAACTACCGGGTTCTTGAAGTGCTTAGTGGCCTACTCATTTTATTGAGGGAGGTTGCTTCAGTTCGGGAATTTGGCAGGTAGTTTGCCGCACCCGTAGGGGTCTAGGATGGTGTTTGGCTATTCATCACGACCGTGGAAACTGTCTTTCGTTCTAGGCTAAAACGAAACACGAAATTCTTTGTATATCTAATATATTCATCTGTGATTTGTGATCTGGAATTCCTATTAATGCGTGAGACGAATGGATATATATATATATATATATATATAATAAACGTTGCTTATATTTTGCACGGGACGTTGCTTATATTTTGCACCCGTGCTAGTCCAGCCCTCGCTCTGCAGTTAGTTAAGTAACCTAAGGTGCATGACGTGGCCCCGTAGCGAATGCAGAAGGCATAAGCGTATGTTCTATTTTCGTTTCTTTTCTGCAATGATAGGGTTAAATGATGGGACCACATTAATATTGATTAATGCAAGGAAAATAAACCAAAGTTTAAATTGTTGGAACAATTTCAAAACCACTCGGTTTTCTTGAAAACAACTTTTGAATGCGAAGCCTAAACCACTCCTTTTAAAAGCTATCATGGATTCTTTGACTATATCAAGTTCATTACGTTCACGGTTTCGCTAAAACCATCTGTAGCCCTTCGTCATTTCAGATGGGTAATTAGTAGTATTCAAGCTATGTATTTTGACCTTCGCCAAGGCATAATGATTGGTAGCTGCTGGGTATTCATCTGTAGCATAGATAGATGCGTTGATTTGGGACAGTCGTACAACTATTTTGGCCTTCATCAAGGGTTTGTATGGATGGGTTCAAATTAACCTGGACAATGATGGGTAGAACTTGACTTGCGTCTTATGATATGTTGGCCTTCGTCAAGGTCATAAGCGCCTCAGGCAAAAATCCACATCGGGAGTTTCAAAGGAAAATGAAACTTGCTAGTGTTGCATACCATTTGGAGTGTGATAATTTTAGTATGATTTCTTCAAGGTTGTTACACGATGATATTTGGATCCCGATCCTACTGTGAGTATCCGCTACTCTTCGGGTGATTTTTTCACCAAACAATCAATACTATAAACCAAGTAGGTGCCTAGAATGGTGTTAGCGGGGTTACGCCTCTAGGGAAAATAGGCTATATAATTAAGGAACTTCGCGAAAGCGTTGGAAAACCTTCCTCGAAGTACCAACACTAGCCTGGCTGAAAGGTTAAGCAAGAATTGTAGGGTGAGATTAATCCTGACTAATTCTTGTTTTATGGTTTGAAGAAGGATTCGAGAAACAGTGGGAGCCATCTTGTTTAGATAAATTAATAACCAATCTAAATTTGCAAGAGCATCATACTGAGTGTTTCTTCTCTCTCTCCTGACAGCAGCGACCAAAATGACCGGGCTTAAGTTACTGCTAGATAATAATAAATTGGCTGGAATTATAATGATTGGCTAAAGAATGTCCAGATGGCCATTACCTATGACAAGATGGGCTACCTCCTTACTATTAAAGCCCTCGCCGTCTCAGGTCCAGATTCCACTGTCGCGGATGTTGAAATCCGTAAAACATGGGAAATATACAGTGCGAGAGCCAAGTGCCTCATGTTGGCCTCAATGGATAATAAACACCAGAGGTGGCACAAGAAGATGGACTTAGCTTCCATCTTCTTCCATATCAAAGATTTATATGGAGAGCAATCTCGTATCGCAAAATATGAGATCTCGATGAAATTGTTTCAGGCGCGGTTGACTGTCGGGTCATCTGTGGGGAACCATGTCCTTAAGATGGTTAGCTATATTGAAGAGCTCGCGGACCTTGGGATCCCATTGGAGAATGAGTTATATACTGACTTGTTTCTACAGTCCCTCCCTTCTACTAATGCCTAGTTTATCTTGAATTTCAACATTCAAGGGAAGGAAGTTTCAATTCCAGAACTTCTCAATATGTTGAGAAGCGCTGAGGGCACCCTGCAAAATCCAGGAAGACACCCGCTCTGCTTATTAGGGAATTTTCCTCTTCTAGATCCAAGGCGAAAGCCAAGGGGAAGAAAAAGAAGGCTTCCACCAAGCCGAAAGGCGGTGTCAGTAAGGTAGAAGGAAAGGGCAGGGCAAAAGTTTTGGGGCTGATAGTAGAGAAGGAGGAATGTTTCTATTGTCACGGGAAAGGGCATTGAATGATGGTCTGCAGGGATTGGAAATCTAGAAACCAGGATTCGAAGCATGTTGTAGCTTCGGCTTGAGGTGTGTTTATGATTGAAAACTGTCTGTCAATTAACTCTACTTCCTGGTTATTAGATACCGGATCAGGATCTCATATCTGCAATTCATTGTAGGCTCTGAGAAATAGTTGAGTTATCAAGGCAGGTGATATGACTCTCACGGTTGCTAACGGAATGAGCGTGGATGTTGTATCCATAGGGGAATATCACCTAGGATTGACAAGTGGGCAGATTTTGATTTTGCGTAACTGTCTGTGTGTACATAGTTTGGCATGTAGTATCATCTCTGTATCTTTACTATCTAAAGAAGGTTATGATTTTACATTTGTAAGCGATGTCGTCCACATCCACCTTAATCAAGATTTGATTGGGTCAGGTATACTAGATAACGGTATATACATATTAGATCAAGCTCAGGTTTTCAATGTCCATAACACACTTAAAAGAAAATCTCCGGAATTAAATCAAGCTTTCTTATCGTATTGAATACTAGGTCACATCAATGAAACACGGTTGATGAAGTTACATAAAGAGGGATATTTGGATCTGTTTGAATATCAGTCTTATGCAACTTGTCAATCATGTCTCAAAGGAAAGATGACAAAGACTTCATTCACAGGACACGGGGTAAGAGAAAGAGAGCTCTTGGGACTCATACACAGCGACGTGTGTGGTCTAATGTCTACACATGCAAGAAGTGGTTATTCCTACTTCATTAATTTTACGGATGATTTCTCAAGGTATGTACATGTATTCTTGTTGAAACATAAATCCGAGACCTTTGAGAAATTCCGGGAATATAAGAATGAAGTGGAAAAACAAATCGGCAAAAGTATCAAGACACTTAGATCTGATCGACGTGGTGAATACTTAAGTGCTGATTTCCTGAATTACTTAAAAGAGAATGGAATTCTCTCTCAGCTTACTCCTCCATACACACCTCAACACAACGGTGTATCGGAAAGGAGGAACCAAACCTTCTTGGATATGGTACGTTCCATGATGAGTAACGCTAAGTTACCGTGATCCTTCTGGGGTTATGAACTAGAATCAGCTGCAAATCTTTTGAACAAGGTTTCTACTAAGTCAGTGCTTACCACACCATATTAGATGTGGAGTGGGGAAAAACCCTATCTTAAATATCTAAAGATATGGGGTGTCCAGCTTTTTGTAAAAAAGCAGCACGCGGACATGCTCATGGCACGCTCAATACTGTGTAAGTTTGTAGGATACCCAAAGAACTCCATAGAGTATCTTTTATATTACGCGGAGGAACAAAAAGACGTTGTTTCTCGGCATGCCCACTTTTTGGAAACTCAATTTCTTGAAAAAGAAATAAGTGGGAGCGCAATAGAACTAGAAGAAATTCCAGAACCACAAGTTATTACTGAAAGCATGGTGGGACCAGATGTTTCGAAAGAACCAGACATCCCCGCGCCACTCCGCAGGACTAGTAGGTAGTCTCATCAGCCCGAGAGATACTATGGTTTTCTCATAGATGGGAATAGAGAGGATTGCATCCTCGATGATGATGAGCCAACTAGTTTCCACCAAACCATCAGGAGCAGAGACTCGGTAAAATGGCTGGATGCAATGTGGACCGAAATGGAGTCCATGTACACCAACAATGTATGGACTTTGGACATTTCTCCAGAAGAGGTAAAACCCGTAGGCTGCAAATGGATCTTCAGAATGAAGATTGGTGTAGATGGACAGGTTGAAACCTATAAGGCTGGACTTGTTATAAAAGATTTTCGTCAAAGACCTGGTTTGGACTATGATGAAACCTTTTCTCTAGTGGCTATACTCAAATCCATTCTGATCCTTCTTGCCTTTGCTGCTTTCCACGATTATGAAATTTGGCAGATGGACATAAAGGCCACTTTTCTGAATGGAAATTTGGAAGAGTGTGTTTATATGGATCAGCCGGAGGGTTTCATAGAGAGTGGGAGAAGTGGAAGAGTGTGCAAGTTGCTTAAATACATTTATGGATTAAAGCAGGTATCACGGAGTTGGAACATCTGTTTTGATGAGACGGTCAAGAAATTCGACTTTATCCAAAATACAGATGAACCATGTATTTATAGTAAGATTGTAGTGAGAACTGTTGTATTCCTCGTCCTGTACGTGGATGACATTCTCCAGATAGGAAATGACATTCGTATGCTACAATCAATCATAGGATTCTTGTCACAAAGGTTCTCCATGAAGGACCTGGGTGATGCCTGTTAGTGATATATGCCTTAGAGGCCATTATTGTATCATACTAGTTTCTTTATTACTTAATAGAAGCTTGGGAAATTCACAGTTGTAGTAACAGTCTTGCTCAAAATGGTAGTATCCTACCTGGTTTGTTTCTGCCTCAATATGTGCATGTGTTTCTCTTAGCATATCGCTTATACATAATGGTAGAGCCTTTATGATCTTTTCTTGATTACCAACGTTGTGATGTCAGTCACACTAGTGGGGGTGGGGTAGTCTTTAAGCACATCCTTATACAGGTCCCTAGTCGTAGGATTATCGAGACGGGGTATCGATACTCTAGAGTAGACTAGTGTATACGCTTCTTATCGCAACAGGGGAGATGGTCTGTCCTACAGCCATTAGTTTGTCGTACTGGAGATAGTATGCAGGTGCTCATTAGGTTATGAGTACACTGGACATGACTCATCGGGAACTGTTGGTAGGTATTATATCTATCGTCGGGTAGCAGTTTCCAGGTAACATGAGTACAGCTTAGTTCGTCGAATTGACACTTATACTTTGCCTCGAGTGTGTTCCCACTGTATTTTGATTACTACTCTACCATGACTCAAAGGAGACGTGCAAACAGGTAGTAGTTGGGTGCAGTCCCGAAGCACTTGGAGACACTGGTGGATTGTTTTTGTCTCTTTTGTATTCGTATTTTTCATAATATGGATACGGGTATTTATATACGGACGGGGGGCATTTTTTTAATTTGTTCAAAGATACTTCTAGAAGATGACATATCATAATTGTATTATTCATTTTAGATTAAATGATAAATACATTATGACATGGAGGAAATGAGGTGGAATATGCATGAATTTGAGCATGGCTTTTAGTGACACATGGTGGGTTTTCAAGCCATGACTCACTAGGTTGTAAATTGAACCTATTTGATTTCTCATTTAGGTTTATTCCATAGATTATTGGTTATGGTTCAGTTCACAACAAGAGCTCACTCTCTTTTTTCATGCTAAGTCTTCACTAGCATTTCCTCAAGCCATCTTCTTCTTCCTCAAACCATAAACATAGAATGTGTTGAGAAATCTAGGGCAAAAAGAGACATTCTAATCCATCTATATACTCTACATCATCTAGGTCATCTAGTGTAGCGAACTAGGTACCCTAGTTACTTTGGATTTGAAGTAGGAGCTCGATGCACATACTCTTGGGTAGACCATCTTCGACATGAGAGGACCGATGAGGAAACGCCGCTCCAAACGATCCATGGAGACTATGACGAGGAGGAGGACGACGACAAGAAGACCTGAAGGACAAGGTTTCATGAGGTATAACTTCTTTTCAAGTAGTTAAAACCTCATGGACTTGTTGTTAGTTAAGATTTAGTTTCGATCTTGGTGTTTAGTCAATGTTACGAAGAAAATTATTATCGTTTTTAACACATTCCACCTCCCCGCGAACTCGCAGGGTGCGTGGCATCGATTTACAATGCCTCCTACATTCTGTGGATCTAGATCTATCATGATAGATCTAAAAGGATATTGGGACTTTCACAGTCAAGGTACATCGACACCATACTGAAAATATTTAGTATGGAAGATTCAAAGCGCGGTAATCTACCGGCTTGTCATGGAATCACCCTCTCCAAAGAGATGTCTCCCAAGATTGATTTGGAAAGGGATCACATGACTATTATACCCTACGCTTCTGCGGTAGGCTTTATAATGTATGCGATGTTGTGTACCAGACCAGATATAGCTTACGCACTAAGCGTTGTAAGAAGGTATCAGTCAAATCCAGGAGAAAAGCACTGGACAGTAGTTAAGAACATTCTCAAGTACCTGAGAAGGACTAAGGAGATGTTCTTGGTGTACGGCAGTGAAGACCTCCAGATCGAGGCCTTCGTCGACTCTAGCTTCCAGAGTTACAAAGATGACTTCAGGTCCATGCCGGGTTATGTCTTTACCTTCAATGGAGGGGCGGTCTGTTGGAAGAGCTCCAAGCAGGACACCGTTGCTGACTCGACGATGGAAGCGTAGTATATCGCTGCATGTGACGCCGTGAAGGAAGCAGTCTGGATGAAGAATTTCATTACACAACTTCAGGTGGTTCCATCCATTGTTGATCTAATACCTCTGTATTGTGACAACAACGGGGCTATAGCTTTAGCGAAGGAACCAAGGTCCAATCCAAAGTCCGGAAATATCTTGAGACGGTACCACTTGATCAGGGAGATCGTTGATCGCGTGGAGATCGAGGTGTGGAGAGTAGAGATAGAGAACAACACTGCAGATCCACTTACAATGGCTATCCCTCAGACACCGTTCGAGAGGCTAATCGAAATGATAGGTCTGCGATATGCCAATACGTGGCCTCAGTGCAAGTGGGAGATTGTTAGTGATATATACCCTAGAGGCCATTATTGTATAGTACTGGTTTGTACATTACATTTTGGAAGCTTGGGATATACACAGATATAACACCAGCCTGGCTGAAAGGTTAAGCAAGTATTGTAGGGTGAGATTAATTCTGACTAATTCTTCTTTTATGGTTTGAAGAGGGATTCAAGAAACAGTGTGAGCCATCCTGTTTAGATAAACTAAAAACCATTCTAAACATGCAAGAGCGTCATGCTAAGTGTTTCTTCTCTCTCTCTCCTAATTGCAGCGACCAGGTGACCGGACATAGGTTACTGCTAGATAATAAATTGACTGAACCGGACTATATTGACTGGCTAAGGTTTATCCAGATGTCCATTGCCTATGATAAGCTGGACCACCTCATTACTATTCAAGCCCCCGCCGTCCCAGGTCCAGTTTCCACCGTCACGGATATTGATATCCGTAAGACAACGGAAAAAGACTGTACGAATGCCATGTGCTTCGTGTTGGCCTCAGTAGATGGTGTGAACCAGAGGCAGCACGAGAAGATGAACTTAGTTTCTATCTTGCTCCATAACAAAGTTTTATATGGAGAGCAATCTCATATCGCAAGATATGAGACCTCGAAGGAATTGCTTCAAGCGAGGTTGGCTATCAGGTCATCTATAGGGGACGACGTCTTTACGATGACTAGTTATATTGATGAGCTCAAGGACCTGGAGACCACGTTGGAGAACAAGTCGAGTACTGACTTGATTCTACAGTCCTTATCTTATACCTACGCCCAGGGGAAGAAAGCTATACTTCCAGTTGAGGGCACTCTAAAGGAAATCAGGGAGACACCTGCTCTGCTTATTGGGTAATCTTTCTCTTCTGGATCCAAGGCGAAAGCCAAGGGTGAGAAGAAGAAAACCTCCACAAAGCCGATATGCGGTGTCAGTATGGTAGAAAGAAAGGGTAGGGCAAAAGTTTCGGGGCAAACAGTAGGGAAGGAGGGTTGTTCCTATTGTCATGGGAAAGGGCATTGGCAGAAGGGATGCAGGGCTTGGAAAGCCAGAATCCAGGATCCGAAACATGTTGTGCCTTTGACTTCGGGTGTGTTTGTGATTGAAAACTGTATGCCAATTAACTCTACTTCCTGGGTACTCGATACCGGATCAGGGTCTCATATCTGTAATTCTTTACAGGCTTTGAGAAACCGTAAAGTTATCAGGGCAGGTGATATGACTCTCAGGGTAACTAACGGAATGGGCGTGGATGATGAATCCATAGGGGAATGTCACCTAGGATTGATAAGTGGGCAGATATTGATTCTATGTAACTGTTTGTATGTACCTAGTCTGGATTGTAATATCATATCTGTATCCTTACTTTCTAAGGAAGGATTTGATTTTACATTTGTAAGCGATATGGCCCACTTCCACCTAAATCAATCTCTGATTGGGTCATGTACATTAGATAATAGAATATACGTATTAAATCAAGCTCAGGTTTTCAGTGTCCAGAACACACTTAAAAGAAAGTTTCCAGAATTAAATGAAGCTTTCTTATGGTATTGTAGACTGGGTCAATTCAATGAAACAAGGTTAACGAAGTTACATAGAGAGGGATATTTCGATCCGTTCGAATATCAGTCTTATGAAACTTTTCAATCATGTCTCATGGGAAAGATGACAAAGATTCCGTTCATTGGACACGGAGTAAGAGCGAGCGAGCTCTTGGGACTCATACACAGCGACGTGTGTGATCCAATGTCTACACATGCATGAAGTGGTTATTCTTATTTCATTACTTTTACGGATGATTTCTCTAGGTATGGACATGTCTTCTTGATGAAACATAAATCCGAGGCCTTGGAGAAATTCGGAGAATATAAGAATGAAATGGAAAAACAAATAGGCAAAAGTATCAAGACACCGAGATCTGATCGAGGTGGTGAATACTTAAGTGCCGAGTTCCTGGATTACCTAAAAGAGAATGGTATTCTCTCTCAGCTTATTCCTCCATACACACCTCAACACAACGGTTTATCGGAAAGGCTGAACAGAACCCTATTTTATATGGTTCATTCAATGATGAGTAAGGCCGAGTTACCGCGATCCTTCTGGGGTTATGCACTAGAATCGAATGCATATATTTTGAACTAAGTTCCTACTAAGTCAGTGCCTACCACACCATATCAGATGTGGAGTGGGATGAAACCCTGTCTTACACACTTTAAGATATGGAGATGTCCAGCTTTTATCAAAAAGCAGCATGCGGACAAGCTTGAGGCACGCTCAGTACAGTGTAAGTTTGTAGGATACCCAAACAACTCCAAGGGGTATTTTTTCTATTATGCAGAGGAGAAAAAGGTCTTTGTTTCTCGTCATGCCCGCTTCTTGGAAACTGAATTATTAGAAAATTAGATAAGTAGGAGCGCAATAAAACCGGTATAAATTCCAAAACCACAAACTATTACTGAATACATAGTGGAACCATAAATTTCAGAAGAACCGGACATCCCCGCACCACTCCGCAGGAGTAGTAGGCAGTCTCATCCGCCCGAGAGATACTACGGTTTTCTTATAGACGGGGATAAAGAGGATTGCATCATTGCAATGATAAGCCCACTAGCTTCCAGCAAGCCATTCAGAGCGGCGACTCGGTAAAATGGATGGATGCAATGCGGGCCAAGATGGAGTCCATGTACACCAACAATGTATGGACTTTGGACTTTACTCCAGAAGGGGTAAAACCCTTAGGCTGCAAATGGATCTTTAAAAAGAAGATTGGTGTAGATGGACATGTTGAAACCTATAAGGCTAGACCTGTTGCAAAAGGTTTTCGTCAAAGACCTGGTTTGGACTATGATGAAACCTTTTCTCCAGTGTCTATGCTCAAATCCATTCAGATCCTTCTCGCCATTGCTACCTTCCATGATTATGAGATCAGGTAGATGGACGTAAAGATGACTTTTCTAAATGGACATTTGGAAGAGTGTGTCTATATGGTTCAACCTGAAGGTTTCATCAAGAGTGGAAGCAGCGAAAAAGTGTGTAAGTTGCTTAAGTCCATTTATGGACTAAAGCAGGCATCGTGGAGTTGGAACATCTGTTTTGATGAGACAGTCAAAGAATTCGACTTTATCAAAAATCCAGATGAACCATGAATATATATAGTAAAATTGTAGAGAGAATTGTGGTATTCCTCGTCTTGTACGTGGATGACATTCTCTTGATAGGAAATGACATTCTTATGCAACAATCAGTCAAAGGATTCTTGTCACAGAGGTTCTCCATGAAAGACCTGGGTGATGCCTCTTACATTCTGGGGATCCAAATCTATCGTGATAGATCTAAGAGGATGTTGGGACTTTTGCAGTCCAGGTACATCGACACCATACTAAAACGATTTAGTATGGAAGATTCAAAGTGCGATAATCTACCAGCTTGTCACGGAATCACCTTCTCCAAAGAGATGTCTCCCAAGACTGATTTAGAAAGGGTTCACATGACATCTATACCCTACGCTTCTGCGGTAGGCTCTATAATGTATGCGATGTTGTATACCAGGCCAGATGTTGCTTACGCACTAAGCGTGGTAAGCCGGTATCATTCAAACCCAGGGGAGAAGCACTGGATAGCAGTAAAGAACATTCGTAAGTACCTGAGAAGGATTAAGGAGATGTTCTTGGTGTATGGCAGAAAAGACCTCCAGATCGAGGCCTTTGTAGACTCCAGCTTCCAGAGTGACAAGGATGACTCCTAGTTCTTGTCAGGTTTTGTATTTACCCTCAATAGAGGGGCAGTCTGTTGGAAGAGCTCCAAGCAGGACACCGTTGCCGGGTGGATGATGGAAGTGGAGTACATAGCTGCTTGTGACGCCGCGAAAGAAGCAGTCTGGGTGATGAAGTTCTTAATAGAAATTTAGTTGGTTCCGTCCATTGTAGGTCCAAACCACTGTATTGCGACAACAACGGCGCTATAGCTTTGGCGAAAGAACCCAGGTCCCATCAGAAGTCCAGACATATCTTGAGTCGGTACCACCAGATCAGAGAGATTGTTGATCGCCGGGAGATCAAGGTGAGGAGAGTATATATGGAGAATAACACAGCAGATCTACTCACGAAGGCTATTCCTCAGATATAGTTTGAGAGGTTATCCGAGATGATAGGTCTGCGGTCTGCCAATACATGGCCTTAGTGCAAGTGGGAGATTGTTAGTGATATATGCCCTAGAGGCCATTATTGTATCATACTGGTTTGTATATTACTTAATGGAAGCTTGGGATATTCACAGTTGTAGTAACGGTCTTGCTCAAGATGATAGTATGCTACCTAGTTTGTTTCTATCTCAATATGTGCATGTTTCTTTTAACATATCGCTTATACATATTGGTAGAGCCCTTAGGATTTTTTCTTGATTACCAGCATTGTGATGGCAGTCATACTAAAGGGGGCTGGGTAGTCTATAAGCACATCCTATACAGGTCCCTAGTCGTAGGATTATTGAGACAGGGTATCGATACTCCAGAATAGACTAGTGTATACGCTTCTCATCCAAGAAGGGGAGATGGTCTGTCCCACAGCCATTAGTATATCGTACTGGAGATAGTATGCTGGTGCTCATTAGGTTATGAGTATACTGGATAGGACTCATTGGGAACTGTTAGTGGGTATTATACCTATCATCGGGTAGCAATTCTCAGGTGACATGAGTACAGCTTAGTCTGTCGACTTGACACCGCTACTTTGCCTTGAGTGTGTTCCCACTGTATTTTGATTACTACCCTACCACGGCTCAAAGGAGTCATGCAAACAGGTAGTAGCTGGGTGCAGTTCCGAAGCACTTAGAGGCAGTGGCGGTTAGATAGGATTCGTCTCTCCTAGTATTGGGGGTTGATATCGCACTGTGTTTGGAGAGCCATTACACAAAGTACCTGGCCAGGGCAAGTGGGATTTACCGGTTGGTATTCTAGTAGTTTCTCAGGGTGTTTTGGGCTACACCCCGGCACGACTTATTGAGCTTTTAGGGGTCTGAAGATTACCGCCCCTAGGCCCGATATGTGATACTCTTAGATGAATAGACCAGACTGTACGGAGATTGTCACAGATAGGCTCAGTAGGAGTTCGGATGAGTTTTTCTCATCGGCCTTCTTATCGACATATACCTGGGGACCGTTACGTGCATCTAGTACCACTTGCGGCTTGTGGTTAAACCCACTGCCAGCGTAGTGTTGAGCCTTTAGAGTCCCACACAGAGGGTTTCCCTGCATCGGGCAAAATATGTAGAGGCCGTATGGTTTTACGACAGGGTTCGATCACGTACGTGTACTTGTACACTGATGATGATTCAGACAGAAAATACTAGTAGGCTTTGGTTTAAGCCAGATCCTAGTATTATACTGATGGATTGTTTTCGTCTCTTTTGTATTCGTATTTTTCGGAATACGAATACGGGTATGTATCTACGGACGGGGGGCTTTTTTGTAATTTGTTCAAAGATGCTTCTAGAAGATGAAATATCATAATTGTATTATTCATTTTAGATTAAATGATAAATACATTATGACATGGAGAAAATGAGGTGGAATATGCATGAATTTGAGCATGGCTTTTGGTGACACATGGTGGGTTTTCAAGCCACGACTCACTAGGTTGTAAATTGAACCTATTTAATTATTCATTTAGGTTTATTCCATGGATTATTGGTTATGGTTCAGTTCACAACAAGAGTTCACTCTCCTTTTTCATGCTAAGTCTTCACTAGCATTTCCTCAAGCCATCTTCTTCTTCCTCAAACCCTAAACATCTCATATGTTGAGAAATCTAGGGCAAAAAGAGACATTCCAATCCATTTATATAGTCTACATCATCTAGGTCATCTGGTGTAGCGAACTAGGTGCCCTAGTTACTTCGAATTTGAAGTAGGAACTCGATGCACATACTCTCGGGTGGATCATCTTCGACATGAGAGGAACGATGAGGAAACGCCGATCCAAATGATCCATGGAGCCTATGACGAGGAGGAGGACGACGACAGGAAGACTCGATGGACAAGGTTTCGTGAGGTATAACATCTTTTCATGTAGTTAAAACCTCATGGACTTGTCCTTAGTTAAGGTTTAGTTTCGATCTTGGTGTTTATTCGATGTTACGAAGCAAATTATTATCGTTTTTTACACATTTCGCCTTCCCGCGAACTTGCGTGTTGCGTGACATCGACTTACAATGCCTCCTACATTCTGGGGATCCTGATCTATCATGATTAATCAAAAAGGACATTGGGACTTTCACAGTCAAGGTTCATCGACACCATACTGAAAAGATTTAGTATGGAAGATTCAAAGCGCGGTAATCTAACGGTTTGTTATGGAATCACCCTCTCCAAAGAGATGTCTCCCAAGATTGATTTGGAAAGGGATCGCATGACTATTATCCCATATGGTTCTACGGTAGGCTCTATAATGTATGTGATGTTGTGTACTAGATCAGATTTAGCTTACGCACTGAGCGTTGTAAGCAGGTATCAGTTAAACCCAGGGGAGAAGCACTGGACAGCCGTTAAGAATATTCTCAAGTACCTGAAAAGGACTAAGGAGATGTTCTTGGTGTACGGCAGTAAAAACCTCCAGATCGAGGCCTTCGCCAACTCCAGCTTCCAGAGTGACAAAGATGACTCCAGGTCCATGTCGGGTTATTTCTTTACCCTCAATGGAGGGGCGGTCTGTTGGAAGAGCTCCAAGCAGGACACCGTTGCTGAATCGACGATGGAAGCGCAGTATATCACTGCATGTGACGCCGTGAAGGAAGCCGTCTGGATGAAGAAGTTCATTATAGAACATCAGGTGGTTCCGTCCATTGTTGATCCAATACCTCTGTATTGTGACAACAACAGGGCTATAGTTTTAGCGAAGGAACCAAGGTCCCATCGGAAGTCCGGACATATCTTGAGGCAGTACCACCTGATCAGGGAGATCGTTGATCGCCGGGAGATCGAGGTGTGGAGAGTAGAGACAGAGAACAACACTGCAGATCCACTCACAAAGGCCATCTCTCAGATACAGTTCGAGAGGCTAATTGAGATGATAGGTCTGCGATATGCCAATACATGGCCTTAGTGCAAGTGGGAGATTGTTACTGATATATGCCCTAGAGGCCATTATTGTATAGTACTGGTTTGTATATTACATTTTGGAAGTTTGGGATATACACAGATATAATAACAGTCTTGCTTATAATGGTGGTATGCTACTTAGTTTTATTCTACCTTAATATGTGTATATGTTTCTTTTAGCATATCGCTAATACATATTGGTAGAGCCCTTAGGATCTTTGCTTGACTACCAACATTGTGATGGCAGTCACACTAGTGGGGGCTGGATAGTCTATAAGCACATCCATATACAAGTCCCTAGTCATAGGATTATCGAGACGGGACATCGATACTACAGAATAGACTAGTGAATACGCTTCTCATCCTAGCAGGGGAGATGGTCTGTCCCACAGCCTTTGGTATGTTGTACCGGAGATAATATACAGGTGCTCATTAGGTTATGAGTTACACTGGATGGACTTGTTGGGAACTGCTGGTTGGTATTATACTTATCGTCAGGTAGCGGATCCGCGGCCGTGCAGAGCACATGTCGGTGCGTGTCAGTGGGAGTTGGTGTATTGAACCGGTTTTCTTAGGGTAGTTTTGTAATTTCAGATGTGGATTAGATGTAAACCCTAGGGTTTCTCCTATTTATAAATAGGAAAGCCTACAGCCTCTTTTGGGGCATGCCTCTTTTTAATTCTAGATTAAAATTTTAATTCCCTTGTAAATCGTCAAGAGTGCATCAATAAAAGTAAGTTTTTATTTTGAATTTTTCTTATTTGCAATTTAAATTCTGCAATTTTCGTATCTGTCTTTTATTATCTGCACGTTAATTAGGTAATTAAAAAGAAAATAAAAAAATGAACTCCATTGTTAATACCCTAATGAGTGAGTAGTTCCTCACTTGCTAGGGTTAGGATTGGGTAGGTTTGAGAGATGAAAATCTCTCACTCCTTTCTTGCCCGTTCAATATTTTCAATTAGGACTCTATGTAGATCAAACACACACCGCTCACTACGGCACCCTATCCCACGAGATAGCGGTGATTCCCTAGTTAGACCGGTTGTGGTTGATTTACATAGAGGTTAGGGCTAAGAGTTAAGAAAGGATGGACAAGGACCAAAAGGAAGAAACTTTGTTTCTTCCTAGCCGTGCTAATCCCCTTTGTTAACTATTACCATAACACCTAAGTTCTTAATTAGGGCAAAGGAAGCGGTGAGTAGAATTAACTTTCCAAACTTACCTAATCCTAATCCTAGCAAGGTTTTAATCCAAATCAAATTCAATTTCAGTTTTTATAAAAATCAAAACCTACCACAAATAGGAATTGACTCGTTAGAACAATAAGAAAAGAACACGTTTTCCCTGTGGACCGACCCGTACTCAACCGGCTAGCTACCAAGCGACACCATGTTGATTGCTGTATATTCTATTCTTTGATTTTAAAAACGCATAAAACAAACTCGATCAATCAAATGGCGCCGTTGCCGGGGATAACGGTAGTTAATTTCTTTTTGTAATTTCGGGTTAATTAAAAATTAAAAAATCATAAAAACTGAAAAATATAAAAATAAATAAATTTTATCATCTTGTTACTTTTTGAAGGGTTTTTGTGCGAATTGTGCAGGAACGGAAAGACGAACAGATTCAGATCTGGAAAAATACAGCGAACAAAACAAGAAATAGCAGATCTGAAAAGACAGAGGAGAACCACAACAGAAAACAGGAAAAGTTTGACCGCCTGATCCAACTGAAAAACCGCGGAACTGTGGCTAAAGGAGGCATTTTGCCGCGGAACTGCGGCTGCTTGCTGACGTCAGCCTTTCAAATCCCTCTGTGAGTATTTCTTTTCCTCTCTTCTACCCTCTGTAGTCCACTGAAAAAATTTCCTACAGGGTTCTTTGCGCAAAACTTCTTCCCCCTCTCCAATAAATCAATTTTGTGCAGGATTCTTTGCGCCGCAAATAAAAAATTTTTGGCAAGTGTTTTGGATTTTTGGGTGTTTACTGCTTTGCATTTTTTTAAAACGGACTTTTAAGGGGCTAGACACCAATCCAGATTGAGTGGGGATTTCATTACCCTTCCTAGGACCCAAAAAAATCACAAAAAGCATTTGCATCAACCTCGAGTTAATTAAAAAATATTTAGACACAGCCAATAAGGACTGTCGCGCTCATTAAGACAAAGGAAGGTTGTGGGCATCGTTCGTTTATGTAAACCTGACTTTGTGGTGCCTAGGCTAAACAAGTGGGAAAGGTAATTTTAAAAGGCCTGTCTCACGGTGATTCGTGAGCGGATCCCTCCTTTCTTTACTTGTGCTTACCTGGCCACATTTGGCGGTGAAGAGGCGATTCGAGGATATCTCACAACTTGCCCTTTGGAACAGTTAGGAGCAGTCTAGTTGACTTTGGATACCCTAGCTCTATGCTTTATTGTGCATATTGTGATTGCTTGAAAGTGTGTCTAGCTCCTTATAAAAAAATTCTTTTGCAAAACTCCTTATAAAAAAAACCAAAAAAACAAAATTTTAACAAAAAAAAAAAAACTTGTCATTTTGTCGCTAGAAATCCATTGCACCCCACTTGCACCCACATTCTCTCATTGACGTTTTCTTACCCCCACCTTCTACTTTTTTTTGACTACACTACACCTCGTTAGTGTATGTCCGGTTGGACTAGGGACACTAGCACCCATTTAGTCCGTGTCTCGTTAGTGCCTACTGACGATGCGTTCGACTCCGAAGTTGAAACTCCCTCCACTTCTTTACCTTCATTTTCAAATTCATCATCTTCTAAGGAGATGTCTGGATTCAATCCTAACAACCCCTTACCTACTACGGGACTGATTCTACCTCAACTGGGTGCGAATAACCCACCACACCCTCCTGTCGAAGCGCCCCAACGAATCGCTCTCCAGGATCTTTTCTATCCAACCCGCACCGCACTCCCTACTTGTCTTTCACTTCCACCGGCTAATGGGGATAACTTCGAAATTAAACCCTACTTCATCAATATGTTGCCCAAATTTCACGGGCTGGAATCCGAAGATGCCTACATCTTCATTAACAAATTCCATAATGTTTGTGCAATGATGAAGACCACCCAACTTTTCGATGATGCTATAAGGCTACGTGTCATTCCATTCACTTTATGTGACCTAGCTGAAAAGTGGTTATATAGCATAACATCGCATTCCATAAAAAATTGGGAAGAGTTTGTTAAGGCTTTTCTTAAAATGTTTTACCCACACCACAAGACTGCGAGAATTCGCAATGAAATTAATCAATTTTCCCAGCTTCCTTCTAAACCTTTTTGGAAGTGTTTCGAACGATTTAAGGATCTTCTTGTTCAGTGCCCTCACCACGGTATCGAGAAATGGCAACTTTGCGAAGCTTTATACGAAGGACTGAACCCAGCAACTAAGCAGTTGTTGGAAACCATTTGTCAAGGTCACTTTCTTACAAAATCGAGCGAGGAAGCTTGGCAATTTCTCGACGATCTTGCTGAACAAATACTTCAGTGGGAAAGCACTAAAACCACCTCATCTACTTCATCAGGTCAGTCTAGGGCAGGCATACATCAACTTGATATGTCGATTGCAATGAAGGCCGAAATGGCTGCACTCACGAAAAAATTAGAAGCAATTGAGAGCAAATTCTCATCGCCTTCTCCTGCCCCAGCTTTACTCCCACGCACTATTTGCGCTTGTCGTTCGGATCATCCCATCTAACCGAAGAGTGTCCTTACAACCCATCTGTTCAAGGACAAGATCAAGTCAACGCTGCCTTTCAGCAAAGACAAAGAAATGATCCATACTCTTCAACTTATAATCCTGGTTGGAGGAGCCACCCAAATTTTGCCTGGAATCAAAATCAACAACAATTCCAAGGCAACAACAATTTTCAGAGGCCTCCTCCACAACAACAATCCTCTCAACAAACTCAATATCAGCAACCTTTCCAACCCCAACCTTACCAAAACTAAATGAATAATTTTGTACCAAACAACTCTTATCCTCAAAACAATTTTGTTCAGCCAAATAACGATAAGGTTTCCTCGCTAGAACGAAGTCTGGATGCGTTTTTTAAACAATCTACGCAATCCTCAGCCAGCATCCAATCTTCCATTCAGTCTTTGGTACAACACACCGCTTCACATGATCAGAGCATCAAAATAATTGAAGCCCAAATTGTACAACTGAATGCTGCGTTAAGCGAGCGAGAAAAGGAAAAACTTCCATCTCAACCACTGCCAAATCCCAGTCACACACAAAATACATACGTTGCTCATGAACAACAAAATCATAATGTGAGTGCCGTGGCTACATTGAGATCTGGAAAGGTATTGCACAACAACGTTAGCAATAATGATGACACCCCGGCCGGCGCTTCTTCTTCTTCTTCTTCTTCATCTTATTCGTCTTCTTTAGAGCCTGTGCTTCATTCTTCACAAGGCTCTACTTCTTCTAATTCGAACGGATCCACATCTCACTCCATGAAAACACCAACACTGGGATCCGTTCCAACTCCACAATCTACTCCACAAACTTTGGACTCAACAAATTTTCAAAATATTCCATTTCTAAACAGGTTGAGATCCAATAAACCTACTCCACAAATGGATAAGATTGTGGAGTTATTCAAATAGGTTAGCATTAACTTACCTCTCTTGGATGCAATCCAACAAGTCCCTTCTTACGCTAAAATCTTAAAGGACTTATGCACCAAAAAGAGGAAATCATAGGTACCTAAGAAAGTTTTCTTGGCTAGTGCAGTAAGTGATGCTCTTACCCAACCTTTACCCCAAAAACGCAAGGACCCTGGCTGTCCTACAATTTCAATAACAATTGGGGATAAGAACATCAATCGCGCACATTTAGATCTTGGTGCCAGTGTTAATTTGCTTCCCTATTCAGTATATGAATATTTAGGTGTTGGAGAGTTTTAACCCACACATTGTACTCTCCAAATGGCCGACTGATCCATCACCCATCCTAGGGGTGAGTTAGAGGATGTGTTAATTAAAGTAGGGGACTTCATTTTCCCCGTTGATTTCATTGTTATGGACACACAGCCTGTAGCTAACCCCCGGAGTCAAATTCCGATGATACTCGGTCGACCTTTCCTTTCGACTTCTAATGCGGTGATCAATTGTCGTAATGGTTCGATGAACCTATCTTTTGGAAACATGACAATTGAGCTCAACATTTTTAAGTTGGGGAATCAGCCCTCCGAACCTAATGCTAATATACTTGATGTTTGCTCGATCCAAGAGATCACTCAGGAGGACTGTGAGCTCGAAAAATTTCTGTTCGATCACAGCAGTTTTGACGCCACTAGTGCGTTCCTCCTTGAATCTGACACAGTTTTCACACCCGATAACGATTACGAGTGTTTCACTTTTTCGAACGATTTTGAAGAATCACCACCCGAATTTGAGTCCTTTGAATTTTCGGATGAGTTAGCTGAACCATCCAACTCGGTTGCTTACACTCGCTTTGAACCTCTTTTGGAATCCTTCGAGTTTGAGACAATTTCACCAATTTTACCTTCAATTGTTTCACCTCCAAAACTCGAACTCAAGCTGTTGCTGTCTCACCTTAAATACGCCTACTTGGGTGAGAATGAGACCCTTCCTGTTATCATTTCGGCCTCTCTAGCCCCCGAGCAAGAGAATGCCCTTTTAATGGTCTTAAAAAATAATCGGCAAGCTTTTGGCTGGACCATGGCGGACATCAAGGGGATCAGTCCCCTAATAGTTGAACATCGTATTCATATGATGGATGATGCCAAGACAGTAAGGGATCCATAAAGGCGCCTCAACCCTGTAATGAAGAAGGCTGTTAAAAAGGAGATTGTAAAATGTCTTGATAGTGGTATCATTTACCCTATCTCTGATAGCCAGTGGGTTATCCCTATTCACGTTGTCCCAAAGAAATCGGGCATAACGGTCATAACTAATGAGGCGAATGAGTTAATACCTACTCGCACCCAAACTGGGTGGCGAGTATGCATCGATTATAGAAAACTCAACACCACGAGATGGAAAGACCACTTTCCATTACCTTTCATTGACCAAATGCTAGAACGATTGGCTGGGCATGAATTTTACTGATTTTTTGATGGCAACTCCGGCTATAATCAAGTTCCCATCACCGAAAAAGACTAAGACAAAACCACATTTACTTGTCCTTTCGGTACGTTTGCTTACCGTCGCATGCCCTTTGGGTTATGCAATGAACCCGCTACTTTCCAATGGTGTATGATGGGCATTTGTTTTGACATGGTGGAAAAATTCTTGGAGATTTTTATGGATGACTTCTCCATTTTCGGCGACTCCTTTGACGTGTTTGCTACATTTAGACGCAGTTCTTACTCGGTATAGGGATAAGAACCTCACTTTAAATTGGGAGAAATGCCACTTTATGGTACGAGAAGGTATTGTCTTAGGACATATCATCTCGCAAAATGGCATTGAGGTTGATAAAGCTAAGATTGAAGTCATTTCCAATCTTCCTCCTCCTAAGTGCATCAAAGACATCTGAGCCTTCCTTGGCCATGCCGGTTTCTATAGACGGTTCATCAAGGATTTTAGCAAGATAGCTAGACCCTTGACTCTTTTGTTGGCCAAGGACACCACTTTTTATTTTGACTCAACCTGCATGAAGGCGTTCGAGTCGTTGAAAAACTCACTTATTTCCTCTCCCATTCTTTCATCTCCTGACTGGATGCATCCATTTGAAATTATGTGTGATGCATCTGATTTCGCCATTGGTGCTGTCCTTGGACAGCACATAAATAAGATGCCGCATGTAATTTATTACGCTTGCCGAACCTTAAATGATGCCCAATTGAATTACACAACAACTGAAAAAGAGTTCTTTGCAGTTTTGTTTGCACTAGAAAAATTCAGGCCTTATTTAATCGGCTCTCCAGTCATCGTTTATACTGACCACTCAGCTCTTCTATCTTTTTGCGAAGAAGGATGCTAAATCTCGGCTGATACATTGGATCCTCTTACTATAAGAGTTTGACCTTGTCATCAGAGACAAGAAAGGATGCTAAAACGTAGTTGCTGACCACCTTTCACACCTTCCTTCTTCGCCTACACTTCAAATTCCTATTAAAGATGTTTTTCCAGATGAGCAGCTCTTAACTATGTCATGCGAACCTTGGTTTACAGATATCGTAAATTATTTGTCCACCGGACTGATACTAAACGAGTGGTCGAAACAGGACGGACTCAGATTTCTATCTCAAGTAAAACATTTTTACTGGGATGAGCCGTATCTACTCAAATACTGTCCCGACCAAATTATTCGCCGGTGTGTCCCTGACAATGAGTTTAAGAGCATGCTGTCATTCTGCCACGATCAAGCGTGTGGCGGGCATTTTGGCCCCAAAAAGACAGCAGAAAAGATCTTGCAGTGTGGTTTCTACTGGCCACGACTTTTTAAAGACGCATATGAGTACTGCAAGACATGCTCCCGGTGCCAACACTTGGGCCGGATATCTCGGAGAAATGAAATGCCGCTCCAACCAATTTTGGTTGTTGAAATTTTTGATATTTGGGGGATAGACTTTACGGGACCATTTCCCAACTCTTTTGGGAATATGTATATTCTACTCGCTGTTGACTATGTTTCAAAATGGGTTGAGGCTGTGCTCTGCCGCACTAATGACAACAAGGTTGTCGTTAGATTTCTCAAAGAAAACATTTTTTCTCGATTTGGGCATCCTCGCTCGATTATCAGTGATAATGGATCTCACTTTTGTAATAGGACTTTCGAGTCCTTAATGCGGAAAAACTCCATTACTCACAAGCTGTCAACGCCCTATCATCCTCAAACATGTGGGCAAGTCGAGATTTCAAATCGGCAGATTAAAAAGATATTGGAGAAAACGGTTTCCAAAAACCGTAAAGATTGGTCGTCAAAACTTATTGATGCCCTTTGGGCATTCCGTACTGCCTATAAGACCGATCTTGGCATGTCTCCATATAGGCTTGTTTATGGAAAGGCTTGCCACCTTCCAGTTGAAATAGAGCATAAGGCATTGTGGGCAATAAAAGAGTTGAACATATCTTTGGGAGATGCGGGCAGCAATAGAAAGCTGCAGTTGAACGAATTAGATGAGCTGCGGGATGAAGCCTATGAGAACGCAGTAGTTGTTAAAAACCGAACGAAAGTGTTCCACGATAAATACCTTATGCGCAAAACTTTCAAACCTGGTCAGCAGGTTTAACTTTATGACACTCGGTTACATTTCCATCCTAGCAAGCTCAAATCTCGATGGAAAGGGCCATTTTTGGTACGCACCGTATATCCGCACGGTGCGGTCGATCTAGAAAACCCGGAGGACGGTTCACTGTTTAAAGTGAACGGACATCGACTTAAACCTTTTCTCACTGCGGACCCTTCGGAGGAGCTCCTGTTTTTGGAGGAGCCGAGCTACATTGACTGATCTTCCTCCATCTACCCCTAAATTTCGATTGTCTAGCCAAAACACTGTTTCAAACAAGTTTGGGGGTATGTATCATTTTTAATTATATAAAAACAAAACAAAATAAAATAAAAAATGAAAGTTTGAAAATAAATTTTTTTGGGGTATTTTCGTAAATTTCCAGTTTTAATAAAAATAAAAATAAAAATTTTTATTTGCAAATAATTTTCTCTTTTTAAGAGGGGCTTTTTACAAATAACCAACACACTCCCCCTATAAATAGAACCCGACCCCTCTCAGTTTTTACAAACCCTAAAATTTACCTCTCTGCAAACCCTAACCGCCGCAGCAGCCAGAAGAAGGAGATCTGCCCTAGCCGCCGCGCAACCGCCGCCGAAGCCCTCTTTCTGCCGCGCTTCCGCCGCGCCCCTACCTCTTCTCCCTCTGAAAACTTCAGAGGAGGTTTGCATCTCTTTGTCCTCTCTGTTAAATATTTTTAAAAGATCTACACTCTCTGTAATGGCACCGAACATGCAATTAGAACGTGATTTTTCACAAATCTTTTCACACACAATTTACAGGAGTTATTTTGCTGATGAAATCGCACGGAGGGGGTGGAACTTTTTAATTTATAATCATCCCAATGCTTATGCTCTTTCAGATCTAGTCACTCGTTTTTATGAGTGCATGGAGGAAGGCTGCCTTACACAATACGGTTTTATTAAACTATTTTGGGGCGATAGGGAGATAATCATTGACAGGGACTTCATCCATGAAGTAACCTTAATTCCCAGATTACCTGTTCACGACCAACCTCTTCAATTTGAAGACTACATGCCCTTAATTGGTAATGACTGTTCGAGAGAACCTAGGAAGGGAATACAGGCTAGGACCCATTTCGCCAATGTTTTAACTGTGTGCCGGTGAGCACAAAACAACATTTTTGGTAGTTCACATAATACCACATTTTTCACTCCGTCTCTTCATATCGTGCACACCCTAATGACTAGGAACCCTAGATTTGACATGTGCACGGTTTTGCTTAATTCAATTGGTACTGGCAAAAGGGCCGCAAATTACCCATGCCCCATGTTAGTGACACAAATGTGTCGCTATTTCCTCCCTGTGGAGGAATTTGAATTCTACATGCATGGAGGTATACCCATTAGGCCTCTCATTGAGGGCGTATCCACGTCCTATACCCGCTTGACGGATGTATGGTCACAAACAGAACCGACCGAACATGTACCCGCCAGGACACCCAGCTCCAGCTTGATCGCGAGCGATGAAGAGCTAACCCCTGCTGCGCAAGCACGCTTACTTCGAAGAGCTATTAGGGGGATTGATAATTTGGTGGGGATGGTGACCAACTTGGATCACCGGGTAACCGAGATTGAACATGGCGTATCTACGCTGCTAGCGCAAGAAGAGCGTTCCCGTTCACATTCAAGGGGACGCCGAGGGCCTGAGCAGTGAGGGCACTGCTTTTGGTAAGTTTGGGGGAGGAGGTGGTTTGTAAATAGTTATCATTGCATTGCATTTTTAAAAAAAATTTTGTACATATTTTTTCTTTTCTTTCTTTGCATGTTTAATTCTGTATTACATCTTTATCAAAAAAAATTATCAAATAAAATTTAAAAAAATGAAAATAAAAAAAATATAAAAGAAAAAAAATCAAATAAAAATTGAAAAGATTAAAAAGAAAAAAAAAGTTCAACTTTGGCCATATTTGACTTAAGTTTGACAAGACGGTTAACTAGCCAAGAAAAACTAGATCCTAAATTTAGTGAATTAAAAACCCTAAAAATAACCTTTCTTAAAATTTAACGTTAGAAAATATATGTCCTTGTACTTTATTTAGAAATAGGCAAATTTTGAGTTCAGTTCTTGGGCTAAGTCAAAATAAGGGAAGAGTATTGAAATTTTTATTAAAGTGTAAGTCTGAAAAATAATTCCGAACCTTTAGTCTAAATTCTGAAAATATATACCCTACAACTCGCACATACACACACCTTGAAACTTGGGATAGTAGAGGATACCTTGAATTGCTCTTGTCTAAAATCCTTAGTATGAGAAAAAATTAAATGAAAGTATAAGTGTGAAATAAGAGATATAAAAAAAATGAACACTGGTTTGTAATTACTTAAGGCTGTGTAAAATAAAAAAAAAAGCGAGAGTGCTTTATCACCTAGTGTCTTAGACCAACTGGTTTGGGAGTCACTGCTAAACCCTAAGGTATTACAAGATGAGGAATTACGCCTAAGTGCGCAAACATATTTTATAATCGGTCGTTAGTACCTCAAGAAGTATTAACGGTCGCATGAAGGACGTGTAAGCAATTTCATCTAAAATTCACCAACTAAAAGTACTATGGACGATGGACAAGAGTATGATAGCTTGAATTGAATTTCCAAGTGTAGGGGTGATACATACACACATGTAGGGACATATGATTGGGGTTTGGATGAGAGATAGGAATGAAAAATAGGGCATATACCTTCAATAGAGATGATAAAAATTCCTAAGTTGAGATGGAAGCTTAGAAGGAAAATTCAAAAGATACTAAAAGCTAAATAAATTTACAGAACATATTCAATCTTAAGTTAAATGAAAAGTGAGTGTGAAAAATACGAGTTGATGATTTCTAAGTTGAAGATAATAGAATTTCTTGCTAGAACACCGAATTGAAGAATGAAAGTCAATAGGCCAAATTAATCGGATTTTGTGGGTAGTATCCGCTGAAAACCCTCAGGAGACAACACTCCTACTAGGGACAGCTAGAGGTTTAACGGCTTGTTGCATGAGCTACGTGCAATCGCGATTCCCTGCGAAAGTGAGGTTAGGATTTTTCGTGAATAAAAATAGTTTTGTTCGGGACGAGCAAAAGATAAGTTTGGGGGTATTTGTTCATATCAGAATTTTGCATTATTATATTCCCCATTCTTAATCATATTGCAAATAAATAGGTGCTTTTGATCAATGTCTGCTAAATAGTTACAGGTTACAGGTTCTCGGAACAATACAGTGAAAATGGTGAAAAGACGCTACAAACGTGAGATTACGACCAACAAATAGATGAATCTGCAAAATGCCGCCTACCAGTTTGAGGAACAAACGAAGATCAGCAAACAGTTCAATATACAAAGTATAAGGGCAGCACAAGATTCAAGACTTCAATGCTAAGCTAATGGTAAAAGTCCACAAAATCTGCACTGTTGAAAATCTGGAAGAAAGTAGAAAAGATTCTGAGGAACCAAGTGAAGAAAACAAATGGAAAAAGAAACTTGAAGCATCACAGAAGAAATGAGCCCAAGAGCCCATCAAACGGCCGCGGAACCGCGGCCAAACAAGGTTTCTGGCCGCGGATCCGCGGCCGTGCAGAGCACGTGTTGGTGCGTGTCGGTGGGAGTCGGTGCATTGACCCAGTTTTCTTAGGATAGTCTTATAATTTCAGATGTGGATTCATCTAGGCTTTACCCTAGCTCATTTGGAGTTTCACTTTCTCTCTCCATTTTTTCTTTCCTTCTTCCTCAAGACCCTAATCCCTCACGTCAGTTGTGAACTATAGAGTCAAGTGAGATTAAATACTCCATTAGATACTCTACATTTTCTAAGCTACCTAGGTTAGAGAACTAGGTACCTTATTTACCTCGGTTCAGAGATTGGAGCTTGAAGTATAGACTCTCGGGTGGATCATTTTTGACTCGAGGAGGCCAATGATCAAGCACGATCCGGATCTTCGAAGAGCTCAAGGAGAGGAGGAGAAGAAGACCCTGTTCATATAAGAATTTTGCATTATTATATTCCCCATTCTTAATCATATTGCAAATAAATAGGTGCTTTGGATCCATATCTGCTAAATAGTTGCAGGTTACACGTTCTCAGAACAATACAGTGAAAATGGTGAAAAGACGCTACAAATGTGAGACTACGACCAACAAATCGATGAATCTGCAAGATGCTGCCTACCAGTTTGAGGAACAAACGAAGATCAGCAAACAGTTCAATATACAAAGTATAAGGGCAGTACAAGATTCAAGACTTCAATGCTAAGCTAACGGTAAAAGTCTACAAAATCTGCACGAGCTCCACTGTTATCTGCTACATTCAAAAAGGTGCACTGTTGAAAATCTGGAAGAAAGTAGAAAAGATTCTGAGGAACCAAGTGAAGAAAACAGATGGAAAAAGCAACTTGAAGCATCACAGAAGAAATGAGCCCAAGAGCCCATCAAACGGCCGCAGAACCGCGGCCAAACAAGGCTTCTGGCCGTGGATCCGCGGTCGTGCAGAGCACGTGTCGGTGCGTGTCGGTGGGAGTCGGTGTATTGACCCGGTTTTCTTAGGGTAGTCTTGTAATTTCAGATGTGGATTAGATGTAAACCCTAGGGTTTCTCCTATCTATAAATAGGAAAGCCTACAGCCTCTTTTGGGGCATACCTCTTTTTAATTCTAGATTAAAATTTTAATTCCCTTGTAAATCGTCAAGAGTGCATCAATAAAAGTAAGTTTTTATTTTGAATTTTTCTTATTTGCAATTTAAATTCTGTAATTTTCGTATCTGTCTTTTATTATCTGCACGTTAATTAGGTAATTAAAAAGAAAATAAAAAAATGAACTCCATTGTTAATACCCTAATGAGTGAGTAGTTCCTCACTTGCTAGGGTTAGGATTGGGTAGGTTTGAAAGATGAAAATCTCTCACTCCTTTCTTGCCCGTTCAATATTTTAAATTAGGACTCTATGTAGATCAAACACACACCGCTCACTACGGCACCCTATCCCACGAGATAGCGGTGATTCCCTAGTTAGACCGGTTGTGGTTGATTTACATAGAGGTTAGGGCTAAGAGTTAAGAAAGGATGGACAAGGACCAAAAGGAAGAAACTTTGTTTCTTCCTAGCCGTGCTAATCCCCTTTGTTAACTATTACCATAACACCTAAGTTCTTAATTAGGGCAAAGGAAGCGGTGAGTAGAATTAACTTTCCAAACTTACCTAATCCTAATCCTAGCAAGGTTTTAATCCAAATCAAATTCAATTTCAGTTTTTATAAAAATCAAAACCTACCACAAATAGGAATTGACTCGTTAGAACAATAAGAAAAGAACACGTTTTCCCTGTGGACCGACCCGTACTCAACCGGCTAGCTACCAAGCGACACCGTCTTGATTGCGGTATATTCTATTCTTTGATTTTAAAAACTCTTAAAACAAACTCGATCAATCAGATCCAAAGGACTAGAATTAAGGAGGTATAAAAACTCTTACCAAGTAGTTAAATCTCAAAGTAGAATAGTTAGTTATGGTTTCTGTTAAGATCCTGGAGTTTTGTCTGTGTTGCATTGTATGAAACAATAGTTTTTTGTAAATTCCGCCTCCCCACAAGTGCGTGGGGTGTGCGACATCGACTTATAGATTGCCGCACTCATAGGGGTCTAGGACCTGATACTAAGGGCTATCCACACGACCAGAAAATTGCATTTCATATTTGGCTCTATTGAAATGTACTTTTCCTAGTTTATCCGCATTTCCATTCCGTGTTTGTTTCTACTGTGACACTTCTGTGTTGTTGGTTGATATCATGCGTGAGACGAATGTTGCTATATATATTATATATATCTAGTAGACTCTATATATGTTTTGCAACCGCGCTAGTCCTGTCCCCACCCTGCCGTAAGTTAAGTAACCTTACGGTGAAGACCCGGGACCCTATGGCGAATGCTGATAGCATATATGTGCGTGCATATTATCGTTTCTTTTCAAGGATGATATGTTTAATTGATGGGACTGGATTAATTCTAATTAATGCAAGGAAAACAAACCTAAATGATATTGTCGGAACCAATTTTTAAAACTACTCGGTTTTCTTCAAAACCATAGTTGTATTCTTTTGCTTTAAATAGAGGTATTCGGTTAGGAATATCCTTCACCTCATTCGATGAGGAAAGATCCTTGATCTCTTCACAGGGAGTATGCTCTTAAGCAAAAGTATATGTTACTAGTTTTAAAAGCGGAGCATAAACTACTCCTTTTCAAAACTGCTCGAGTTCCTTCAATGATACCAAGTTTATTACGTTAACGGTTTTTCGCCAAAAACAGCCGTAGCTCTTCGTCATTTCAGATGGGTAGTGCCTATTATTCATACTATGTTTGTTGGCCTTCGTCAAGGCATAGTGTATGGTAGCTATATGTTGCTTTTCTGCAGCATATAGATGCATTAATCTTGGACAGTCGTACAGCCTTGTTGGCCTTCGTCAGGGGAGAGTACTGGTGGGTTTAGATTAATCAGGACAATAACGGGTAGAACTTAATTGTGACTTATGATTTGTTGGCCTTCGTCAAGGTCCCGATATGGTTTTGGGCAAAAACCATATCGGGAGTTTCAAACATAAAGGAAACTTGCCAGACATATGCATTCTTTATGGAGTGTGGTGACTTGAGTGGCTTCCATCAAGTTATCATGCGATGATAGTTGGGTTCCGATTCCCACTGATGAATAAGTGTTATTTCTCGGGTTATCCTGACTAATTCTTCTTTTAGGGTTTGAAGGAGAATTCAAGGAAACAGTGGGAGCCATCCTGATTAGATAAAGTGATTAACCAATCTAATATAGGTTAGAGTGCTTGCTGAGTGTTTATTTTCTTTCTCTGGTTTGCGACCATGACCCGTCTTAAACTAAAACTCGTTAACCAAGTTGACCGAACCTTCTTACACACTTTGGCTTTTGGATTGTCATGATTCACGACAAAGTCGCATATATTCCTGCTACTCCTACTTTCTCTTTGTCCTTTCTCCAAAACACTCCATATCACAATGGAGATCTATATTGTTTGGAAAGGACATCTCGTATAGTTACATATGAACTCGAAGAAACTTGTTTCAGTTCGAGGATGGCCACAGGTTCTGGAAAATTGAATAAGATTATTTGGTTTTCTTTTATCTTTACATTCTCTCAAGTTGTGAGAGCTCCTAGTATTAGGAGAGTACACCTATTACGTTTATTGGATAGACTTCTTCCAAACCTTAGGCTGGTGTCCAATGGTAGGGAAAGAAGAAAACCAATTAGCCTAAGTGTGGTGTACAGAGGGTAAGAAGTAAAGACTTATAAAGGGATTGGAGTGTGGGCTAGGAAATTTGTGACTACTGTCATGAATCTGGATAGTGGAAGAGGCATTACTAGTAATACTCGACCACCCCCTCGAAACATTTTCTTGTTTCAGTTTTTCGGTGCATTGTTAATTTAAAACTGTTTTCCCAATTAGATTCTGACTCCAGCGTATGTATTTACCAGACTTGATTCTCATATCTGTATGGCATTACAAATGCTGAGTAGGAGTAGAATATTAGGAATTAGGTGATTAAATGCTCAATATCAGAATTTTTTTGTAATTGGTGATATTTGATGAAATCACGTAGGTTTTGCCTTACGACAAATATTTAATTTTGAATAACCGTTGTTATGCACCAATTCTTAAAATTGAATATCTGTATCTTTATTTAATAAAGTGAGATATAAATTTTGAAAATTGTGTTCTAAATATTTACCTTTATCAGTTAAGGATAAGGTAAGGTGGATTGAATAACGTCATAGACATTTTTAACCAAAATACAGTTTTCAACTTACTACACACGAAATTTAAGTTAGTATACTCTAGAGACTTATCCATGGTAATGTATGTTGTCTGATGTCCATTAGGACAAAGGGTTGGTACTCTTACTATATTCCGTATGCTTATGATTTCTCTGGTTTTAAACACGTATTTCGTTGAAATACAGGGTCTAAATTTTGAGAAGTTATATGTATAAGAATAAAGTAGAGAACCATGCATTGGAAGTATCAAGGACTTCTAGGTGATCGAAGATGTAGATATTTATGCTAGGTATTCCATTATAGTAAAATTTGAGAACTTGCTTCTCTCTCAGGTTACTCATCTGTGGGTGCGTTTCTTGATGAGTAATGCCGCATGGACCTTTTCCATATGGGATATGCATTGGAGACAGTCGCATAACAATTGAATATGTTTTCGTCTAAATTAGTTCCTTAGATTCTATGTGGATATAGAATGGTTGCATATCTTGAGGATGTTAAGATATGTAGTTATCCGGTTTCTGTTTAAAATCTGAATCCGGACAAACTTAAGGCACATTTCTATAATGGCAGTTTGTGGATTATTCCAGGCTTTTTAACAAGGGTTTAACATTCTACCATTTGCAAGATCAAAGGTTATTTTGTTCTTGACTCGCCATTTTTTAAACAGAATCTTTTTTCAGAAGAAACAAGTGGGAGTATGGTAGAACGGGAAGTGATTCCAGAACCACAAACGGATACTGAAAATTTAGTGGAACGTGGAAATTTAATTAGATTCGACAATCCATTAGCCATTTTGCAGATTTAGTGGGTAACCTTAACCACCCGAGAGGTACTTTGGTTGCCTCAAAGACGTTGACAGGGAGGTTTTGATAACCCAAGCTTGTCACTACTGCTGTCCTTGAATATGAGATTTGGAAGGTGGATGACTATAACATCATTCGAAATTGAATTTAGAAGTGCGCATGTATATAACTCTGCCAGAGGGTTGTTGTAGTCAGTGGGAGCAGCAGAAGCATGGTGGGCAAGTTGCTTACGTCTATTTCTAGACTAATGCAAGAAGAGTGGAGATGGATCATCTGTTTTGATGAAATAGTCATGGAGTTTGACTTCATCAGAACAACAGATGGACCTGATAAGAAGGTAGTAGAGAGCGATTTCCTGGTATTTGGATGAAATGCTCTTTATAGAAAATGATGTTCTTATACTACGATCGGTTATACTGTGGTTGTCACAAGGTATTTTTCCACACAAGATCTAGACAAAATATCAGGGATTTTGGTGACTAGATCTATGGTTTTAGATCTATATTTTGGAAGTGTCCCAATTCGGGGTACTTGGACACCATTCTAAAGGAATTTAGAATGGACGACTCTCGGTATGGAAGTCTACCCGTAGGTGATGGAGTCTCCCTCTCCAAAAGTGATGTCTTCTAGTCTGATGAGGAGAGGGATTTGCATCATCGACATATCACTTGCTTAGGAAATTGAGTCAATCATGAGATGTCAAGTACCACACGGGATATTGCTTTTGCACTAGCTGCAATAAACATATATTAATCCAATCCTGGAGAAACATTGGGAAGTAGTAAAGAACATAAGAGGATGTTCTTAGTGTATGGTAATGGCAGCTTTCTGCAGGAGGCGGTTATCGGTTTAGGCTTCCAAGGTGACCTGGATGACAGAGTGGCTGTCAGAGTTAACAGTTTTCTCTCTTTTGAGGTGCAGTATGTTGGATATGTTTCCAAGAAGGATACTGAGGTGGTCATGGTGCCGGGTGCTGATTACATCAACAATGGATACAGTCTAAAAAAGCTTGTTGGACTTGGTGTTCATGTTATAAACAAGCTCCCATAAGATATCTAGACAAGTTGTAAGACATGTATCGCTCATTTCGGGAGATAGTTGTTCTCCGCGAAGTTGAGATATAGAGGGATAAAGATAGAAACATTGGAACGGATCCACTTACTGAGGCTATTTCTCGAACACGTAAGTTTCTTGAAACGGGTTTTGAGAAACTGACTGGTAGAGAAGTTAGGTATTCGGTAGCACACGAGCTGTGAGTATGCGATACCGCAATAATTGGCCTTAAGTGCAAGTGGAAGATTGTTGGATATAGTGCCCTCAAGACAATTATTGTAATTGCAGGTAGACGATTATGATAATTGAACGAGAACCTATACAGGTAGAGCAGTCTTACTCGAGATGATAGTATGCTATCTGATTTGTCTTTATCATTATATGTATATGTTTTAATAAATCATGTAGGATTATTGCTTGACTACCAGCATTATGATGGCGATCATATACGTGAGAGCTGGGTGGTCCATAAGTGCATCCTTAAATGTCCCTAGTCGAGAGAGTATCGAGACTGGGCATCGATACTCCGAAGTAAACTAGTGTACACTTTTCGAGACCTCGAATGGGGCGGTGGCCGGTCTCACAAGCCATTGGTGTTGAGTCACCTAAGATAGTATACAGGTGCTCACTGGAGATGAGTACACCAGATGGACTCGCCGAAAGCTTCTAGATGGTATTGTACCTATCGTCTGATGGAAGTTCTCTTATGGAATGAGTACAGGTTTGTCCTTTGACCTAAGATTTTTATTTATCTCATATGAGTTCCCAGTATACTTAGATTACTACTCAACCACGGCTCAAAAGTATCGTGCAAATATGTTTTAGTTGGGTACAGTCCCGAGCCATATGGAAGGAGCGATAAATCATGAGGGATTCGTCTCTTCCGGTATTGAGAGTTGATATCACGCTGTGTTGGGTCAGCCATCCCCATAAATTCTTGGCCAAGATGGATTCGATTTACTGATGTGATATCAGTAGTTTCCCATTGGGTGATGAGCTTCATACCGGTATGACTTATCGTGTTAGTAAGGATCTGACGTTATCCAACCCCTAGACCCGGTATGCGATTATCTTAGACGAAAAGACCACATTGTATGGAGATTGTCACAGACAGGCTCAATAGGGGTTTGGATGAGTTTGCTCGTTGGCCTTCCTTTTGCTCAATATCTGGGTAGTCGTTACATACAGCTAGTGTCGCTGATGTGGTTGTGGTTACACTCATTGCTAGTATATTGACGAGTCTTTAGAGTCCCACAAAAAGAGTTTTTGCGGTTCAGGCAAAATGATGCAGTAACTGTTTATTAATATGTGCAGGGTTCCAATTAGGCATGTGTGCTAGCCACACAGACTTTAATCGGGCGGATGATAATACTAGCCGGCTTAGGATTAAGCCGGATTATTAAATCAAGTTTTGATTTAATAATATATATATATATATATATATATATATATATATTTCGATATGTATATTCTAATATTATTTTCATCGTATTTTTTTATCTCTTGGGTATTTGTATTTTGATACGAATACGGGTATTTATTTGTGGGGACGTATTCTTTTATTTATACAAGAATACTTCTAGAAGAAGGAACACTCATTTTTAGGATTTTCTTTTAAAGAAAATATAAAATGAGATAGAAAAGAGAAATGGTGGAGGGTATGGGAAAATGAATTATAAATTCAGTTGCAAATACTATTCAAGCATGGTTGTAGTTTTAAAATAGAAAAATTCTTTTTACAAAATACATGAAGCATGCTTGAATTTGTAAAGAATTTTCATTCCACCATTTTTATTTCTCTCTCTTCCATGGCACCTCCTCCTAATTCCACTACCTTCTCTTGAGTTGAGATTCAAAAGGATTAAAAAAAAGAAAAATCATTAGTACACACACACATCACTAAGCATCCTAGATTAGCATCTTAGGATCTATAGTTATTTCATTGTCACAACCCGGAAAAGCATGTGACTGACACTTGGATCATGTGAAGTCTATAGGACCCCACCTAATTCAAGTAAGCCAAAAGCCCAGAAATCTAAACCTTTTTAGGGAAAGATAGTGGAGGTGAGGTTTTGAAATAAATGTTCAATGAAATTAGGTTCTTTCTTTAAAACATAAGTAATATCATATGAAAAACAATGTTTCGTAACAATCTTGAAAATATGTTTCGTCGTTTGAAATTTGGGCAGCACCACCTTTGCAATTTTTAACCCGAAAACAATACAAACATAATAAATATAGGCATCCCCAAGAGGGAGCTAGCTCTTCGCCAATTGGCAGAAACAACCACACAATGATATAAATATACTATGCCGAAGGCGAGGATCAAAACACAAAAGTAAAACAAAGAAACTAAGCATCATCCAGAAATAATAATAAATACCTGAGCGTGACTCTATGGCTGAAAGAATATATAATACAGGTTTCTAAGTCTATGAATATACAAAGTCTAGTTGATGGAGTTTTTAACTAGATACAACAGAATGAAAATAAAAGTACAATGGTGTTCATGATATAAGTGAACCCTACCTACCAAGCAATCACCCGGAAGGGAGCGATGTGCCAGCAAAGCCGCTACAGAACCTACGCGGTCAAACCTGCAAGAAAACTGTGGCACAACGGGGGAGAGTTGCCGAATCATGAGTTGAAGACATCACCGAGCAGAAACCAAATGCATTACTTTCTCCTAGGTCATACAGTACGATACTGTAAGTCGATGTCGCGCACCCCACGTGTTCGCGGGGAGGCGGAAATTGCAAAAAATGATTTTTACGAGCTTCGCAACACCGACTAGAACCAAGGATCGAACATAAACCATAGCTAGCAAACTACTAGAGGTTTAACTACTTGGATACGAAGTTATACCTCACGATACATGTCCTTTGGGTCTTCATCGATGTCCTCAACTCGTCGTCAGCTTCAAGGATCGAAAACGGATCGGGCAACCTCGAAGGCCTCATCGAGTCAAAGACGATCCACCTGAGAGTCTATAGTCTGAGCTCTACCTCAAATCCGTGGTAACTATGGCTTCTAGTTCGCTAAACTAGAAGTCTTAATGGGTGTAGAGAAAGAAGATTGAGTGCTTTGTCTCTTGGAACCCACGGTTTCTCAACTCATGAGACTTTATGGGTTATGAAGAAGAAGAAGGAGACTTGAAGAAAATGAGAGAGGAGAAGAGGGCTTGGATGAAGAATGTGTTTTCATTTGTGATGAATAGTTGAACCAAATGAATTATTGATGAGATAATATCTCATCAAAAATATCTATGGTTCACAAATATCTTTTTTGTCAAGTGATGAGTCATAGCCATCCAAAGAAAATATCTCCACCTCATTTCTCCACCACATTATTCTTTAATCCATAAAAGAAAAAAGAAACCCTAATGTGGCGTCCCTTCTAGAAGCTTTCCCGCAAAATTATGAGAACGCCCCTCATCCGTGTATACATATCCGCTTCCGCATTCCGAAGAATATGAACACAAAGAGACGAAAAATAATCCATTAATATAATACTAGGATCCGGCTTAAACCAAAGCTCACTAGTATTATCCGCCCGATCATCATACGTGCATAAGTACACGTAAGTGATCGAAGTCCTGCCGTAAAACCATACGGCCTTTACACCTTTTGCCCGGTGCAGGGAAACTCTCTATATGGGACTTTAAAGACTCGACACTACGATAGCAGTGGGTTTAACCACAATTCGCAAGCGGTACTAGCTACGCGTAACGGCTACTCAGGTATGTGTCGATAAGAAGGCCGATGAGCTAACTCATCCGAACTCCTACTGAGCCTGTATGTGACAATCATCGTACAGTCCGGTCTGTTCGTCTAAGAGTATCGCATATCGGGCCTATGGGGGGCGGTAATCGTCAGACCCCTAATAGCGCAATAAGTCGTGTCGGAGAGTAGCCCAAAACACCCTGAGAAACTACTGGAGTACCTACCAGTAAATCTCGCTTGCCTTGGCCAAGGACTTTGTGTAATGGCCTTCCGAACACAGCGCGATATCAACCCCTAATACCGGAAGAGACGAATCCTATCTAACCGCTACTGCCTCCAAGTGCTTCGGGACTGCACCCAACTACTACCTGTTTGCATGACTTCTTTGAGCCGTGGTAGGGTAGTAATCAAAGTACAGTGGGAACACACTCGAGGCGGAGCAGCAGTGTCAAGTCGACGGACTATGCTGTACTCATGTCACCTGGGAACTGCTACCCGACGACAGGTATAATACCCACCAACAGTTCCCGATGAGTCCTGCCCAGTGTACTCATAACCTAATGAGCACCTGCATACGATCTCCAGTACGACGTACTAATGGCTATGGGACATACCATCTACCCTACTGGGATGAGAAGCGTATACACTAGTCTACTGTGGAGTATCGATGCCCCTTCTCGATAATCCTACGACTAGGGTCCTGTATAAGATGTGCTTATAGACTACCCAGCCCCCACTAGTGTGACTACCATCACAATGCTGGTAATCAAGCAAATATCCTAAGGGCTCTACCAATATGTATAAGCGATATGCTAAGAAAACACATGCACATATTGAGATAGAAACAAACCATGTAGCATACTGCCATTTCGAGCAAGATTGCTACTATATCCATGTATATCCCAAGCTCCCATTAAGTTATATACAATCCAGTATGATACAATAATGGCCTCTAGGGCATATATTACTAACAATCTCCCACTTACACTAAGGCCATATACTGGTGTAGGGTGTTTTTCGTCACCCCATTGAGATGGGAATACGCGAGCGCTTGTCAGGCGTACTACAGATTCCCCCTGCCTAGGGTAGGCCGGGGTTTAATGATTGTGGGGATCCGAATCTCCGGCAGCCGCGGACTAAGCTTCCGTTAATTACCCCCCTGCCTTTGGGGCGAGGGAACCTCCGATTAACGGGTTAAATTGGTCATGCGAACTCAATGTGCAGTGTGCGTGTGTTCTGTTCTGAAAGGGGGGTTTTGGATATATCGGGAGCCACGCAGAGTTTTTTTTACGGGGGTCCCGCTACCCGGATAGCGGGCTGGGGGTCAAGGGGGCTAGCAGCCCCCTTGCGGGGTTCGGGGCAGCGCCCCGGCCCGAAAATTTTTTTGGAGGGGGAGAATGTTGCGGAGTATGTGCATGTGTACATTTGTATACAAATGTATATATATACATATATGTATAAATAAAGGGGAAAATGCATCCAAAGGATGCGTGGGGCAGCACCTTGGGCGCTGTGCGCTTAGGTACTGTGCGCTCAGGCGCAAGCGCGCCACGTGTCGGCACGCGGGCGCTTTGCGCAAGAGCGCTGCGCGCAGGTGCGCAAGCGCGCCACGTGTCGGCACGCGGGCGCTTTGCTCAAGAGCGCTGCGCGCAGGTGCGCAAGCGCGCGCGCGCCACGTGTCGGCACGCGGGCGCTTTGCGCACTTGCGCAGGTGCGCAAGCGCGCGCGCCACGTGTCGGCACGCGGGCGCTTTGCGCACTTGCGCAGGTGCGCAAGCGCGCGCGCCACGTGTCGGCACGCCGGCGCTTTGCGCAGGTGCGCAAGCGCGCGCGCCACGTGTCGGCACGCGGGCGCTTTGCGCACTTGCGCTGCGCGCTGGAGAGCACAAGAGGCTTTTAGCCTAAAAATATTTCTCTGAAGAGAAATCAAAGAGGAGTTAGACTCCTGAGTGTTTTTTTGTTGGGTTTAGTGAAAGGGGTTCTCCTTCTTCCTCCTCTGTTAGCTGGATCTTGAAGATCAAGAGATGTGGGATTTTTAAAAATCTCTTCCTTTTGAGATTTAATGGAAGATCTGAGTTCCCCTTGATGGGTTTCGTGGTGAAAAACTAATTTGTTTTATAAAAAGGAGAGTAGAACTCTTGATTTAATTCCAGAGAAAGAAGAAGGTTTTGGAACCTTGAAGAAGGAGAAAGAGATCTCAGATCTAGAAATTTCTGGAGAGAGAAAAAGTTATTGAGATATTTCATTATCTTTGCCCTTATAGGCTATACACTTTACACATAGCCCCTTAGGCTTCACAAAATGGCATTTTGCCTATCCCATGGCTCATGTGCCATTTCTTTTTGCACATAAGCCATGGGCTTTACAAAAATTTGGCTTTATGCCTATTTTCTTACATTTATCCATAAAATAAAATAAAAGAAAATGCAACAAAATTATTTATTACAAAATTTTTATCTTGGCATGGGGGGAGGCCGGCCGCTTCATGTTCGGGCTCGACCCGGGCATGGGCCCACTGGGTCTGGGCTTGGGCCCACTTGGCTTGGGGTTGACTTGGATTTTGACTTGGTCAACCGGGGTGTAAATTTTTACCCCAACAAATTGCCCCCCATCAATAAATGCACACCACATATGTGGGTCGTGTGCATGAAATTGATGGATCTTCTTTCACGTGGAGGCGACTTGATTTGGTTCCCGCTTTTTGGGAAGCTGGCACTGCCCTTTTTACGACATGGACGGTCGTTGCTTGACATGTCTCCGGGACGGAGTGTCCGTGATAGGCGTTTTCCCTGGCCCGGAGTTATCTGGTTCCCGCTTTGTAGGAATCCTGCGCTGCCCTTTTTGCGACTTGGACGGTCGGTGCTGCCCTTTTTGCGACGTGGACGGTCGATGCTGCCCTTTTAGCGACGTGGACGGTCGATGCTGCCATTTTTGCGACTTGGACGGTCGATGCTGCCCTTTTTGCGACTTGGACGGTCGATGCTGCCCTTTTTGCGACGTGGACGGTCGATGCTGCCATTTTAGCGACGTGGACGGTCGATGCTGCCCTTTTAGTGACGTGGACGGTCGGTTCTGCCCTTTTTGCGACTTGGACGGTCGGTGCTGCCCTTTTAGCGACGTGGACGGTCGGTTCTGCCCTTTTTGCGACTTGGACGGTCGGTGCTGCCATTTTAGCGACGTGGACGGTCGGTTCTGCCCTTTTTGCGACTTGGACGGTCGGTTCTGCCCTTTTTGCGACTTGGACGGTTGGTGCTGCCATTTTAGCGACGTGGACGGTCGTTGCTGCCATTTTAGCGACTTGGACGGTCGGTTATGCCCTTTTTGCGACTTGGACGGTCGTTGCTGCCATTTTAGCGACTTGGACGGTCGGTGCTGCCCTTTTAGCGACTTGGACGGTCGGTGCTGCCCTTTTTGCGACGTGGACGGTCGTTGCTGCCCTTTTAGCGACTTAGACGGTCGATGCTTGATTTGACTTGCTCTGCTTCTTGCAGTGTCAGGGGTAGACTTGACTTGCTCCGCTTCTTGCGGTGTCGGGTGGAAGTTGACTTGTTGATTTTGATTGGGTTGACATCAGCATCGCTATACTGGAATATGGTACCAGGAGCGAACCATCATCTGTCATGGAGAGGATTTTGGGATTTTGGTTTTTGTTTGGCATCTGCATTGCTGCACTGGAATAATGCCAGGAGCAACTCATCATTTGCCCCGAGAGAATTTGAGAATTGATGGCTTAGGAGGCAGGTTTAGATCCCTATCACCTAAGACTTTTCAATTTTATGGGCCGTGAGGGTCCCATAAAAGCATTTTCTCCCTACGAGTCGAAAGGATCTCGTAGGCGTATTTTCTCCATAGGAGTCGTGGGGACTCCTAAGTGTGTTGCTCCTTTGTGAGTCGTAAGGATCTCACGCGGGAATTTCCTCCTCTCAAAGTCGAGAGGACTTTGAGAGTGCATTTCATCTTCTTTTCACGAGTTTGCGCCCTTTCAGGTTTTCACAAACTCGTCGGCAGTCCTGCTGTTTTTACTCACGGAGCCCTTTCGGGTTTTCCTCCGTGCCCATTTTGCTTGTGGACATACCCTTTTTTTTTATTATTATTATTATTTTTTTTTAGTGGGACTTTGAATGTGGTCTCACCGGTAGGACTTAGGAGAGATTGGGATTGTTTTACGCCCGTGGATTGTATACGGTTTTGCAGGATGTATGATCCAGACCGTAGGGCCAGAAAGATTTCAGGGATTTGTTGGCGTCTGCATCGCTGCACTGGAATGTGGTACCAGGAGCGACTCATCATTCGCCGTTGGGGTATGGGATTTGGAATTTGGTTGGCGTCTGCATCGCTGCACTGGAATATGGTACCAGGAGCGACTCATCATTCGCCATTTGGGGACTTGGAATTTGGATCTTGTTTGGCATCAGCATTGCTGCACTGGAATAATGCCAGGAGCAACTCATCATTTGCCTTGGGAGGACTTGGGATTTGGGTTTTTGGTCGGCATCAGCACCGCTAACACTGAAGCGAAATGCCAGGAGCGACTCATCATTTGCCGTTGCCCGTTGGGAAACGATGGCTTAGGAGATAGGTTTGGGTCCCTACCACCCAAGGCTTTTCAATTTTATGGGCCGTGAGGGTCCCATAAAAGCATTTTCTCCCTACGAGTCGTAAGGATCCCGCAGGTGTATTTTCTCCTTAGGAATCGTGAGGATTCCTAAGTGTGTTGCTCCTTTGTGAGTCGTAAGGATCTCACGCAGGGGTTTTCTCCTCGCAAGGTCGAGAGGGCTTTGCGAGTGTATTTCATCTCTTTTCACGAGTTTGCGCCCTTTCGGGTTTTCACAAACTCGCCGGTAGTCCTGCTGTTTTTACTCACGGAGCCCTTTCGGGTTTTCATCCGTGCCCGTTTTGCTTGTGGACATACCGTTTTTTGTTTTTTTTTTTTTTTTGGTCTTTTTTTTTTTGTTTTGTTTTTTTTTTTTATTTTTTGCCGCTGGTGGGACTTTAAAAGTTGTCTCACCGGAAGGATTTGGGAGAAATAGGGGTCATTTACGCCCGTGGATTGTATACGGTTTTGCAGGATGTCTGATCCAGACCGTAGGGCTGATGTGCTCAATTCGCCTGCGACTTGGAGCATTCATGTGTAGTATTTCTTGAGATATCGTCCATTGATGGGTGGCATGGGTCTTTCTCCCTCTGCACTTATTAGTTGGTAGGATCCTCCGTCGAACACTTTCTCAATGACGTATGGTCCTTCCCAGTTTGGCTCGAATTTTCCCTTGGCATGTCGATTGGGGATAATCGGTCTTTTGAGGACCAACACCAATTCACCTTTCTTGAAAGCGCGGAGACGGGTTATCTTGTCGTAGGCCCGTGACATTTGGGCTCGGTATAGCTCCAGACTTTGCTGCACCGCGAGCCTCTTTTCTTCGAGGGCATCGAGTTCTTCAAGTCGAAGGAGCACGTTTTCCTCCTCCGTCAACTCATGCTGAACGGCCATTCTTAAGCTTGGAACTTCGACTTCGAGGGGGAGGACCGCCTCCACTCCGAAGAGCAATGAGTATGGAGTGGACTGAGTTGGAGTACGGTGCGTGGTACGATATGCCCACAATGCCTCGTGAAGCTTGAAATTCCAGTCTCTCTTGTTGGCTGAAGTATTTTTCCTCAGGAGCTTGCATAGAGTCTTATTGAAGGCTTCGGCTAGCCCATTGGCTCTTGGATTATAGATGGAGGAATATCTCCAGTCTATCTTGTGCTGGGTAGCGAACCTTGAGACATTGAAGCTTTTAAAAGAAGGCCCGTTGTCAGAAATGATTCTTCTTGGTGTGCCGAAGCGGTATAGAATATTATGCTGGAAGAATGTCAGAATATCCTTTGTCTTAACTTCTTTTAGCGGGACAGCTTCAGCCCATCTGGAGAAGTAGTCTGTCGCGGCCAGTATAAACCGGTGGCCTTTAGATGACGGAGGATCAATTGGGCCAACAATGTCGGTGCCCCAAACTTCGAAGGGCCACGATGCCACCGTAGGATGCAATGGATTGGGATGCTTGTGAATAAAATCACCGTGAATTTGGCAGATATAACATTTCTTTGCATGCTCTCCGCAATCCCGTATCATGGTGGGCCAGTAATACCCAAGCCGTTTGATTTGAAGTCGCATCTTGGGGCCAGATTGGTGAGCACCGCAAACGCCCGAGTGGACATCTTTCATGACCTTTTGGGCTTCGGCCAATGACAGACACCTGAGCCATAGTTGGTCGTATGACCTGCGGTATAACGTGTCATTTACAAACACGTATCGGAGAGCTCTCTTCTTCAGCTGAATCCTCGCAGATTTTTCTTCGGGCAGCTTGTCGTATCGGAGGTACTCTATGAAGGGTTCTCTCCAATCGGGCTCGTCTTGGATGATCGAAGTTTCTTCGGCAGGACTGCTCTTTTGTTCCGCGCTTTCCTCTTCTCGTAGAGAGACTGGGGGTAGAATTTGTCGGCTCCTGACTGTGATCAGAATTTCGTCCATGTCAGGATCAGCCAGCTCCTTGGCTAGGCGAGCGAGTACGTCAGCCTTTCCGTTCAACGCTCTAGGGACTCTCGTTAGTTCAATATGAGTGAACCGTTTCATGAGTTCTACCACTCGACCTCTGTACCGAGCTAACTCGGGTTTGTATATCTTATAGTCGCCGCTTACTTGGTTGACGACAAGCTGGGAGTCACCGTAAACCCGTAGCCGAAGGATTTCCATTTCTATGGCGAGCTCCAAACCAGCTATCAGAGCTTCATACTCAGCTTCATTGTTTGTCCGAGGCTCGGTGAGAGCAAAAGAACGCCGTAGGGTTCCCATTGATGGTGTGATGAACACCAATCCTATCCCTGCTTTTATCTCCGGGACGCTTGATTTACTGGAGGTTCTTATCGATGAGGCTCCATCGAAGTAGAGCTCCCAACATGGCTCATCATTCTCGAGATGCAGCACTTGTTCGTCGGGTAACTCACAATTTAGTGGCGACCCTTCTGGTATGGGATGAGCAGCGAGAAAGTCTGCAAGAGCTTGCCCTTTTACTGCTTTCTGAGGAGTGTAAACTATGTCAAACTCAAGTAGCATGACAGCCCATCTTGCCATTCTGCCGGCTAGGCTTGCTTTGGTCATCAAGTGTTTGAGCGGGTCGACCTTGGAGATCAGCATAACCCGATGAGCGAGCAGATAGTGCCTCAGCTTCTTCACAGCAAATATCAGAGCCAGGAATTGCTTTTCGATTGGGGAGTAGTTGTGTTCCGCCCCGACTAGAGTTCGACTGAGGTAGTAGAGGGCATTTTCTTTTCCTTCCTCATTATTCTGGGCAAGGAGCGCACCGAGTGACTCGTCCAGCGCGGCAGTGTAGAGAATCAGCGGTTTATTCGGAATGGGAGCGGCCAGCACTGGAGGGTGCAACAAGTATTGTTTAATGCTTTCGAACGCTGCTTGACATTCGGCATCCCAGATAAAAGGAGCTCCTTTCTTCATGAGCTTTGAGAAGGGCCTACATCTCCCTGATAAATTTGAGATAAACCTCCGTATATAAGCAAGCTTGCCTTGAAAAGATCTTAGCTGCGTCAGACTCTTCGGAGGGGGCATCTCCATGATGGCCTTTATCTTTGATGGGTCAACTTCGATCCCTCGATGTCGGACTATGAAGCCCAAGAATTTTCCCGATGACACGCCAAAAGCGCACTTCAGAGGGTTCATCTTCAGATCGTATTCCCTCAGTCTGGTGAGAACGGTCTTGAGATCTTGGATATGATCGGCCTTGGCTTGAGTCTTGACGACCAGATCATCAACATAACATTCGACGACTTTATGGATTAGGTCATCAAAGATATTAGTCATCGCCCTTTGATATGTAGCACCTGCGTTCTTCAGTCCGAATGGCATTACCTTGTAGCAATATATTCCGATCGGGGTTCGAAATGCTGTGTGCTTCTCATCCTCAGGCGACATCTTGATCTGATTATATCCAGACGAGCCGTCCATAAAGGTGAACAGTTCGTAATTTGAGGTGTCATCGACCATCATTTCCATGACCGGCAGCGGAAAGTCGTCTTTAGGACATGCCTTGTTGAGATCCCTGAAATCGACACAAACTCGGATCTGCCCATTTTTCTTCTTCACTGGGACTATGCATGCGATCCAGTCTGCATATTTCTCTTCCCTGATGAAGCCGGCATCGATGAGCTTCTTAGTTTCCTCGATGACCTTTTCTTCTAGTTCCCTTTTCATTCTTCGAGGAGCTTGTTTGACTGGCTTAGCATCAGGAGATATAGCCAGCTTATGCACGGCTACCTCAGGGGAAAGGCCAGGCATTTCTTTGTACGTCCACGCGAAGCAGTCGACGAACTCACGCAGCAGGGCAATTATCTGCTCTTTCATTTCCTCCGACAAGAGTGAGCTGATGTAGGTCGGCCTTGGATTATCGGGCGTTCCTAAGTCAATCTCGGTTAGCTCATCAAAGGTTGCTTGTCCGCCATCTTCGAGCTCTTGAGGAGCTTCTTCTGGCTCGGCTATCTCGTCATCATCATTTGATCTTTCGCTGGTCTCACCAACATGGATCATGTAGCACGCTTTGGAATCAGGTTGAATGTAGCCTATGCCCCGTCTATCTGGAATCCGTCCATCGATGAGTGCTCGGACCTGGGGCGGATACCATAGCCCTTCGTAAAACTTTGCTTCGGACTCCGTTTGATATAACCGGCATCCGCACTTCTTAAAGTATTCCCGCATCTCGGGCGCATAGTATCTGGGATTGAGGACGGCTCTTATGCCTCTCTCATAGGGAAGGCACGCGACAGAAAGGTCGTCCGGGTGCACAACGGGGTTTGACCCATAAAACAAGATGCCCTTCTGTCCACTTTTCCTCCCGGGAACGTAGAAAGTTTTCAGCTGGTCCACGGTGGAGATTGATAATGCATCGAGCTCTTTGCACATTTGCTCTGGTACCCTTGTAACGGCTAGGGACCCTTCTGCAACTTCGAAGGTCTCTCGTAGTTTCGCTTGTTGCGTGGGGGTCCACTCTGCACCGCTGTTGCACGACAGGTCCTCCTCCTCTGACTCTTCAGTGTCACTGCCAAGATGAGGGCGGACTTTGCTGCTAGATGGGCCTTCAGTAACAGATTCGTCCGTATCGCTGCCGAAATGAGGGCGAGTTTTGCGGAAGGACGGGCTTCCAGCGTCGGACTCATAAGAGTCGCTGCCGAAATGCGGGCGCACTTGGGTATTTTTGCTTTTGAAAGTGATAGCCGGCGCGGATTTGCTTTTGAGGCTTGGGGCCGTTCTATCCTCAGTCAGTTGTGGCTTAGCATTTTGGTGGTTCGTAAAGTACCGAGAATCTTCATATCGGACTTCATGCACACCGAACGGCTGGATGTCTCCGTCAATGCGTCTTTCTTCGCCATTTTTAGTGTACTTCATGCATTGATGGAGAGTTGACGGAATGATGCCGTAATCGTGGAGCCATGGCCGCCCCAAGAGAATCTTATAAGACGTGTCAGCGTCGATCACGTATATCTTAGCTTCAGTTTGCAGATCCCCGAATTTGATTGGCAAAGCTATAGACCCCAGAACTTGCTGGCAATTTTGGTTGAAGCCTTGAATGACAATCCTTTCCCTTGACAGGTGTCGGACGTCCATTGACAAACTCTTCAGAGTTCGCAAGTTCATGATGTTCACTGAGGACCCCGGATCAATCAATATGCGATTAATTCGATCTCCGTCGCTGTACCCGGTCACGTAAAGCGGCCGATTATGCTCAGCCGTTCCCAGTAGCAAGTCTTCATCCTTAAATGCAAAGCGTGCTGGGCTTCTTTCATATTAATTTCCGCAAAGTGAGCCTGATACCGCTCGGGGTTTTGTAGAGCATGGATGAGAACATCTCTAAGCTCCTTAGATAGGACCAAGGCGTCGTAGATGCTCAGGAGAGACGGAAGCTTCCGGAGATGCGCCAAGACATTATAGTCCACCGAGGAAGGACTTATGTTTTCATCAGCCGGTTCTCTGCCATCTTCTTCATTAACGACTTGTTTTTCCTTCCCTTTTGGGGCGTTGCCCTGATTCGGCGGTAGAGCCCTGCCACTTCTGAGCTGGATTTGATTGGTCGTTGTGGCGAGCTCCTCATCCTCTTCGGGAAAACAAAGATCATCCTCGGAGTCGCTGCCAAGATGGATGGCGTAGCAGGTCACTACTGGGATCTCTTTATTGGAGTCTTCTTCTAACTCCTCCAGAATTTCAGCCGCTTGTACAGGGAAGAACTCATTCAATTGAATCAATGTTCTTTCCTTTTGTTCATATTCTTCAAGGGAATCGATATATTTTTGAATGGTCGATCTCCCTGCAGACTCTTTTTTGCGCCGAGCTGCACTTTTCTTCTTCTTCAGCTTCTTGGATTTTGAGCCTGATGGAGCCGCATTGGCAGCTGGACTGGTAGGCTTCTTCTGCCCTTCCCATTCCGTCCTGGGTTCTTTCTGAAGTAGCTTTATCATCTTCTTCGTCTTATTAGATATGTGCGTACTCCACGGAGGCCGCGATGAGTCAGTTTCATCTCTCAGGGCAGCGGGTTCGGCTGTCTTCTCCCAGAAGGCTTCAACTTCTGTCTGTATAAAGTTGGTGGTTGCAACTTGATTGTTCACCAACACACTTTTGGACAGCTCGATCTCTCCAGCCTTGTACTGCTTCTCGACCCAATCTTTGAAGATATAGCAATCCTCGATCGCATGGCTCACTACTCGGTGGTACGGGCAATACAAAGGATTGTCGGTCATTTTTGCTTCTTGGGGTCTTTTCGACTCCGGCAATTGTAAGCCGTTGTTCAAGGCATCTTTAAATATCTTGCGGACCTTGTCCCTTCTGAAAGAGTAAACCTTGTTCTTTTTCTCCTCTAGGGAAGGCCCATCTCCTCCCAGCAATGGCTTTCGCGACCGGTTGGTTTTGGATTCGCCCGCCCTTCGCTTTTCTTCATTGTCGGACGCATTGAAGACATTGGTACTGCTGGAACTCCCGCTTCTACGGTTGTCGTCCCGCTTGCTTTTCCAGGTTTTGTCTCTCTGAGAGTCCGGCGGGGACTCTTGCTTCGAGCGTTCTAGCATTTGAACTTTCTTGGTTAGCTCCTGAAATGTCTTAAGGCCCGCTGTACACAAGAATGGGACCATCCAATTGCTGAGGTTCCCAATGAGATGGCTGACGGACTGGTCCTGCTCCAGCGGCGGTTCGCATTTGACTGTGAGATTACGCCATCGGGCGATAAAGTCGGTGTTGCTTTCATTCTTCCCCGGCTTAGTCCTCACAAGGTCGGCAATGGAGATTTTATCACTGACACTCATGAACCTTTGCCGAAACAGGGACTCCATTTGGGCAAAGGTAATGACGGACCCGTCCGGTATACTCGCATACCAGTCGAAGGCGACGCCGGTCAGGCTGTTGACAAACTGACGAAGAAGGAGCGCGTCATTGCCCCCTGTATTTCCGCACGATGCTTTGAAGTGGGCGACGTGCTGATTTGCATTCCCCGTTCCATCAAATCTTCCGAACTTAGGAATGACGTAGCCGCTTGGGAACTCAATCAGATCGTACTGCGCGGGATATGGCCGCCCACTACTGCCGATTTCTTTCTGAGCTTCAGCTTCGGCCACCAATGTTTTGACCTTGCTGGTGACCAAATCCATTATCCGATCCTGTGTTAGCGGGATGGTGCTATCTGGGGCCAAGGCGTCCCCAGAAGCGGAATGTAGCCGGCTTTCATTTGGCTCGACCAGTCTTGGTCCCAAAGGAACAGGCATTGGCTGCCTCGGATTGTCATCACCCGGCTGATTAGTAGCGGCTTGTGCTTGATTAGGAGGCGCTCGAGCAATTTGAGCCGTAAGCTGCATCACCACGTTCGTTAAGTCGTCAATCTTCGAATAGAGCTTGGCCATCTCTTTATCTTTGCTCCTGAGCTGTTTTCGAAGTTCTTGAAGCAGCTCTTGCTCCGCAGTCCTAGGGCGGAAAGTCGGCTCTTCCTCGCTGTCCGAGCTTGACTCTACATGGACCGAGGGGTCTATCTGCCTATCATCCTCATCGAGAGGGTTTTCTTCATCCAGCAGGGGCGGCTGTTCTTGGGCGGCGGCAACCACATTCAGGCTAGATTGGGCTTGGGATGTGGTGGCCCCGTCCTTGCTTTTGCTGCGAAGGTTGTCGCTGGGGCGCCCGCCCGCCATATAGACCGTATGGATGATATATCCGGCTGTCTTTCTGTCATTGGCGGCTGATTTCACGGCTCGTTGTCTTGACCCCCTTGCTTCGGTAGCTGGTAGTCGATTGAAGGCGGCTGGCCTAACCAGGTTCTTGAATGGTGCTGGCGCTTCTTTTCTGGATCTGCCCCGCTGCTTTCGTGCGGCACAAAGCGCCTGATAGACCCTTGAAGAGACAGTGTCATACTTTTTCTGTTGGGGCCAGGACACGTCTCTTTGTGGCACTGTTCGGACCGCTGTCTTCTTGATTCTGGCGGTCATGGCATTGTTCTGAACCCACTTCAGAGGCTCGAAGGAATTGCTGATTCTTACGTCCGACTTAGCCATCGTCGCGGGGCAATCCTGCACTTGGAACTTCACATGATTCCATTTGGCTGAAGCCTTGGCCCTCTTGTTGGCTCGATACCTGAGCCGCTTCTGCCTTAACTTTTCTGTTCTAAGCACCTGGCAGACTTCGGCTTTTTGGGAAGACGCCGCATACCGGTTGATGGAGGGCCTTGGAGATACTCCCGATTGTGCATTTGTTGGAGTCATCGCCTGAGCTCGTCCGCAACTTTTAATGTTGCCCTTCATATCGGAAGTCTTGCCCCCAGCTAGAGCGCCAGGGACTCGTTCAGACACCATCTTAAGTTTCGGTTGTGGTGCCTTGGCGATCACGACATTCGGCCTCTTACCCCTTGAGACCGGCTTGGCCACATGTTCCGCCGGGATTTCCGCCAGATGAGCGCTTCCAGCAGGGTAGATGATGACGGAGCCAAACTGGCGGGGCGGTTCCTCCCACTGTCGACTGAGGCTTGCAGGGAGAACCACACGAGCGTTGATCTTGACCACGTATGGAATCGGGGTCACGTTGGAAGCTGAATTCATCTGGAGAGACATTGTCGTCGAAGGTTGATTGCTGCATAGAAAAGAAAATATCATTTCAGTATAGACAATAGATATGTATATTAATTGAGTTCGCATGAACGTTTAACCCGAAATATGGGAGGAGAGATTGGTCCCACCGGGCGTGCCAGAACCTGTAGGGTGTTTTTCGTCACCCCATTGAGATGGGAATACGCGAGCGCTTGTCAGGCGTACTACAGATTCCCCCTGCCTAGGGTAGGCCGGGGTTTAATGATTGTGGGGATCCGAATCTCCGGCAGCCGCGGACTAAGCTGCCGTTAATTCCCCCCTGCCTTTGGGGCGAGGGAACCTCCGATTAACGGGTTAAATTGGTCATGCGAACTCAATGTGCAGTGTGCGTGTGTTCTGTTCTGAAAGGGGGTTTTTGGATATATCGGGAGCCACGCAGAGTTTTTTTTACGGGGGTCCCGCTATCCGGATAGCGGGCTGGGGGTCAAGGGGGCTAGCAGCCCCCTTGCGGGGTTCGGGGCAGCGCCCCGGCCCGAAAATTTTTTTGGAGGGGGAGAATGTTGCGGAGTATGTGCATGTGTACATTTGTATACAAATGTATATATATACATATATGTATAAATAAAGGGGAAAATGCATCCAAAGGATGCGTGGGGCAGCACCTTGGGCGCTGTGCGCTTAGGTACTGTGCGCTCAGGCGCAAGCGCGCCACGTGTCGGCACGCGGGCGCTTTGCGCAAGAGCGCTGCGCGCAGGTGCGCAAGCGCGCCACGTGTCGGCACGCGGGCGCTTTGCTCAAGAGCGCTGCGCGCAGGTGCGCAAGCGCGCGCGCGCCACGTGTCAGCACGCGGGCGCTTTGCGCACTTGCGCAGGTGCGCAAGCGCGCGCGCCACGTGTCGGCACGCGGGCGCTTTGCGCAGGTGCGCAAGCGCGCGCGCCACGTGTCGGCACGCCGGCGCTTTGCGCAGGTGCGCAAGCGCGCGCGCCACGTGTCGGCACGCGGGCGCTTTGCGCACTTGCGCTGCGCGCTGGAGAGCACAAGAGGCTTTTAGCCTAAAAATATTTCTCTGAAGAGAAATCAAAGAGGAGTTAGACTCCTGAGTGTTTTTTTGTTGGGTTTAGTGAAAGGGGTTCTCCTTCTTCCTCCTCTGTTAGCTGGATCTTGAAGATCAAGAGATGTGGGATTTTTAAAAATCTCTTCCTTTTGAGATTTAATGGAAGATCTGAGTTCCCCTTGATGGGTTTCGTGGTGAAAAACTAATTTGTTTTATAAAAAGGAGAGTAGAACTCTTGATTTAATTCCAGAGAAAGAAGAAGGTTTTGGAACCTTGAAGAAGGAGAAAGAGATCTCAGATCTAGAAATTTCTGGAGAGAGAAAAAGTTATTGAGATATTTCATTATCTTTGCCCTTATAGGCTATACACTTTACACATAGCCCCTTGGGCTTCACAAAATGGCATTTTGCCTATCCCATGGCTCATGTGCCATTTCTTTTTGCACATAAGCCATGGGCTTTACAAAAATTTGGCTTTATACCTATTTTCTTACATTTATCCATAAAATAAAATAAAAGAAAATGCAACAAAATTATTTATTACAAAATTTTTATCTTGGCATGGGGGGAGGCCGGCCGCTTCATGTTCGGGCTCGACCCGGGCATGGGCCCACTGGGTCTGGGCTTGGGCCCACTTGGCTTGGGGTTGACTTGGATTTTGACTTGGTCAACCGGGGTGTAAATTTTTACCCCAACAACTGGCATATCGTAGACCGAAGATCTGGAATTCCCTCTCGAATACTGTCTGAGGGATGGCCTCTGTGAGTAGATCTGCAGTGTAGTTCTCCGTATCTACTCTCCTTACCTCGATCTCCTAGGATCAACGATCTCCCTGATCAGGTGGTACCACCTAAAGATATGTCTGGATCTCTGATGGGACCTGGGTTCCTTCCCTAAAGCTATAACGCTGTATGTTGTCACAATACTAAAGTATTGGACCAACAAATGGAAGGAACCACCTGAAGTTCAATTAAGAACTTGCTCATCCAGACTGCCTCTTTTGCGGCGTCTCATGCAGCGAATTACTCCGTTTCCATCGTCGAGTTTGCAACGGTGTCCTGCTTGGTGCTCTTCCAACAGACCACCCCTCCACTGAGGGTAAAGACATAACCCGACATAGACTTAGAGTCATCCTTATTAGTCTGGAAGCTGGAGTCAGCAAAGGCCTCGATCTGGTGGTCTTTTCTGCCATACAACAAGAACATCGCCTTAGTCCTTCTCAGGTACTTGAGAATGTTCTTTACTGCTATTCTGTGTTTCTCCCCTAGGTTTGACTAATACCGGCTTACCGTGCTGAGTGTGTAAGAAACATTTGGTCTGGTACACAACATCGCATACATTATAGAGCCTACCGCAGAAGCGTAGGGTATAGATGTGATGCGAGCCTTTCCAAATATGTCTTAGGAGACATCCCTTTTGGAGAGGGTGATTCCATGACAAGCCGGTAGACTACCGCGCTTTGAATCGTCTGTACTAAATCATGGTGTTGATTTACCTTGACTTTAAAAGTTCCACTATCCTCTTTGATTTATCACGATAGATCTGGATCCCCAGAATGTAGTTGGCATCACCCAGGTCAATCATGGAGAACCTCTGTGATAAGAATCGTTTGAGTAATTGTACTATAGGAATGCCATTTCCTGTCAAGAGAATGTCTTCCACGTACTTGACGTGAAATCCCACAGTTCTCGCTACAATCTCACTATATATGCATGATTCATATGGATTTATGATAAAGTCGAATTCCTTTGACCGTCTTATTAAAATAGATGTTCCAACTCCGCGATGCCTGTTTTAGTGCGTTAATGGACTTCAGCAACTTGCACATTTTTCCGTTGCTCTCACTTTGATTGAAACCCTCTGGCTGATCCATATAGACGCACTCTTCCAAATAACCATTTAGAAAAGCCGTCTTTACGGCCATCAGACGAATCTCATAATCTTGGAAGTCAGCAATGGCAAGAAGGATCCGAATGGATTTGAATATAGCCACTGGAGAAAAGGTTTCATCATAGTCCAAACTAGGTCTTTGATGAAAAAACCTTTTACAACAAGCCTAGCCTTATAGGTTTCAACCTATCCATCTATACCAATCTTCTTTCTGAAGATCCAATTGCAGCTTACGGGTTTTACCCCTTCTGGAGCAATGTTCAAAGTGCATACTTTGTTGGTGTACATGGACTCCATTTTGGTCCGATTTGTATCCAGCCATTTTACCGAGTCACCCCTCTAAATGGCTTACTGAAAACTAGTTGGCTCATCATTGTCAATGATGCAATCCTCTCGATCCTCGTCTATGAGAAAACCGTAGTATCTCTCTGGCGGATGTGACTGCCTACCAGTCCTGCGGATTGGTACAGGGATGTCCGGTTCTTTTGAAACCTCTAATTCTACTATACTTTCAGTAATAGTTTGTGGTTCTGGAATTTCTTCCAGTCTATTGCGCTCCCATTATTTCCTTTTACAAAAAATTGATTTTCTAAAAAGTGGACATAACGAGGAACAAAAACATTTTGTTCCTCTACGTAATGGGAAAGATACCCCTTAGAGTTCTTTGGGTATCCCACAAACCTATACAGTACTGAGCGTGCTTCGAGCTTGTCCGCATACTTCTTTTCAACAAATGCTGGACATCCCTATATCTTCAGATACTGAAGATAGGGTTTCTTCCCACTCCACATCTGATATGGTGTGGTAGGCACAGTCTTGGTAGGAACCTTATTCAAAAGATATGCAGTTGATTCTAGTGCATAACTTCAGAAGGATCGCGGCAACTCAGCGTTACTCATCATAGAATGAACAATATCCAATAGGATTCTGTTTCGCCTTTCCTATACACCGTTGTGTTGTGATGTGTATGGAGAACTAATCTGTGAGAGAATTTCATTCTCTTTTAAGTAATCCAGGAACTCGGCAATTAAGTATTCACCCCATCGATCAAATCTCAGTATCTTGATACTTTTACCTGTTTGTTTTTCCACTTCATTCTTATATTCCCGGAATTTTTCAAAAGGTTCGGATTTATGCTTTCATAAGAAGACATGTCCTAACCTAGAGAAAAATTATTCGTAAAAGTAATGAAATAGGAATAACCACTTTGTGCATCTGTAGATATTGGACTACACACTTTGCTGTGTATGAGTCCGGAGAGCTCGCTCGCTCTTACTCCATATCCAGTGAACGGAGTCTTTGTTATCTATCCTATGAGACAAGATTAAAAAGTTGCATAAGACTGATATTCGAATGGATCCAAATACTCCTCTCTATGTAACTTTGTCAACCGTGTTTCATTGATGTGACCCAGTCTACAATGCCTTAAGAAAGTTTTATTTAATTCTGGAGACTTTCTTTTAATTGTGTTTTGGATGTTGAAAACCTGAGCTTAATTTAATATGTATATACTGTCCTCTACATGACCCAATAAAACTTTGATTTAGGTGGATATGGACCACATCGCTTACAAACTAGACTAGGTACACACCAACAGTTATGTAGAATCAATATCTTTCCACTTGTCAATTCTTGGTGGTATACCCTACGGATACAGCGTCCACGCCCATTCCGTGAGCAAACCTGAGAGTCATATCACCTGCCCTAATAACTCAACGGTTTCTCAAAACCTGTAATGAATTACAGATATGAGATCCTGATCTGGTATCTTGTACCCGAGAAGTAGAGTTAATTGACAGACTATTTTCAATTACAAACACATCCGAAGTCGAAGCCACAACATATTTCGGATCCTGGATTATGGCTTTCCAAGCCTTGCATCCCTTCTGCCAATGCCCTTTCCCGTAACAATAGGAATATCCCTCCTTCCCTACTGTTAACACCGAAACTTTTGTCCTACCCTTTCCTTTACCTTACTGACAGCGCCTATCGGCTTTGTGGAGGTCTTCTTCTTCTCACCCTTGGCATTTTCCTTAGATCCAGAAGAGGAAGATTTCCCAATAAGTAGAGCGGGTGTCTTCCTGGTTTCTTTCAGGGTGCCCTCAACTGGAAGTATAACTTTCTTCCCCTGGGCTTAAGTAGGTGGTAGGGACTGTAGAATCAAGTCAGCATATGACTCGTTCTCCAACGTGGTCTCCAGGTCCGTGTGCTTTTTACTATAGCTAATCATTGTAAGGACTACGACTTCGCTAACCGTTCAGCCAGGCCAGTAGCGGGACTTGAGGGAAGTTCCCCGTGCTTTCGCACGGACCTAATTAAAGTAAACCTCATTTTCCCAGAAGCGTAGCCTCGTTAACACCTTTCTAGACACATAATGGGTTAGCTAATTGTAAAGTGCAAAACTCTCCTGGGAGCAACTCTTGCTCACAGTGGGATCGGGATCCAACCATAATATGGAAGGCATGCAATCTCATTGCAAATTTCAACTTTTGAAACCCCTGATATGGTTTTTACCCCTAGCAGTCATGACCTTGACTATAATCAACATATCATATGCACTAGTTAAGCTCTACCCGTCATTTCTTGATTAATTAGACCCACCCATACGACCTTTGACTATAATCAACATAATCACATGAATGTCCTAATTAATCACATCATATGCTTTGTAGGAAGACATCAATTAGCCACCGTACACTACGCCTTGACTATAATCAACATACGTAACACGAATACTAAGTATTCTACTTCCTAAAATGACGGAGGGTTGTGGATAGTTTTTAAGAAAACCTTTAACGCTTTGAACTTGATATCGTTGTTAAAAATAAATTTTGTATGGAAAGATTTTCTAATCTTGTTAAAAATAAGAAGATTGCCTTCTGTAAAACAGAAGCCCTAGAATCAGAGATCCAATGGTGGGTAAACATCCCCAAATCAATCAGAGAAAGATCTCTTTAACTGATTCAACAAATCAGCTTGCCCTATATAAAGGTCCCAAGACTTCAAGTCTTGCATAGAGAAACCCCCCCATAAACTTTGAGAAAATCAAAGATAAAGAGCAAGCTCTTGCAAGAAGATTTTTCTTCAAGGTAAAAATGATGATGATGAACACATAGATGAAATCATCTCATGATTAAGAAAGAAGAATTCATTTCTTTAAACTGATCATAGATCTACAAGACAAAAAGTCAAAAATACTTTCACAGAGAGATTAAAAGATCTCATCATAAAATAAAAGAAGAACATAATTCTTCTCACAGATCATGAATCTATAAAAGCAAAGTCTTTCATCAACATAAGAGATTGGAAATATCTCCTGCAAAAATAAGAACTGTTGTTCTTAGATCATGAGATAAAGTCTCTTTTCAAAGGACATAAATTTGTTTTCCAGATCATAAAATTGATCAGATGCGCTCTGCGCTCTCGAACTGCGCTTTACGCTCTTGAACTGCGCTTCTGCACTCTCTGAACTGGCGCTCAGCGCCAAATGCGCCACGGGTCAATCACGTATGCGCCAATTAACAACTTGCGCTTTATGCTTCTGAAATAGTGCACTGCACTCATGTGCTGGCGCCAAACGCACCACATGTCACTCACGTGTGTGTCACTAAACTGAAAGCGCAATGCGCTCATGGATTAGCGCTCAGCGCTCATAAACTGGCATCATGCGCTCATCATCTGGCGCTTAGCGCTGAGTGCGACACGTGTCCCTTACATGTGCGCTACTTGGCAGAAGCGCACTATGCTTTTTGATTGGCGCCAAGTGCCCAGCGCGCCAAGGTTGCGCTGACAGAACATAAATTGTTCTCTAATAAGCCAGAGCTCTGATGAATGCTCAACATTCAATACAAGACAATAAACATTGTCAAGATATAATGCTCAAAATTGTTAAAAGAGTCAAGCCCAAATAAAGGCTCAACAACCCAAAATAAAATGTTAAACATTTTAACCTGATTGGACTTAGCCCAATATTGGCTATAAGTCCTCAACCCATATTAATTGAACTCATCTGCTCATAATATTTTAACAGATCTTAGCCCCAAATTGGACTACAGATCTTTCAACCAACTCACGTCGACTCGAGGGTACATCTCTTTACTCCTCTGATATTTATCGTTGTAATCCTTCAACGTCTTCAGAGAGGTAACGGGTCCCGACAACCAAACATTCTACGGACTGTGGGTTCCTTTAAAACCCATGGACTATGATGTCCTTAACCTTAACTGTGAGGTCTTTACACTCACGGACTATGATGTCCTTAACCTTAACTGTGATGTCTTTAAACTCACGGACTATGATGTCCTTAACCTTGGACCGTAATGTCCTTAAACTAATCGACCACAATGTTCCTAAACTAAACAATAGAGCCCAATTGCTCTCTTGTTGGATCTAAACGATCCTGTTAAGTTGATCTTAGTCTAAAAATTGGACTAACGTATCCTTAACAAACGTTTAAGTTGATCTTAGTCTCAAATTAGACTAACGTATCCTTAAACCCAACCCCCAAACCCAAATCTAAGAAGATACGGATTTGGAATAATTCACGCCCTACGGGAGAGAACATAAATTAGTCTCCATATACAATCCTCCTGGCAACCAAAAAACAAACAAACACCTACAACACGAAGTGACCATCTGGAGAAGGAGAAAGTGGTTACCGCGATGCGGTAGCTTAATTAACTGCAGGGGCTTGGACCTGTAGGGAAGAGCATCCCCATAATCAAAAACCCCTCAAATGAGGGTGAATCTGACGAAGTCTGCTATATCGACCGCATCCGTTTAAACCTTCGATACATGGTGCTATAAATCAACTTGGCATCTTCGGAGAGGTGGACGGATAGCACCAATTAGCATCTTCCCCCAAATTCAGGCAAGACGTTTGTCTTCCCGTGTCTTCGGCGGTGAACAGATTCTGGCATGCCCGGTGGGACCTTTTCCTCTTTCCACTCCACATTTCGTGTGTCGTGTTCGCGAACGAATCGCGGTTTTCTATGGTTGCCCTTGGGTTCGAGGTACTAAGATTTGGTGTCTTACTCGGTGCAGAAAACGAAAGATCAATGGCGTCTACATGCACACAATGTTCCAGCTGCAACTGCAACTCCCTTTCCGCCTCATCTGGAAGTGTAACTTACGGGCCCCAGGCGGCCTCCCTGTTCACAATGCCGGTGGACCAAGTAACTCAAGCCACCACTGGACTGTTCTTTGGGACTATGATCCTACCCATGAGCTTCAACGCCCCGATGCTGCCGCAAGAAGCCCCAAAGAAGTCGGTCTTTGATTGACTTACTACTGCCGCGGCCCCTTTCAAAGGATCGCCCAAATCCAATGCCTCAGTTTTCAACAGACTGGGCCAGAACGCCAACAAGCCTGCAATACCTGAAGCAGCCATCCCCGCTCAAGCGGACGAAATCATTGGAAAGGCTTCTCCAGACAAAAAGTCGGTTTTCACAAGGCTGACCACTCCGGCTCCCGCTCCAGGCGAACTCACCTCTGCCCAGAGGTCTGTATTTGATAGGTTGGACATTACTGCTAAGCGAACGTCAGTCTTCAAAAGGATGGCACCGGCGACAACCCTCCGTCAAGACAGGGGGAAAGACGAAGCCATCCCCATAGCTGAACCAACTCCATCTGCACGACATGCTCTCCGTCGTCACTGGCGCCGAGTAAGGAAGGCTGGGGGCAACTCCTCTTCTGGACTAACTCCGCCAGCTCCCATGGTGGAAATCAATGCTGTTGTTCCGACCGGGAACGGCTTTGAACCTCTTAGGAGGGTTCGCAAGAACTCTCCGACTGCCGTGCTGAAGAGATCTCCTCCACCTATGGAGATTACTATAGAAAAGAAGCCGGAGCAGCCCCCTCAGCGGCTGTCCTCCAAAATTTATAAAATCTGGCGACAGCTCCAGGAATCAGTGATTAACCAGGACTACTCTTGCCGGCCAAAGAAGCTTAAAGCTCGACAAGGAGAAAACCATCCTGTCAAGCCACAAAAGACGACAACCGTTTAGGTGTCCGCTACAACGGCTCCCTCCACTTCAACTGCTCACAAGAGAAGGAGGCCAAAGAAAGCCACCGTGAATGTGGCAGGCCGCAAGGATGTCGAATCTAAACGCCACAAGTCTGGGGGCATGATGGTGCATACTGTTTATATGGCTTCCAGAAAAGAGGAAAGCCGTGCTTCTACAGGTCATCGACCGCTTACCTGATCGATAACGAAGGCTCAGGAACAACAGCAGTAGAAACTTCAGGAGATGCTGACTGCGATGGCCGCACTCACTGGGCCAAAAGAAAATCCAGAGACCTTGAAACAGCGTCGGGAACAAGAAACTGATACTGAATTCCTCCGAAGAATGCTCGAGAGGAAAGAAAAAGAGGTTGCGGAGCAGGCAGCCAATATAAAACGAATGGCTCTTTTGTTCTAAGACATGGCTGGGATGATTTTACAGCCGGAAGCTCCATCTGAAGACCCCCCGATCATCATTGAAGACGACAGAGGGGAGACATCGAACCCTCCTCCGGCTCTTTCAGCAGCCAAAGAAGAGAATCTCTAAGGCCGCCTTGGACAATTACATCGCTCAGCAAATACGAGCTCACCAGGGGAATGAAGCGGCTGGCCAAATTGTTAAAACTGGGCGACCATATCCAGGATGGTACGATCAGATCAAGTATCCTCCAGGATACACGATCCTCAAATTCTATGTATATGAAGGGACGGGAAATCCGCATCAGCATGTTGCCCAGTTCAGGGCTCTATGTGGTAACACCGGAGGCGACGATAAACTGCTACTTCGTCAGTTCGTTGGCAGCTTGTTGGAGACAGCGTTCGAATGGTACTCTGAACTCCCAACGACTCTGTCAAAACTTTTGCAGAAATGGAGCTACTGTTCACCCAGCGTTTCGCGAGTGCTAGTGAATGCGCCCCAATAACGGCATTGATCAATGCCAGGGTGAAACCTGGCGAGACATGGATTCAATACGCAATACGATGGCGGAATTTATGGTCGAAATGTGAGCAGCACATCGAGGAACCGCCGGCAGTGGGCATGTTCGTGGGCACTCTGGACCCTCAGGCAACTATTTTCCAATTCATGATGTTCTTCAAGCCGACCACGTTCCAGGCCTTGATTGACAAACTCGCCCAAATGGACCTGATGGGTCATAGACCGTCTCCTCCAAAGCCGGAGCCGCGGAACGAAAAGGGTAAAGGGAAGGCAACATTAGTTGCGAATACTCAACAGCTTACAGGTTTTCACTTTCATATATTTTTGCCCCCATTAATAATGTCCTCCCAAGCTTACAGGTTTTTGTGATCCAGCAGATAGCAACAGTGAGGACACTGTTGAAAATAAGTTTAAGGGAGGTTTGTGCCTATGTACGCATACTTTGCATTATACTATATTAAGCACAATTTTTTTTTTTGATAATAAAAGAATAGAAAGTGAAAAATTATATCCAAAAGACAGGAATAGTTTAAGAAAACCAAGAAAATTAGAAGTTTTCTTAAACGAACTAGTAATAAGTAGTTATGAGCCGTTGTCCCGAGGGTTAGTAAGATGAAGGAAGTCACTAATCTGAGGATAAAAATAAGTCTGAAAAATAGTTTCTATTCTGGAAGCCAAACATTTGAATGTTGATACCCTACTACATGCACTTACACACGTCTTGAAAGTCGGGATAGTAGAGGATACCTTGAAATGCTCTTGTCTAAAAGCCAAAGTATGAAGGAAATAAAAAATGAATGAAGAAAATATAAAAATGGTGAAAAGAAAAAAATGAACACTGGTTTTGTATCGCCAAGGCAGCAATAAAAAAAATATAGCGAGGGTGTTTCATCACCTAGTGCCTTAGGCCAACTGGTCTGGGAGTCACTGCTAAGCCTTAGGTGGTGCAAGACGAGGAAAATATTACCACCTAATCAGCAAGCACATAAGTAATCGGTCGGTTAGTACCTCAAGAAGTATTAACGGTCGCATGAAAATGTGTGAGCAAATCAAAATATTCATTAAGTTAAAAAGTACTGAGGTAGATGGACAAGAGTATGATAGCTTGAATTGAATTCTCCGAATGTAGGAATGTCCATTACACACACGTAGGGGTATATGATCTATGTTTGGATGAAAGGCAGAAATGAAGAATAAAGATGATGTTTTATTGAGGGATGATGTGATTTCTAATATCTTTTCATGACTATTAAGATAGGGCTCATAACAACTGAAAAGCTAGTATAGTTGGAAACTCTTATTTTCAAAGTCTTTCTTTTATGGTTCTTATCTTTATATGTAAATTTCACCATCTCTCTTTTATTATAGGATTTTGTGGGTGTAATCCTCTGAAAACCCTCAGGAGACAACACTCCTCCTATTAGGGACACCTAGAGGTTTAACGGCTTGTTGCACGTGCTCAGTGCAATCGTGTTTGCCTACGAAAGTGTGCTTAGTTTTCTCCCTTCTTTTCCTTCTCTTGAATAAACTAGTTTGCTCGGGACGATCAAAGATAAGTTTGGGGATATTTGTTCAGTTGATAAAACTGCACATTTGTTATTACATTTTTCCTACTATTTCCATATTTAAAAAGGTCTTTATTATAATATATCATACATATGAGAGTTTATTTGTAAAAATACTATTTTCCATGTGTTGATATATTATAATTAGCATTTGGTAGGAAAATGTATGCAAATAATTTCATTGACCAAATCCTAGTAGAACAAAGTCTACTAAATATTATTTGAGTTGTTGTGCGGAACTTTTCCAAGTTGTGCAGAGTTTTCCAAGACTAGAATCAAGGAATCAAGTTGTTGAAGAAGACTTGCCTAATTAAGGAGCAAAACTTGGAGACCAAGTCTGGCAGCAATTACGAGAAGATTTCCAAATTCTGAAGGTTCCAAGGATCGCCAAATGTCACATCGAGACAACCCTAGAAAAATGATCAAGGGCTCTGATTATCATGCCGCGGATCCGCGGCATGAGCCCGTTGGTGCCGCGGATCCGCCGAAGTTATATGGAATTGGAAGCTGAGGATTTTTAGGGAAGATCTTTGCTGCTTACTTCCTAATTTAGAAGCTTGAGTTCTGGCTTTGGAACTATAAAAAGGCACCGAGAGCCTCTTGGAAAATTTATCAAGTCGACGCGATCACGAAGTCCAAGACGGCTCACGCATCCAGACTGATCATCAACTGTTCGTCTACCTCCTTGGAAGAGATCGAGAAGCAAACTAGTCTTTGTAATCATTTTCTAAGGGATCAAAGTGTAATGAATATTGTTGATTAATAAAGGTAGCTCTTTTTCTTATTCTATTTCTTCGTAGTTTAATTATACATTTTCTCTCCATCTCTTTTTCTCCCAACATGCGCGAGTAATTCTCTGCTTGTTAGGGTTCGTAGGATTAGGGTAGGCTAATGGATGATGAAGATCCTTAAACCCTTTTTAAGTCCTATAAAATTTATGAACTTTATCAAAAGAATTATTAACATCCTAATCGGGCGCGCTAACAATTCTTTGCTAGTTCCGACCGCGATTAGAGATTAGATTAATGATTATTTTGGTAAAGGCTAGATATGAACGGAGTTCCGTGTCGAGATAAGGGTTAAGAGTGGGATTCCTTTTCCCTCCAGAAACCCTAATCTACACGCATCACCGTCGTTCTAGTTTTAAATCTATTAATGGATAAAAAGGGTAAATTTTAATTAATTGTCCATAACTACTAAATCCTAGCGAACCCTACAAGCCTCCTTATTATATTAACTACATCTTTAAAATAATCTAGATCTATATTTTACATTCTTGTTTAACGTAGATCTAAAAACCATTTAACAAATTCTTTCTTCCTCCTCTCTTTTTCAACACATCTAAAGTAAGAGTAAAAGATTCAACGTTTCCCAGAGGACGACCCGTACTCATCTCGGTCTAGCTACACGCGACATCGTTATTGATTGCGGTTATTCTACAAACACTTTTTCACATCAATCAAATGGCGCCGCTGCCGGGGATACGTGCGTAATTTTTTATTTTTACTATTTGTGTTGAATTCTTATACGATCTATATCATAAATAAAACAAAACTGCAAATTGTATATTTAACTATTATTGTGTGAATTTTGCGAGAGAATCTGGAGTCACAGACTTGAGGATACAGAGATTCAGAGACATTTCTCTGGTAAGATTTAACCTCTTTCTCTCTCTTCTGAAATCCAATAAAATCTCTTTTCTGCTGGATTCTTTGCAAAATATCGCCGCTCAAAAATCTTTTTGCAAAGTTTTGTTATTGGTTTGTTATTTCATATTTTAATACGGATTTTTAAGGGGCAAGACCAAAATCCAAATTAGGTAGGGATTTCATCACCCTTCCTAAGCCCCACAAATCACAAACCAAGCATCTGCATCAACCCTTCATTAATTTAAAAAATATCTAGACCAGACACTAAGGACTGTCGCGCTCAATAAGGACAGAGGAAGGTCGTGGGTAATCTATCGCTTATCCGCATTACTTTTGTAGTGTTAGGCAAGTGTGTCAAAGGCTAGTGGTTTTTAATTAGGCCCACTGCTGTGGTTCCTTCCCACTTACCTGGCACTTACCTGGCTACAAGGGTAGTACAGAAGCGGTAGAGGATTTATCCTGCGGCTTGTCCTTTGGAAGTCTAGGAACGGCCTAGAGACTGACTTAGGTAACCTTAGTTTCAGGGTTGTTTGTGCATTTTTGTGTGATTTGTCTAAATCCGTCATTTTTCAAAACAAACCAATTATTTTCTCCCCTTTTTACCCTTCCCCCTTCTTCTCTTCTTATAATGGTGACCTAAACAGACGATCACTTGCCGAGCTTTGCTGTCCACAACCAGATATCTCTTGTTTTCGTAATCCCTTCGGTATACCGTCCGGCTCTTCCATGTCCTTAAGAGATCATATAGAATAAGCAGGAAGAAACAGTTGGCCACCTCAGTCTAAGTCTTATCAACCGTATCCTAATCCTATACCTGTTTCAGTTCATACCCAGAGTGAGGAAGCCCCTAGACGAATGTCCATTGCTGAGCACATAGCTAGGTCTAGAGGCCAAAGTTTCAACCCGAACCAATATCAACCATCACCACCACTGTCCAGAGAAGAGTTTGATATGCGGTTTGTGTTTATTGAAAATAGCCAGCCAACCAACCCATATCAATATTCTTCTTATCATAATATTGATCCTACTCCTACCCAAGTTCCGCAACCATTCTTTTCCTATCAATCCAATCCGACTTTTTCACCTACTCTAGATAGTTCTTCTAATCAGTCATTTGGGAGTATTAATTATCCACAGGAATTTCAATCTTATACTGAAACCCCTTATCAACCCAAGACTAGTCTGGAGCAGACATTAGAAAAATTTCTGGAACTGTCGAACCAAATTATGAAGGATTTGGGTAGCAAGACAGAACTGTACACCCTTCCTAATCAAACCTCCCCATTCCAAACTAAAATCCACAACTCCAGTTTCACAGATTCATCAAGTACACCAAATAGAATGACTGATAAGTTGTGTGACTTTGTAGTGTTTGATTTACCCGACTGTGAAGGGTCCATTTCAAGTGAAACCATACCCAACCATTGTGATCTCTACACCTCTACTCTTAAACCAAAACTGATTGAAAACAATACTTTTGAGGTGTTTGAGAATTTTAACCTTCACTTGAATGAGGTGATTAACGTTGGGGATATATTGATTGATGAACCCGAAATTTTGGATGATTTTGTCCCACCAATTCATCAAATCCTTTCACTTCCTTGTGGTCATCATCTTGAGCCTTTAATTCTTCCCGAACCCCAAATATGTCTTGAAGTTGATGATAATAGTATACCCGAAGATCAGACCGAAATACAGCCTCCATCTTCCACATCTGGTTCAGCAACACTCGAAACACCAATTTGTTTACCCATTTCACCTTCTACTTTCTTCGGTTCTTCTTCTGTTCCTATAGTTTCTGTGAGTTTTGATGAATCACAATCCGTTAATTCAAGTTGAATAATACCAGAAATTCAACTTGATATGGATATTTTTGAAAATGAGGTAGATGAGTTTTTCGAGTCCTCTACCTCAATAATTTTTGAATCAAGTAGGATAAATTCTGGCACAAAACTCTTTGACAGCAAAATGTTCAATCACACCATTGATAAAATTTTTGAAGAACTTTTACTGACGAACTTGAATTTTTAAGCAATATGGATTTTGTGATTAATCAATCTCCACCTATAGAGGTTGAACCGTCACCATTCCTTCTTCCTAATCATTCACATTCATCCCCATTCTTTCATTTCTCTAATTTCAAACCCTTTCCAGACCACCTCTTATCCCTTCCCCATTTTTTATTGACTCGATACAACACATTCTTCCACCAACCTAAACGCTAGACTGATAAAATCTTTGAATGGTTGGTGTTAACTTTTGGTCTTTGTAAAGTTTTACTTTGACCAAATGACTCACCCCCTCTTAAAATGCTTCGTATTGTCTAACTCATGTTTGAGGGGGGTATATTTTTTAGCTCTTGAACATAACTTTTGTCCTCAAATTTGTGAGCCAAAAATAAGTTTGGGGGAGGGTTTTCACTTTCATATATTTTTGCCCCAATTATTAATGTCCTCCCAAGCTTACAGGTTTTTGTGATCCAGCAGATAGCAACAGTGAGGACACTGTTGAAAACAAGTTTAAGGGAGGTTTGTGCCTATGTACGCATACTTTGCATTATACTATATTAAGAACAAATTTTTTTTTGATAATAAAAGAATAGAAAGTGAAAAATTACATCCAAAAGATAGGAATAGTTTAAGAAAACCAAGAAAATTAGAAGTTTTCTTAAACGAACTAGTAATAAGTAGTTATGAGCCGTTGTCCCGAGGGTTAGTAAGATGAAGGAAGTCACTAATCTGAGGATAAAAATAAGTCTGAAAAATAGTTTCTATTCTGGAAGCCAAACATTTGAATGTTGATACCCTACTATATGCACTTACACACGTCTTGAAACTCGGGATAGTAGAGGATACCTTGAAATGCTCTTGTCTAAAAGCCAAAGTATGAAGGAAATAAAAAATGAATGAAGAAAATATAAAAATGGTGAAAAGAAAAAAATGAACACTGGTTTTGTATCGCCAAGGCAGCAATAAAAAAAATATAGCGAGGGTGCTTCATCACCTAGTGCCTAAGGCCAACTGGTCTGGGGGTCACTGCTAAGCCTTAGGTGGTACAAGACGAGGAAAATATTACCACCTAATCAGCAAGCACATAAGTAATCGGTCGGTTAGTACCTCAAGAAGTATTAACGGTCGCATGAAAATGTGTGAGCAAATCTAAATATTCATTAAGTTAAAAAGTACTGAGGTAGATGGACAAGAGTATGATAGCTTGAATTGAATTCTCCGAATGTAGGAATGTCCATTACACACACGTAGGGGTATATGATCTATGTTTGGATGAAAGGTAGAAATGAAGAATAAAGACGATGTTTTATTGAGGGATGATGTGATTTCTAACATCTTTTCATGACTATTAAGATAGGGCTCATAACAACTGAAAAGCTAGTATAGTTGGAAACTCTTATTTTCAAAGTCTTTCATTTATGGTTCTTATCTTTATATGTAAATTTCACCATCTCTCTTTTATTATAGGATTTTGTGGGTGTAATCCGCTGAAAACCCTCAGGAGACAACACTCCTCCTACTAGGGACACCTAGAGGTTTAACGGCTTGTTGCACGTGCTCAGTGCAATCGTGTTTGCCTATGAAAGTGTGCTTAGTTTTCTCCCTTCTTTTCCTTCTCTTGAATAAACTAGTTTGCTCGGGACGATCAAAGATAAGTTTGGGGGTATTTGTTCAGTTGATAAAACTGCACATTTGTTATTACATTTTTCCTACTATTTCCATATTTAAAAAGGTCTTTATTATAATATATCATACATATGAGGGTTTATTTGTAAAAATACTATTTTCCATGTGTTGATATATTATAATTAGCATTTGGTAGGAAAATGTATGCAAATAATTTCATTGACCAAATCCTAGTAGAACAAAGTCTACTAAATATTATTTGAGTTGTTGTGCGGAACTTTTCCAAGTTGTGCAGAATTTTCCAAGACTAGAATCAAAGAATCAAGTTGTTGAAGAAGACTTGCCTAATTAAGGAGCAAAACATGGAGACCAAGTCTGGCAGCAATTACGAGAAGATTTCCAAATTCTGAAGGTTCCAAAGATCGCCAAATGTCACATCGAGATAACCCTAGATAAATGATCAAGGGCTCTGATTATCATGCCGCGGATCCGCGGCATGAGTCCCTTGATGCCGCGGATCCGCCGCAGTTATATGGAGTTGGAAGCTGAGGATTTTTAGGGAAGATCTTTGCTGCTTACTTCCTAATTTAGAAGCTTGAGTTCTGGCTTTGGAACTATAAAAAGGCACCGAGAGCCTCTTGGAAAATTTATCAAGTCGACGCGATCACGAAGTCCAAGACGGCTCACGCATCCAGACTGATCATCAACTGTTCGTCTACCTACCTCCTTGGAAGAGATCGAGAAGCAAACTAGTCTTTGTAATCATTTTCTAAGGGATCAAAGTGTAATGAATATTGTTGATTAATAAAGGTAGCGCTTTTTCTTATTCTATTTCTTCGTAGTTTAATTATACATTTTCTCTCCATCTCTTTTTCTCCCAACATGCACGAGTAATTCTCCGCTTGTTAGGGTTCGTAGGATTATGGTAGGCTAATGGATGATGAAGATCCTTAAAGCCTTTTTAAGTCCTATAAAGTTTATGAACTTTATCAAAAGAATTATTAACATCTTAATCGGGCGCGCTAACAATTCTTTGCTAGTTCCGACCGCGATTAGAGATTAGATTAATGATTGTTTTGGTAAAGGCTAGATATGAACGGAGTTCCGTGTCGAGATAAGGGTTAAGAGTGGGATTCCTTTTCCCTCCAGAAACCCTAATCTACACGCATCACCGTCGTTCTAGTTTTAAATCTATTAATGGATAAAAAGGGTAACTTTTAATTAATTGTCCATAACTACTAAATCCTAGCGAACTCTACAAGCCCCCTTATTATATTAACTACATCTTTAAAATAATCTAGATCTATATTTTACATTCTTGTTTAACGTAGATCTAGAAAACATTCCACAAAATTCTTATTTCTTTTTCTTTTTCAACACATCTAAAGTAAGAATAAAAGGTTCCATGTTTCCCTGAGGACGACCTGTACTCATCTCGGTCTAGCTACGCGCGACACCGTTCTGATTGCGGTTAACTACAAAACAAACACTTTTTCGTATCAATCAAATCCACCTCGGGAAAAGAGGAAGAACCGAAGACCTGTGAAAATATTCAGTTGCACAATCGTACGCTGCCCGAAAAGAATCTCGGGCCCGCGAATAGAAAAGATAAAGGAAAGGAAAAAGTCCCTGAGGATATCATCCTTGATGACCAAGCCGTCGAAGAACCGACTGCCAAGGACCCGCCAAAGAAAAGTAAGGTGGACTACAACGTTCTGGCACACTTGAGAAAACTACCTTCGCAGCTCAGCATTTTCGACGGCCTTCTGCTATCAAAAGAAGCAAGAGATTCTTTTATCAAGGCGTTACAAGAACCTGAACAGTTCCAAGCTTTCCTCGCTGAAGAAAAGATGAAGGACGAACTGGAAGAAGTGCACACAGCGGATATCACCTTCCCCTTTATGTCTCCTCCTTGGGACATGCGAGCTTAACCATCCCCTTTATGTCTCCGGATACTGTCATGATATCAAGATAGGCAAAATCCTGGTTGACAATGGGTATTCCGTCAATCTCCTCAACGTGAGAGTGTTGAAGGAAATCTGCATGAGCGTTCAGCACCTCGCTCGCGATAAAATCACCATCTCCAGATTTAACTCCCAGTCATCACGAACGCTTGGGTCTGTAATATTGACACTACGCTTTGTGTTGCTTATCACGGACATTAAGTTTCATGTCATTGACGCCAAGACATGCTACAATGCTTTGCTCGGCAGGCCTTGGTTACACGAGTACAACATTATCCCTTCTACACAACATCAGTGTATGAAGTATTTCAAGGATGGTCTCGAGTATACCGTAACAGGAGAGCTGAACCCGTTCTCCGTGAACAAAGTCCAAAAATACGAAGATGTGAAATACTTCTTACCAGATTTTGAGGACACAGAAAGATATCACAGACCAAAGAACAAAGCCATCACTACTATTCCGGTCTTCAGGAGTGATACCGAGGAGGAAGAAGAGATAACTTATTCAGGGCCGCCCCAATACAACAAGCCGGGACCGTCCATCCCTATGTTGATCTTCGGCAACGACTCGGAAGATGAAGTCAACGCTATATTTTCCGCTCGGCCGTCAATACAAGCCTTCGCTGGCGATAATCAGAATTTGCAAATTACCATAGTTCCACAAGAACATTACAAAGATATCGACGCACTTTAAACTTATAGTGTGCGGGAACTGCAAACATTCTACGTCCCTCCCAGGCGAAGAGATGAAAAGACGATCCTATTCTACCGATCCACGGAAACCAAAGTGGAGAAAGAAATTTGGCATGGTGCGGATTCTACACTTGACAGGATCCAGCCCATCCGTCTGCCTAGATATTACACGGAAGGCTTGAAAAGGCTATTGAAGCGCGAAGGGGTACCCTTCAGACAGACTACTTGACAAGCTCGATTCTACAACAGGATTTAGGACGTTTCCGGAACTCAGCGAAAGTTGCCCAACGGGAAAATGGAAATGGTCGGGCTTGGATATGTCCAATCCAAGAAACGGGAACGAGTATATGGTAGCTACGTCATACATGACTTCGATGAAGAAGGAGATGCCCTGTTAGAAGACGCCGACCCTGAACCAAAACGAGATCCTACCATCAAAATGCCGAGTCCGTCGTTCGAAGAACGGATGGACAAGCTAATAAGGGAAGCGGGTCAAAAGGTCCGGGGTGACCATAACCGTGAAATGGTCATTTACGAGAAAGCCAGGACGCAGCGCCTCCTTCAGCAGGCCATGGAGAATGACATTGCTCCCCGTCACCAGCCCGTCAAACAAAAGACCTGGCGCAGAGGCAAAAATAAATCGAAGAACGGAAAAAAACGTTCGACAGCAGCCAAGCGGGTCCAAGAAGCCACGCGAGCAAGAGTCGAGCGGCCGGGATCCGTCCCTTATAAAGAAGATGGGTCGGGAATATTCTTTTCCTCAAGACAAGACAAAGAAGATATTCGTTCTCGTCGTAAAGCATCAGATGATGACACTCCCGGAGTCTAAGCACCTGAGCAAGCCAACGAGGTCTCTCACCCAGACTATTGCTCCTATCACCGAGCGATAGGACATCCTCGCGAAGACTGCTTCACCTTCAAGAACTGGGTCGAAGACCAATATCAACAAGGCAGGTTCTCTCTATCCAGCAGCTGGAGGGTAAGCCCGCCACAAAAGCATGAGCCGAAAGTGACGCATATAGCAAGAGTAGAACCAGATCAACATCGATCTTGGAAACGACCTCGTAACTGCCACGTGATAACGCTGTCAGAAGAAGAGTCTGAGAAATACGGATGACCTCCCCTGGTGCTTCGAAAACGATGATTACGAGGTAATCTCAGCGCCAAAAGAGCTGGAAGATGGAATACATACTACTGTAGATAACCTCAAGAAAATTAATTTTGGGACGGCTAGTGACCCGCGGCCGACATTCTTCAGTGAGCTGTTGTCTGAAAAAAGGGTGGCTACGCTTAAGGACGTGCTCATGCAGCATAGAGACTGCTTCGCATGGAACTATTCAGAGATTGCTGTCCATAAATTGGCGATTTCTCCAGACGTCAAACCGATCAAACAAGCACCAAGAAGAATGCGGCTCGAGCTTGAAATGAGCATCAACGCCGAGGTCAAGAAGCTAATCGACTCCGGCTTCATCCAAGAGGTTCAATACCCCGACTGGATCGCCAACATTGTTCCAGCAATGAAGAAAAATGGGACGGTGCGCATATGTGTGGATTTTCGGGATCTCAACAGAGCTTGTCCAAAAGACGACTTTCCAGTACCAGTCACCGAACTGGGGATAGATAACACATCCACTCACGAAGTCTTCTCCTTCATGGACGACTCATCAGGATACAATCAGATAAAGATGCATCCTGAGGACCAAAAGCATACTGCTTTTCGGACCCCTTTAGGCATATTCTGCAACAAGGTGATGCCGTTCGGTCTAAAGAACGCCGGTGCCACCTATCAGAGGGCCGTGACGAGGATTTTCGATGACCTCATACATGAAATCGTCGAATGCTATATCGACCACCTCGTAGTTAAAAGCAAATCATACGAGGAACATCTAAAGCATCTGAAGATCGTCTTCTAGCGCCTTCGGAAATACAACTTGAAGATGAACCCTCTCAAATGCGCGTTCGGAGTTTCCTCAGGCAAGTTCCTAGGATTCTTCATCCGACACCGAGGCATCGAAATTGACCCGTCGAAGATCAAGGCGATCATGGAAATGCCTCCGCCAAGGAATCTTAAGCAACTGTGGTCTCTCCAAGGAAAGCTCGCGTATATCCGCCGATTTATAGCCAATCTCTCCGGCAAGTGCCGCCCTTACAGTCACTTGATGAAGAAGGGAACTCCGTTCATCTGGGATCATAAATGCCAAGGCGCACTGGACGAAATTAAGAAATACCTACAGAATCCGCCGGTGCTAGCCGCTCCCGTTAAAGGAAAACCTCTCGTATTGTACACAACAGCCCTCGAAGGTTCTCTTTGCGCATTATGGGCACAAGAGAATGACCAAGGAAAGGAGAGAGCCCTTTATTATCTGAGTCGAGTTCTACTGGGGGAAGAAAGCAATTATTCTCCCATCGAAAAACACTGCCTGGCATTGATCTTCGCGATAACGAAGCTCAGACACTATGCATTAGCACATGAGGTCCATCTCGTATCAAAGGTAGATCCTCTCAAATACTTGATGTCGAAGGCCATATTAACAGGGCGGCTCGCTAAATGGACCCTGCTCTTGATGGAATTCTCGATAACTTATCGGCCTCTTAAGGCAGTGAAAGGCCAGGCCATCGCCGACTTCCTCGCCGAGCATCTAATACCTGCCGAATCTCCCTTGAACTGAGAATTGCCAGACGAACACGCGTTTGACACGATCGCTGGGGAGAGAAAGGAAAATGATACCCGATGGGAACTCTACTTTGATGAGCGTCTTTCATGTAGAAGCGCAAACAAATCACCCCCATAATCAAATCTGGGGTAGGCCTCAATCTTCATGACTCCACAAGAAGGGATAATGTGCTTTGCCTTCTCTTTAACAGAGCCGAGGACGAACAATGAAGCTGAATATGAAGCTTCGATGGCAGGTCTCGAGATCGCTATCAACATGGGAATTGAAAACCTCATCATATACGGAGACTCCCAACTGGTCATTAGTCAAGTAAACGGTGACTATTAAACGTGCAAGCTAGTGTTGGTGAAGTACGGCGAGAGAGTACAACAACTGCTAACTCAAATTCCTTCCTACACATTGGAAAGCATACCGCGTGCAGAGAATAGCAAGGCAGATGCGTTAGCCAAGCTCGCTAAAGAACTGGCTGACGACAGCCTCGATGACATGAGGATCATTGTGCAAAACCGTCGGATTCTTGCATCGGCAGAAATATCTCCAGAGTCGTCCGAGGAGAAGGGAGCGACCGAGCAAACGACTCTACAAATAAAAGAACAGGAAAAGGCTATAGATTGGAGAGAAATCTTTATAGACTACTTCAAATCCCGTCGAACCCCTAAAGATGCGTCCTCAAGACATCAGCTTATGAAACGAGCCCTGTCTTTTGCCTTCGTCAATGATACTCTGTATAAGAGATCATTTGATTCTCTATGGCTAAGATGCCTGGGACATGAAGAAGCAAAGAGAGTCATCCAAGAAACTCATGACAGACTCTGCGGTTCTCACCAAGCCGGGCCGAAGATGAAGCTGAAGATCAAATGGATGGGTTATTATTGGCCCACGATGATCCAAGACTGCTTAGAATACAAAAAGCAATGTCACTCATGCCAGATTCATGGAGACTAATCCATCAGCATCCAAATCCACTGCATCCAACAGTGGCTAGCTGGCCGTTTGAAATGTGGGGAACTGACATAATCGGCACCATCGAACCGGTATCGTCCAGAGGACATCGGTTCATTTTGGCGACAACTGATTACTTCTCAAAGTGGGCAGAAGCAGTACTGCTGAAGGAAGTGAAGACGGAGAATATCCTCCATTTCTTCAAGTCGCACATCATTTATCGGTTTGGAACTCCACGACGGATCATCTCCGATAACGGGCCAGCCTACAGAAGCCACAAGATCAGCCTCTTCACACAACAGCATAACATAGACTGGAGATACTCTTCGGTCTATAATCCCCGAGCTAACGGTCTAGTTGAGGCTTTCAACAAGACATTGACAAAGATCGTGAAAAAGACGGTGTCTCGAAATAAGAAGGACTGGCACGAGAGACTACATGAAGCTCTCTGGGCATATCGAACTACGTTCAAAACAGCCACAACCACAACGCCGTATGAATTGGTATTCGGCACAGAAGCAGTACTCCCCCTTGAGATAGAGTTATCCTCTCTACGAGTGGCTGTTCATTACGAGCTAACAGACGAAGAAAATTTTCACCTTCGGCTTAAGGAACTCGATGTCCTTGATGAAACCCGCCTCATAGTGCAACAAAATCTGGAGGCTTCTAAAGCAAAGATGACGCGCTCATATGAAAAATTGACTGGGCCGAGAATGTTCCGCCAAGGCGAACTAGTGCTAGTGGTCAAAAGACCTATGATCCCTAATCGCGCCAAGCGGGGGAAATTCGAGCCGAATTATGAAGGCCCGTATATCATAGACAAAGTTTACCAGGGTGGAGCATATCTACTCATGGACATGCATGGTGAAAGACCTTTCAGTCCAATAAACGGTCGCTTCCTAAAGAAATACTACGTCTAACGAGTCACGGCCTAGGTCAACGATAGATGACGACGCCTACATCCGCTCGCTATCTTCCTACGCCCAAACTCTATAAGTAGTAGGCCGGTTTATGGACCACTATGTCCTAAAGCTGGCGTTGGACCGAAATGTTCTTAAACTAACAATGGACCACTATGTCCTAAAACTGGCGTCGGAACGAAACGTCCTTAAACTAACGATGGACCACTATGTCCTAAAACTAGCTGCTAACCGAGACGTCAATAAACTACTGTAGACTGCAGCATCCCAAGGCTGACACAAAAAAAGAGAATAAAAAAAAGAAAGAGAAAGAGAAAGAAAAAGAAAACGGTATGTCCATAAGCAAAATGGGCACAGATGAAAAGCTGAAAGGGCTCCGTGAGTAAAAACAGCAGGGCTACCGGCGAGTTTTTGTGAAAAACCGAAAGGGCGCAACCTCGTTAAAAGACACTTGCAAGGTCCTCTCGACCTTGTGAGGAGAAACCACCTGCGTGAGATCCTTACGACTCACAAGGGAGCAGGGATCCCCACAATTCCTAAGGAGAAATTACACTTACGAGATCCTCACGACTCGTAAGGAGAACCTTCTTATAAGACCCTCACGGCTCTTAAGATTCAAAAGTCTTAAGCTACAGGGATCTAAACCTGTTCTTAAGCGACCACCACAACCTGCAATGCTGCCTTACAAGCGGCTCAATGCTGACCCTTGTATACAATCCATGGGCGCGAATAAATATTTCCCTAACAAAGTCCCATCCGTGATTAGGGATATGTCTACACGGTGAACAACCCTTGTAAGTCCTCTCGACTTAGAAGGAGAAAATACTCTTATAAGATACTTACGACTTACGAGAAGCCACACACTTAGGAGTCCTCACGATTCCTAAGGAGAAAACGCACCTACGAGATCCTCACGACTCGCAGGGAGAAATACCTTTATGAGACCCTTACGGCTCATGAAGTCAAAAGCCTCAGTCGACAGGATCCTAATCCTGTTCGCTAAGCCTCCTTTTTTCGACATCGACAGAGGCAAATGATGATTCTCTCCTGGCAATATCCCAGTTGTAGCGGTGTTGATGCCGAAATCGGTGTCTAATTCCAAACTCGCAGCAAAAAGCTAGCGAGCCACACATGCATACGAAATAGCCGGAATGGTGGGGCAACTTGCAACAAAAGCAGCAAGTAAAAATATATGCATGCAAAATAACCGAAATGATTGGGCAAATCGCAATAAAAAGCAGCGAGTAAAAATAAAACAAATAGCCGAAATGATTGGGCACCGCGAAAAATAACCGAAATGATTGGGCAATCACGATTTTCGCGATATAAAAGCTGGAATGATAGAGCATCACGGAAAGAAATAAAAAAATTTTGGAAGAATGAAATTTTTACCCTACAGGTGATATCACACAGATCCCTGCATACAATCTAGGGACATAAAAAAAGAGGGAATCACACCTTCCCTTCCCAGGCTCCATCAGAAGAAGAAGCCAAATCTCAACGGTTCACTGACAGCCTGGAGACCATCTCAACATGCGTCTCATTACAACAGACGCAACATCAAGCAAAGCGGAAACGCGGCAATTTCTAGTTCCATGACTCGGCGGTGCACAGATGACCGAGAATCAAACCCAACTCCGTGAAATGCGGATAAAGTCAACCCTTCCTGGTCATGTGGAATGCGGCTTATATCAATCCTAACCCCGTGGGAAATGTACAGAGCGGATCTTGGTCCTCGCAGAACACGGCTATAACCACGTGGGAAGCATCCAGAGCGAAGCCTGGTCCTCACAGAACATAGCTATGACCCCGTGGGAAGCATCCAGAGCAAAATTCCTGGTCACGTGGAAGGCGGCTTATGTCAATCCTGACCCCATGAGAAACGTCCAGAGCGGAGCCTGGTCCTCGCAGAACACGGCTATGACCCCGTGGGAAGCATCCAGTGCAAAATTCCTGGTCACGTGGAATGCGACTTATGTCAATCCTGACCCCGTGGGAAACGTTCAGAGCGGAGCCTGGTCCTCGCAGAACATGGCTATGACACCGTGGGAAGCATCCAGAGCAAAATTCCTGGTCACATGGAACGCGGCTTATGTCAATCCTGACCCCGTAGGAAACGTCCAGAGCGGAGCCTGGTCCTCGCAGAACACGGCTATGACCCTGTGGGAAGCATCCAGAGCAAAATTCCTGGTCATATGGAACGCGGCTTATATCAATCCTGACCCCGTGGGAAACGTCCAGAGCGGATCCTGGTCCTCGTAGAACACGGCTCTGACCCCATGGAAAGCATCCAGAGCGGAGCCTGGTCCTAACAGAACACGGCTATGACCCCGTGGGAAGCATCCAGAGCAAAATTCCTGATCACGTGGAACGCAGCTTATGTCAATCATCACCCCATGGGAAACATCCAGAGCGGAGCCTGGTCCTCGCAGAACACGGCTATGACCCCGTAGGAAGCATCCAGAGCAAAATTCCTGGTTACGTGGAACGCGGCTTATGTCAATCCTGCCCCCGTGGGAAAAGTCCAGAGCGGAGCCTGGTCCTCGCAGAACACGGCTATGACCCCGTGGGAAGCATCCAGAGCAAAATTCCTAGTCATGTGGTACGCGGCTTATGTCAATCCTGACCCCGTGGGAAATGTCCAGAGCAGAGCCTGGTCCTCAAAGAACATGGATATGACCCCGTGGGAAGCATCCAGAGCAAAATTCCTGGTCACGTGGAACGCGGCTTATGTCAATCCTGACCCCATGGGAAACGTCCAGAGCGGAGCCTGGTCCTTGCAGAACACCGCCATGACCCCATGGGAAGCATCCAGAGTAAAATTCCTAGTCACGTGGAACGCGGCTTATATCAATCCTGACCCCGTGGGAAACGTCCAGAGCGGAGCCTGGTCCTCGCAGAACACGGCTATGACCTCGTGGGAAGCATCCAGAGCAAAATTCCTGGTCACGTGGAACGCGGCTTATGTCAATCCTGACCCCGTGGGAAACGTCTAGAGTGGAGCCTGATCCTCACAGAACACGGCTATGACCCCATGGGAAGCATCCAGAGCAAAACTTCTAGTCACGTGGAATGCGGCTTATGTCAATCCTGACCCCGTGGGAAGCATCCCGAGCGGAGCCTGGTCCTCGCAGAACACGGCTATAACCCCGTGGGAAGCATCAAGAGCAAAATTCCTGGTCACGTGGAACGCTGCTTATGTCATTCCTGACCCCGTGGGAAACGTTCAGAGCGGATCTTGGTCCTTGCAGAACACGGATATGACCCCATGGGAAGCATCCAGAGCGAAGCCTGGTCCTTGCATAATATGGCTTTGACCCCATGGGAAGCATCCAGAGCGGAGCCTGATCCTCGCAGAACACGGCTATGACTTCATGGGAAGCATCCAGAGCAAATTCCTGGTCACATGGAACGCGGCTTATGTCAATCTTGACCCCGTGTGAAACGTCCAAAGCGGAGCTTGGTCCTCGCAGAACACGGCTATGACCCCGTGGGAAGTATCTAGAGCAAATCTTGGTCCCGTAGAACACGGCTAAAGTCAATCTTGACCAGTGGGAAATGCCCAGAGCAACTCCTGACTCCGTGAAATGCGGATAATAGCAACACCATCAATCACTTACGGGTCCTCTCGACCCGTAAGGAAGAAAACTCTCTTGTAAGATCCTTACGACTTATAAGAGAAAACTCACTTAAGAATCCTCACGATTCCTAAGGAGAAAATACACCTACGAGATCCTCTCGACTCGTAGGGAGAAAAGTCTTTATGAGACCCTTACGACTCATGAAATTGAAAAGTTTTAGGTAGCAGATCTGAACCTGCTTTCTAAGCCATCGCTACCTCTCAAAGAGTTCAAGATGGAATGCTCTCTATCATCTACAGGATACACTTGCTTAAAGTAACAGACCAACAACAAAGAAAAAGAGAAGAAAGCGACAGTTAGGAGAATGTTTGACTCGCATTCAGTTAAGCATTCAAGGCATACCTATTCATCCATGTGCGGAAAAGGTTTGATGTATAAAATAAACACATAGAAATGAAAAAGGCTTGCTATTCATACTTCAGAAAATTCCTACATTGAGGAAACCAACAAATAAAAACATAATTGGAATGTTTACAAAGGCACGACATCAAATCTAGGGCATGGATTGAGAAACTCAAAAGTGAGGCCATCTAAAATGTTCCAGGCCTTTCAACCATCCTAGTATGCTTCCTCTCACGATCACAAGCGTCGCGGTCCTCACTGATGTCCTCCACCCTCCGATAGGCAGCGAGTATTGCCGCCTGTTGAAAAGCCTGATGCAGAAGATCAACAAGATTGTTGCGCCTTTTATTTGAGATTAGGCCCATCAGATACACCGAATGCACCTTGTCTTCGGCGTCATCCAATGCCTTAAGCGGCATGCCGGCACAGAATAGAGGAAGTGCTCCCCAGATCGCTCCCACAATAAGCTTCAAGAGAGAGGAACGTCAAGAAAGCAGTCGACTATTGTATGCATCATAGCGACCCATGATTTCGGCACACTGGGCATTTGTGAATTCTCGGTTTTGAGAAAGACCGAGTACGCGAATGTTTCCATAAGAGATAATCTCATCAAGGTCATATATATGAGCGTCCATAACTCCTGAAAAAGAAAATCAGAAAGAGTTAGCGGACAGACTGATTAAGATAATTCTTATTAAAAACAGGCACAGGGATTTAAACGACTACTTGATATCCCCATGGAAAAAACAAATTCTAATTACGACACCTAACAAATTCGAATTTGCGAGAAATCCTCAAAAAGGAATCTCATTTAATGAGCGACCCCTCGGGTCAAGGAGTTAAACTCCTCGAGAGCAATGCTCTGCAGACAGGAATGACACCTGTCAAAGTCAATTATGAGGGAAATTTAAAGAAATTCCCCGAGAATGCTAAGAGCCTTGCTCTGAAAAAAAATGATGATGAAAGAATCCATCAGAAAAATTAAAATCAATTTTTTATGAATTAAAAATTCTGAGATCTTCAAGATCTATGAACAAACTCTAAGAGTTCTTCATTAGCAAAGCTCTGTTCATTCATGGGCTAAGAAACCTCAGGAAAGATCTCCTTAGATCTATGGGTTCAAGAGAGCAAAGCTCTGGTAATGAAACCCTAAAAGGGCTTTCTTTAGATCAAAGATCTATGGAGAGCAAGGCTCTGTTAACGGGTGAAACCCTAATTTCTTAAAATGATCTTTTAAAAGATTTAATCTTTACCTAGATTTTAGCAGAGTTTTGACTCTTGAAAAGTTCTTAAGCAGAAGAGCTGTGCTCTGAATAAAAATTCTCAAAGGAAGAAGATGAACAGAATCATCTAAAGGACCAAAAAACTTATTTATAGGCATTGAAATGTCTTTTCAACTTCTAAGTTGATCCAAGGGCACAGATGCTGCCACCGCTGCACTCACATGTGGGCCACGTGAGCACAACGGTGGGGAGGCATTTGTTTCCCCAATTAGAGCAAAGCTGTGATTGAACTTTAAATTTCAAATTGAAGCAACGCTTCAGATGCAGCGCCAAGTGCGCTACGCCCTAAGCAGCGCACCATGTGTGCGCTGCGCTCTAAGCCGCGCACCACGTATCAAACATTGGTGCGCTAGCGCAGGGTGCGCTGCGCTCCGAGCAGCGCACCACGTGTAAGACACAGGTGCGCTGCGCTCTAAGCAGCGAACCACGCGCAAAGCACGGGTGCGCTAGCGCTGGAATTAAAAACTCCCCACCGTTAGATCAAAGTTCTAATAATAATGATAAATCAATAATTAATCAGAATTAAATTCTGTTAAGGAAAAAAATCCTCAAAATCTTCTAAATAATAAGATTGTGCTCTGTAAATCAGAGCACCGTTGGATCAATGATCCAATGATAAATAAAAATTACCAAAAGACAGAATAAATTCTGTAAGGAAAGATTTTCTAATCTTGTTAAAAAGAAGAAGATTGCCTTCTGTAAAACAGAAGCCCTATGATCAAAGATCCAATGGTGGAGAAACATACCCAAATCAATCAGAGAAAGATCTCTTTAACTGATTCAACAAATCAGCTTGCCCTATATAAAGGTCCCTAGACTTCAAGTCTTGCATAGAGAACCCCCCCCCCCAAACTTTGAGAAACTCAAAGATAAAGAGCAAGCTCTTGCAAGAAGATTTTTATTTAAGATAAAAATGATGATGATGAACACAGAGATGAAATCATCTCATGATTAAGAAAGAAGAATTCATTTCTTTAAACAGATCATAGATCTACAAGACAAAAAGTCTTTCACAGAGAGATCAAAAGATCTCATCATAAAATAAAAGAAGAACATAATTCTTCTCACAGATCATGGATCTATAAAGGCAAAGCCTTTCATCAACATAAGAGATTGGAAATATCTCCTGCAAAAATAAGAACTGTTGTTCTTAGATCTTGAGACAAAGTCTCTTTTCAAAGGACATAAATTTGTTTTCCAGATCATAAAATTGATCAAATGCGCTTTGCACTCTTGAACTGCGCTTTGCGCACTTGAACTGTGCTTTGCGCTCTTGAACTGCGCTTCTGCGCTCTCTGAACTGGTGCTCAGCGCCAAATGCGCCACGTGTCAATCACGTAGGCGCCAATTAACAACTTGCGCTTTGCGCTTCTGAAATAGCGCACTGCACTCATGTGCTGGCACTCAGCGCCAAGCGCACCACGTGTCACTCACGTGTGCGCCACTAAACTGAAAGCGCAATGTGCTTATGGATTAGCGCTCAGCGCTCATAAACTAGCATCATGCGCTCATCATCTGGCGCCTAGCGCTGAGTGCGACACGTGTCCCTTACATGTGCGCTTCTTGGCAGAAGCGCACTGCGCTTTTTGATTGGTGCAATGCGCCCAGCGCGCCACGTATTGCGTTGATAGAACATAAATTGTTCTCTAATAAGCCAGAGCTCTGATGAATGCTCATCATTCAATACAAGACAAAAAACAATGTCAAGATATAATGCTCAACATTGTTAAAAGGGTCAAGCCCAAATAAAGGCTCAACAGCCCAAAATAAAATGTTAAACATTATACCCTGATTGGACTTAGCCCAATATTGGCCATAAGTCCTCAACCCATATTAATTAAGCTCATCTGCTCATAAATATTTTAACAGATCTTAGCCTCAAATTGGACTACAGATCTTTCAACCAACTCACGTCGGTTCGAGGGTACATCTCTTTACTCCTCTGATATTTATCGTTGTAATCCTTCAACGTCTTCACAGAGGTGACGGGTCCCATCAACCAAACATTCTACGGACTGTGGGGTCCTTTAAAACCCATGGACTATGATGTCCTTAATCTTGACTGTGAGGTCTTTACACTCACGGACTATGATGTCCTTAACCTTGACTGTGATGTCTTTAAACTCACGGACTATGATGTCCTTAACCTTGGACCGTAATGTCCTTAAACTAATCGATCGCAATATCCCTAAACTAAACAATAGAGCCCAATTGCTCTCTTGTTGGATCTAAACGATCCTGTTAAGTTGATCTTAGTCTAAAAATTGGACTAACGTATCCTTAACAAACGTTTAAGTTGATCTTAGTCTCAAATGAGACTACCGTATTCTTAAACCCAACCCCCAAACCCAAATCTAAGAAGATACGGATTTGGACTAATCCACGCCCTACGGGCGACAACATAAATTAGTCTCCGTATACAATCCACGAGCAACCAAAAACAAAACAAACACCCACGACATGAAGTGATCATCTGGAGAAGGAGAAAATGGTTACCGCGATGCAATAACGTAATTAACTGCATGGGCTTGCGCCTGTAGGGAAGAGCGTCCCCACAATCAAAAAACCCTCAAATGAGGGGGAATTTGACGAAGTCTGCTATATCGGCCGCATCCATTTAAACCTTCGATACATGGTGCCATAAATCAACTTGGCATCTTCGGAGAGGTGGACGGATAGCACCAATTAGCATCTGCCCCCAAATTCAGGCAAGACGTTTGTCTTCCCGTGTCTTCGGCGGTGAACACCAATCCTACACCCTAGACCCCTACGAGAGCGGCAAGCGACCCTACCAATTCTAGAGTTAGGAGATCCGGTCTCGACTTCTCGAAATGGTATCCCACTGGACTCTAGAACCCGGTCACTTTTGCTCCCCAACTTGGGTGTATCATAATGCGGAAAAGTAAATAATATACATCGAAGGAAACATCATCCTCAACCCGGATGTACCCCAATAAAGAATATTACATACAAATAAATTTTACATGAATGAAAAGAAAACTCTTATCTCACATAAAACCCCTGGCCATTCATCACAACGATCCTATACTTCATTTCACAGCAATATATAACATCTCATGTCAATACATGCAAATAAACTAGGCGATGTTAACCATTTGATCAATCGATCAATGACCCAAAAATCCACAGAGAAGTTCAACACCTGAGCAATATTAAAATTACCCAGAAGCATGCCACAGTACCTATGGACCAACCGTAGAAGGGCCGACCCGAGCCTCACAAACGGTGCCGCGGAACCCCCGCCAAAACCAGGTTTCTGCCACGGTTCCACGGTCATTTAATCGAGTTAGGGTATTGTTCTTCTAAAGGGTCCATAGAATTATCTGTATGATTTTCTGAATATTTTTAATGTGAAAAATTCCAACATTTTGAAAAATTTCTAGAGAATGGTTTTTTCGGGCAATCGATGTTCGTTCGAAGTGTTTTAACGTCGTCTAGGTTTCTCTAATATCCTAGCTTAGCTCTGATACCAAGTTAGGATTCCTTAGCACCTTGAGTAGGGTTTGCTAGCAACACACATGCTACAATTAAATAAATTTGGGTGCTAAGTAATCTCAATCTAGGATCAAACTAGAAGTTTAGAGTAACAAAAATAGTATCTCATACTAAAACAAGAGTCTAACACTAAGTGAAAGTAAATACAACCTTTGTAGACCTCCTTGCTGGACTCCTTGGTTCAACTCGGTGTTTGGACGGGTCCGCTTGAGTCCTTCTTTGTCCACGATGATCCACCACGGAGTACCTTGGCTCAAGCTTCTTGCTTCACTAGAACAAGTAGAAGTGATGCAAAACAACCTAAACTAGTAGGCTAAACTAGTGTAGATTGGTGATGTGGGTTTGGATCTCACTTAAAAAAAATTTCTTTTTATCTCCTTCACTCACTTATGAAGAGGTAGTAAGGTTTGAGGAAGAAGAAGAAGAAAGAGGCTAAGCAAGCTCAAGATAATTCTTATGCCAAATAATAAAATGAAAAAATGAATATATGAGAGAGGGTCACACTCACTCATAACCAAGGTTAGAAAATATCTAGATATTTTGTTATTTGGTTAAAGAATAAGTGTAGGGATTAAATCATGGTTAAGTGTAGAGACTAAACCATGGTTTAAGTGTAGTAATCAAACCATGGTTCAAGTCAAAGTCAACAATGGAAGTGTGTAGAAACAAAGCAACCTTGATATAATCCTAATTAATTATTTAATCAATAATCAAAATAAATAAATATCCAAACCTTGTGAGTCTTGCATAGCCAATTCCAATGTATCATCACCATGACACATGTATGCATGCATGTGTGCATTCATATCAACATATGTACATACATACATTCATGCATACAATAAAGAAAAAATTATAAGTGAAAAGACTAATGGTCATTAATATTAAATCAACAATTGATTTAATATACCGGTCATATCACATACGACCCGACCAAAAGATAACGCCAGATTATAATGCGGTATCTCATACAGTCATTTAATCAGGCATCCGCGCATATCACCGTATGCACCCCACATCATTTCGCCTGAGCTAGGTAACCCCTTTGTAGGACTCTAAGACTTGTCAATACACCGGCAGTAGGCGATGATCATATCAAACACCCACAAGCCACAAGCGGTCAGCTAAACGTAACGGCCACCCGGGTATTGAGCGTGCAGAAGAAAAACAAGTGAACCTATCAAAACTCCTGTCGAGCCAACCGGTAACACTTACCGTACAGTCCGGTCTTTCCGTCAGATATGCTGCATATCGAGTCTAGGGATGGCATCGTCGACCCCAATAACTCAGCAAGTTATGTTGATGTATGGCCTATAACAGTTCGAGAAACTACCGATAACACTTATCAGTAAATCTCATCAGCCCTGACCAGGGACTTGCTGATATAGCCAATCAAGCACAGCGCAACATCAACCCCCAATACTAGGAGAGACGAAACCCCTCCTATTGCTAATTACCTCCACATCTCGGGACTGTACCCAAAAGCCACCTATTTGCATGACTCAGTAGAGCCATAGTAGGGTGGAAATCAAAGCATAGTGGGAGAACACATGAGACTCTATGACGATCTCGGGTCTACAGACTAACCTGTACCAGTGTCACCTGAGAAATGCTATCCGATGATAGATATAATACCATATAGGAGTTCTCGGCGAGTCCGTCCGGTGTACCTAGTTTCCACCGAGCACCCGTATACAATCTCGGTGTCAAACACCAATGGATGTGGGATCATCCACCGCCCATCTCATGGGTCCAGTATTATATACGCTAGTCTACTCTGCAATATCGATGCCCTGTCTCGATACACCAACGACTAGGGACATTTCAGGATATGCTTATAAACTACATATGTCCCACTTGTATGATCTGCATCGCAATCACAGTAGTCAAGCAAATATCCTGAGGGCTTTATCAACATGTAAAAATGAATAAAAGCATGATCAAGTGAACATGTCAGATAAAGAGTAACTAGATAGCATACAATCGTGTCGAGCAAGAAAGTCCTCTGAATATATATATATATATATATATATATATATATATATATATATATATATATATATACACACACATCCACTATTAAATAATGGCCTCTAGGGCATACATATATCCAACAATGAGGGCATTGGACAAGGAGATCTTTAAACCGTTCAAAACATTTCTAAAAGGGTTCATTGGGAAGTTGTGCAAATTGGTTAATCTCGCTCCTAATGCGGGCAGTCTTATGATTAGGCTAAAATTTTTTAGGAATGCTTTAATAAATTCATCGCAATTGGTTATAGAATGTGAGGATGTGCTATAAAGCTATTTCTCTGCGAGATCGCATAAAATAAAATGGAGAAGACGTAATCGAATAGCATCTCTTAAAAGTTGGGTGGTGCTCATCATTGCACATACGTTTTCAAATTTGGTTATAAAAATGTATGCATCTTAAGATTTAATCCCGTGAAATTTGGGCAACAAGTTGATGAAGTAGGGTTTAATTTCGAAATTATCCCCATTGGTTGGTGGAAGGGACAGACATCTAGGAAGGGGTCCGCGTACGGGGTAGCATCGGTCTTAAAGAGCGATGCGTGGTGGATTTTGAATTTGTGCACCTACGAGTGGTGGTAATGTCGTATTGTTAAAACCCGGTGGAGATCCGTCCACCTCGGGAGATGTGGGAGGTAGAGGAGAACAAGAAGGTGAATAAGTATCGACTTCGGATTCGACAGCAAAAACGCGGACTAAACGGGCACTAGAATCCTGTGTCCCGTCGATCATGCACTAAGCAGGTTTAGTGCACGTGGCAGCGTGTGATACGTATGAGAACGGATTTTAAAAGGCTTTGTTTTGACAAAAGTGTGACGGACACAAGGCTTGACTCAACCAATCACAAGATGCAAAATCAGTCCCTAAAGTTAGGGTCACCTAGGTCAAGTCATTAAACCGCTCCTAGATTTCCAATGGAAAAGACGTAGGATCAATTCTCTATCACCTCCGTATCAATCTTGCAGCCAAGTAAGTACCAGGTAAGTAGGAGATATCCTCCATACGAATCGCCAAAATAGCGGGCCTAATTAAGTAACCATTTTTCTTAGTCATACTTGCCTAAGACACCACAAGAGAAATGCGGATAAGCAATAAATTACTCACGACCCTCCTTTGTTATAATTGAGCGCGAATGTGCTTAGAGCTTTGGTCTAAATATTTTTTATTAATGTACGGTGATAGTATGCTCGTTTTTTATTTGTGGGGTCTAGGAAGGGTGATGAAATCCCCACCTAATCTAAATTTGGGTTTATTGCCTCTTAATGTCCGGTTTAAATATGCAAAAAAAACCGAAATAAAAAATACGCAAAAAGATTTTTAGCGGCGCTATTTGCAAGGAATCCTGCAGGTAAAAATAATTTATTGGAGTTTTAGAGGAGAGGGGAAGACAATAGGAGAATACCAGAGAGATTTGAGGGCCCAACTCCTTACTATGGTCGCGCTTCCGCCGCCAAAAGCACCTTTCAGCCGTGGTTCCTCCGTAGTTTGATGAGTTCTTCTCTTCAAACTTCTTCAGAGCACTCCAATGCTCCTCTAGTCCAATTTGAAAGTCTCTGAATCTCTGTTGGCTTACTCTAATTACTCCAGATTTTTAGGCAAAACCGCATAAGAATCGTTAAAAATACAAAATTCGGTTTGGGTTCTCTTTTATTTTATGTTTTTTGGTTTTTATTAGAAATCAATCTGAATAACTAGAAAAATAATTACGACCGTTTTCCCGGCAACGGAGCCATTTGATTGATGCGAAAAGTTGTGTTGTGTGTTGTAAATAACCGCAATCATGACAGTGTCGTAAATAGCTAGCCGCGATGAATACGGGTCGTCCACAGGAAAACGGTGAACTGTTTTTCTTGTTTTAGACGAGTTGATAGAAGAAAGGTGGGATTGTTGTCGTTTTATTCTAGAAAGGTTTTTAAAGTTTATAAAAGAAGGGCTTGTAGGGTTTATAGGATTTAGTGGTTAATGGATGGAGTTTTAAAATTAATTCTTTTTATCTTTTAATTATTTAATACTAGAATGATAGCGATGAATGTGAATTAGGGTTCTTAGAGAGAACTAGGGTTTCCCTCCACCGACCCTTGTCCTTCCATTTATCTCTATTATCTCAAGCCCTTAACAAAATTATTATTAACGATTCTCAAATCGTGGTCGTGACTGTCATGAATTGATAGTGCGCCCGATAAGAGGGTTAATATTCACTTTGCTAAAATTTATAAAAATTAAAATTTTAAAAAGAATTTAAGTTATAATTTTCATCCATTATTCTATCTTATCCTACAAACCCTAACAAGTAAGAATTTACTCGCTCGTGGATATTAGCATAGTAAAAGAGATGTGGAAGATGAATGAAACCATAATTAAAAATTAAAAGTGCAAAAAATAATTGCGAAATATAATGCGGAAAGTAATGTGGAAATTAAAGTGCAGAAAATAAATGCGAAAAGTAAATGTGGAAAGAATTAAAATAAAAAATTACCTTTTATTGATCAACTATTACATTACAAAATTTCTTCCTGAAAAAGTAGATTACAAAAACCTTAGTTTTGCTCCTAGATCATTCTCTTGAATTGAAATTTTGAATTGAATGTTGAATTCTTGAATATTTTTGATAGAAAGCTCTCGGTCCTTTATATAGTCTCTAGAATTAGAAACCCCAGCTGCCATATTGAAGTATGTAAAATTATGATCAAGACCCTGAAATTTTAGATCCTACAGCTGGCATCAGATCGCGGTTCCGCCGCATATCCCTTATCTTGACCGTGGATCCGCCGCCTTCTGGTGAGTTTGCGCTTCGAGATTTCTCGTGGCTTCTTCTCTCGATATTTGGAGATCCTTGTGATAAAAATATTCTAAAAATATTGCGCTTAGCCTCTGTCGCTGCGAGATTCTTCAATTTGCTCCTAATATTCAGTAGATTTGGTTTGATACTTCGATTTTCTTTGGATCTTTTATTTGGATTCCGGACCTGAGCTAATCTTATTATAATCCCTGCACAATATCTTAAATCATCTTGTTAGTAGTATTTTTTTTATTTGAGATATTATTCTATCTAACTATATGATATGATATCTTAAGAATATTGGGTAGGAATATTTGATATGATATGCATATTTTAATATGAATATTTTATTTAAATATTATATGCATATATTTTCCCTAATTATATTAATTATAAATGAAGAAACATATGATAATAATATTTTTACAAATAAACTCACATATGTTCTTTATTTACAATTAACACCTTTTAGTAATTAATAATAGTAGGGAAAATGTCCATACAAATTGCAATAAATTTGACTGATCACCTAGATAATTGTCCGGTTGATTTAAAATGATTGCAATTGCATAAGGAAAATTGCCCTTTGTCGTAAATTCGACATAATATACTCTTCCCTTGTCTTTCTTCGGACCACGCAGCACGTTGCAAACTTTATATCTGGTTTTCCCATCGAGTTTAAACTTTCTCGATATTAAATGATTGAGATTTCTAGTGCTCTACTTGAATCTTTTCAAAAATGATTTTGGTGTAAATTTTGTAAGTGTCTAATTCCAGTGGCATATTTGTTGCACACATACGATTTTCGAATAGCGTATCAAAATCCATTCTTTTCTCATGCTCGTAATGCATTCGTAGTGCTCTTCTCGTTTTCATAACAAACTCTTTAATTGTAGTGTTCCAATTAAGATAAGTGTCTAAAAAAGCATCCATGCACTCTCCACGCCCAGTTGTTCGCATTCCTGCAGCAAAGTTTCTTGTCGTATAAGCAAGTATCCATTTCTCCCATATTCCGTATATTATTGAAAGCCATTTATGTCCACTAACTTGATACTTTTCATTTAGCGCATACCACTTACTTTCAAATTACTCAACTGTCAAATAATTATTTACGCAACATTTGAAGTCGTTTCGAAAACAAGTATGCTGATATAAACTCTGCAATTTCTCCGGATACTTCTGACTAATGTACCATATGTAATAACGATGTCTTGTATTCGGAAACACCTTAGTAATAGTATTTTTCATAGCATGATCTTGATCGGTGATTATAAATAGCGGTGCCTTATTATTTATCGTTATTAACCACTGCTGAAACAACCTGGTGAAAGACTCTTCGAACTCATTCCGCATTAAGGTCAAACCAAATATTTGTGATTTATAATGATGATTAATACCGGTGAATGTGGCGAAGGGCATTTGATATTTTTTCTTTTGATATGTGGTGTCGAAAGTAATTGCATCATCCGAAAGTTATATATGAAGCTTTTTAGCGCGCATCGACGAATAAAAAGGTTTTGATATGATTTTCTTCGTCATGTTTTACTACGTAAGTAAAATTAGGCACCTTAACTTTAATGGATTGCAAATAAAGCTAAACTAGGTTGGGCATCCGATACGTCCATAGATTGATGTCGACATATTTTTCTTAATTCACTTTTTACATCGTTTAGCCCGTAACTAAGATTCTCTACCCCGCCATGACCTTGTCTTAGTATCGTATATGTTTTACTTAGACCAACCCCACTATCTTTCAAATTACGAACTTGATTTCTGTCGAATTTGGAAATACTTTTGTGACAAGATAGATATTGTACTATTCACTGCGGTACAAACGGATGGCTGTGATCTCTCTTCTAAAATGTTGATTTCCATCGATCGTCATTTTTAACAACAAACATACAAGATTCGCACTTGTATCCATTATAATTACTTCTCTGGGACGTCGAAAAAGATATTTTACATTTTACAACAGGCTTGAAAAGTTTTGGTTTTGTGGTCGTGCTACATTCATGTAGTCCGGAAATAGGTTCAATACTGCAAATTGCACGATGGGTAGAACGAACTTTGATAGCAAAACCCCATATTTCGATCATAATTCAAATAGCATTCATAAGCATCATCTTATAAATTGAATATCATGCTAATTTCAGGTTCTATCTGTTGGCTATAGTGCCCTCAAGGCAATTATCATAGTCGCAGGTAGGCGACTACGATGATTGAGGGAGGACCTATACCGGTGGAACAGTCTTACTCGAGATGATAATATGCTATCTAATTTGTCTTTATCATCATGTATATGTTGATAGAGCTCATAAGATTCTTACTTGACTACCAGCATTATGATGGCGAAAATATACATGGGAGCTGGGGGTCTATAATCACATCCTTAAATGTCCCTAGTCATGGGAGTATCGAGACTGGGCATCGATACTCCAGTGTAGACTAGTGTATACTTATCCAGACCCTGACGAGGGGCGGTGGCCGGTCTCACAAGCCATTGGTGTCAGTTGTTCACCTAAGATAGTATACAGGTGCTCATTAAGTCATGAGTACACTGGACGGACTCGCCGGGAACATACTGGTTGGTATTATCCCTATTGTCATATAGCAGTTCCCTGGTGACATGTGTATAGGTTAGTCTATCGACCTGAGATCGTCATTTGTCTCGTGTGAGTTCCCACAGTGCTTTGATTACTACCCTACCACGGCTCAAAGGAGTCATGCAAACAGGTTTTAGTTGGGTATAGTCCCGAGCCACATAGAGGCAGTAAGCGGATCGTCGGGGAAGACCGAAGGACATGGATCGATCGGTACAACCTCTCTAAACTCCTTTTACAGATAACAAGTATAGGGTTAATGGTTCGATCCGGGAATCGGGTTCCGTTAGCGCCGGGTTTTAAAAAGTTTTTGTTCCGCGTTTGGCCACGGATTGATGGTTGGGACGCTGGCGTAACCCAACATGGTATGAGAGCCAACCCATTAACCACATACTAGTTGTTTAGACAATGTTAAAATATCGAAACCGAAACAACCCCGAAACAATACCAATGATATTTTTGGTGATGAGGGAATTTTAGTGGCTGTTGATTTTTTTGTGATGGGTAATTTCTTGAGCTGCTGGGATTTTCGAGTGTAAGGTTTTGTTTTTATTTTTTTCTTGAGCTTAAAAACAAACACTCACACTAAAACCTGAGAGCCCAATTTTTCATTCAACAGCCACTTCATAATTTTTCTTTTTCTAGACTTGGCCAAAAACCAATTGCTTCACATTTTCTTCATCCCAATGGCATCTAGTCTCTGGAATATTAGTTCAGTGGTATTGCTTGTTTAGCTCGGTTTGGATATAGTTTTATCTAGTTGTTTGGGAGCTATTCGGGGTTATTTCAAAGTCGGTATTTCTAACATTGTTTAAAGTTTACAGTACATGCATCATTATCTGCGACCATGAATGTCATTAGAGCGGTACAACTTATCTAATTGCTATAGTTCTTTTAGACGGGTTTGCGAACATGACATTCACGTTGATGTTCTGTGTTGTACTGTATTGTTGCGGATTCGTGGTGGTGGATATCTTAGGTGCAATCTTAGTACAATTTAGTTTTATTTGTATATTTGATATTGCGGGTCAAGCATCTGACATGTGGACTGCCGTCGCCGTCTGTTTGTATATTATTTGTTTAGGGCACGACCGGCTTGAGGTCGATGTCACCGTTGTACATATTTTCTTTTCTGTACTAGGATTACCCCACGATGGAGTGCACGGATAGCCAAGTTCTGGAGGGCAACGGGTCTGCATCTCATGGCGTTGAGAACGAGGGGGCCTCACTCTAGAATTGGCGGGCTATTCGCCGCACTCGTAGGGGGTACAGGTTGACCCAAGGAGAGGTGCTCAAGTTACTGGATTCCGTGAAGTACTGGGTGGCCCATTCACTTTGATGAAGGGGGCTGCCTTGCTTCTGGTTTTGGCAGGTAACTTGCCGTGCTCGTAGGGTCTAGGTTTTCATTGCACAGGCTATCCATACGACCAGGGGAACATCGGGTTTCACTTGCGGCTCAAAGGAAGCCCAGGGCTCTCAGATTATCTGTATTGTTCTGTGATGTTTATTGCTTATTTGTGATGTTGCATTTATCATGCCAAGAGCGATTATTAAATATTGTTATATATATACTAGTAGATGTTGTATATGTTTTACACCCGTGCTAGTCATGTCCCCACTTTGTCGTTAGTTAAGTAACCTAACGGGTGATGACGGGACCTAGTGGCGAATGCGGATGGCATATACGTACATCATATTTTCGTTCTTTTGTGGTGTGATCAATTGATGGGACAACGTTGATTCAGATCAATGCAAGAAAAACAGACCTATTCGATGTTGTTGGAACAATTTTAAAAAGTTGTTATTACAAGGACGTTTTCTTTTGTTTTGCACAGCGGTATTCAGTTATGAATATCCAGCACCTCATTCGACGAGGCAAGGGCCGAGATCCCTTCATCGGGAGTGACCCCTTGGGCAGAAGTTTGCGTCAGGGTAATAACTTCACTATAGTCGATTACTTTTTGCTTTGCATCGCGTTGTTCAGTTGGAATATACTGCACCTCATTCAATGAGAAAAGAGCCGAGATCCTTTCACCGGGAGTGACCTCTTTAGCAAAGGTTTTCGCAACTATATATTTATAAAAGCTATCAGGTTCCTTCAACGATATCAAGCCCATTACGTTAAAGGATTTTCGCCAAAAACCATTCGTAGCCCTCAATCATTTCAGATGGGTAGCACTTAGTATTCATATTATGTTTGTTAGCCTACGTCCAGGCATAGTGTATGGTAGCTATTTGTTACTTTTCTGTTGCATAGATAGGTGCGTTAGTTTAGGACAGTCATACTACTTTGTTGGCCTACGTCAAGGGTATGTACGGGTGGGTTCAAATTAATCTGGACAATGATTGGTAGAACTTGACAGGTGACTTATGATTTGTTGGCCTACGTCAAGGTCATAAGAGCATAGGATGAAAATCACATCTGGAGTTTCAAACATACAAGAAACTTGCCAGGCATGCGCATACCTCCTGGAGTGTGATAACTTGAGTGGCTTCCATCAAGTTATCATGCAATGATAGTTGGATCCTGATTCACACTGATGAGTAGGATTACTCCTCGGGTGATTTTAGATGATCCCGACTAATTCTCCTTTTGGGTTTAGAAGAGAATTCGAGGAAACAATGGGAGCCATCCTGATTAGATAAAATGATTAACCATTTTGATCTAGGTTAGAGTGCATGCTGAGTGTTTCTTTTCTCTCTCTCTCTTTGGCAGCGACCATGGCCCGACCCTTGACTAAAACTTATGAACCAAGTTAACCGAACCTTCTTAAAACAGTTTGGATTTTGGAATGTCACGGAGTCGCAAAATATCATTGCCACTTATATATCACCTTTGCATTTCTCCAGAATACCCCGTATCACTATGAACATCAACTCCTATTGGATATATCCATCGTATAGTTACATACGAACTCGAAGGAACTTATTCGAGGATGGATTCTGGTTCTGGAGAGATTGAATAGGATTATTCGGTTGTCTTTTCTCTTTACCTTCTCTCAGGTTGTGAGGGCTCTTAGGATTAGGAGAGGGTACACATATTGTGCTTATTGGATAGTCTTCTTCCAAACCATAGGCAGGTGCCGAAAGATAGGGAAGGAAGAAAACCAATTAGCCCAAAGGTGGTGTACAGAAGGTAATAAGTAAAGACATATAAAGGGATTAGAATAACGGCAAAGAAAATTGCGACTGCTATCATTCACGACAAAACTGTGTATACCCCTGCCACTCCCATATCCACTTTGGATTTCTCCAGAACACTTCATATCACTACAAACGTCCATAATACTTGGACATGCCATCGTATAGTTACATACGAACTCGAAGGAATTCGTTTCAGATTCGAGAATGGTTTTCGGTTTAGTAGTAATAAGAATAGGATTATTCAGATGTCTTTTCCCATTACCTTCTCTCAGGTTGCGAGGGCTCCTGGCATAAGGAGTGTACACCTATTACGCTTATTGAATATTCTTCTTCCAAATCTTAGGCTGGTGCTGAAGGGTAGTGAAGGAAGAAAACCAATTAGCCTAAAGAATGTGTACAAAAGGGAATAAGTAAAAGCATAATAAAGGAATTGGTGTGAGGGCATGAAAGTATACGGTTACAGTCATGAATCAGGATAGTGGAAGAAGCATTACTAGGAATACCCGGTTACCCCTTTGAAACATTTTCATGTTTCATTTTCACTGTGCGATGTTAAGTGAAAACTGTGTTCCCAATTGGATTCTAACTCCAGGGTATATATTTACCAGATTCGTTTCTCACATCTGTATAGTGTTACAGATGGTGAGTGGGAGTAAGATATTGGGAATTGGGTGATTAGATCCTCATTATATCGGAATTCGTTGTAATTGGTGATATTTGAGGAAATCACCTGGATTTTTGCCTGACGACAAATTTTTGGTTTTGAATATCCGTTGTTTTGCATCACTTTCAAACTGATATATCTGTATGTTTATTTTATAAAGTGAGATATAACTTTTTGAAATTATGTCTGTGACATTTATCTATATTAGTTGGTGGTTAGGTAAGGTGAATTCAATAGCGGTGTAATTCTTCTTAACCATATTACAGTTTTCAACTTACGACACACAAGATTTGAGTTATTGAATTCAGGAGACTTGTACAAAGTATTGTATGTTGTCCAGTGTCCATTAGGACAACGGGGTTTGTACTCGTACTATATTCTGTTTCCTCATGACCTCTCAAGTTTTAGAAAGGTATTTCGTTGAAATAGATGGTCTAGATATTGAGAAGTTATAGGTATAAGAATAAAGTAAAGAACCATTTGTTGGAAGTATCAGGATTCTTCGAAGTAGTCGATGATGTAGATACTTGTGTTTGGTATTCCGTTGATAGTAATGGTTTTGAGAACTTGCTTCTCTTTCAGGTTACTCATATATGGATGCACTCCTAGATGAGTAATACTGATTGTTCTTTTTCCATTTGGTTGATATGCGATGGAGACAGCTGCATGATTTTGAATCTGGTTCCTATTAAATTAGTGCTTTTGTTTCTATATTAGATATATATAGAATCAATTTATATCTTAACGATGTTAAGGTATAGGGAGTTGTCCGGCTAATGCTTAAAACCAGGATCCGGATAAACTCGAGATACGTTTCAGTAATGGAAGTTTGTGGGTTATCTCAGGGTTTGACGAGGGATAACTTTCTACCATCAGGAAGATCAATAGTGATGTTATTCTTGACTCGCCACAGTTTTAGTAAAAATGGATTTTTCAGAAAACAGAAGTGGGAGTATGGTAGAACTCGAAGTGATTCCAGAACCACAAACGATTACTGAAAATTTAATAGAACCTAAATATTCAATTGGATTCGACATTCCATTAGCCATTCCACAGATTTGGTGGGTAACCTCAGGCACCCGAGAGATACTTTGGTCTTCTCAGAGACGGTGACAGGGAGGTTCTTGTTTACCCAGACTTACCATTGTTGTTGTTCTAGACTATAAAACCCAGCAGGAGGATGAGTATAGCGTCGTTCTAAACTAGCTTTAGAAGTGCACGTGTATATGACTCTGCCAGAGGATTGCTGTAGTCAGTGGGAGAAGCAGAAGCATAGTGGGCAAGTAACTTATGTCTATTTATAGAATAAAGCAAGTATAGCAAAAATAGATCATCTATTTATGATGTGACAGTCATAGGTCTTGACCCCATCAGAAAAGGAGATGGATCTGGTAAGAAGCTAGTAGGGTGTGATGTCCTGTTATTTGGGACGACATGCACTTTATAGGAAGTGAAATTCCTATACTACGATCGGTTATACTGTGGTTGTCACACAGTTGTTTCTCCATATAGGATCTGGATAAATGTCAGTTTTTCTGGTCACTAGATCTATGGTTTTAGATTTAGATGTGGGAAGTGTCCCAATTTGGGTACTTGACACCTCTAAAGTGTTTTAGAATGGATGACTCCTAGCATGGTGGTGTCCCTGCAGGTGATGGAGTCACCCTCTCTAAACGTGCCTTACAGACTAAAGAGGAGAGGGATCTGCATGATTAGCATATCACATGCTTAGGCAATTGAGTTAATCATGAAATGTCAAGTACCAAACCAGATGTTGTTTTTGCACTAGCTACAATAAATATATATTAATCCAATCCTGGAGAAATGTAGGGAAGCAATTTATGAACATAAATAGATGTTCTGGGGATATGGTAACGGCAGCCTCTTTCGGGAGACGGTTATCATTTCAGGCTTCCAAGGTGACCTGTATGACAGAGTGGCTGTCGGAATTATAGTTTTCCCTCTTTTAAGGGACAGTATGTTGGACAGCTGGTCCAAGGGGATACTGAGGAAGGCATGGCTCAGTATACTGATTAAGTTCAGTGGATGATACAGTCTGAGAAATTTGCTGGATTTAGAGTTCATTTGTGAACTGGGTCCCATCAGATATCCAGACAAATTCTAAGACAAGGTATTGCTCATTTCGGGAGATGGTTATTCTCCGCGAAGTTGAGATATAGAGAGATAAAGATAGAAACACTTCAGCGGATCTACTCACTGAGGTTATTTCTCGAACACAATAGTTTCACAAACGAGCTTTGCGAAACTACTTAGTAGAGAAGTTGGGTGTTCGGTATCACACGAGCTGTGAGTATGTGACACCGCAATAATTAGCCTTAAGTGCGAGTGGGAGATTATTGGCTATAGTGCCCTCAAGGCAATTATCATAGTCGCAGGTAGGCGACTGCGATGATTGAAGGAGGATCTATACCGGTAGAACAGTCTTACTCGAGATGATAGTATGCTATCTGATTTGTCTTTATCATCATGTATATATTAATAGAACCCATAAGATTCTTGCTTGACTACCAGCATTATGATGGCGATCATATACGTGGGAGCTGGGGGTCTATAAGCACATCCTTAAATGTCCCTAGTCGTGCGAGTATCGAGACTGGGCATCGATACTCCAGTGTAAACTAGTGTATACTTATCCAGACCCTGGCGAGGGGCGGTGGCCTGTCTCACAAGCCATTAGTGTCAGTTGTTCACCTAAGATAGTATACAGGTGCTCATTGAGTCGTGAGTGTTGAAGTCGAAAATGGCACCCCGGTTGACCAAGTCAAAGTCAAAGTCAACCCCAAACCAAGTGGCCCCATGCCCAGGTCGAGTCCGAACATGAAGCGGCCGGCCCTCCCCCATGCCAAAATGAAATCATGTAATAAATAATTTTTATGTAATATTTATGCATGAATGTAAACAAAATGGCTATAAAGCCAAATTTTTGTAAGCCCATGGCTTATGTGCAAAAAGAACTAGCACATAAGACATGGGATGGGCAAAATACCATTTTGTAAAGCCCAAGGGGCTATATGTAAATATGTAAGCCTATATAAGACAACATGATGATGAATAAAGATACACTTTTCATTCCCCAAAAACTAGGGTTCTTTGTGCCTCCTGCTCCTTCATCAAGGTTCTAAACCTTCTTCCCCCTTTTCAATTAAATCAAGAGTTTTACTCTTCCTTTTCCAAAACTAAATACTTTTTTACCACAAAACCCACAAAGGGGAACTTAGATCTTCAATCAGATCTTAAAAATAAGAGATTTTTAAAATCTCATACTTCTTATTCTTCAAGACCCAGCCAACAGAGGAGGAAGGAGAAGACCCATCTCCAAAAATCCCATCTTGGGAAGATCCAGAGCCAAAAGGAGAAACAAATCAGCCCCCATTGATCATTTCTAAACTTTTTAGGAGTTTAACTCCATAAATCGGGAGCACGGCTCCCAGTGCAGAGACCAAAGTCCCCTTTCTGTTTGACGCCCAGCGTCCTGCGCCCAGAGCGCTAGCGCCCACGTGCCGAACATGTGGTGCGCCCAGCGCCCAGAGCGCTCACGCCCACGTGCCGAGCACGTGGTGCGCCCAGCGCCCCGTGCGCTCGTGCCCACGTGCCGAGCACGTGGTGCGCCCAGTGCCCAGAGCGCTTCCGCCCACGTGCCGAGCACGTGGTGCGCTCAGTGCCCCGTGCGCTAGCGCCTACGTGCCGAGCACATGGTGCACCCGGCGCCCATAGCGCTCGCGCCCATGTGCCGAGAACGTGGTGCGCCCAGAGCGCTCGCGCCTAGCGCCCAGCGCCTGCGTGCCATGCACGTGAGGCGCTGGCCCCCACGCATCCTTTGGATGCTCTTTCCCTTTATACACACACACATACTCCACGACACCGTCCCTCTTAGAAAAAAATTTCTAACGGGGCGCTGCCCCGCACCGCACAAGGGGGTTGCTCGCCCCCTTGACCCCCAGCCCGCTATCCAGGTAGCGGGATCCCCATAAAAAACTCTGCGGGGCCCCCGATATATCCAAAACCCCTCCAGAACACAACACTACACATTGAGTTCGCATGACCAGTTTAACCCGTTAATCGGAGGTTCTCTCACTCCAAAAGCGAGGGGTCATTAACGACAGTTTAGTCCACGGCTGCCGGAGATTCGGATCCCCACAATCAATATACCCCAGCCTACCCTAGGAAGGGGGAATCTGTAATGCGCATGATAAGCGCGTGCGTATTCCCATCTCAATGGGGTGACAAAAAACACCCTACAGATTCTGGCACGCCCGGTGGGACCTATCTCTCCTCCTATATTTCGGGTTAAACGTTCATGCGAGCTCAATCAATGTGCATACCGATTGTCTATACTGAAATCATGTTTCTATTTGCAGGGGTTAACAATTTCCAATTGCCATCTTCGAACGCAAGTCGGTATTTGAACGGCTTTCTTGGCCTCAGCTGGGGGCAAGGCCATCAACACCGACAAACTAATAAGGCATCTCATGCAAGCTCCAGTGGTGCCCTTGACAACTGCTCAATCGGGTATCTTCTCTAAGCTCCTCGTCGGATGACCACCAAGTCGTTAAACTGGAAACAGAGGACCACCACGTCGTTAAACTGGGAACACCAACTGACCACCACGTCGTTAAACTAGGAATGATAGACCTCTAAGTCTTTAAACTAGGAACCGATGACCACCAAGTCGTTAAACTGGAAACAAATGACCACCAAGTCGTTAAACTGGAAACAGATGACTGGAAACAGATGACCACCAAGTCGTTAAACTGGAAACAGATGACCTCCAAGTCGTTAAACTGGAAACAGATGACCACCAAGTCGTTAAACTGGAAACAGATGACCACCACGTCATTAAACTAGGAACAATCAACCTCTAAGTCGTTAAACTGGGAATGTAAAAATATATATATATATGTAAATAAACAAAAAAATGTGTAAATAAAAGAAAAATAAAAGCCGAAATGATGGGGCAACTCGTAATAAAAATCAGCGAGTAAAAATAAAGATGAAAATAAAGCCGAAATGATAGGATAACCACGAATAAATAGCCGAAATGATAGGGCAATCGCGACCTTCGCGATAAGAAAAGCTGAAATGATAGAGCAATCGCGGTAAAAAAAATCCCAAACGGCGAATGATGAGTCGCTCCTGGTACCATATTCCAGTGCAGCGATGCAGACGCCAACCAAATTCCAAATCCTAAACCCCCAAGTGGCGAATGATGAGTCGCTCCTAGTACCATATTCTAGTGCAGCGATGCAGACGCCAGCCAAATTCCAAATCGCAACGGCGAATGATGAGTCGCTCCTGGTACCATATTCCAGTGCAGCGATGCAGACGCTAATAAAGTCCCGAAATTTATCCGGTCCTACGGTCTGGATCATACATCCTGCAAAACCATATACAATCCACAGGCATAAAACAATCCCAAGTCCTACCGGTGAGACCACATTCAAAGTCCCACAAAAAAAAGGGTATGTCCCCAAGCAAAATGGGCACGGATGAAAACCCGAAAGGGCTCCTTGAGTAAAAACAGCAGGACTACCGGCGAGTTTGTGAAAACTCGAAAGGGCGCAAACTCATGAAAAAGAGATGAAATGCACTCGAAAAGTCCTCTCGATTTTGTGAGGAGAAAATTCCCGCATGAGATCCTTACGACTCACAAAGGAGCAACACACTTGGGAGTCCCCACGACTCCTAAGGAGAAAATACACCTACGGGATCCTTTTGACTCGTAGGGAGAAAATGCTTTTATGGGACCCTTACGGCCTATAAAATTGAAAAGCCTTAGATGATAGGGATCTAAACCTGTCTCCTAAGCCACCAATTTCCAAATCCTCCCGGGGCAAATGATGAGTTGCTCCTGGCATTATTCCAGTGCAGCAATGCAGATGCCTAACCAAAACCGATACCTAAATCCTCTCATGGCAAATGATAATTCGCTTCTGGTACTATATTCCAGTATAGCGATGCTGATGTCAACCCAAATCAAATCAAACCAACAACCTCTGCGGCGGAATCATGCTCCGTCCCAGAATTTACCCCGTGTCGAAATCATGCTTCGCCTCGAGATATTTACCTTCCCTGTCAAAATTATGCATCACCTCGGAATCAAATCAACCAACCAGCTCTGCATCGGAGTCATACTTCGTCTCAGAGTGTACCCCACGTCGAAATCAAGATTCGCCTCGGTGTATTTGCCTTCCCTGTCAGAATTATGCTTCGGCTCGGAATCAACCAACGACCTCCTCGTCGGAATTATGCTCCGCTTCGGAATCAAATCAACCAACCAACTCTGCGTCGGAGTCATACTTCGTCTCAGAGTGTACCCCGCGCCGAAATCAAGATTCGCTTCGGTGTATCTGCCTTCCCTGTCGGAATTATGCTTCGGCTCGGAATCAACCAACTACCTCTTCGTCGGAATTATGCTCCGCCTCGAAATCAAGTCAACCAGCAAGCTCTGCGTCGGAATCATGCTTCCTCTCAGAATGTGCACCCCGTGCCGAAATCATGCTTCGCCTTGGTGTACCTGCCTTCCTTGTCGAAATTATGCTTCATCTCGGAATCAAGTCGACCGTCCATGTCGTAAAAAGGGCAGTGCGGGCTTCCTACAAAGCAAAAAGAAGATCACTCCGGGTCAGGGAAACGTCTACCACGGACACTCCGTCTCGGAGACGCATCAAGCGTCGACCGTCCATGTCGCAAAAAGAGCAGTGCAGGCCTCCCACAAATCGGGAACCAAATCGCTCCGGATCAGAGTGTCGACCGTCCATGTCGCAAAAAGGGCAGCGCAGGCTTCCTACAAAGCGGGAACCAAATCCCTCCGGGCCAGGGAAATGTTTACCACAGACACTCCATCTCGGAGACGCGTCAATCGTCGACCGTCTATGTCGTAAAAAGGGCAGTGCATCCCAAAAAGTGGGAACCAAAGCAAGTCGCCTCCACGCAAAAGAAGATCCATCAATTTCATGCACACGACTCACATATGTGGTGTGCATTTATTGATGGGGGGCACTTTGTTGATGTTGAAAATTGCACCCCGGTTGACCAAGTCAAAGTCAAAGTCAACCCCAAGCCAAGTGGGCCCATGCCTAGGTCGAGTCCGAACATGAAGCGGCCGGCCCTCCCCCATGCCAAAATGAAATCATGTAATAAATAATTTTTATATAATTTTTTATGCATGAATGTAAACAAAATGGGCATAAAGCCAAATTTTTGTAAACCCATGGCTTATGTGCAAAAAGAACTAGCACATGAGACATGAGATGGGCAAAATGCCAATTTGTAAAGCCCAAGGGGCTATATGTAAATATGTAAGCCTATATAAGGCAATATGATGATGAATAAAGATACACTTTTTATTCTCCAAAAACTAGGGTTCTTTGTGCCTCCTGCTCCTTCATCAAGGTTCTAAACCTTCTTCCCTTTTTCAATTAAATCAAGAGTTTTACTCTTTCTTTTCCAAAACTAAATAGTTTTTTACCAAAAAACCCATAAAGGGGAACTTAGATCTTCCATCAGATCTTAAAAATAAGAAATTTTTAAAATCTCATACTTCTTGTTCTTCAAGACCCAGCCAACAGAGGAGGAAGGAGGAGACCCATCTCCAAAAATCCCATCTTGGGAAGATTCAGAGCCAAAATGAGAAACAAAGCAGCCCCCTCTGATCATTTCTAAACTTTTTAGGAGTTTAACTCTACAAATCGGGAGCACAACTCCCAGTGCAGGGACCAAAGTCCCCTTTCTGTTTGAAGCCCAGCGCCCAGAGCGCTGGCGCCTGTTAGTGTATATGCCCTAGAGGCCATTACTGTATCATACTAGCTTGTATATTACTTAATGGAAACTTGGGATATTCACAGTTGTATTGACAATCTTGCTCAAAATGGTAGTATGCTACTTGGTTTGTCTCTACTTAAATATGTGCATGTGTTTCTTTTAGCATATCGCTTATATACATATTAGTGGAGCCCTTAGGATCTTTGCTTGATTACCAGCGTTGTGATGGCAGTCATACTTGTGGGGGTTGGGTAATCTATAAGCACATCCTTATATAGGTCCCTAGTCGTAGGATTATCGAGACGGGGCATCGATACTCCGGAGTAGACTAGCGTATACGCTTCTCATCCCAGCAGGGGAGGTGGTCTGTCCCACAGCTATCAGTACGTCATACTGGAGATAGTATGCGGGTGCTCGTTAGGTTACGAGTACACTGGACAGGACTCGTCAGGAACTGTTGGTTGATATTATACCTATCGTCAGTTATCAGTTCCCAGGTGACATGAGTACAGCTTAGTCCACCGACTTGACACTGTCACTTCGCCTCGAGTGTGTTCCCACTGTACTTAGATTACTACCCTACCACGGCTTAAAGGAGTCGTGCAAACAGGTAGTAGTTGGGTGCAGTCCAGAAGCACTTAGAGGCAGTGACGGTTAGAAAGGATTCGTCTCTCCCGGTATTGGGGGTTGACATCGCGCTGTGTCTAGGAGAGCCATTACACGAGTAGTCCCTGGCCAGGGCAACCGAGATATACTGGTAGGTTTCCAGTGTTATCTCAGGGTATTATGGGCTACACTCCGACATGACTTGTACCACTATTAGGGGACTGACGTTTACCGCCCCCCTAGGCCCGCCATGCGATGTATCAGACGAACAGACCGGACTGTACGGAGATTGTCACATACAGGCTCAGTAGGAGTTCGGATGGGTTTACCTCATCGGCCTTCTTTTCGACATCTACCTGGGGACCGTTACGTACAGCTAGTGCCGCTTGCGGTCTGTGGTTAAATCCACTGCCAGCGTAGTGTCGAGTCTTTAGAGTCCCATTCAGAGAGTTTCCTTGCACTGAGCGAAACTTGTAGAGGCCGTATATTTTTACGGCAGGGCTGCGATCACTTACGTGCACTTGTGTGCGTATGATGTTCGGGCAGGCAATACTAGTGGGCTTTGGTTTAAGTCGGATCCTAGTATTGTACAGATGGATTTGTTTTATCTTCTGTGCATTCGCATTCTACGGAATGCGGATGCGGGTGTGTATGCACAGTTTTGAGGAGCGATGAAGGAGGAGGTGCCTTATTAGGGTTTTGGCAGTTGGTTCGGCCAAAACCGTTATGTAGCAGGCTCATTAGGGTTTTGGCAGTTCGTTCGGTCAAAACCATTATGAGCCGGAGACATTGTTTACTAATCCTTTTAGTGATAATTTTGTGATGGCTAATTGCATTGACCATTTGACCACCATGACCTCTCTTGACTTTGTTGACCCGTTGACCGGTGTTGACCATTGACCTTCATGAGAAGTCTACACTCTTCTTTGGATTTTCTTTTTCTTTTTGATTATGAAAATGGTCAATTCAATGTAGCATCAACTTTATCATGATAGGATTTGTAATGATGTTGTTTTCTATTATTGAACCATGGTTCATTTTCTTATCTCATAATTCAATTTCTCATTCTCTCTCTTGCTCTTGCTCATGAGAAGAAAATAAATGCCCCATGGTTGCTAGCTCCTCCTTCTTCCTCCTCTTGATTTCTTCTTTTGATCCCATGTGTTGAGAGAAAAAGATTCCACAAAGACAAACACTTCCATATATCTCTACTACACAACCTAGGGTATCTAGACTAGCGATCTCGTTGCCCTAGTTGCCTTGGCTCGAGGTGGAGCTCGGTGTACATCTCTCGGGTGGATCGTCTTCGACTCAAGGAGGCCGCGGAGGTGACCAAGATCCAGATCGATCCTCGGAGCGTGGATGGACGAGCCGGACAGCGGAGAGAAGACCCGAAGGACCGTTTTCGTGAGGTATAATTTCTACGGCATAGTAGTTAAAGCCTCTAGTAGTTTGCTAGTTTCTAGTTTAGCAAAGATCTTGCTTTTGAGTCCATGTTGCTTTGCGCCAAATAATTGTTTTTCGCCGTTTCCGCCTCCCCGTAAGAACCGGGGTGAGCAACGTGGACTTACAGTGGTATCAGAGCCTAGCTAAACATAAACTAGTAAGTGAGCAAAGTGTTTAGAATATCGATCGGAAAAAAGTCGCAAAACACGCCCGGAAAAAACCAAGTTTCTGTCGATTTTTTATACTGCTCAAAAAGTGATTTAACATATATGAAGAATCGTCTCAGGGTTTTGTAAAAACACTACATAAAAACGATCCAGTGACTCGATCAAACCACCGCGGTTCCGCGGCAATAACATGCTTATTGCCGCGGTTCCGCGGCCGATTTGACTCGGCAGTGGACCCGGTTTTGTGCAGTGTTTTAGTTTGGCTGTTTTGGGATTTTTAATACATGTTTTTTCTACCCAGATTTTCTAGAGAGCAAATTAACTTTTGGGGTGGTTAAAAATCCGTATTTTGATCGATATTCCGTAGACTTTGGCTAATGGATATTATCTGTGATGTGATATATGTATTGAACGTCTGCTAATCGCTATACGTCGATTGGTGGAGGTTATACATATCTGTGATCTGAAATGTTGATGGTTTGTGGATATGAACTCGGTGGATTGTCGCGGATGAATAGCCGGGGTGGATGTGAGATGAGAGTTTCTTTTTCTTTCATTCATTGTAAAATTTATAAATTGATGTAATATTATTTGTTTGGCCGCACAACCGGGTCGAGGTTGTAGCCGTCATTGTATAATTTATTTTTACTGTTTTTGCTCCTAGGATAGACCCAAGGTGGGATACACAAACTACCGGGTATCTCGAAGTGCCGAGTGGCCTACTTACGGGTTGAGGGAGGTTTCTTCACTTCGGGTACTTGGCGGGTAGTTTGCCGCACCCGTAGGGGTCTAGGGTGGGGTTTGGCTATTCATCGCGACCGTGTAATCCGCTTTTCGTTGCAGGCTCGAACGAATCGCGGGTTCTTAGTATATCCAAAGTGTTCATCTGTGATCTGGATTGGCTATCATTGCTATATATCTATATATGATATCTATTTAGGTGTTGCTTATGTTTTGCATCCGCGCTAGTCCAGCCCCCGCTCTGTCGTTAGTTAAGTAACCTAACAGGTGATGACGGGACCCCGTGGCGAATGCGGATGGCATAAGCGTACGCCATATTTTGGTTGTTTTCTGCAATGGTAGGATTAAATGATGGGACGCATTGGAATTAATGCAAGAAAATAAACCAAGTAAACGTCATTGGAACACTTTCAAAAACCACTCGGTTCTTTTCAAAAACCAGCTTTTTTAAATGCGGAGCTTGAACCACTCCTTTTAAAAGCTATCTCGTTCCATCGATTATATCAAGTTCACTACGTTCACGATTTCGCCAAAACCATTCGTAGCTCTCCGTCATTTCATATGAATATTCAACAGTATTCAAGCTGTGTTTGTTGGCCTTAGTCAAGGCACGGTGTTTGGTAGCTGGTGGGTATTCATATGTTGCATAGATAGAATGCGTTGGTTTGGGACAGTCGTATTACTTTGTTGGCCATAGTCAAGGGTATATACGGGTGGGTTCAAATCAAGCTGGACAACGACGGGTAGAACTTGACATGTGACTTATGATTTGTTGGCCTTAATCAAGATCATAAGAGCATGGGGCAAAAATCCACATTGGGAGTTTCAAAAGAACTGAAACTTGCTAGCGTTGCATACCGTTTGGAGTGTGATGATTCTGGTAGGATTCCTTCAGTTTTGTCACGTGATGATATTTGGATCCCGATCCTACTGTGAGTATATGCTACTCCTCGGGAACTTTCTCACTTAACGATCAATGTTATAAACCAAGTAGGTGTCTAGAAAGGTATTAGCGGGGCTACGCCCACAGGGAAAAGAGGTTATTTAATTAATGAACTTCGCAAAAGCGTTGGAAAACCTCCCTCGAAGTACCGACACTGGCCTGGCTGAACGGTTAAGCAAGTATTGTACGGTGAGATTGATCCTGACTAATTCTTCCTTTATGGTTTGAGGAGGGATTCGAGAGACAGTGGGAGCCATCCTGTTTAGATAAATTAAAAACCAATCTAAACTTGCAAGAGTATCATGCTAAAGTGTTTTCTTCTCTCTCTCTTAATTGCAGCGACCCTGTGACCGCACGTAGGTTACATCTAGATAATAAAATGACTGAATCTGACTGTTATGACTGGCAAAGGTCTGTCCAGATGTCCATTGCCCATGACAAGCTGGGACACCCCTTAACTAATCCAACCCCTGCCGTCTCAGGTCCAGCTTCCCCTGTCACGGATGTTCATATCCGTAGGACATCGGAAAAAGACTGTACGAAAGCCAAGTGCCTCGTGTTAGCCTCAGTTGATGGTGTATACCAGAGGCAGCACGAGAAGATGGACTTAGTTTCTATCTTCCTCCATAACAAAGATTTATATGGAGAGCAATCTCGTATCGCAAGATATGAGACCTCGAACGAATTGCTTCCAGCGAGGTTGGCTATCGGGTCATCTGTAAGGGGCAACGTCCTTACAGAGACCAGCTCTTTTGAGCTCACGGACCTGAAGACCACGTTGAAGAACGGGTCAGATGCTGACTTAGTTCAACAGTCTCTACCTTCTACCCTGAAAGAAACCAGGGAAGTAGAAGGAAAGGGAAGGGCAGAAGTTTCGGGACTGGATATAGTAAAAGAATGACGTTCCTATTGTTACGGGAATGAATATTGGCAGAAGGATTGCAGGGCTAGTATAGCCAGTAGCCAGAATTCGAAGCATGTTGTGGCTTCGGCTTCGGGTGTGTTTGTAATAGAGAACTGTATGTCAGTTAACCCTACTTCCTGGGTATTGGATACCGGATCAGGATCTCATATCTGTAATTCGTTACAGGCTCTGAGAAACCGTAGGGTTATCAAGAAAGGTGATATGACTCTCAGGGTTGCTAACGGAATGAGCATGTATGCTGAATCCGTAAGGGAATATCACCTAGGACTGACAACTGGGCAGATATTGATCCTGCGTGACTGTTTTTATGTACCAGGTGCGACTTGTAATAGCATATCTGTATCCTTACTTTCTAAGGAAGGATATGATTTTACTTTTGTAAGCGATGTAGTAAACATCCACCTAAATCAAGTTCTGATTGGGTAAGGTACATTGAAAAACGGTATATACGTACTGAATCAAGCCCAGGTTTTCATTGTCCAGAACACACCTAAAAGAAAGTCTCCAGAATTTAATCAGGCTTTCTTATGGCATTGTAGACTGGGTCACATTAATGAGACACGGTTGACTAAGTTACATAAAGAAGGATACTTGGATCCGTTCGAGTACCAGTCTTATGTCACTTGTGAATCTTGTCTCATGGGAAAGATGACAAAGACTCCGTTCACTGGACACGGAAAAAGAGAGAGCGAGCTCTTGGGACTCATACACAGTGACGTGTGTGGTCCAATGTCTACACATGCGCGAAGTGGTTATTCTTACTTCATTACTTTCACAGATGATTTCTCTAGATATGGACATGTCTTCTTGATGAAGCACAAATTCGAGGCCTTTGAGAAATTTCGGGAATACAAGAATGAAGTTGAAAAACAAACAGGCAAAAGTATAAAGACACTGAGATCTGATCGAGGTGGTGAATACTTGAGTGCCGAGTTTCTGGGCTACTTAAAAGAGAATGGAATTCTCTCTCAACTTACTCCTCCATACACACCACAACACAACGGTGTATCGGAAAGGAGGAATCGAACCCTATTGGATATGGTTCGTTCCATGATGAGTAAGACTGAGTTACCGCGATCCTTCTGGGGTTATGCACTAGAAGCAGCTGCATATCTTTTGAACCAAGTTCCTACTAAGTCAGTGCCTACCACACCATATCAGATGTGGAGTGGGAAGAAACCCTGCCTTAAACACTTTAAGACATGGGGGTGTCCAGCTTTTGTAAAAAAGCAGCATGCGGACAAACTCGAAGCATGTTCAGTACAGTGTAAGTTTGTGGGATACCCAAAGAACTCCAAGGGGTATCTTTTCTATTACGCAGAGGAACAAAAAGTTTTTGTTTCTCGTCATGCCCGCTTCTTGGAAACTGAGTTTTTGGAAAATCAGATAAGTGGGAGCGCAATAGAACTGGAAGAAATTCCAGAACCACGAGCTATTACTGAAAGCTTAGTAGAACCAGAGGGTTCGAAAGAACAGGACATTCCTATGCCGCTCCGCAGGAGTAGTAGGCAGTCTCATCCGCCCGAGAGATATTACGGTTTTCTCATAGACGGGGATAGAGAGGATTGCACTATGGATTATGGTGAGCCTACTAGCTTCCAGCAAGCCATTCAGAGAGGTGACTCGGTAAAATGGCTGGATGCAATGCGGACCGAGATGGAGTCCATGTACACCAACAAAGTTTGGACTTTGGACTTTGCTCCAGATCGGGTAAAACCCATAGGATGCAAATGGATCTTCAGAAAGAAGATTGGTATAGATGGGCAGGTTGAGACCTATAAAGCTAGACTAGTTGCAAAGGGTTTTCGTCAAAGACCTGGTTTGGACTATGAGGAGACTTTTTCTCCAGTAGCTATGCTGAAATCCATTCGGATCCTTCCTGCCATTGCTGCTTTCCACGATTATGAAATCTGGCAGATGGACGTAAAGACGGCTTCCCTAAATGGAAATTTAGAAGAGTTCGTCTATATGGATCAGCCGGAGGGATTCATTCATAGTGGGAGCAGCGGAAGAGTGTGCAAGTTGCTAAAGTCCATTTATGGACTGAAGCAGGCATCGCGGAGTTGGAACATCTGCTTCGATGATACTGTCAAATAATTCGACTTTATCAAAAACCCAGATGAACCATGCATTTACAGTAAGATTGTAGGGAGAACTGTGGTATTTCTCGTCTTGTACGTGGATGACATTCTCCTAATAGGAAATGATATTCCTATGCTACAGTCAGTCAAACGATTCTTGTCGCAGAGGTTCTCCATGAAGGACCTGGGCAATGCCAACTACATTCTGGGGATCCAGATCTATCGTGATAGATCTAAAAGGATGTTGGGACTTTCACAGTCCAGGTACATTGACACCATACTGAAAAGATTCAGTATGGAAGATTCCAAGCGCGGTAATTTACCGGCTTATCACGGGATCACCCTCTCCAAAGAGATGTCTCCCAAGACTGATTTGGAAAGGGATCGCATGTCTATTATACCCTACGCTTCTGCGGTAGGCTCTATAATGTATGCGATGTTATGTACCAGACCAGATGTAGCATACGCATTGAGCGTTGTAAGCCGATATCAGTCGGACCCAGGGGAGAAACACTGGATAGCGGTAAAGAACATTCTCAAGTACCTAAGAAGGACTAAGGAGATGTTCTTGGTGTATGGCGGAAAAGACCTCCAGATCGAGGCCTTTGCTGACTCCAGCTTCCAGAGTGACAAGGATGACTCCAAGTCCATGTCGGGTTATGTCTTTACCCTCAATGGAGGGGCGGTTTGCTGGAAGAGTTCCAAGCAGGAGACCGTTTCTGACTCAACTATGGAAGCGGAGTACATAGCTGCTTGCGATGCCGCAAAGGAAGCTGTCTGGATGAAGAAGTTCCTCACGGAGCTTCAGGTGGTTCCTACCATTGTTGATCCAATACCGCTGTTTTGCGACAACAACGGCGCTATAGCTTTAGCGAAAGAACCCAGGTCCCATCAGAAGTCCAGGCACATTTTGAGGCGGTACCACCTGATCAGAGAGATCGTAGATCACCGGGAGATCGATGTGAAGAGAGTAAATACGGAGAATAACGCTGCAGATCCACTCACGAAGGCCCTACCCCAGACTCAGTTCGAGCGGCTGATCGAGATGATAGGTCTTCGATACGCCAGTACATGGCCTTAGTGCAAGTGGGAGATTATTAGTGTATATGCCCTAAAGGCCATTACTGTATCATACTAGCTTGTATATTACTTAATGGAAGCTTGGGATATTCACAGTTGTATTGACAATCTTGCTCAAAATGGTAGTATGCTACTTGGTTTGTCTCTACTTAAATATGTGCATGCGTTTCTTTTAGCATATCGCTTATATACATATTAGTGGAGCCCTTAGGATCTTTGCTTGATTACCAGCGTTGTGATGGCAGTCATACTTGTGGGGGCTGGGTAATCTATAAGCACATCCTTATACAGGTCCCTAGTCGTAGGATTATCGAGACGGGGCATCGATACTCCAGAGTAGACTAGTGTATACGCTTCTCATCCCAGCAGGGGAGGTGGTCTGTCCCACAGCCATCAGTACGTCGTACTGGAGATAGTATGCGGGTGCTCGTTAGATTACGAGTATACTGGATAGGACTCGTCAGGAACTGTTGGATGGTATTATACCTATCGTCAGTTATCAGTTCCCAGGTGACATGAGTACAGCTTAGTCCGCCGACTTGACACTGTCACTTCGCCTCGAGTGTGCTCCCACTGTACTTAGATTATTACCCTACCACGGCTCAAAGGAGTCGTGCAAACAGGTAGTAGTTGGGTGCAGTCCCGAAGCACATGGAGGCAGTGACGGTTAGACAGGATTCGTCTCTCCCGGTATTGGGGATTGACATCGCGTTGTGTCTAGGAGACCCATTACACGAGTAGCCCTGGCCAGGGCAAGCGAGATATACTGGTAGGTTTCCAGTGTTATCTCAGGGTGTTATGGGCTACACTCCGACACGACTTGTACCGCTATTAGGAGACTGACGTTTACCGCCCCCCTAGGCCCGCCATGCGATGTATCAGACAAACAGACCGGACTGTACGGAGATTGTCACATACAGGCTCAGTAGGAGTTCGGATGGGTTTACCTCATCGGCCTTCTTTTCGACATCTACTTGGGGACCGTTACGTACAGCTAGTGCCGCTTGCGGTTGTAAGTGCACGGCGGCGCCCCGGCCGTCAATCCGACGGCCAAATGCGGAAGCGGTGATAAACTTTAATTTTGCAAACTAGCAAACCGGCACCACCGCGCACTAAAACCCGGATCGAACCATTAACTAGTCCTAGCTAACTACAAGAAGGGGAATAGAAATATACCGAGTGATCCGAGTCCTCCGGTCTTCTCGTCGTCGTCCCGATCTCCCGCGGAATGTCCTGTCTCCACCTCGTAGCCGGAAGTGCACCACATCGCCTACATCTTTTACGGGCTCCCACCTCTATGCCGAGGCAACTCGGGCACGAAACTGGCTAGTCGACGTGCCCAAGGTTTGCTGTAGAATGTGTAGTGCTCATGTCTCATTTTGGGGTTTATGGAATTGCCTTATTGGTGGAGGAAATGATATCAGCTTGTGGAGATGGAACATGTGGGATTTTACAAAGCTAGAAGAACAAAAATCCCACCACAAGAATTTGGGACAGCCCCTCTCCAATGTGGCCGGCCATGCCAAGTGAGAGGAGAGAATGAGGGAGGAGTGAGAGGTGTATGGATGAGAGAACCACTATCATAATCCAAGAGAGAAAAGTATGGCCAAAAGAAACAATCATCACAAACAAATCCATACTCCATCAATCAATCATCAACAACCTTGATAGCACCAAAACCAACACTCCAACAAGCTAATCATCACTTCCAAAAGTCATGCCATCATGAAGATAGAAATCAAGCAAGGTTAATGGATGGTGCACCATCATGATACAATAAAATGCAATCACCACCCTCCACATTGCTTATTTGCACAAATGCAAATAAGCCCCCCTCCACCAATCTTCGGCCAAAGAAGGATACAAATGAAAATGGCCGAAACGGAAAGCAAACTGGCAACTCCAGAAAACTGGTCCCGTAATAAATTACGGGAAAACCCCGATACTGTGTATACACACCCGCATTTGTATTCCGACCGAAATACAAATGCAATGAGACAAATCTACACTGTACTATACTAGGATCCGGCTTAAACCAAAGCCGGCTAGTAATATCCGTTCGATCCTGATCCGTGCAATACCGCACGTATCTGATCGAACCCTGCCATATATCCATACGGCCTCTAGTACAAACTGTCCGATCCTGATCCGTGCAATACCGCACGTATCTGATCGGACCTTGCCATATCTCCATACGGCCTCTACAGCTTTTCGCCCGAAAGCTTGAGTAACTGAATGTGGGGGACTCTAAAGACTCGTCAACACCTTGGTTGTGGATTTAACCACTAGCATGTCAGAGGTATAAGCCAATACGTAACGGGCTACCAGGTATTGACCAAAAGGGACGTCTGTGAGCGAACTCAGCCTGACATCCTATTGAGCCTGTCAGTGACAATATTCATACAGTCCGGTCCGTTCGTCTATGAGCATCGCATGGCGGGCCTAGGGGGTTGGTAAAAGTCAGACCCCCAAAAGCGGTACAAGTCGTGTCGGAGCGTAGCCCAGAACACCCTGAGATACTACTGGAATACCTACCAGTAAATCTCCTGCCTCGGCCGAGGGCTTTGTGTAATGGCTCTCCTAGACACAGCGCGACCTCACTCCCAATACCGGGAGAGACGAACCCCTGAAGATACGCTCACTGCCTCCATGTGGCTCGAGACTGTACCCAACTAAAACCTGTTTGCACGTCTCCTTTGAGCGTGGTAGGGTAGTAATCAAAGTACAGTGGGAACTCACACGAGACAAATGACGATCCCCAGGTCGATGAACTAACCTGTACACATGTCACCAGGGAACTGCCATCTGACGTCTGGTATATGACCAACTAGCATGTTCCCGGCGAATCCTTTCCGGTGTACTCATAACCCAATGAGCACCTGTATACATCTTAGGTGAACCAACTGACACCAGTGGCTTGTGAGACCGGCCACCGCCCCTCGTCGGGGTCTCGACTATATACACTAGTCTACTCTGGAATATCGATGCCCTGTCTTGAAACTCCCACGACTAGGGACCATTTAAGGATGTGCTTATAGACCCCCAGCTCCCACTTATATGATCGCCCTCATACTGCTGGTAGTCAAGCAAGAATCCTAGGGGCTCTACCAACGTGTAATAACGACCTGTAAGGTCACCTAAAGCAGTACACGATGATAAAGGTAAACCATATAGCATACTATCATCTCGAGTAAGACTGTCCTACCGGGATAGGTCCTCCCTCAATCATCGCAATCACGTACCTGTGATCCAATAATTGACTCTGAGGGCACTATCTCCAACAATCTCCCACTTGCACTCAAGGCTAATTATTGCGATGTCGCATACTTACAGCCCTTGTGATACCGAACACCCAACTCCTCTACTAGTCAGTCTCACAAAACTCGTTTGTGAAACTATTGCGTTCGAGGAATAGCCTCAGTGAGTGGATCCGCCTTGATGTTTCTTTCTATGTCTCTCTATATCTCATGTTCGCGGAGAAAGCCATCTGCCGAAATGAGCAATACCTGTCTTAGAATGTGTCTGGATGTATGATGGGACCTAGCTCATAAATGAACTCCAAATCCAAACTTCTTAGACTGTATCGTCAACTGAACTTAATCAGTATCCTGCGCCATGCCTCCCTCAGTATTGCCTTGGACCACCTGTCCAAAATACTGCCCCTCGTCAGAAGGAAAACTATAACTCTGACAACCTGCTTGTCGTCCAAGTCACCTTGGAAGCCTGGAATGATAACTGTCTCCCGAATGAGGCTGTCGTTATCATATCCCTAGAACATTCACTTATGTTCTAAAACTGCTTCCGACTGTTTCTCCAGGATTGGATCAATGTCAACTTATTGCATGTAGTGCAAGAACAACATCTGGTGTGGTACTAGACATCTCATGATTGACTCAATTGCCTGAGCAAGTGATCTGCCAATCATGCATATCCCTCTCCGTTTTAGTCTGTAAGACACCTTTAGAGAGGGTGACTCCATCACCTGCAGTTACACTACCGTGCCAGGAGTCGTCCATTCTAAATACTCTTAGAATGCTGTCTAAGTACCCTGATTGGGAAACCACCCAAATCTAGATCTAAAACCATAGATCTAGTAACCAGTATGTCTGATATAATATCCAAGTCCTGTGTGGAGAAACCACTGTGTGACGACCAAAGTATAACCGATCGTAGTATAGGAGTTTCTTTTCCTACTCTGTGTATGTCATCCAAATACCATGACATCATACCCTACTACCTTCTCAACAGATCCATCCTCTATTCTGATGAAGTCAAACCTATGACTGTCACATCAGAAATTGATGATCTATCTCCGCTATATCTGCTTTAGTCCATAAATAGACATAAGCTACCTATCCACCAATGCTTCCGCTGCTCCCACTGACTATGACAACCCTCTGGCAGAGTTATATACACGTACATTTCTAAAACTAGTTTAGAAAGACGCTATACTCATCCTCCTGCCGGGTCTCACAGTTTGGAACAACAGTAATAGTAAGTCTGGGTAAACAAGAACCTCCCTGCCACCGTCCTTGAGGCTACCGGAGTACCTCTCGGGTGCCTGAGGTTACCCACCGTATCTGCGGAGTGGCCAGTGGAATGTCAAACCAGATTGAATCTTTAGGTTCCTATCAAATCTTTAGTAATCGTTTGCGGTTCTGGAATCACTTCCAGTTCTACCATAATCCCACTACTGTTTTCTGAAAAAATCCATTTTTAATAAAACTGTGGCGAGTCAAGAACAATATCACTATTGATCTTCCAGATGGTAGAAAGTCAACCCTCGTCATAGCCTGGGCCAACCCACAAACAGCCATTACAGAAACGTGCCTTGAGTTGTCCAGTGTCTGCTTTTAATCATAAGCCGGACAACTCCCTGTACCTTAACATCGTTAAGATACGAACTGTTCTATATCCAATATAGGACCAGAGGCACTGATTTAATTGAACCAGATTCAAATCATGCAGCTGTCTCCAGTGCATGTCAACTAAATGGAAAGAGGCCGATCAGCGTTACTCAACTTAGGAATGCTTCCAATTATGAGTAACCTGAAAGAGAAGTAAGTTCTCTTAAATCACTACTATCAACTGAATACCATCCACAAGTATCGACATCTTCGATCACCTTGAAGAATCTTGATACTTGCAATACCTGGTTCTCTACTTTATTCAAATACCTATAACTTCTCAAAATTCGGACCCTGTGTTTCTACGAAACACTTGTCTAAAAACTAGATAAGTCATAAGTAAACCGAATATAGTACGAGGACCAACCCCTCTGTCCTGATGGACTCTGGATAACATACAATACTCTGTATAAGTCCTTTGAGTCTGATAACTCAATCCCTGTGTGTCGTAGGTTGAAAACTGTACTTATGGTTATAAAGAATTACACCGCTGTTTAATACTCCTTACCTAACCATCCACTGATATAGGTAAACGTCATAGACATAATTTCAAAAAGGTATATCTCACTCTATGAAAATAGACGTACAGATATATCAATTTGAAATTGGTGCATAACAGCGGATATTCAAAACCAAATATTTACCGTCCGGCAAACAGCCCAGGTGACTTCCTCAAATATCACCAATTACAACGAATTCCGATATAATGAGGATGATCACCTAATTCCCAATAAGTTACTCCCACTCATCATCTGTAAAACCATACAGATGTGAGAATCATGCCTGGTAAATACATACCCTGGAGCAAGTGTCTAATCGGGAAATCAGTTTTCCTTTAACTGTACACAGTAAAACTGAAACATTGAAATGTTTCGATGGGGTATCCCGGTATTCCTAGTAATACCTCTTCCAGATTCATGACTGTAACCGTATAATTCTTTGCCACCTCTCCAAATCCCTTTCTATGTCTTTAGTCATTACCTTCTGTACACCCCTTTAGGCCAAATGGTTTTCTTCCTTCCCTACCATTCGGCACCAGCCTATGGTTTGGAAGAAGACTATCCAATAAGCATAATGGGTGTACTGTCCTAATCCTAGGAACACTCGCAAAGCGAGAGAAGGTGAAGATAAAAGACAACCGAATAAACCTTATTCCTATTTCTCCTGAACCAGAATCCATCCCCGAACTGGAACAAGTTCCTTTCGAGTTCGTATATAACCATACGATGGAATATCCAATAAACTGTGGATCTTCGTAGTGATACGGAGTGTCCTGGAGAAATACAAAGGTGATGTGGGAGTGGTAATGAAAAACTTGGTATGGTCGTGAATATCAGTCGCAATTTACTTTGCCCTCTTACTAATCCCTTGCTTTGTCTTAACTTAATACCTTCTGTACACCGTATAGGCTAATTGGGTTTCTTCATTCCCTACCGGTCGGCACCTGCCTATGGTTTGGAAGAAGACTGTCCAATTTGCATAATAGGTGTACTATCTCCTAAACCAAGGAGTACTCGCATCCGGAGAGAAGGAAAAAGGAAAAGACAACTGAATAATCCTATCCGTTTTCTCCAGAACCGGAAACCATCCTCGAATAAATCCCTTCGAGTTCGTATATAACCATACGATGGTTTTGTCCATTGGAAGTGGACGTTCGTAGTAATACGGGGAGTCCTGGAGAAAAGGGTAAAAGCAGGAGTGGCAATGAGGTCTGCAACTCTGATAATCCAAAAGCCAGTGTTAAAGAAGGTTCGGTCAACTTGGTTACTGATTCATAGTCTTAGGGTCGGGTCAATGGTCGCTGCTAAAGAGAGAGAGAAAAGAAACACTCAGTGTGCACTCTAACCTAGATCAGAATGGTTACCAATTTATCTAATCTGGAAACCTCCCACTGTACCGTCAAATTCTTCTCCAATCCCGAAAGAAGAATTAGTTGGGATCACCCGAGGAGTAAACCAACTCATCAGTGGGAATCGGGATCCAACTATCACCGCATGATAACGTGACGGAATCCGCTCACGGTATCACACTCCAGAAGGTATGCGCATATCTGGCAAGTTTCAGTTCTTTTGAAACTCCCGATGTGATTTTTGCCCCATGCTCTTATGACCTTGACTTTGGCCAACAAATCATAAGTCACATGTCAAGTTCTACCCGTCATTCTCCAGGTTAATTTGAATCCACCCGTACCTACCCTTGACTTTGGCCAACAAGGCAGTACGACTGTTCCAAACCAACGCATCTATCTATGCTGCATATGAATAACCAACAGCTACCAAACACTGTGCCTTGACTTTGGCCAACAAACACAGCTTGAATACTATTGACTATCCATATGAAACAACGGAGGGCTACGAATGGTTTCTGGCGAAAACCTTTAACGTAATGAACTTGATATCGTTGAAGGAACGGATAGCTTTTAAAAATATAGTGACGAAAACCTTTGCCAAAGAGGTCACTCCCGGTGAAGGGATCTCGGCTCTTTCCCCGTAGAATGAGGTGCAGGTTATTCCAACTGAATACCACGATGCAAAGCAAAAGTAATCGGCTATAGTGAAGTTATTGCCCTGACGCAAACTTTTGTCCAAGGGGTCACTCCCGGTGAAGGGATCTCAGCCCTTGCCTCGTCGACTGAGGAGCAGGATATTCCAACTGAATACCACGATGCAAAACAAAAGTGAACGTCCTTGCAATACCAGCTTTTTGAAAAATGTTCCAACAACATCAGATTAGGTTTGTTTTTAACTTTCATTGATCCGAATCAACGCAATCCCATCAATTGATCACACCACAAAGAACGAAAATAATATGACGTACGTATATGCCATCCGCATTCGCCACTGGGTCCCGTCATTACCCGTTAGGTTAGCTAACTAACGACAGAGCGGGGACTGGACTAGCGCGGATGCAAAACATATACAACATCTACTAATATATATATACCAATATATAATTTTCGCTCAAGGCGTGATAAAATACAACATCACAGAAATGTACAGCATCACAGAACAATACAGATATCTGGGATCCCCGGGTTTCACAGAGCCGCTGAAACCCGACGTTCCCCTGGTCGTGTGGATAGCCTGTGCAATGAAATCTTAGACCCCTACGGGCGTGGCAAGTTACCCGCCAAAACCTGAAGCGAGGCAGCCCCCTTCAGCAACGTGAATGGACTACCCAGCACTTCACGGAATCCGGTAACTTGGGCACCTCTCCTGGGTCAACCTGTACCCCCTACGAGTGCGGCGAATAGCCCGCCAATTCTAGAGTGAAGCCCCCTCCGTCTCAATGCCATGAGATGCGGGCTCGTTGCCCTCTAGAATCCGGCTGTCCTTGCACCCCTCCGCGGGGTAATCCTAGTACAGAAAGTAAAATATACATACAACGGGTACATCAACCGCAACCTGGTCGTGCCCCAAAATAATAATACAAACAGGCAGTGACAGCAATTCACATGTCGGACGCTCGCCCCGCAATATCAAATGTACATAATACAACAAAACTGTACTACCACTGCAACCAGGCTATCCCCCACGACTGATCCGCAACATCACAGCAATACACAGAACATCAACGTGAAAGTCACGTTCGCAAATCCGTCTAACCGAGCTATAGCAGTTAGACAGGATTTACCGATCAAGTGACATTCACGGTCGCAGATATAATGTAAATACTGTGAACTAATGTGTTTAAAATATCCGATCGATCAAAATTTACCAAGTGGGCCCCCAAGTACTACTGTAGCACATCAAGAAATTCTGGGCCCAAATTTAATATTCCAAAAACCCTAAAATCAACCCAGAAAGCAACTGCAGAAATTTGATGCAGTGATCTCAACACAGTGCGGCGGAACCGCGGCCCAAAGGGGTGTTTGGCCGCGGTTCCGCGCTCCCACTGTGGATTCACTGTATCGAATTTCTACAGTGTTCTTAGAATTTCCAGTACATCACTTTTCTACAACCTGAAAAAAATTTCGAGCAAGAAAAAATTCAACAGAAAACTGATGTATGTGAAAACGCGGATTTTTGGAATTTTGGTCGATCGGAAATGTAAACACATTAAACAAAGCTAGACTATGTTAATGGCGAGGCTCTGATACCACTGTAAGTGCACGGCGGCGCCCCGGCCGTCAATCCGACGGCCAAATGCGGAAGCGGTGATAAACTTTAATTTTGCAAACTAGCAAACCGGCACCACCGCGCACTAAAACCCGGATCGAACCATTAACTAGTCCTAGCTAACTACAAGAAGGGGAATAGAGATATACCGAGTGATCCGAGTCCTCCGGTCTTCTCGTCGTCGTCCCGATCTCCCGCGGAATGTCCTGTCTCCACCTCGTAGCCGGAAGTGCACGACATCGCCTACATCTTTTACGGGATCCCACCACTATGCCGAGGCAACTCGGGCACGAAGCTGGCTAGTCGACGTGCCCAAGGTTTGCTGTAGAATGTGTAGTGCTCATGTCTCATTTTGGGGTTTATGGAATTGCCTTATTGGTGGAGGAAATGATATCAGCTTGTGGAGATGGAACATGTGGGATTTTACAAAGCTAGAAGAACAAAAATCCCACCACAAGAATTTGGGACAGCCCCTCTCCAATGTGGCCGGCCATGCCAAGTGAGAGGAGAGAATGAGGGAGGAGTGAGAGGTGTATGGATGAGAGAACCACTATCATAATCCAAGAGAGAAAAGAATGGCCAAAAGAAACAATCATCACAAACAAATCCATACTCCACCAATCAATCATCAACAACCATGATAGCACCAAAACCAACACTCCAACAAGCTAATCATCACTTCCAAAAGTCATGCCATCATGAAGATAGAAGTCAAGCAAGGTCAATGGATGGTGCACCATCATGATACAATAAAATGCAATCACCACCCTCCACATTGCTTATTTGCACAAATGCAAATAAGCCCCCATCCACCAATCTTCGGCCAAAGAAGGATACAAATGAAAATGGCCGAAACGGAAAGCAAACTGGCAACTCCAGAAAAATGGTCCCGTAATAAATTACAGGAAAACCCCGATACTGTGTATACACACCCGCATTTGTATTCCGACCGAAATACAAATGCAATGAGACAAATCTACACTGTACTATACTAGGATCCGGCTTAAACCAAAGCCGGCTAGTAATATCCGTTCGATCCTGATCCGTGCAATACCGCACGTATCTGATCGAACCCTGCCATATATCTATATGGCCTCTAGTACAAACTGTCCGATCCTGATCCGTGCAATACCGCACGTATCTGATCGGACCTTGCCATATCTCCATACGGCCTCTACAGCTTTTCGCCCGAAAGCTTGAGTAACTGAATGTGGGGGACTCTAAAGACTCGTCAACACCTTGGTTGTGGATTTAACCACTAGCATGTCAGAGGTATAAGCCAATACGTAACGGGCTACCAGGTATTGACCAAAAGGGACGTCTGTGAGCGAACTCAGCCTGACACCCTACTGAGCCTGTCAGTGACAACATCCGTACAGTCCGGTCCGTTCGTCTATGAGCATCGCATGGCGGGCCTAGGGGGTTGGTAAAAGTCAGACCCCCAAAAGCGGTACAAGTCGTGTCGGAGCGTAGCCCAGAACACCCTGAGATACTACTGGAATACCTACCAGTAAATCTCCTGCCTCGGCCGAGGGCTTTGTGTAATGGCTCTCCTAGACACAGCGCGACCTCACCCCCAATACCGGGAGAGACGAACCCCTGAAGATACGCTCACTGCCTCCATATGGCTCGGGACTGTACCCAACTAAAACCTGTTTGCACGTCTCCTTTGAGCGTGGTAGGGTAGTAATCAAAGTACAGTGGGAACTCACACGAGACAAATGACGATCCCCAGGTCGATGAACTAACCTGTACACATGTCACCAGGGAACTGCCATCTGACGTCTGGTATATGACCAACTAGCATATTCCCGGCGAGTCCTGTCCGGTGTACTCATAACCCAATGAGCACCTGTATACATCTTAGGTGAACCAACTGACACCAGCGGCTTGTGAGACCGGCCACCGCCCCTCGTCGGGGTCTCGACTATATACACTAGTCTACTCTGGAGTATCGATGCCCTGTCTCGAAACTCCCACGACTAGGGACCATTTAAGGATGTGCTTATAGACCCCCAGCTCCCACTTATATGATCGCCCTCATACTGCTGGTGGTCAAGCAAGAATCCTAGGGGCTCTACCAATATGTAATAGTGACCTGTAAGGTCACCTAAAGCAGTACACGATGATAAAGGTAAACCAGATAGCATACTATCATCTCGAGTAAGACTGTCCTACCGGGATAGGTCCTCCCTCAATCATCGCAATCACGTACCTGTGATCCAATAATTGACTCTGAGGGCACTATCTCCAACAGCGGTCTCTGGTTAAACCTACTGCCAGCGTAGTGTCGAGTCTTTAGAGTCCCACACAGAGAGTTTCCCTGCACTGAGCGAAACGTGTAGAGGCCATATGGTTTTACGGCAGGGATGCAATCACTTATGTGCACTTGTGTGCGTATGATGTTCGGGCAGGCAATACTAGTGGGCTTTGGTTTAAGCCGGATCCTAGTATTGCACAAATGGATTTGTTTTGTCTTCTGTGCATTCGCATTCTACGGAATGCGGATGCGGGTGTGTATGCACAGTTTTGAGGAGCGATGAAGGAGGAGGTGCCTCATTAGGGTTTTGACAGTTAGTTCGGCCAAAACCGTTATGTGGCAGGCTCATTAGGGTTTTGGCAATTCATTCGGTCAAAACCATTATGAGCCGGAGAAATTGTTTACTAATCCTTTTAGTGATAATTTTGTAATGGCTAATTGCATTGACCATTTGACCACCATGACCTCTCTTGACTTTGTTGACCCGTTGACCGGTGTTGACCATTGACCTTCATGAGAGGTCTACACTCTTCTTTGGATTTTCTTTTTCTTTTTGATTATGAAAATGGTCAATTCAATGTAGCATCAATTTTATCATGATAGGATTTGTAATGATGTTGTTTTCTATTATTGAACCATGGTTCATTTTCTTATCTCATAATTCAATTTCTCATTCTCTCTCTTGCTCTTGCTCATAAGAAGAAAAGAAATGCTCCATAGTTGCTAGCTCCTCCTTCTTCCTCCTCTTGATTTCTTCTTTTGATCTCATGTGTTGAGAGAAAAAGATTCCACAAAGACAAACACTTCCATATATCTCTACTACACAATCTAGGGTATCTAGACTAGCGATCTCGTTGCCCTAGTTGCCTCGGCTCGAGGTGGAGCTCGGTGTACATCTCTCGGGTGGATCGTCTTCGACTCAAGGAGGCCGCAGAGGTGACCAAGTTCCGGATCGATCCTCGGAGCGTGGATGGACGAGCCGGACAGCGGAGAGAAGACCCGAAGGACCGTTTTCGTGAGGTATAATTTCTACGGCATAGTAGTTAAAGCCTCTAGTAGTTTGCTAGTTTCTAGTTTAGCAAAGATCTTGCTTTTGAGTCCATGTTGCTTTGCGCCAAATAATTGTTTTTCGCCGTTTCCGCCTCCCCGTAAGAACCGGGGTGAGCAACGTGGCCTTACAGCGCCCACGTGCCGAGCACGTGGTGCGTCCAGCGCCGAGAGCGCTTGCGCCCACGTGCCGAGCACGTGGTGCGCCCAGCGTCCAAAGCGCTCGCGCCCGCCCGGTGCCCAGAGCGCCAGCGCCCAGCGCCTGCGTGCCATGCACGCGAGGCGCTGGCCCCCACGCATCCTTTGGATGCCCTTTCCCTTTATACACACACACACATACTCCACGACACCGTCCCTATTAGAAAAAAATTTCTAACGGGGCGCTGCCCAGTACCCTACAAGGGGCTGCTAGCCCCCTTGACCCTCAGCCTGCTATTCGGGTAGCGGGAAAAAACCTTGCGGGGCCCCCGATATATCCAAAACCCCTCCAGAACACAACACTACACATTGAGTTCGCATGACCAGTTTAACCCGTTAATCGGAGGTTCCCTCACTCCAAAAGCGAGGGGTAATTAACGGCAGCTTAGTCCGCAGCTGCCGGAGATTCGGATCCCCACAATCAATAAACCCCAGTCTACCCTAAGCAGGGGGAATCTGTAATGCGCCTGATAAGCGCGCGCGTATTCCTATCTCAATGGGGTGACGAAAAACACCCTACAATGAGTACACTGGACGGACTCGCCGGAAACATGCTAGTTGGTATTATACATATTGTCATATAGCAGTTCTCTGGTGACATGTGTACAGGTTAGTCTGTCGATCTGAGATCATCATTTGTCTCGTGTGAGTTTCCACCGTGCTTTGATTACTACCCTACCACGGCTCAAAGGAGTCATGCAAACAGGTTTTAGTTGGGTACAGTCCCGAGCCACATGGAGGCATTGAGCGGATCGTCGGGGATTCGTCTCTCCCGGTATTGGGGGTTGATGTCGCGCAGTGCACGGGTGGCCATCACCAGAAATTTTCGTCCGGGGTATACGAGAATTACCGATGCAGGATCGATAGTTTCTCATGTGGTGATGGGTTTCATACCTACACGAATTATCGCGTTGTTAGGGGTCTGACTTTATCCACCCCCCTAGACTCGATATGCGATACTCATAGACGAATGGACCGGACTGTACAGATATTGTCACTGTCAGGCTCAGTAAGGTTTCAGGATGAGTTTGCTCGGCGGTCTCGCTTTCGCTCAATACCTGGACAGCCGTTATGTACAGCTAGTGCTAATGACTTGCTTGTGGTTAAACCCACTGCCAGCGTATTGACGAGTTTTTAGAGTCCCACACAGAGGGTTTCCCTGATTCGGACGAAACGTTGTAGAGGCCGTATGGTTTTATAGCAGGGTTCGATTATATACGTGCACTAGTGCACGGATCATGATCGGACGGATAATACTAGTGGGGTTTGGTTTAAACCAGATCCTAATGTTATATTGTTGGATTACTTTCGTCTCGTTATATTCGTATTTAGTCGGAATACAGAAGCGGGTAAGTATATACAGATGATGGGTATTCTTATAATTCGTTACGAGTTTATTTTAAAGTTTCCATTTTCTTTACTTTCTTAAAACATTTGGATTAATGTTTATCGTTGAAAATGTGAGTGAAAGTTTTGTTCTTATGCATTAAATTGTGGCAGGTTGTGAGGGATGGGCTGCCAGTGGATGTTGATGTTTTGTGTGAGGGATTTTAGTGGTTGTTCTTTTGAGTGTGCTGGATTTTTCATGGGGGTTTTTCTTTTGGTGCTGGAATTTCGTGGGCTGCCTCTTTTTTGGTGGAGGAAAATTTTCATGAGTTGTTTTTTGCACAAAATCCCTCACTGCATTAAAGTAACAACAGCCACCTCAAAGAACAGCCACTTCATCAAAAAGAAAACCACATCCACTTCATTTCCAGAGAGCAACTTCTTTCTCTTTTGAAGTCTGGGCCAAAATTTTTGTGCTCATTTTCTTTACTCCAATGACAACCGTTAACCTCCACCCATTTCATCTTATGTGTTGAGAATCGTTGGATGTATTGAGACAAAATATTCACACACTATCTCTAATTCATCTTGGGTATCTAGGCTAGCAAACTGGATGTCCGAGTTGCTTCGGTTCTGAAGTGAGAGCCCGTATTACTAATTCTCGACGTCGATCTTCTTCGACGAGAGAGACCGGAGAATAAACTTGATCGAGGAAGCCGCGAGAAACTTAGGATAGAGGTTGAAGACCGAAAGACACGGATCAATGGGTATAACCTCTCTAAATTCCTTTTACAGATAACTAGTATAGGGTTAATAGTTCGATCCGGGAATCGGGTTCCGTTAGCGCCGGATTCTAAAAAGTTTTTGTTCCACTTTTGGCCACGGATTGATGGCCGGGACGCTGGCGTAACCCAACACTATCAAATCACTTGTTACACCTCGCTGGTTATTCTCATCAGGATTTATTTTAGGAGACTTCAGATTCTTACATTTGCTTCCACTCATTGGCGAGATAAACTCAATTTTTAGAGACGGAAAATTCGTACATTTGCTTCCACTAGTTGACGATATAAACTTAACTTTATAAGATGAAAGATTTATATATTTGCTTCCACTAGTTAACGATATAAACTCAGTATTTTTCTTTGAGGAGTTACTTGGTCGATAGGAATAATAGATTTTTCAAGCATTTATTTTCGTCTGTTTCCACTGCTGATCCTTGATATTCTTTTTCATAATCAGGGATAGTCCACCGATAGTCTATATTAATTGACATGCTAGTACATGTAAATTTAGAAGTAAAAAATTTACCAAATACTTTGAAAAACTTCATTGAGGAAGAAGTAAACGTGCTCTGACGGAAAATAGGGTTCCAAAATCGATAGATCATTTCGAAAAACTTCATTTAGAAAAAAGCAGCGTGCTCTAGTGATCTCTAGGATTGAAAATCGAAAGATGATATATTCCTCCAACGCCAGATAAAAAATTTACTTAGGTAGCGGTTAAATATTGATTTTCAACCGCTGCTTTAAGCGGCGGTTAATAAAGACCAGTTGGATCTTAACCGCTTCTTAAAATAACGGTTAAATTTGCATGGTCCATATTTGTTAGATAAAATATTTTTGATGTTAACCACTATTTTATGTAGTGGTTAAATCAGGACCATTGTATTTTCACCGCTTCTTAAAGAAGCGGTAAAAGTTAAACAATCCTGATTTGTTGGATAATTTTTTTATCCAACGTTGTGCGTAGAACCGGACCCCATGGTATTATGAACAAGATATTATCAGAAAAACTATAAACTGATGTAGCGGCGGTAATGGGTGGCAATGATGATGACAATAGAAGCGGTTATGTTTAACAGTAGTTCAGGTTAGTTGTTGGTGCTGGCAATGATGGCATGCAACCGCAACAAGGATAATCGTCCCTCTGTCAAGATGACATGTGACTGTAACGAAGAACATCGTCAAGTCAAGTTATCTGATTCAAGTTTTTAAAGGAAGAGCCCCAAATTACCAAACAAAAAACAATATATAGGATTTTCTTGAACAAATAACTAATTATATGTGTCCTCAGTTGCAAGCTTCCGGTATTTCAGATTCAACTATAGCAATAAAAGAAATACGTGAAGAAAGCAAGTTAAAAGGAAAATCATGGAAAATATTTAACTCAATTAATGGAGAGACATATAGAAAACAAAATTTTAATAAAATTAAGAGAGTAAGAAAAATACTGGGAAAAAGGAAAAAAAAATAACATAAGAGCATCATCTTCATATAATTATGATTTATTTTGATGTGACGAGCCATGAGAGAGGGTTGTCTTTAATTAACAACCAGGTGATGGACAAAGATTCTCATCTATATATCTCATATACACAGGGGACAGATGGTCTTTTCTAATTGTGCTCCTCATAATCCTAAATTGTCGGAACCAAACATCATATAAGATAAAGTGATATACTGTAACATTTTGAAATTTTTAAATAATAATTTATAATTTAAATATGGATATGGATATTATGAGTTTGCTAAAATAATATCATGTATGGATTTTGGGTTTTTGGATTGGTATCCGTATATCCATATTTAATTATGGGAATGGGAAAATATGATATATTTTTAAAATGATAATTATTTTTTTATGATAATGATATGGGTTTTTGGTGATTTGTGTATGGTTTATTTAAAGAGAGAAAGGGGAATATGTTAAGCTTGTACGATATACTCTCATCCCAACATACCACAAAATATACTAATATATCATTATGGCACACTCTTTCTTTCTCTCATAATTCTCCCACTTTCACTTTCATCCAAATATCTCCTCTCCTTCCAAACTTAAATCCTTACACCAAAACCCTATTCTTCATCAAAATCCTCTCTTTGGCCTAGTTCTTCAAACTAGAGCATTTACAGGTCTTCAAGTGAGGTCACAACCCTCTCAAACTTTTCAAGTGGCCGATCAAGGGCCTAGATCTCCGCTTGCTCCCACTTGATTTGGTAAAACCCCCTCTTTACTTCAAGTTTTATAGTATTGGTCATGTAAAAGTTATAGTTTTAGATAAAAATTGTATTTTTATGGATTTTGAGATGTTATGACTTGTAGTGATGGTGTTGTAGGGGTTAACTTGTAACCACTACTTGATATAGGAAAGTATGAAGGTATTATGATGCAAGTATTGTTGGTTTTAAAGTTTTATAAGTTTTTAAAACTATGTTTTTATGGAGTGTTGGTGTTCAATTGAATTATTATATAATTAGTAAACTCTGAAAATTTAACAGAAAATTATTTTAAGATGTTTAAACCACCCTGAGACCCCACCGAAAGCTCGAGAGCCCAATTTTACAACCTGGCCACCGGTTTATTCGTTTTGGCGGCTATTTACGTCCCGGGTTTGGAGTTAGGTTTTGGGATTTTTTCAGTAGCTCAATAATCTTCCAATTAGACCTTTTTTATATTTTTTTCCCCAGATGCCCCAAGGAAAAATCTGGAAACATTTTGGTTGGTTTTATATGATAATATGCGGGTTTTAAACTTGGTTCTGGATTTCTATGTCATGACTTAGTCGTTCGACGTTTGCACGTTGACGTCGGGTGTATTTTGTCGTATTTAGTACGTTTTGGTCATAGGTTCTAACCTATATGCGTTTCGCTCGTTGTGTCATTTTTATGTGGATTTTTATGTATTTATGTTAAGATTTGGATTGTAGATTGGATCGTGAGGACTTCCGAGACGGTAAGAACGGACGAGACGGTCGTAGGTTTCGACTAGCTCGAGACGTCAGTGTGTAGATTTATATCTACGGGAGAAGTCGGATGGATGAAGTAAAGCACCCCGGCAACCGTAGTAATTAGAATACTATATATTTGAACTATATACCTAGCCTATAGGGTCATGCTAGAACGCCCATATGCGTATATTTGTATGCTCAGTAGATAGTGATGTATTTAGTTTCTATTTCTTCGTTATTAGGCTATATATATATATATATATATATATATATATACATACAATTATAATTATATGTACCATACGCTACTAGATATCCGTACTATATTTGATATGTGTTACATACACGACTGTAGATCCATACGATATTGTTTGGATATTTGATGGACATCATACGATGAGAATTCTGTACTAGATGTGATGAGGATAGATTACCGAATACGACCGATATGTATTTAACTCATGGATTCTTTCTAAATCCATATTGGGGTATTCTGATTGTTAGAGCTATACTCTTTTAAAAACCAACGATTCGTTTCTTACTTTTTAATGATAATTTCTGGGTTGCACTACAAATTTCAAATGAATATCTATTTCAAAAATACTGTATTCTCCTTATTTCCAAAACAAAGTTTCGTTCTATTTTAAATTATAACTATATAGCTTGTAAGTAATTATCTATTACAATACTCGTTTAGATTATGATTATTCTATTCGTTATACGTTCGCACGTAGATTACTTATTGTTACGCTACGTTATATTATTCGTACTTATACTTCGTACAATTAATTTACGGTACCATACTTATATGAATACACCGATAGAATACTGCACGACTACCAATAATTGCTATGTTGCATAAATCACAGATGCGCATGTTACACTACACATCATTGGTACTGCCGTGACACTGTAGAATTGCCACACTTGATAATGTTGATGTGGTTATATAAATGCGATTGATTGATGTATCTGTGTGATTAATCATCAATTAACGTAGATGCATGATGCATTGTTGATAATTGTGATATCGATATTCGAACACACTTGATATAACAGTTGCACAGTTACTAATGATATCCATGTGACACAATCACAGACGCGTATACTACACTACACATCATTAGTATTGCCATGACACAGTAGAAACTGTTATGCTTTTCGTGTTCTATTTATCCATGCTATTATCCATGATATTTGCTAAGTTTGTTATACGAATACCATTGTAATGGATATTTGTATACGATGATATATATTAGTTGTATGGGAGACTGATATATATTGATGGTTGCCAATTGTGGCAAAGATGAATTATATTTGTGTTCTTCGAAATTTGATATTTTCCATGAATTTGAGAAGCCGCGGTGTGATTTGTAAAACTTATGAATATTTTAAAATTTTGGTTCTCTCTTAATATGATGATTTGGATGTCCACCATGAGCTTTCTGGTTTTCATGACATGATGATTATCCAAATCAAGGAAGGGGCCGAGAGACCGATTACAGATACATGATGGATCCGGTACAACACCGAGGGGCAGGATGTCCGTAGAAAGGTATGAAGGGACTAGCTAGGTAGATCGATACCGGTGATTGTATGGGACCACGGCGGATATCTGGAAGATACCGACTGAGTCTATTTGATATCGAAAGAGCACTAGTCTGACGGGACAGTGCCTACGATATCTGGATTTTACGTGTCGATGATAGACATAAGATTTATGATGATTTCGTGTGTCAGTGATGGACACTCGCTGGATGATGATTTCGAGTGTCGATGATAGGCACTCATGAGATTTGAAATGTCGATGCTGAACACTCATATGTTGATATTTGCGCGATCCGTCATGATGCACTAATATAGATTTTGCTATATAGTAGCCGAACATGACTGATCCATGAGATAGTGCTTGAATACTATTTTCACATATAGATGTATATTAACGAGGTTTCTAAATGAGCTATACTCTCACTATTTTCAACGTGTTTATGACGACATAAGAATCTTTCAAACGGAAACCATCTTAAAATCATTTCTAAAAAGCGAGATGTGTAATTTAAACAAAACGCATATAATACTTCATAAACCAACATCCTCTACTTGTGATGTGATATACGTATCATATGGCTATTTTGAAAAGATTTTACATACATTTTTCAGCTACTTTATAGGCCTATACATGAATGCATGCTATATATATTTCCTTGTTTACGTGATCCATTGGGATACGCTTATATTACTTATGTAGTGTGTGTGTTTTACGTGATCCATTGGGATACGCTTATATTACTTATGTAGTGTGTGTGTGTGTGTGTGTGTGTGTGTGTGTGTCTTATATATCGCATTTTGTGTCATATTGTATGTTATGATTTAGGTAAATCGTTATGCATTTCGATTTCTACCTTGTGATATATTTTTATTCACTGAGTTGGCAACTCATCCCCGTTGTGGCCCAGTTTCTTGCAGGATTGACCGCTCAGTAGCGGCTTGCCGACACGCTTCTTACTTTAGGTAATTGGTTTGGTAGCTGGGTTACATGTTGGATCACGACCGCCCCTTATATATGTATATTATTTTAGATATGGTTAAAAACTCTATAGACCAAAACATGTATATTCTGAATTTAGAAGTGAGAATTAAATGTGTATGTTTTTAGGTGTCGTACTCGTTTGGAGTCGACTTTATATTTTATTTGTTTATGTTTTGCTTGTTTTTTCGCCTTGGGCGTCATATATTAACTGTGTGGTTGCTCTACCATTTGGGTATGGAAGCTAGCTTCTATTGGGGATATTTATTATATATTATGGTTTGTATGTGGTTTTATTCAAAATTTACAATGGGGGTGCTGCCAATTTTTAAACAGCGTATGTGTTTTCAAACAACCTTTACTTATATTTTCAAAAGGAACTTGATTTCATTCAATAACCTTTACAAAACTTCACCTCCACTATTTTTTTAAAAAGGTTTAGATTCTGGATTTTTGGTTTACTTGGGTTACGATGAGATCCTATAGACTTTACGTGATTTAAGTGTCGGTCACGTGTATTTTCCGGGTCGTGATATATATCTAACAAATCCGATCCATTAATTTTAACCGCTAGTTCAAACAGCGTTTAAAATCGAACGGTTCACATTTAACAGCTACTTTAAGTAGCGGTTCCTATTTAATAAAAAGTGTCACATCCCGAATGGTTTCAGCACAGTTTCAGCGGTTTAAGGGTTAGAGATCAAAATCCGGCGATTTTTGCAGTGATTTGAACTGCAATTCTTTCTGGTATTCTCTTGTTTTGTTGATCGATCTTATAAGGTAAATTAATTACTTTAATTAGTATAGGGTTTGTTATTTTTTGGGGGATTTTTGCTAGGGTTTTCAGATGTAAATTGGGACTTTTTTCTGTGATTTGAATTGTGATTGTTGCTGGGTATTCTCATGTTTCTTGGATCAATTTTATAACATAAATCAATGAATTTATTAGTTTAGGGTTTGGTCTTATTTATATAGGGATTTTTTAAAATATATTTAGGATTTTTTATGTTTATTATGTAGTTATAATGACCGGTAAATGCAAATATACACCCAAGAGGGCTACGCCGAAGAGGGCTACACAAAAGAGGGATAAACCGACTCATCCTCCTCCTCCTATGCCAAAAATTATTCATAAAACCCTCTAAGAACGTAGCAAAATAAGGAAAATACAATCAAAGGTGAATGTAATCAATCCTATCCAGCCATCAACATCTCTTGCATTATCTATTCAATACAACCATGGCCCCATGAAGAATGCTGTATTATATAATCAAGCAAATCATATTTCTGAAGTAATTTGGAGTGGTAAAGATAGGGAAAATCTTGTTGCGCTTGAATCTATGACCATATCTGCGCAATAGCCTCTGACGGATCAGCAGATTGAATTATCAGACGAATGGGATTTTGGTGAGTATCGTAAAGTTGGCCACCAACAATGTGACCAACCATTGATATATGCTTTAGTTAAGAGATGGTGACTCAAGACGAACACTTTTCATTTATCCATCGTAGAGGCATCGATCACTCTTGAAGACGTATCATGGATTCTCGGTCTCCCGGTCACAGGTTCTCTAATTGTTTATGAATGATGTATGAGTTCCTTCATATATTTTTACAACGTATTAGGAGTTGATACCCCTGAAGATCCTTGTATTTTGTGTGTCTGGTACATTACAAAGGAAATTTTTGTGCTAAATGATCCAATGTTCAAATATGTCATGAAACTATATAAGCTTGAATGTGAAGCACTGATTAGTCCAATTTTAAAAAGATTAATATTTTCATTTACTTATAAGTTGTAATAATTTGTTTAACTCAATAAGTTTTTTGCAGCAAGATCATTTTATTAGGCATATGCGGAAGGATGTATGCAATCCCAGCAAAATTAGTTTAACAAAGGCTTGCAAATTTGGTGAGAATTAGGGTCATCCGAGACAAGACACTGGATCACTCGATTGTAGTGTATTTGTAATCAAATACATGAATTTCTTGTCGTGGGGAATTCCTTCGAACTCACGAAAATGGGACATAAATACTATAGTTAATTTTAGATATATAATGTGTTATGATGAAGCTAATCAGAAACTATCTAAATGATATAATAAATTTTAGATTTTGCATTTGTATATTATCTGTGGCTGTGTGTTGAACAATGAATTTTTAGATTTCACAAGTATATATGATGTGTGTTGATATTTATATCTGAACTCTGAAATTTGATTTCTGTAAATGATGTACATTGGTGAGAAAATGATGTACATTTGTGTGTAAGTGATCTATATTTCTGTATATGAACTCTGATATATGATTTCTCAAGTACATTTTTTTGGTTCTACTTAAAATAAAACCGCTAGTTTAAATAACGGTTATATTTTGAACTAGACTATTTAACCGCTACATAAACTAACGATTATATTTTGAGATCACTGCAGAAATAGAGAGTAGACTATTTAACTGCTGCTTAAACTAGTGGTTATATTTATTTAACCGCTACTTAAAATAGTGGCTATATTTTTCCTCAACAGAGAGCAAATTATTTAACCGCTATTTAAAGTAGTGGTTATATTTTGAGTTTTCTATCACTGGGGTGTAGGTATACCCTCTTGCTCGTGCTGCTAACTTACGGTCAATGTAGAATACAAAACGAAAATTTTAGAATCAAGAGAACGAACTCTACGACCTAGAATTGAATCCAAACACTAAACTAGAAACACTAGAAGAAGTTTTAACTATTAGGTTAGTAAATACAACCTTTGTAGTCATGTCCTTCGTCTTCTATGCCACTCCTTTAGCTCTTAGATCGTCGGGAACGAGTTTGGGAGTTGATCTTCCTCGTCGAAAATGATCCACCTGAAGAAACCCTAATCTAGACTCTAGCTTCACACTAATAATCAAAGTGAAACAACTAGTGATCAAAACATACTAAGAATTGATCACTAAGATATAGTAGTGGCTAATCTCTAAGTATTCTCTCATTTTTCTTTTTCTTTCTCATCTTTCAAAAATCAAGAAAAGAGGAAAAAGAAGCAAAGGGTGAAGAACAAATGAGAAAGCGTAGCTGCTAAAAAAACTCATCATCCTCTTTTCTTTTCTTTTCTTTTCATCTATTTTTCAATAAAAGGTGTGAGTAGAATTGTGATTCACAAGGTGAGTCATAAGCCCACACCCTTCTTGAAAAAGCATGAAGAGATGAGAAAGAGAAGAAGGCCACCTCATTTTGTACACACAAACACACTAATACAAGTATATTCTATAAATACATACAACTGTATTCGTATCAAAATACGAATATCGTATTCGTATAAAATACGAATATCCGTATTTGTATCAAGATACAAATACTCGTATTTATACAAATACATGTATTCGTATAAATACTGTATTCTGTCATAATACGAATACCGAAAAGAGAGACACCAAAAAGAGATATATAATACTAACTCACATTTTATCCAAATGTGATAATGTGGCTATCTTTCAAACTGGTTAGTATTAAGAAAACGTCCGATTAAAATTACATGTACAAAAACACATGTTTTAATCGAACCTAAGTACGTATCAAATTACGCACACTATATCGTTTCGCTTGAGCCGGGAAACCATCTGTGTGGGACTTTAAAAACTCGACAATACGCTGGCAGTAGCTTTAACCACAAGTACGTCAGCGACACTAGCTGTACGTAACGGTATCCAAGTATTAAACGAAAGTATGGTCGACAAGCAAACTCGTCCGTATCCTTACTAAGCCTGAAAGTGACAATCTCCGTATAGTCCGGTCTGTTCGTCTAAGAATCGTATATCGGGGCTAGGGGTTGGATAAAATTAGACCCCTAATAACACGATAATTCATGTCGGTATAAAGCCCATCACCCACTAAGAAACTACTGATCTAAATCAGTAAAACGCATCCACACTGGCCAAGGATTTCTAGTGATGGATACCCGTACACCGCACGACATCTACCCCCAATTCCGAGAGTGACGAATCCTTGAAGATCCGCTCACTGCCTATACGTGGCTCGGGACTATACCTAACTAAAATTTTATTGCACGAATCAGTAGAACCGTGGTAGGGTAGTAATCAAAGCACAGTAGGAACTCACACAAGACAAATGATGATCTCAGGTCGACAGACTAAGCTGTACTCATGTCACTAGAGAACTGCTATCTGACAATAGGTATAATACCATCTAGCATGTTCCCGGCGAGTCCGTCCAGTGTAACTCATAACCCAATTAGCATCTGTATACAATCTTTGGTGACTAACTAACACCAATGGCTATGAGACCGGCCATCGCCCCATGTCGGGGTCAAAAAACGTATACACTAGTCTACTCTGGAATATTGATGCCCGATCTCGATATTCTCACGACTAGAGACATTTAAGAATATGCTTATAAACTACCTAGTCCTCACAAGTGTGATCGCTACAATAACCCTGGTAGTTAAGCATGAATCCTATAGGCTCTATCAACATGTAATAGTGATCCATAATACCACATAATATATGTACATGATGATAAAGACAAACCATATAGCATATTATCATCTCGAGTAAGACTGTTCTACCCATATAGGTCCTTCCTCAATCATCATAATTGCCTGTGTTGGGTTATGCCAGCACCCTGGCCATTAAACCGTGGCCGATTGAGGAACAAAATTTTTACAAACTGGCGCTAACACAACCCGCTACCCGGATCTACCATTAACCCTAATCTAGCAAACTAAAAAGGAGTTTAGAAAGTTATACCGAATGATCTGTGTCCTTCGGTCTTTAACCTTTATCCAAGCTCTTAGCGGCCACCATGATCAAGTTTAGTCGCCGGTCTCCCTCCATCGAAGATGATCCACCTGAGAGTCTATGAAATGAGCTCCAACCTCATAGCCGAGGTAACTAGGGTACCTAGTTCGCTAAACTAGATAGCCTAGAAGATGCAGAGTCTAATGATGGATTAGTTTGTCTCTAAACACCCAAGGTTTCTTAACATATAAGACTTGATGGGTAGAGGTAGAAGAAGAAGCTTAAGGATGTGAGTGTAGCAAAGCAAGAAAAGAAATGTCTAAGTGTTGTGAGCAAGGAAAAATGAACCATCAAGTAAAGAAAATACTTACAATACAAACTAAATCAAGCATGCCTCAACAGTGCCACCATGAGTCACCCCATGAGTCATCCCATGAGTCACCATAAAGCCATGCTTCATTTAAAACCAATCAATGACTCATCCCCTCCACTTCATTAACCATTTAATCTAAATGGTTAAAGCTGAATGAGGTGGCATCTTCTAGAAGTATCTTGTAATGAAATTACAAGAATACCCCTCATCCGTATATACATACCCATATCCGTATTCCGACAAAATACGAATACAATGAGACGAGAATAATCCAAAAATACAATACTAGAATCCGGTTTAAACCAAAGCCACTAGTATTATCCTCCCGAATCATGATACGTGCACAAGTGCACGTATATGATCAAACCCTGCCGTAAAACCATACGGCTTCTACATCCTTTCGCCCGAAGAAGCGAAACCCTCTGTGTGGGACTCTAAAGACTCGTCAATACGCTTGCAGTGGGTTTAACCACAAGCATGTCAGCAGCACTGGCTGTACGTAACGGCTACCCAGGTATTGAGAGAAAGGGAGACCGACGAGCAAACTCATCCTAAACCCTACAGAGCCTATCCGTGACAATATCCGTACAATTCGGTCCGTTCGTTTATGAGTATCGATATCGAGTCTAGTGGGGTGGATAAAGTCCGACCCCTAAAAATGTGACATTTCGTGTCAGTATGAAACCCATCACCACCTGAGAAACTACTTATCCTAGATCAGTAATTCACGATTACCTTGGCCAAGGATTTCTGGTGATGGCCACCCGTACAAAACACGACATCAACCCTCAATACCGGGAGAGACGAATCTCCGACTATCCGCTCACTGCCTCCATGTGACTCGGGACTGTACCCAACTAAAACTTGTTTACATGACTCCTTTGAGCCATGGTAGGGTAGTAATCAAAGCACAGTGGGAACTCACATGACACAAATGAAGATCTCAGGTCGACAGACCAATCTGTACACATGTCACTTGGGAACTGCAATCTGACAATAGGTATAATACCAACTAGCAGGTTCCCGGCGAGTCCTGTCCGGTGTACTCATAACCCAATGAGCATTTGTATACTATCTTAAGTGAACAAACTAACGCCAATAGCTTATAAGACCTGGCCACCGCCCCTTGTCGGGGTCTCGATCATTATACACTGGTCTACTCTGGAGTATCGATGCCCAGTCTTGATACTCCCACGACTAGGGAAATTTAAGCACGTGCTTATAGACCACCCAGCTCTCACGTATATGATCACCATCATAATACTGGTAGTCAAGCAAGAACTCTATGGGCTTTATCAATATATAATAGTGATCTGTAATACCACATAAAGCATATACATGATGATAAAGACAAACCAGATAGTATACTATCATTTTGAGGAAGACTGTTCTATCCGTATAGGTCCTCCCTCAATCATCATAATCACGTGCCTTCGATTACAATAATTGTCTTAAGGGCATTATAGCCAACAATCTCCCACTTGCACATAAGGCTAATAATTGTGATGTCGCATACTCACAGCCCGTGTGATATCGAACGCCCAACTTCTCTACTGATCTGTTTCACAAAGCTTGTTTGTGAAACTATTGCGTTCGAGAAATAGCCTCAGTGAGTGCATCCGTTCCAATGCTTCTTTCTATATCTCTCTATATCTCAACTTTGTGGAGAAAGACTATCTCCCGAAATGAGCAATGCCTATCTTAGAATTTGTCTGTATATCTGATAGGACCCAGTTCACAAATGAACTCCAAATTCAACAAACTTCTTAGACTGTATCTTCCACTGAATTTAATCAGTATCCTGCGCCATGCCTTCCACAGTATCCGCTTGGACCACCTGTCCAACATACTGTCCCTCAAAGGAGGGAAAACTATAACTCTGATAGCCACTCTATCATCTAGGTCACCTTGGAAGCCTGAAATGATAACCATCTCCCGAAGGAGGCTGCCGTTAGCATATACCAAGAACATCCACTTATGTTCAAAAACTGCTTACCAACGTTTCTCCAGGATTGGATTAATATATATACTTATTGCAGCTAGTGCAAAATCAATATCTGGTGTGGTACTTGACATCTCATGCTTGACTCAATTTCCTAAGCAAGTGATATGCCAATCATGCAAATCCCTCTCCCCATCAGTCTGTAAGACATCTTTTAGAGAGGGTGACTCCATCACCTGTAGGTACAACCACCTCGCCAGGAGTCGTCCATCTAAAACACCTTTAGAATATTGTCAAAGTACCCAAATTGGGACACTTCCCAAATCTAGATCTAAAACCATAGATCTAGTGACCAGAATTCCTGATATTATATCCATATCTTATGTGGAGAAACACCTTGTGAGAACCACGGTATATAACCGATCGTAGTCTATGAATATCACTTCCTATCAAGTGAATGTCATCCAAATACCAGGATATCACTCCCTACTACCTTCTTACCAGATCCATCTCTTATTCTGATGAAGTCAAAACCTATGACTGTCACATCAAAAATAGATGATCTATTTCCACTATACCTGCTTTAGTTTATAAATAGACATAAGCTACTTTCCCACTATACATCCGCTGTTCCCACTGACTACAACAACCCTCTGGCAGAGTCATATACACGTGCACTTCTAAAGCTAGTTTAGAACGACGTTATACTTATCCTCGCGCCGTGTCTCATAGTCTGGTTAAGAAGCAATGGCAAGTCTGGATAAACAAAAACCTCCCAGTCACCGTCTTTGAGAAGACCGGAGTACCTCTCGGGTGCCTGAGGTTACCCACCAAATCTGCGGAATGGATAATGGAATGTCGAATCCAATTGAATCTTTAGGTTCTACTAAATTTTCAGAAATCGTTTGTGGTTCTGGAATAACTTCCAGTTCTACCATACTCCCACTATTGTTTTCTGAAAAAGAATCCATTTTACTAAAACTGGTGGTGAGTCAAGATCAATATAACTATTGATCTTCCTGATGGCAGAAAATTAACCCTCGTCAATGTTAATGATATATGCCTTAGAGGCCATTACTGTATCATACTGGTTTATATATTACTTAATGGAAGCTTGAGATATTCAAAGTTGTATTAACAGTCTTGCTCAAAATGGTAGTATGCTACCTGGTTTGTTTCTACCTCAATATGTGCATGTGTTTCTTTTAGCATATTACTTATACATATTGGTAGAGCCCTTAGGATCTTTGTTTGATTACCAGTGTTGTGACGGCAGTCGCACTAGTGGGGGCTGGGTAGTCTATAAGCACATCTTATATAGGTCCCTAGTCGTAGGATTATCGAGACGGGGAATCGATACTCCAGAGTAGAGTAGTGTATACGCTTCTCATCCCAGCAGGGGAGATGGTCTGTCCCACAGCCATTAGTACGTCGTACTGAAGATAGTATGCAGGAACTCATTGGGTTATGAGTATACCAGACAGGACTCGTTGGGGACTGTTGGTGGGTATTATACCTATCGTCGGGTAACAGTTCCCAGGTGACATGAGTACAGCGTAGTCCGTCGACTTAACACTGCTACTTCGCCTCGAGTATGTTCCCATTGTTCTTTGATCACTACCCTACCACGGCATAAACGAGTCATGCAAACAGGTAGTAATTGGGTGCAGTCCCGAGGCACTTGGAGGCAGTGGCGGTTAGATAGGATTCTTCTCTCCCGGTATTGGGGGTTGATATCGCGCTGTGATCGGAAAGCCATTACACAAAGTCCCTGGTCAGGGCAAGCGAGATTTACAAGCGAGATTTACTGGTAGGTACTCCAGTAGTTTCTCAGGGTGTACTGGGCTACGCTCCGTCACGACTTATTACGCTATTAGGGGTCTGACGTTTACCGTCCCTAAGCCCGATATGCGATACTCTTAGACGAACAGACTGGACTGTATGGAGATTGTCATAGATAGGCTAAGTAAGAGTTCGGATGAGCTTGCTCATCGGCCTTCTTATCGATAGATACCTGGGTATGTAGGGTTCCTAGGCACTCTCAAGAGGTCTCACAAGGCATCAACCATGCCCGTTTCAAAAATTACATGTGCCGAGAAACGCTAATACGGATCGTTAACTAGAAATTTAGGCGAATCTACGAGCTAGTTAACAACTTAACTAAAGTGTAAACGGAAATACAACCTTTGTAGATCCGGTGCTCCACCTCCATAGCTCCGTGATGATGTCTCCTCGCTGTCCAAATCGAATCCCGGGCTCTAGCGTCGGCTTCATCGGAGAATGGACGGGCTAGGTCATCGACTACGTGCCGAAGATGATCTACGTCGAGGCATCACAAGATCAAGCTCCACCTTCACCAAGCCATGAAAACTTGTGAAGGAAACACCCTATACTTCTTGGCAAGAGGTAGAGAATGAAGAAATAGGAGGTGGGTTCACTTTAGATTTGGATTTCTCACTCATTTGCTAAAGTTGCCATTGATGGAGCAAGCTTCTTCATGTTGAAGATGAAGAAGAAGAAGATGAATATTATGATAAGTTGTTTTCAAAAAGGAAATAAAATGAATACTTATCATAATTCAACCATGGTAAAGTGTAGAGAATAGACTAGGGTTAAGTGGAATGGTTAGGGTTAAGCATGAGACAAAATGGTCACTTAGTCAAAGCATCATGAAGCTTCATAATACATACAAAGAAAGCTACCATTTTCTCATTATGCTAATTATTTTCTAAAAAGAATAAAGAATAAATAAATAGATAATTAAATGAAAACCCTAACCATTACACAACCATGGTTTAATCTTTACACAAACTCAAGTAAGCATGTATCATCAAACATGATACAATCAAGTGCACAAAAGTATATCACATATACAACTTGTGAACTTCAAGTGAGAAAATCCCTTTAAAATGAACCAATACTAGTTAATGCAAAGTAATATATCAAATATATAATTATACATTAAATCATTAAATCAACACTTGATTTAACGATCCGTTCATATCGCATATAACCGACTAGTATCCTATGTATCGGCTTACTGAATCAATCCTTGATTCGATAACTAGGTTATATCGCATACAACCATTCGATACATTCATCGCGAGAATGGAATACGGTATCATATACACGCATTATTCTCGGTCCTGCACATATCTCATATGCGCTCCTATTTCGTTTCGCTTGAGCCAGGAAACCTCTGTGTAGGACTCTAAAGACTCGTCAATACGCCGGCAGCAGATGATGATCATATCAAACACCCACAAGCCGCAAGCGGTCTGCTAAACGTAACGGCCACCCGGGTATTGAGCGATCAGAAGATCGACGAGCAAGCCCGCTCACACTCCTGTGAATCCAACCAGTAACACTTACCGTACAGTCCGGTCTGATCGTCTGATATGTCGCATATCTCGCCTAGGGGTGGTAAACGTCAGACCCCAATAGCTCGATAAGTCGTGTCGATATTAGGTCTATAACAGTTCGAGAAACTACTGGTAACACTTACCAGTAAATCTCAGCAACCCTGGCCAGGGATTTCCGGTTATAGCCAATCGAACACAGCGCAACATCAACCCCCTATACCGGGAGAGACGAATCCCCTCCTATCGCTCATTGCCTCCATGTGACTCGGGACTGTACCCAAAAACCACCGTTTTGCACGCCCTCTTGGACGTGGTAAGATGGAAATCAAAGCACAGTGGGAACCACACAAGACTCTATGACGATCTCGGGTCAACAGACTACTCTGTACCAGTGTCATCAGAGAACTGCCATCTGACGTAAGGTATAATACCATCTGGGAGTTCTCGGCGAGTCCGTCCAGTGTACCCAGTCTCTACTGAGCACCCATACATCATCTCTGATGTCAAACACCAATGGATATGGGATCATCCATCGCCCATCTGTATGGGTCGAGAAGGTATACGCTAGTCTACTCTGGTATATCGATGCCCCGTCTCGATACACCCACGACTAGGGACTTTGAAGGATGTACTTATGGACTACCATGTCCCCACTAGTATGATCTGCATCATAGTCCAGGTAGTCAAGTACACATCCTAAGGGCTTTACCAACATGTAACAGAGAGACAATCAGTGTACACGTTAAGGTAAAGAGCAACCAGATAGCATACTATCATGTCGAGCAAGAAAGTCCTCCCTATATATGTCCAAGCATCCACTACAATATACATCCTATGTATAGTAATGGCCTCTAGGGCATACATATAACTAACAATCTCCCACTTGCACTAGGGCCATCTGATAGCAGTGGTTGAAGTATCTCATACTCAACCATCCCATAAAAGTCTCTCTCTGGGAAAAGGCCTTTGTGAGTGGATCCGCCATGCTGTCCTCTGAATCTGCTCTCCTAACCTCGATCTCCTTGGAGATCAATCATCTCCATGATCAGGTGATACTGCCTTAGAATATATCTGGATCATTGATGGGATGGACGTTCCTTGGCATATGCCACAACTCCATTGTCACACAATGGGAGGAACTAAGTTCATCTCATGAACAAATATACATCCAGACTGCCTCTTTGGTAGCATCTTAAGTAGCGATGTAACCAGCCTTTATCGTTTAGTATGCCACGGTATCTAGCTTGGAACTCTTCCAACATACCGTCCCTTTACTAAGGGTAAAGACAATGCCTGCGACTGACATTCAGTCGTCATTATCACCCTGGAACCCTTCCAGTGATTCTCCCCAGGATCGATTGATACCGTCTCACTACAACTAGTGAGAATCCTAACATCCATTTAGATCTATCTCATAGATCCAAAATCCAGGATTTAGGAGGTATCACCTTGATCTTATATGGAGAATCATTATGATAAGTGGAGATTGACCGAGCGTAGCATAGGAAACTCCTTCCATATCAAGAGTATGTCATCCACGTACCCTACGAGGATCACTACCATACTCCCTACTACCTTTTTTGTTTATACAAGGTTCATCTACCATTTTGATGATATCAAACTGTTTGACTACCACATCAAAACAGATGTTCCAACTCCGCGATACCTGCTTTATCCTATAAAGCATCTTGTACACGTTTCCGCTGCTCCCTTTGTCTACGAAGCCCTCTGGCTGTGTACTTATAGACGCACTCTTCTAAAACATCATTTAGAAAAGCAGTCATGGCACCCAACCGCCAGATATCGTAGTCATGGTATGCAGCCGTGGCAAGTAGGATCTGGATGGACTTAAGCATAGCTACTTGAAAAGGTTTCATCATTATCCAAGCCTGGTCGATGACGAAAAGCTTTAACAAGTCTAGCTTTGAAAGTCTCAACTTTTCCATCTACACCAAGTAATCTTCTCAAGATATACTTGCTCCTGATGGGGATTTAATCCTTCAGATATAGCAACCAAAGTCCATACTTTGTTGGTGTACATGGATTCCATCTCAGATCTCTAAGCATCCAGCCATTCTTACAGAGTCCCACTCCTGATGGCCAGCTCGAAACTAGTTGGGTCATCATCTCATGATGCAATCCTCGCTCCCACTTTCATAGAGAAACCGAAGTATCTCTCAGGTGGGTAAGGAACCCTACTAGATCGGCGGAGAGGCTGAGGTTCGTTGGTATCTATTGAATCCTTTGGTTCTTTCAAATCATCAGCTGCAGTTTGTATGGCTGGAACATTTCCAGTTCTACATAACTGATCTTGCCTCGAGCTTGTCCGGATTTTGCTTTTCAGACATAGGCCGGAAAACCCCAAATCTTAACTAGCTTAAGACATGGGCTCTTCCCATACCATATCTCATATGGAGTGGTAGGCTGTGATCTGATTCGAACCCTATTCAATTGGTATGCAGCTTCTCAAGTGCACAACTCCTAAAAAGGAAATAGGTAACTCAGTAGTACTCATCATAGAGCACACCTTATCATATAGGGTGTGATTGCTTCGCCCCGTTAGACCATCGTGCTATGGTGTATCGGAGGAGTAATGCTGAGAGAGAATCTCATTCTCCTTTAGAAAAGTCCAGAAATTCCGTGCTCAAGTATTCTCCTCCTTGATCACATCAAAGGACATAATACTTGTACCCGTAATTTGGTTCTCTACTTCTAAATCATATTCTGTGAATATCTCAAAAGGTTCGGACTTGTGTTTCAACAGGAACATAGGTCTGAATCTCGAAAGATCATCAGAGAATGTAATGAAGTACAGGGAACCGGTCTTGGCATATGTAGACATGGGACCTTACATACATCAACATGTATCATCCCAAGAGTTCACTAACTCTTTCTCTGTTTCCAGTAAACGGAGCTATGGCCATCTTATCTCTGTGACATGACTGGCAAGTTTCACAAGATGTAAATTCAAACTAATTTAAATATGCATCTATATGTAACTTAAGCTAGTCGGGTCGCATCGATATGACCTAGTCTACAATACCTCAAGAAGGATTTGTTCATTTCTGAACTCTTCCTCTTGTGTGTGTTCCATATACTGAGAACTGTAGTTTGATTTAGAACATTAATGCTTTTAGATAACGTGCCTGAACCGATCAACTTTTGATATAGGAAATGTTCAAAACATTATCCAACAATACAAAATTTTATCATTTCTTTACTGATAAAGAGACTGATATGATTTTGTATATCAGGTTCGGTATCTAATAATATTTGTTCCGAATCAATGTACTGGTCATACAGGGTGACAGTGACCAACAGACTTGGCTTCAACACTTGCCCCGTTTTCTGCCTCATGAAACTTATCACCCGTTCTTAGTTCTCTACCTATCTGTAGCCCTATGTAACAGATTACATATCTGGGATCCTGATCCGGTATCACATACCCAGGATGTAGAGAATAGAGAAACAGTTCTGTATAAAGAACACACCCGAAGATGATGCATCAGCATGCACTCTCTTCGTTTGGGCGGCATAGGAATTCTGGTAATCCCTAATTTCCTGCTCTGTCTTATAACAATTATAAGTTGGAGCGGGACCAACGTTCCCCAGCTCAGTATAACAAGCGGGTTCGGTCAATATTCCGTATTATTATCTTGATTAAGGCGTGATATGGTCGCTACCTGGAGAGAGAGAGAAGAAAACACTCAGCGTGCGCTCTTGCAAGATCAGATTGGTTATTATTTTATCTAATCAGGATGGCTCCCACTGCTTTTTATCAAATCTTCCTTCAAACCCTAAAAGGAAAGACTAGCCGGGATTAATTACACACTACAAGTTCGCCAATCTTTCAGCCAGGCCAGTGTCGGTACTTTGAGGGAGGTCCCCCGTGCTTTCGCACGAACCTAATTAATGTAAACCTCATTCTCCCAGAGACGTAACCCCGTTGACACTTCTCTAGACACCTACTTGATCGGCTAATTGTAATGTGTAAAACTCTCCCAGGAGTAACAATTACTCGCAGCGGGTATCGGGATCCAACTATCTCATAGAAGGTATGCAATCTCATTACAAATTTCAACACTTGAAATTCCCGATAATTTTGCCCCTAGCGTCCTATGACCTTGACGCAGGCCAACAAACCATAGTGCGCTAGTCAAGTTCAACCCGTCATTTCCTGATTGAATTAAACCCACCCGCACGACCCTTGACGCAGACCAACAAAGTCGCACGACTACCCTAATCCAATCTGCATCATATGCATTAGCAGATAAATACTAGTTAGCTACCGCACACTACGCCTTGACGCAGGCCAACAAACGTAGCACGAATACTAACTACCACTTATCTGAAATGACGGAGGGCTACGACAGGTTTTTTCTAAAAAACCTATTGCGTAATGAACTTGATATCGTTGTAGGATTGAATGAATTTTGAAATGGAGTGTTTTTGAGGCTTTTCTAGTTTTGCTAAAGGAGTCACTCCCGGTGAAGGGATCGTCGGTCCTTTCCTCGTCGAATGAGGTGCGGGATATATCACATATATCACTGTGCAAAGCAAAAACTCTTAAAAGCAATCAAAAGACAAACCGAGTGTGTAGCATTTGCCAGTTATTGCTAAAGGAGTCACTCCCGGTGAAGGGATCTCGGTCCTTTCCTTATCGAATAAGGTGCAGGATATATCATATATACCGCTGTGCAAAGCAAGAACTGTAGCTACCTGTTTTAATTTTTGAAATTCGATTCTACAACATCTTTAGGTTTCTTTTATTTTCATTAATCACATTAATGAAATCCCATCATTTAAGTACCTAAACATCACAGATAAATACGACGTACACTTATGCCATCCGCATTCGCCTCGATGTCCCCTCGTGCACCGTTAGGTTAGGTAACTAACGGCAGAGCGGGGCAGGGCTAGCGCGGGTGTAAAACATAAGTAACGCCTATATAATATATCATATATACTATATAAAGTATCCATCGCAGAACATCACATGATCACATCACAGATATCGCAGCAGAAGAAACATATGAAACATTGGATATACTAGGACGTCCGTGTTTTCAATACTAGCCAGTATAAAACACGGATTCCATGGTCGTGATGAATAGCCAATCCCACACCCCTAGACCCCTAAGAGAGCGGCAAGCAACCCTACCAATTCTAGGGTTAGGAGACCCGGACTCGACTCCTCGAGATGGTCTCCCACTGGACTCCAGAACCCGGTTACTTGTGCTCCCCTCCTTGGGTCTATCCTAGTGCGGAAAAGTAAATAATATACAAAGGGTGACATCTTCCGCAACCTGGAAGTGCCCCAATAAAAGAATATTACATACAAGTTTTTACATGAATGAAAATGTAAACACTCATCTCACATAAAAAAAACCCGGCTATTCAAACACGACGATCTAATATAACATATCCAGCAACACATAACATCACATGTCATCAACGTAAGTAAATATGCGCATCCCAATTGTCGTTGACATATAGCAACGAAACCGGCGATATCCCATATTACACTTACGGTCACAGAAAAGAAAGTGTAAAACTACAACAGTTGGAATCCGCAATCCGCACAGACATCGCATGCCTAATCAAATGAATACCTTAGACATCACATGCCTAACAATTATAAACCCCGCATTTTAGTCTCAAAATCGAAAAAACTTTTCAATATCAAGTCGGGCAATTCAACAAGATTCCCGACATCCTGATCGAATGCTCGTCGCAAACTTCAGTAGACGGCAGCACCCCCGATACCGTCGACGAAGTGCACCAAGGTGGAACACCGCTACCGGGAGCACCCAAACGGATGCTTTCGGCGACGGGGTTCTCCTACAGTCACTTGGTCGGGGCTATGGAGTGAGGCTGTCTATTAAGTTTACCCGGCGAGTATCCGCGTACACTACGTGATTGCGACGGACTTTTGATCACATCAAAATTCCGTGGCAACCGATCAAGTGAGCCTAAAGTGCTTGATTTATAACATTCATTCAGTTATCTCATAACTACTTGTGAATTCCAATTATTGTATCCCATTCCAGATAAATAGAAAATGTTAAACTTTCCGATCGAACATTCGAACACCCAAGTTTTCCCGAAACAGCTCAACACATGAAATAAATCTAAAAACATTCAGTTCATGCCTCAGTACCAACGGTCCAGCCGTAGAAGGGTCAAGCCAACGCCTCACATGTGGCACGCCATACTGCTCCAAACCCTAAGGTTCAAAGGGCAGTTCGAGACGGTCACATAATCGAGTTAAGGTTTGTTATCTTCTAGAGGGTCCATCACGTTACTTGCACTACTTAGAATGTCTTTAAACCACGGAAAAATCCAACACTTGGAAATTTTCCGGCAGGGGAAAAGTTGGGTATTTATATCCGGTCGAACTTTTTAACATATTCTAAAATATCCGGAAAGCCACATAGTCAAAGTCTGACAATCTGATCGAAACACCGAGTCCCCAATACAACCACGAAAACTCAACTCTTGAGTTCAGAAAAAAAATATCCCAGGAAAACCAGCACTGCAAAATAGGAATTACTGTGCAAAATTTAATGGGAGATAAGACAAAATGGCCGCGGAACAGCCGCATTAGCACGCTAATGCCGCGGTTCCGCCGCACTTTAGAAAGATCATTAGGTAATTTTTGCATCGTAATTCTTAGAATTTCCTGCTGAATTTTCTGCATATTTTTAATCTGGAAAAAACCCAATTTTTGGAAAAAGTCCAGAGAGCAAATTAGGGTTTGGGTTTCGGTTCGATCGGACTTCCAATTCCGTCTACGCATCGCCTAAGGCTCTAGCTAGGCTCTGATACCACTGTAGGGTTCCTAGGCACTCTCAAGAGGTCTCACAAGGCATCAACCATGCCCGTTTCAAAAATTACATGTGCCGAGAAACGCTAATACGGATCGTTAACTAGAAATTTAGGCGAATCTACGAGCTAGTTAACAACTTAACTAAAGTGTAAACGGAAATACAACCTTTATAGATCCGGTGCTCTACCTCCATAGCTTCGTGATGATGTCTCCTCGCTGTCCAAATCGAATCCCGGGCTCTAGCGTCGGCTTCATCGGAGAATGAACGGGCTAGGTCATCGACTACGTGCCGAAGATGATCTACGTCGAGGCATCACAAGATCAAGCTCCACCTTCACCAAGCCATGAAAACTTGTGAAGGAAACACCCTATACTTCTTGGCAAGAGGTAGAGGATGAAGAAATAGGAGGTGGGTTCACTTTAGATTTGGATTTCTCACTCATTTGCTAAAGTTGCCATTGATGGAGCAAGCATCTTCATGTTGAAGATGAAGAAGAAGAAGATGAATATTATGATAAGTTGTTTTCAAAAAGGAAATAAAATGAATACTTATCATAATTCAACCATGGTAAAGTGTAGAGAATAGACTAGGGTTAAGTGGAATGGTTAGGGTTAAGCATGAGACAAAATGGTCACTTAGTCAAAGCATCATGAAGCTTCATAATACATACAAAGAAAGCCACCATTTTCTCATTATGCTAATTATTTTCTAAAAAGAATAAAGGATAAATAAATAGATAATTAAATGAAAACTCTAACCATTACACAACCATGGTTTAATCTTTACACAAACTCAAGTAAGCATGTATCATCAAACATGATACAATCAAGTGCACAAAAGTATATCACATATACAACTTGTGAACTTCAAGTGAGAAAATCCCTTTAAAATGAACCAATACTAGTTAATGCAAAGTAATATATCAAATATATAATTATACATTAAATCATTAAATCAACACTTGATTTAACGATCCGGTCATATCGCATATAACTGACTAGTATCCTATGTATCGGCTTACCGAATCAATCCTTGATTCGATAACTAGGTTATATCGCATACAACCATTCGATACATTCATCGCGAGAATGGAATACGGTATCATATACACGCATTATTCTCGGTCCTGCACATATCTCGTATGCTCTCCTATTCGTTTCGCTTGAGCCAGGAAACCTCTGTGTAGGACTCTAAAGACTCGTCAATACGCCGGCAGCAGATGATGATCATATCAAACACACACAAGCCGCAAGCGGTCTGCTAAACGTAACGGCCACCCGGGTATTGAGCGATCAGAAGATCGACGAGCAAGCCCGCTCACACTCCTGTGAATCCAACCAGTAACACTTACCGTACAGTCCGGTCTGATCGTCTGATATGTCGCATATCTCGCCTAGGGGTGGTAAACGTCAGACCCCAATAGCTCGATAAGTCGTGTCGATATTAGGTCTATAACAGTTCGAGAAACTACTGGTAACACTTACCAGTAAATCTCAGCAACCCTGGCCAGGGATTTCCGGTTATAGCCAATCGAACACAGCGCAACATCAACCCCCTATACCGGGAGAGACGAATCCCCTCCTATCGCTCATTGCCTCCATGTGACTCGGGACTGTACCCAAAAACCACCGTTTTGCACGCCCTCTTGGACGTGGTAAGATGGAAATCAAAGCACAGTGGGAACCACACAAGACTCTATGACGATCTCGGGTCAACAGACTACTCTGTACCAGTGTCACCAGAGAACTGTCATCTGACGTAAGGTATAATACCATCTGGGAGTTCTCGGCGAGTCCGTACAGTGTACCCAGTCTCTACTGAGCACCCGTACATCATCTCTGATGTCAAACACCAATGGATATGGGATCATCCATCGCCCATCTGTATGGGTCGAGAAGGTATACTCTAGTCTACTCTGGTATATCGATGCCCCGTCTCGATACACCCACGACTAGGGACTTTGAAGGATGTACTTATGGACTACCATTTCCCCACTAGTATGATCTGCATCATAGTCCAGGTAGTCAAGTACACATCCTAAGGGCTTTACCAACATGTAACAGAGAGACAATCAGTGTACACGTTAAGGTAAAGAGCAACCAGATAGCATACTATCATGTCGAGCAAGAAAGTCCTCCCTATATATGTCCAAGCATCCACTACAATATACATCCTATGTATAGTAATGGCCTCTAGGGCATACATATAACTAACAGGGTAGCCGTTACGTGCAGCTAGTATCGCTTGCGGCTTGTGTTTAAACCCACTGCCAGCTTAGTGTCGAGTCTTTAAAGTCCCACACAGAGGGTTTCCCTGTACCTGGCAAAAGAAGTAGAGGTCGTATGGTTTTATGATAGGGTTCGATCACGTACGTGTACTTGTGCACGTATGATGATTCGGACAAAATAATACTAATGGGCTTTGGTTTAAGCCGGATCCTAGTATTATACCGATGGATTATTTTCGTCTCTTTTGTATTTGTATTTTTTGGAATATGGATGTGGGTATGTATATACGGTTGATGGGCATTCTCGTAATTTCCTCAGGAAAGCTTCTAGAAGAAGACACATCATTAGGGTTTTTTCTTTTTAATTAAAGACTAATGAGGTGGAGGAAATGAGGTGGAGATATTTGTTGGATGGAGGATGACTCTTGGTGACTCATTGCTATGACTCACCACTTAGATATTTTTCAAGCATGCTTGATATTTGTTGAGATATTATCTCCTCAATTATTTGGATGCTTCATTATTCTACACTTGAGCCAAGTTCATTCCAAGCTCATTTCTTCACTAGCTTTTCCTCAAGTCATCTTCTTCTTCATCTAACTCTAATCCTCTCATGTGTTGAGAATCCTAAGATTATTAGAGACATACTAATCCATCTATACTCTCTATATCATCTAGGACATCTAGTTTAGCGAACTAGATGCCGTAGTTACCTCGGATTTGAGGTTGGAGCTCGGACTATAGACTCTCGGGTGGATCGTCTTTAACTCGAGGAGGCCGACGAGGAAGTATCGATCGGTTACGATCCTCGGAGCTTATGACGAGTAGGAGGATAGCAAAGAAGACCCGAAGGACTTATAACGTGAGGTACAAACTGTTGGATATAGTGCCCTCAGAGTCAATTATTGGATCACAGGCACGTGATTGCAATGATTGAGGGAGGACCTATGCCGGTAGAACAGTCTTACTCAAGATGATAGTATGCTATCTGGTTTATCTTTATCATCGTGTACTGCTTTAGGTGACCTTACAGGTCACTATTGCGTATTGATAGAGCCCTTAGGATTCTTGTTTGACGGCCAGCAGTATGATGGCGATCACATACGTGGGAGCTGAGGTCTATAAGCACATCCTTAAAAGGTCCCTAGTCGTGGGAGTTTTCGAGACAGGGCATCGATACTCCAGAGTAGACTAGTGTATACAGTCGAGACCCCAACGAGGGGCGGTGGCCGGTCTCACAAACCACTGGTGTCAATTGGTTCACCTAAGATGCATACAGGTGCTCATTGGGTTATGAGTACACCGGACAGGACTCGCCGGGAACATGCTAGTTGGTTTTATACCTGACGTCAGATGGCAGTTCCCTGGTGACATGTGTACAAGTTAGTTCATCGACCTGAGATCGTCATTTGTCTCGTGTGAGTTCCCACTGTACTTTGATTACTACCCTACCACGGCTCAAAGGAGTCATGCAAACAGGTTTTAGTTGGGTACAGTCCCGAGCCACATGGAGGCAGTGAGCGGATCTGCAGGGGTTTCGTCTCTCCCGGTATAAGGGGTGAGATCGCGCTGTGTCTAGGAGAGCCATTACACAAAGCCCTCGGCCGAGGCAGGAGATTTACCGGTAGGTATTCTAGTATATCTTAGGGTGTTCTGGGCTACACTCTGACACGACTTGTACCACTTTTGGGGGTCTGACTTTTACCAACCCCCTAGGCCCGCCATGCGATGCTCATAGACGACCGGATCGGACTGTACGGATATTGTCACTGACAAGCTCAGCAGGGTGTCCGGATGAGTTCGCTCATCGACTTCCCTTTTGGTCAATACCTGGTGGCCCGTTACGTACGGCTAATACTTCTGACGTACTAGTGGTTAAATCCACAGCCAAAGTATTGACGAGTCTTTAGAGTTCCCCACAGACAGTTTCTCAAGTTTCGGGCGAAACGCTGTAGAGGCTGTATGGATTTATGGCAGGGTTCGAACGTACGCGTGCACTTGTGCACGTGTTATGGTTCGGACGGATAATATTAGCGGGCTTTGGTTTAAGCCGGATCCTAGTATTATACAGTGTAGATTTTGTCTCATTGCATTTATATTCGGTCGGAATACAAATGCGGGTATGTATATACAGTAGCGGGGTTTTCCTGTAATTTATTACCGGATCACTTTTTTGAAGTTGCCAGTTTGCATTCCGTTTCGGCCATTTTTCCTTTGTTCCTTCTTGGCTGAAATTCCTTTGATGGGAGGGGCTTATTTGCAAATGTGCAAATTAGCAAAGTGGAGGGTGTTTTTTGTAAGTGGTTGCTTCATGATGGTTTTAGATTGAGGTTGACTCCATTTGCATCATGACTTGCTTTATGTGAATGGAATGATTAGGATGAGACTTTGTTGTGATCATGATTCCTCATTATCACCCATTTCTTGGCTTCATGATGACCACTCATTTCTCTTTCTTACATTATTTTTCTATCTCCCTCCTCTCATTTGGCTGATGGCCGGCCACACATTGGTGAGGGAGAGGATTCATTTTGGTGTGGGGTTTTTCATCTAATTTGCTTACACAAAACCCTTAGCTCCATTTCAAAGTTCATTCCTCCACCTTCACATCCAAATGGCAACTTTAAACAACACCTCGAGACATAGCGTTCTACACTCAGTCTACAGCAATCTTGGACACGTCGGCTTGCCAACTTCGTGTCCGAGTTGCCTCGGTTCAGAGGTGGGTGCCCGTAAAAAGACTCGGGGATGTGGTGCCCTTTCCGACGAGGAGATCGAGACCGGAGATTCTGCGAGGAGATTGGGATGGTGGCCGAAGACCGAAGGACACGGATCGCTCGGTATAACTCTCTACCCTTTCTCCAGTTAGCTAGTAGTAGGTTAATGGTCCGATCCGGGTTTATAGTCCGCGGTAGCGCCGGTTTCTAGTTAAAGAAAAGTTTTTGTTTTCCTCATTTTTGCCTCGGACAGACGGCCGGGACACTACCGTGGTCCTACATGGTATCAGAGCCACGCCATTAACCTTTTCTAGCTTGTTCTAACGTGTTTAGAACTTCGATCGAACAAAAATTCCAAAAACCGCATTTTCAAGCATCAGTTTCTGTCGAAATTTTTTAGTTGTCACAAAATTATTTGGCATATTGCAGAAATATGTGCAGGCTTTTTCAAGAGAACTGAAGAAATTTGGTTGGCTGATTTTACTGTAGCGCGGCGGATCCGCGGCCCAAACCACGATTTGGCCGTGGATCCGCCGCCGTACTATAGCCACAGTGCACCAAATTTCTTCAATAGGTCTCTGTGTTGGAATTGGGGTTTTTGGAATATTCTGTTTGGGCCCAGATTTATTTTGAGTGCTACAGTTGTGGTTGGGGCCCACTTCGGGAAACTTAGTCGACCGAAAATTTTAAACATGTTAGTTCACAGTATTTACATTATATCTGCGACCGTGAATGCCATTTGATCGGTAAATCTTGTCCAATTGCTATAGTTCTTTTAGACGGATTTGCGAACGTGACATTCACGTTGATGTTCTGTGTTATGTTGTGATGTTGCGGATTTTTCGTGGTGGATAGCCTGGATGCAATGGTAGTACAGTTTGGTTATATTTGTACATTTGATATTGCGGGGCGAGCGTCCGACATATGGACTGCCGTCACTTCCTGTTTGTATATTATTCTTTTGGGGCACGACCGGCTTGAGGTCGATGTACCCGTTGTATATTTTACTTTCTGTACTAAGATTATCCCGCGGTAGGGTGCACGGATAGCCGGGTTCTAGAGGGCAATGGGCCCGCACCTCATGAAATTGAGACGGAGGGGGCTTCACTCTAGAATTGGTGGGCTATTCGCCGCACTCGTAGGGGGTACAGGTTGACCCAAGGAGGGGTGCCCAAGTTACCGGATTCCATGAAGTGCTGGGTGGTCCATTCACATTGCTGAAGGGGGTTGCCTCGCTTCAGGTTTTGGCGGGTAACTTGCCGCGCCCGTAGGGGTCTAGGATTTCATTGCACAGGCTATCCACACGACCAGGGGAACGTCGGGTTTCAGTAGCGGCTCTATGAAACCCGGGGATCCCAGATATCTGTATTGTTCTGTGATGTTTATTACATTTCTGTGATGTTGCATTTTATCATGCTTTGAGCGATTATTATATATTGATATATATACTAGTAGATGTTGTATATGTTTTGCATCTGCGCTAGTCCAGTCCCCGCTCTGTCGTTAGTTAAGTAACCTAACGGGTGATGACGGGACCCAGTGGCGAATGCGGATGGCATATACGTACGTCGTATTTTCGTTCTTTATTGGTGTGATCAATTGATGTGACTGCATTGATTCGGATCAATGCAAGCTAAACAAACCTATTCTGATGTTGTTGGAACAATTTTTTAAAAAGCTGTTATTGCAAGGACGTTCACTTTTGTTTTGCACAGTGGTATTCGGTTATGAATATCCAGCACCTCAGTCGACGAGGCAAGGGCCGGGATCCCTTCACCGGGAGTAACCCCTTGGACAGAAGTTTGCGTCAGGGTAATAACTTCACTATAGCCAATTACTTTTTTCTTTGCATCATGATATTCAGTTGGAATATCCTACACCTCATTCTACAGGGAAAGAGCCGTGATCCCTTCACCGGGAGTGATCTCTTTAGCAAAGGTTTTTCGCCGCTATATATTTATAAAAAGCTATGCAGTTCCTTCAACGATATCAAGTTCATTACGTCAAAGGGTTTTTCGCCAAAAACCATCCGTAGCCCTCCATCATTTCTTACGGGTATTATTTAGTATTCGTGCTGCGTTTGTTGACCTAGTCAAGACGTAGTGTTCAGTAGCTAAGTGGTACTTGTTTGTTGCATAAGTGGGATTGGTTAGGACAGTCGTACGACCTTGTTGACCTAGTCAAGGGCACGTACGAGTGAGTTTAATGCAATCCAGAATAATGACGGGTTGAACTTGACTAGCGGTTTATGGTTTGTTGACCTAGTCAAGGTCATAAGCCGCTTGGGGTAAAAATCACATCGGGAGTTTCTAAAGAAACTGAAACTTGCCAGATATGCGCATACCTTCTGGAGTGTGATAACGTGAGTGGACTCCATCACGTTATCATGCGATGATAGTTGGATCTCGATTCCCACTGATGAGTTGTTTTACTCCTCGGGTGATCCCGACTAATTCTTCTTTTAGGTTTGGAGGAGAATTCGACAGTACAGTGGGAGGTTTCCTGATTAGATAAAGTGATAACCATTCTGATCTAGGTTAGAGTGTACACTGAGTGTTTCTTTTCTCTCTCTCTCTTTGGCAGCGACCATGGCCCGACCCTTGACTATGACTCAGTGACCAAGTTGGCCGAACCTTCTTAAAACACTGGCTTTTGGATTGTCAGAGTTGCATACCTCATTGCTACTCTTACTCTTACCCTTTTTCTCCAGGACACCCCGTATTACTATGAACGTCCATTTCCATTGGATAAAACCATCGTATGGTTATATACGAACTCGAAGGAACTTGTTCCAGATTCGAGGATGGTTTCCGGTTCTGGAGAAAACGAATAGGACTATTCAGTTGTCTTTTCCTTTTACCTTCTCTCAGGTTGCGAGTGCTCCTTGGATTAGGGGATAGTACACCTGTTATGCTTATTAGATAGTCTTCTTCCAAACCTTAGGCTGGTGCTGAACGGTAGGGAATGAAGAAAGCCGATTAGCCTAAGTGTGGTGTACAGAAGGTATTAAGTAAAGACAAATAAAGGGATTAGAAAGAGGGCAAAGTAAATTGCGACTGCTATTTACGACCAAACCAAGTATTTCATCGCCACTCCTATATCACCTTTGTATTTCTCCAGAACACTCCGTATCACTACGAAAATCCACAGTTTATTGGATACTCCATCGTATAGTTATATACGAACTCGAAGGGACTTGTTCCAGTTCGGGGATGGATTCTGGTTTAAGAGAAATAAGAATAAGGTTTATTCAGTTGTCTTTAGTCTTCACCTTCTCTCAGGTTGCGAGTGTCCTAGGATTAGGACAGTACACCAATTATGCTTATTGGATAGTTTTCTTCCAAACCATAGGCTGGTGCCGAACGGTAGGGAAGGAAGAAAACCATTTAGCCTAAGAGGGTGTACAGAAGGTAATGACTAAAGACATATGAAGAGATTTGGAGAGATGGCAAAGAAATATACGGTTACGGGTGTGAATCTGGATAATGGAAGAGGCATTACTAGGAATACCCGGATACCCTTTCGAAACATTTACATGTTTCAGTTTCACTGTGCATTGTTAATAGAAAACTAATTTCCTGATTAGACACTTGCTCCAGGGTATGCATTTACCAGGTATGATTCTCACATCCGTATGGTTTTACAGATGATGAGTGGGAGTAAGTTATTGGGAATTGGGTGATCATTCTCATTATATCGGGATTCGTTGTAATTGGTGATATTTGAGGAAATCAGCTGGGTTGTTTGCCGGACGGCAAATATTTAGTTTTGAATATCCGTTGTAATGCACCAATTTCAAATTGATATATCTGTACGTCTATTTTTATAGAGTGAGATATAAATTTTTGAAATTATATCGATGACATTTACCTATATCAGTTGATGGTTAGGTAAGGAGCATTAAACAGCGGTGTAATTTTTCTTAACCATAAGTACAGTTTTCAACTTACAACACACAGCGAATGAGTTATTGGACTCAGGGGACTTATACAGAGTATTGTATGTTGTCCAGTGTCCATTAGGACAGAGGGGTTGGTCCTCGTACTATATTCTGTTTACTTGTGACTTCTCTAGTTCTTAGACATGTGTTTCGTAGAAATACAAGGTCTAAATTTTGAGAAGTTATAGGTATAAGAGTAAAGTAGAGAACCAGATGTTGCAAGTATCGGGATTCTTCAAGGTGATCGAAGATGCAGATACTTGTGTATGGTATTCAGTTGATAGTGATGATTAAGAGATCTTGCTTCTCTTTCAGGTTACTCATAATTGGAAGCACTTCTAAGTTGAGTAATACTGATCGGCCTCTCTCTATTTAGTTGACATGCACCGGAGACAGCTGTATGATTTGAATCTGGTTCCAATTAAATTTGTGCCTCTGTTTCTATATTGGATATAGAAAGGTTCATATCTTAACGATGTTAAGGTACGGGGAGTTATCCGGCTTATGCTTAAAACCAGACCCTGGATAACTCAAGGCACGTTTCTGTAATGGCTGTTTGTGGGTTGACCCGGGCTATGACGAGGGTTGACTTTCTACCATCTGGAAGATCAATAGTGATATTGTTCTTGACTCGCCACAGTTTTAGTAAAATGGATTTTTTCAGAAAACAGTAGTGGGAGTATGGTAGAACTGGAAATGATTCCAGAACCGCAAACGATTACTGAAAATTTAATAGGACCTAAAGATTCAATCTGATTTGACATTCCATTGGCCCCTCCGCAGATATGGTGGATAACCTCAGAAACTCGAGAGGTACTTCGGTATGCTCAAAGACGGTGACAGGGAGGTTCTGTTTACCCAGACTTGACACTACTGTTGTTCCAGGCTATGAGACCCGGCAGGAGGATAAATATAACGTCGTTCTGAACTAGCTTTAGAAGTGCACGTGTATATGATTCTGCCAGAGGGTTGTCGTAGTCAGTGGGAGCAGCGGAAGCATTAGTGGACAAGTGGCTTATGTCAATAGCGGAGATGGATCATCTATTTCTGATGTGACAGTCATAGGTTTGACTTCATCAGAATAGGGGATGGATCTGTTAAGAAGATAGTAGGGTGTGATGTCCTGGTATTTAGATGACATACACAGAGTAGGAAGTGATATTCCTGCACTACGATCGGATATACTTTGGTTGCCACACAGTGGTTTCTCCACATAGGATATAGAAATAATATCAGACATTCTGGTTACTAGATCTATAGTTTTAGATCTAGATTTGGGAAGTGTCCCAATCAGGGTACTAAGACAGCATTCTAAAGGTGCTTTAGAATGGACGACTCCTGGCACGGTAGTGTACCTGCAGGTGATGGAGTCACCCTCTCTGAAGGTGTCTTACAAACTAAAGGGGAGAGGGATGTGCATGATTGGCAGATAACTTGCTTAGGCAATTGAGTCAATCATAAGATGTCAAGTTACACACCAGATTTTTTTGCACGAGATGCAATGAGTTGATATTAATCCAATCCTGGAGAAATGGTCGAAAGCAGTTTTAGAACATAAGTGGATGTTCTAGGGATATGATAACAACATCCTCCTTCGGGAGACAGTTATCATTCCAGGCTTCTAAGGTGAACAGGATGACAGAGTGACTGTCAGAGTTAAAGTTTTCCCTCTGACAAGGGGCGGTGTTTTGGAAAGGTGATCCAAGCGGACACTGAGGGAGGCATTACGCAGGATACTGATTAAGTTCAGTTGACGATACAGTCTAAGAATTTTGGATTTAGAGTTCATTTATGAGATAGGTCCCATTAGATATCCAGACATATTCTAAGACAGGTATTGCTCATTTCGGGAGATGGCTTTCTCCGCGAACTTAAGATAAAGAGAGACATAGAAAGAAACATCAGAGTGGATCCACTCACTGAGGTTATTCCTCGAACGCAATAGTTTCGCAAACGGGTTTTGTGAGACTGATTAGTAGAGGAGTTGGGTGTTCGGTATCACACGGGCTGTGAGTATGCGACATCGCAATAATTAGCCTTGAGTGCAAGTGGGAGATTGTCGGATATAGTGCCCTCAGAGTCAATTATTGGATCACAGGCACGTGATTGCAATGATTGAGGGAGGACCTATGCCGGTAGAACAGTCTTACTCAAGATGATAGTATGCTATCTGGTTTATCTTTATCATCGTGTACTGCTTTAGGTGACCTTACAGGTCACTATTGCGTGTTGATAGAGCTCTTAGGATTCTTGCTTGACGGCCAGCAGTATGATGGCGATCATATACGTGGGAGCTGGGGTCTATAAGCACATCCTTAAAAGGTCCCTAGTCGTGGGAGTTTTCAAGACAGGGCATCGATACTCCAGAGTAGACTAGTGTATACAGTCGAGACCCCGACGAGGGGCGGTGGCCGGTCTCACAAGCCACTGGTGTCAGTTGGTTCACCTAAGATGTATACAAGTGCTCATTGGGTTATGAGTACATCAGATAGGACTCGCCAGGAACATGCTAGTTGGTTTTATACCTGACGTCAGATGGCAGTTCCCTGAAGACATGTGTACAGGTTAGTTCATCGACCTGAGATCGTCATTTATACAGTGTAGATTTTGTCTCATTGCATTTGTATTCGGTCGGAATACAAATGCGGGTATGTATATACAGTCGCGGGGTTTTCCTGTAATTTATTACCGGATCACTTTTTTGAAGTTGCCGTTTGAATTCCGTTTCGGCCATTTTTCCTTTGTTCCTTCTTGGCTGAAATTCCTTTGATGGGAGGGGCTTATTTGCAAATGTGCAAATTAGCAAAGTGGAGGGTGTTTTTTGTAAGTGGTTGCTTCATGATGGTTTTAGATTGAGGTTGACTCCATTTGCATCATGACTTGCTTTATGTGAATGGAATGATTAGGATGAGACTTTGTTGTGATCATGATTCCTCATTATCACCCATTTCTTGGCTTCATGATGACCACTCATTTCTCTTTCTTACATTATTTTTCTCTCTCCCTCCTCTCATTTGGATGATGGCCGGCCACACATTGGTGAGGGAGAGGATTCATTTTGGTGTGGGTTTTTTCATCTTAATTTGCTTGCACAAAACCCTTAGCTCCATTTCAAAGTTCATTCCTCCACCTTCACATCCAAATGGCAACTTTAAACAACACCTCGAGACATAGCGTTATACACTCAGTCTAAAGCAATCTTGGACACGTCGGCTTGCCAACTTCGTGTCTGAGTTGCCTCGGTTCAGAGGTGGGAGCCTGTAAAAAGACTTGGTGATGTGGTGCCCTTTCCGACGAGGAGATCGAGACCGGAGATTCCGCGAGGAGATCGGGATGGTGGCCGAAGACCGAAGGACACGGATCGCTCGGTATAGCTCTCTACCCTTTCTCCAGTTAGCTAGTAGTAGGTTAATGGTCCGATCCGGGTTTATAGTCCGCGGTAGCCCCGGTTTCTAGTTAAACAAAAGTTTTTTTTCCCGCATTTTGGCCTCGGAAAGATGGCCAGGGCGCTACCGTGGTCCTACACAAACTTCTTTCCGAGTAGTTAACCTCTTTACAGTTTGCTAGTTAGGGTTTAGTGTCGATCCTGTAGTTTAGGCGGTGTTACGAGCTTTAAAAAATCGATTTTTAAATATTCCTCCTCTCCGCGAATCCGCGGGGTGCATGACATCGACTTAAAGTGGTATCAGAGCCATGTAAACCTTTATTAGCTTGTTAGCAAGTTATTAGAACTTCGATCGTTGGAAAAACACGAAAACAAAACCCCGAAACCCTAAGTTTCTGTTGTTTTTAAAATCGTTGAAAAAATTATTTCAGAGGTATGAAAATTCAGTGCAGGGAATTCTAAGATCACTGTAGAAAAACGAGTCAGTGACTCGCTAAGAAGACCGCGGAAGTGCGGCGAAACGGTGGGTTTTGCCGCGGTTCTGCGGCCGATTTAAGGCCGAGTCGGCTCGTTTTTCTACAGTGTTTTTTATTTTGGGTGTTCTGTCTTCTTGTATATTTGGCTTCTACCCAGTATTTTTCTGAGTGCTGGTTTGCACTTGGGTTAGACACGGAAAATATGTTTTGATCGAAATTCTAAAGTTCTTGGCTAATCGGGTTTTATCTGTGTTGTGATATATGTGTTCGTAAACTTCAGCTAATTGCTATATATCGGTTAGTTTGGGGTTGCACATATCTGTGATGTTGGTTTATCTATATGGACTTTATTGGATCGTCGTGGATGAATAGCTGGGGGATATGAGAAGAGAGTTTCTTTCATTCGATGTAAATTGTAAAGTGATGTAATATTATTTTGCAGGGCACATCCTGGTTGAGCTTGTAGCCACCGTTGTATTATTTCTTTTACTTTTTTCTGCTCCTAGGATAGACCCAAGGTAGAGTGCACAAACTACCGGGTTCTTTGAAGTGCCGAGTGGCCTACTCACTTTGCTGAGGGAGGTTGCTTCGCTTCGGGAATTTGGCGGATAGTTTGCCGCACCCATAGGGGTCTGGGGTGGGGTTTGGCTATTCATCACGACCGTGGAATCCATCTTTCGTTATAGGCTTAAACGAAACACGGAATTCCTAGTATATCTAATATGTTCATCTGTGATATGGAATGCCTATTATTGCGTGAGACGAATGGTTATTATATATATGCTATATAGTAGACGTTGCTTATGTTTTTCACCCACGCTAATCTAGCCCCCGCTCTGACGTTAGTTAAGTAACCTAATGGTGTTGGACGGGGCCTAGTGACGAATGCGGATGGCATAAGAGAACGTGTTATTTTCATTTCTCTATGTGATAATAGGTGTAAATGATAGGACTGCATTAGATTAATGCAAAGTAAACAAAGCAAAGCTAAATCGTTGGAACAAATTTTAAAACCACTCGGTTTTTTCAAAAAACAGCAGACTTTTAAATGCGGAGCTTAAACCACTCCTTTTAAAATCTATCAGGTTCCTTCGATTAAATCAAGTTCATTATGTTCACGGTTTTGCCAAAACCAGCCGTAGCCCTCCGTCATTTCATATGAATATTCAGTAGTATTCAATCTATGTTTGTTGACCTTCGTCAAGGCATAGTGATTGGTAGCTACTGGGTATTCATATGTAGCATAGATAGATGCGTTGGTTTGGGAATGTCATACTACTTTGTTGGCCTTCCTCAAGGGTATATACGGATGGGTTCAAATTAACTTGGACAATGACGGATAGAATTTGACATGTGACTTATGATTTGTTGGCCTTCATCAAGGTCATAAGAGCATGGAGCAAAAATCCACATCGGGAGTTTCTAAAGAAACTGAAACTTGCTAGTGTTGCATACCATTTGGAGTGTGATAATGTTGGTACGATTCCTTCAGGATTATCACACAATGATATTTGGATCCCAATCCTACTGTGAGTAAATGCTACTCCTCGGGAGATTTTTCACTAAATGATCAATGCTATAAACCAAGTAGGTGTCTAGAATGGTGTTAGTGGGGCTACGCCTCCAGGGAAAAGAGGTTATGTAATTAAGGAACTTCGCGAAAGCGTTGAAAACCTTCCCTCGAAGTACCAACACCAGCTTGGCTAAAAGGTTAAGTATGTATTGTAAGGTGAGATTAATCCTGACTAATTCTTCTTTTATGGTTTGAGGAAGGATTCGAGATACAGTAGGAGCCATTCTGTTTAGATAAACTAAAAACCAATCTAAACTTGCAAGAGCGTCAAGCTAAGTATTTCTTCTCTCTCTCCTATATGCAGCGACCAGGTGACCAGATATAGGTTACAACTAGATAATAAAATGACCAAGTTATACTATATTGATCGGCAAAGGTTTGTCCAGATGTCCATTACCTATAACAAGCTGGGCCACCTCATTACTACTCAAGCCCCCGCCGTCCCAGGTCCAGTTTCTACCGTCATGGATATGGATATCCGTAAGACATCGGAAAAAGACAGTGCGAATGCCAAGCGCCTTGTGTTGACCTCAGTAGATGGTGAAAACCAGAGGCAGCACGAGAAGATGGACTTAGCTTCTATCTTCCTCCATAACAAAGATTTATATGGAGAGCAATCTCGTATCGCAAGATATGAGACCTCGAAGGAATTGCTTCAAGCGAGGTTGGCTGTCGGGTCATCTGTAGGGGACCACGTCCCTACAATGATCAGCTATATTGATGAGCTCACGGACCTGAAGGCCACGTTGGAGAACGAGTCATATGCCGACTTGATTCTATAGCCCTACCTTCTACTTATTCCCAGGGGAAAAAAGATATACTTCCAGTTGAGGGCACCCTGAAGGAAGCCAGGGAGACACCCGCTCTGCTTATTGGGGAATTCTCCTCTTCTGGATCCAAGACGAAAGCCATGGGTGAGAAGAAGAAGACCTCCACAAAGCCGAAAAGTGGTGTCAATAAGGTAGAAGGAAAGGGCATGGCAAAAGTTTCGGGGCTAACAGTAGAGAAGGAGGGATGTTCCTATTGACACGGGAAAGGGCATTGGCGGAAGGAATTCAGGGCTTGGAAAGCCAGAATCCAGGATCCGAAGCATGTTGTGGCTTCGACATCGGGTGTGTTTGTGATTGAAAATTGTCTGTCAATTAACTCTACTTCCTGGGTACTAAATACCGGATCAGGATCTCATATCTATCATTCATTATAGGCTTTGAGAAACCATAGAGTTATCAGAGCAGGTGATATGACTCTCAGGGTTGCTAACGGAATGAGCGTAGACGCTGTATCCATAGGGGAATATCACCTAGGATTGATAAGTGGGCAGATATTGATTTTACGTAACTGTTTGTATGTACTTAGTCTAGCCTGTAATATCATATCTGTATCTTTACTTTCTAAGGAAGGATATGATTTTGCATTTGTAAGCATTGTGGTCCACATCCACCTAAATCAAAGTTTGATTTGGTCAGATACATTAGATAACGGTATATACGTATTAAATCAAGCTCAAGTTTTCAACGTCCAGAACACACTTAAAAGAAAGTCTCCAGAATTAAATCAGGCTTTCTTATGGCATTGTAGACTGGGTCATATCAATGAAACACAGTTAACGAAGTTACATAGAGAGGGATATTTGGATCCGTTCGAATATCAGTCTTATGCAACTTGTCAATCTTGTCTCATAGGAAAGATGACAAAGACTCTGTTCACTAGACACGGAGTAAGTGCGGGCGAGCTCTTGGGACTCATATACAGCGATGTGTGCAGTCCAATATCTACACATGCACGAAGTGATTATTCATATTTTATTACTTTTATGGATGATTTCTCTCGGTATGGACATGTCTTCTTGATGAAACATAAATCCGAGTCCTTTGAGAAATTCCGAGAATATAAGAATGAAGTGGAAAAACAAACAGGCAAAAGTATCAAGACACTGAGATCTGATCGAGATGGTGAATACTTAAGTGCCGAGTTCCTGGGCTACCTAAAAAATAATGGAATTCTCTCTCAGCTTACTCCTCCATACACACAAAAACACAACGGCGTATCAGAAAGGCGGAACAGAACCATATTGGATATGGTTCATTCCATGATAAGTAACGCTGAGTTGCCGCGATCCTTCTGGGGTTATGCACTAGAATCAGCTACATATCTTTTGAATAAAGTTCCTACCAAAACTGTGCCTACCACACCATATCAGATGTGGAGTGGGAAGAAACCCTATCTTAAGTACCTTAAGACATGGGGATGTCCAGCTTTTGTAAAAAAGCAGCATACGGACAAGCTCGACGCGCGCTCAGTACTGTGTAAGTTTATGAGATACCCAAAGAACTCCAGGGGGTATCTTTTCTATTACACGGAGGAACAAAAGGTCTTTGTTTCTCGTCATGCCCACTTCTTGAAAACTGAATTTTTAGAAAATCAGATAAGTGGGAGCGCAATAGAACTGAAAGAAATTCCAGAACCACAAGCTATTACTGAAAGCATGGTAGAACCAGAGGTTTCAGAAGTACCGGACATCCCCATGCCACTCCACAGAACTAGTAGGTTATTTCATCCGCCCGAAAGATACTACGGTTTTCTTATAGACAGGGATGGAGAGGATTGCATCATTGACAATTGTCACGACCCGTAATATAGCATGTGACCGGCACTTAAATCATGCAACGTCCAAAGGCGTAACGTAATTCAAGTGAGCCGAAGCCCAGAAAATCTAAACCTTTTTGCGGAAATAGTAGGGGGTGCAGTTTTGAAACATTGCCATTAGAAATTCAAGCCTTCATTTTTAAAAGTATATGTCATATAATATAAAAAGGCAATGAATGTTTATTATCTTTGAAAACCTTTTCGTCTTTGAAATTCCCTTGTATATTTTGATCCAAAACTATATACATAACAATATATAGGCATCCCCAAGCGGGAGCTAGCTCTTCTCCAATTGGCGGAATCAAAACCACGCAACAACATATATACGACGTCCAACGGCGAAGATCAACACAGAAAGAATAGGTAAACAAAGCAAGGCGTCAAAACCTCAAGAAAAGAATATACACCCATCGCTCTAAGTCTCGCAAAATACCCAAGTCTGACTAGGTCTCCGAATATACAAACTCTAGTTTCTGATTGATGGAGTTTAGCTAGATACAACAGAATATAAAAGTACGAGAGTGGGCACGATCCAATATGTGTCCCACCTACCAAAGCAAAACACTCTGGATGAAGCTGTGTGCCAGCGATACCGCTACTGATCCCAAGCGGTCAAACCTGCAAGAACTGTGGCACAACGGGGGTGAGTTTCCAACTCGTGAGTAGAAAACATCAGCAGGTAGAAATCGAATAAAACAACGATTTCCTAGGTCATACTATATCATGAAGGCAATACTATGATATCTGGGGTGACCATGTATGCATATATGTCAACAATCGAAACAATGCGAATGACATATATATAAATAACATCTGAAACATATGCCTGCATGCATGTGGATATCATCCACATGTGCCCATCAACCACACAATCAATATCATAGAACCTGAGTGTCTAACATCGACACTTGAAACATCATGAAACCATATGTCTGTATGTATGAGGAAATCAACCAATGTGTGTCCATCAACAACACATCAATATCATTAAACCTGAGTGTCCAACATCGACACTCGAAACATCATGAAAACCCGTGTCCAGCATCGACACGAAAATCCTCATATCTCAGGCGACGCATACTCAGATCGGCCCTTAAGCGCCGCATACTCTGATCGGCCCTCATATCCATCTCATATCATAACTCCAAAACGGTATCCTCCGGATATCCGCCGACTTCTATAAAATCACCGGTAGGTAGTGCATCCTTTGTCAGGCTCATCGTCTTCCCCATAAAATCTCTCTCTTTCCCCGAGGTACCTTACCGGGTCTACCATATACCCGCAGACGGTTCCTCCACTCCTGGAATCAGGTATCACATAGCTTAGCACCGAGAAAACTCATGGTGGACACCTCGAAATATCATATCAAGAGAAACCGCGCTTTTAAAGCAATATATAATTTCCTTTTGAAATATATTCACGGTTCTCAAATCCAGAAATCGCATGAAATTAGTACATCAATGCATATATCCATGAAATACGATGTATGTAAATATAGAACAGTAATGTAAGCATATCAAGTATATCATGCAAGCATGTCCTATGATAGTGCAGAACAATGAATGTATTTTACAAACAAGAATAATATCATGATGTGGCAGTTCTACTGTGTAAGTGACGTAGAAATTTCCGATGATGATTGTGTGTGAGCCGGCAAATCTGTGTAAGTGTAACATGCACATTATCGATAATTGTGCAGGTGTACTAGCATAAGATATCATAAAGCGGTAAATACCGGAAACATAACACGTATATCACGAGGGATAAACCAACATAAACATGAACTAATGAAAGGTATATAACTACACATGAACCATACGATCAGTTTCAAGGATACGAATCGTAGTTTTGAAAGTGGGGGATGTTAGTTATATGTATGCCCTAGAGGCCATTACTATACATAGGATGTATATTGTAGTGGATGCTTGGACATATATAGGGAGGACTTTCTTGCTCGACATGATAGTATGCTATCTGGTTGCTCTTTACCTTAACGTGTACACTGATTGTCTCTCTGTTACATGTTGGTAAAGCCCTTAGGATGTGTACTTGACCTGTAGGGTTCCTAGGCACACTAAAGAGGTTCCACAAGGCATCAACCATGCCAAATATAAATTTTTCCGGTGCCGAGAAACCCTAATGCGATCGTTAACTAGAGTTTAGGCGAAACAAAATGAATGTAAATCACATTTACACTAAGTGTACGGATATACAACCTTTGTAGATCCAGTCCTCTACTTCCTTGGCTCCGTGATGACGTCCTTCCGCTGCAACCATCGGAATCCTAGACTCTCGCGGTGGTTTCATCGGAGAAAAGATCGGGCTAGGTCGTCGACTTCGATGCCGAAGATGATCTACGTCGAGGCAACACAAGATCAAGCTCCAACTTCACCAAGCCATAAAACTTGTGAAGAAAACACCCTATACTACTTGGCAAGTGGTAGAGGATGAAGAAATAGGAAGTGGGTTTACTTTGGATTTGAATTTCTCACTTGATTTCATCACTTAAGAATTTTCAAGAATGGTTTTCTTTTTCTTCATGAAGAAGAAGAAGAAGAGAATGAAAAATCAATTATTTTCCAAAAAATAATTCAAGTGAATACTTATCATAATGCAACCATGGGTGAAGTTTACTCATGTAGAGAATAAACTAGGGTTTAGTTAAAGGGTTAGGGTTAAGGACAAAACAAAAATGGTAGACTTTTCAAGGATGCTAGAAAAGCTTCATGAAGCTTCAAGCATAACAGCAAAGAAAGCCACCATTTCTTTTTTGCCAAAAATAAATGAATAAATAAATAAGTCAAAAGAAACCCTAACCATTTACTAAACATGGTTTAAGTCAAACATACACCCAAGTTTGCATGTATCATCAAATATGATACAAATTAGTGCACAAAAATATATCACATATACAATGTGCACAATCAAGTGAGAAAATAATCTTAAGTGAACAAATACTAGTTAATGTAAAGTAATATATCAAATATATAATTATACATCAAATCATTAAATCAATACTTGATTTAATGATCCGGTCATATCGCATATAACCGACTAATATCAAGTGTATCAATGTATCGAATCAACACTTGATTCGGTAACCCGGCTATATCATACATAACCGTCCAATGATACAAATCGTGAGAATAGAATATAGTATCACATACTGGTATTATTCTACTGGTATTATTCTCGGTCCCGCACATATCTCATATGCGCTCCTATTTCGTTTCGCTTGAGCCAGGAAATCTCTGTGTAGGACTCTAAAGACTCGTCAATACGCCGGCAGCAGGTGATGATCATATCAAACACCTACAAGCCGCAAGCGGTCTGCTAAACGTAACGGCCACCCGGGTATTGAGCAATCAGAAGATCGACGAGAAAGCCCGCTCACACTCCTGTGAATCCAACCAGTAACACTTACCGTACAGTCAGGTCTGTTCGTTTGATATGTCGCATATCTCGCCTAGGGGTGGTAAACGTCAGACCCCATTAGCTCGATAAGTCGTGTCGATATGAGGTCTATAACATCTCGAGAAACTACTGGTAACACTTACCAGTGAATCTCAGCAACCCTGGCCAGGGATTTCCGGTTATAGCCAATCGAACACAGCGCAACATCAACTCCCTATACCGGGAGAGACGAATCCCCTCCTATCGCTCATTGCCTCCATGTGATTCAGGACTGTACCAAAAAACCACCGTTTTGCACGCCTTCTTGGACGTGGTAAGGTGGAAATCAAAGCACAGTGGGAATCACACAAGACTCTATGACGATCTCGGGTCAACAGACTACTCTTTACTAGTGTCACCAGAGAACTGCCATCTGACGTAAGGTATAATACCATCTGGGAGTTCTCGGCGAGTCCGTCCAGTGTACCCAGTCTCCACTGAGCACCCGTACACCATCTCTGATGTCAAACACCAATGGATATGGGATCATCCATCGCCTACTGTATGGGTCGAGAAGGTATACGCTAGTCTACTCTGGTATATCGATGCCCCGTCTCGATACACCCACGACTAGGGACCTTGAAGGATGTACTTATGGACTACCATGTCCCCACTAGTATGATCCACATCATAGTCCAGGTAGTCAAGTACACATCCTAAGGGCTTTACCAACATGTAACAGAGAGACAATCAGTGTACACGTTAAGGTAAAGAGCAACCAGTTAGCATACTATCATGTCGAGCAAGAAAGTCCTCCCTAGATATGTCCAAGCATCCACTACAATATACATCCTATATATAGTAATAGCCTCTAGGGCATACATATAACTAACAATCTCCCACTTGCACTAGGGCCATCTGATAGCAGTGGTTGTAGTATCTCATAATCAACCATCCCATAACAGTCTCTCTCTGGGAAAAAGCCTTTGTGAGTGGATCCGCCGTGTTGTCCTCTGAGTCTACTCTCCTAACCTTGATCTCCTTGGAGATCAACCATCACCATGATCAGGTGATGCTGCCTTAGAATACGTCTGGGTCACTGATGGGACCTGGGTTCCCGGGCCAAAGCCACACTTCCATTGTCATACAATGGTGGGAACCTAGTTCATCTCATGAACCAATATACACCCAAACAGCCTCTTTGGTAGCATCTTAAGTAGCGATGTATCCAGCCTTTATCGTCTAGTATGCCACGGTATCTAGCTTGGAACTCTTCCAACATACCGTCCCTTCACTGAGGGTAAAGACAATGCCTGTGACTGACATTCAGTCGTCCTTATCATCCTGGAACCTTTCCAGTGATTCTCCCCAGGATCGATTGATACCATCTCACTACAACTAGTGAGAATCCTAACATCCATTTAGATCTATCTTATAGATCCAAAACCCAGGATTTAGTAGGTATCACCTTGATCCTTTGTGGAGAATCATTGTGATAAGCGGAGATTGATCGAGCGTAGCATAAGAAACTCCTTCCCTATCAAGAGTATGTCATCCACGTACTCTTCAAGGATCACCACCATACTCCCTACTACCTTTTTGTATATACAAGGTTCATCTACCATTTTGATGATGTCAAACTCTTTGACTACTACATCAAAACAGACGTTCCAACTCCGCGATGCTTGCTTTATCCTATAAAGCATCTTGTACATGTTTCCGCTGCTCCCACTGTCTACGAAGCCCTCTGACTGTGTACTTATAGACTCTCTCTTCTAAAATATCATTTAGAAGAGCAGTCATGACACCCAACCGCCAGATATCGTAGTCATGGTATGTAGCCGTGGCAAGTAGGATCTGGATGGACTTAAGCATAGATCCTTAGAAAAGGTTTCAACATAATCCATACCTGGTCAATGTTGCAAACCTTTAACAAGTCTAGCTTTGAAAGTCTCAACTTTTCCATGCTCACCAAGTAATCTTTTCAAGATATACTTGCTCCTGATGGGGATTTAACCCTTCAGATATAGCAACCAAAGTCCATACTTTGTTGGTGTATAAGGATTCCATCTCAGATCACTAAGCATCCAGCCATTCTTACAGAGTCCCACTCCTGATGGCCAGCTCAAAACTAGTTGGGTCATCATCTCATGATGCAATCCTCACTCCCACTGTCATAGAGAAACCGAAGTATCTTTCGGGTGGGTGAGGAACCCTACTAGATCGGCGGAGAGGCTGAGGTTCGTCGGTTACTATTGAATCCTTTGGTTCTATCAAATCATCAGCTGCAGTTCGTATAGCTGGAACCTTTCCAGTTCTACAGAACTAACATTGCCTTGATCTTGTCCGGATTTTACTTTTAGACATAGGCCGGACAACCCCAAATCTTAACTAACTTAAAAAAAATGGGCTCTTCCCTTTCCATATCTCATATGGAGTGGTAGGCTGTGATCTGATTCGAACCTAATTCAATAGGTATGCAGCTTCTCAAGTGCATAACCGCTAAAAGGAAACAGGTAACTCAGTAGTACTCATCATAGAGCGCACCATATCGAATAGGGTGCAATTGCTCCGCCCCGATATACCATCGTGCTATGGTGTATACGGAGGAGTAAAGCTGAGAGAGAATCCCATTCTCCTTTAGAATAGTCCAGGAATTCTATGCACAAGTATTCTCCTCCTTGATCACATCAAAGGAAATAATACTTATACCCGTATTTTGGTTCTCTACTTCTAACTTATATTCTGTGAATATCTCAAAAGTTTCGGACTTGTGTTTTAACAGGAACATATGTCTGAATCTTGAGAGATTATCAGAGAATGTAATGAAGTACAAAGAACCAGTCCTGGCATGTGTAGACAGGGGACCTTACATACATCATCATGTGTCAGTCCCAAGAGTTCACTAACTCTTTCTCTGTTTCCAATAAACAGAGCTGGTGTCATTATATCTTTGTGACATGACTGGCAAGTTTCACAAGATGTAAATTCAAACTGATTTAAATATGCATCTAAATGTAACTTCAGCCAGTCGGGTCGCATTGATATGACCTGGTCTACAATGCCTCAATAAGGATTTGTTCATTTCTGAACTCTTCCTCTTGTGTGTGTTCTGTATATTAAGAACTGTAGTTTGATTTAGAACATCAATGCTTTTAGATAACGTGCCTGAACCGATCAACTTTTGATATAGGAAATGTTCAAAACATTATCCAACAATAAAAAAATTTATCGTTTCTTTACTAATAAAGAGACTGATATGATTTTGTATATCAGGTTCGGTATCTAATAGCATTTGTTCAGAATCAATGTACTGATAATACAGGGTGACAGTGACCAACAGACTTGGCTGCAACACTTGCCCCGTTTTCTGTCTCATGAAACTTATCACCCGTTCTCAGTTCTCTACCTATCTGTAGCCCTATGTAACAGATTACATATCTGGGATCCTGATCCGGTATCAAATACCCAGGACGTAGAGGATACAGAGAAACGGTTCTGTGTAACGAACATACCCGAAGATGATGCATCAACATGCACTTTCTTCGTTTGGGCGGCAAGGGAAATCTGGTATTCCCCAATTCCTGCTTTGTCTTATAACAATTATAAGTTGGAGCGGGACCAACATTCCCCAGATCAGTATAACAAGCGGGTTCGGTCAATATATCCGTTTTATTATCTTGATTAAGGCATGATATGGTCGCTACCTGGAGAGAGAGAGAAGAAAACACTCAGCGTGCACTCTTACAAGAATAGATTGGTTATTATTTTATCTAATCAGATGGCTCCCACTGTTTTAATCAAATCTTCCTTCAAACCCTAAAAGGAAAAACTAGCCGGGATTAATTACACGCTACAAGTTCGCCAATCTTTCAGCCAGGCCAGTGTCGGTATTTTGAGGGAGGTCCCCCGTGCTTTCGCACGAACCTAATTAATGTAAACCTCGTTTTCCCAGAGGCGTAACCTCGTTAACACCTTTCTAGACACCTACTTGATCGGCTAATTGTAATGTGTAAAACTCTCCCAGGAGTAACTCTTACTCGCAGCGGGTATCGGGATCCAACTATCTCATAGAAGGTATGCAATCTCATTGCAAATTTCAACACTTGAAATTCCCGATAATATTTTGCCCCTAGCGTCCTATGACCTTGACGGAGGCCAAACTACCCATAGTCCGCTAGTCAAGTTCAACCCGTCATTTCCTGATTGAATTAAACCCACCCGCACGACCCTTGACGGAGGCCAAACAATGCCTTACGAATACCCTAATCCAATCGCTTCATATGCTAGCAGATAAGCACTAGTTAGCTACCGTACACTACGCTTTGACGGAGGCCAAACTACCGCAGCACGAATACTAACTAGTACTTATCTGAAATGACGGAGGGCTACGACAGGTTTTTCTGAAAACCTATTGCGTAATGAACTTGATATCGTTGTAGAATCAAATGATTTTAAAATGGAGTGTTTTTTAGGCTTTTCTAGTTTTGCTAAAGGGGTCACTCCCGGTGAAGGGATCGTCGGCCCTTTCCTCGTCGAATGAGGTGCGGGATATATCACATATATCACTGTACAAAGCAGAAACTATAGGAGCTATCAAAAGACAAACCGAGTGTGTAGCATCTGCCAGTTATTGCTAAAGGGGTCACTCCCAGTGAAGGGATCGTCGGCCCTTTCCTCATCGAATAAGGTGCAGGATATATCATATATACCGCTGTGCAAAGCAAGAACTGTAGCTACCTGTTTTATTTTTGAAATTCGATTCCACAACATCTTTAGGTTTCTTTTATTTCATTAATCTCATTAATGAAGTCCCATCATTTAAGCACCTAAACATCACAGATAAATACGACGTACACTTATGCCATCCGCATTTGCCTCGATGTCCCCTTGTACACCGTTAGGTTAGGTGACTAACGGCAGAGCGGGGCAGGGCTAGCGCGGGTGTAAAACATAAGTAACGTCTATATAATATATCATATATACTATATATAGCATCTATCACAGAACATATCACATGATCACATCACAGATAACGCAGCAGAAAAAATATCATATGAAATATTGGATATACTAGGACGTCCGTGTTTTCAATACGAGCCAGTATAAAACACGGATTCCACGGTCGCGATGAATAGCCAAACCCACACCCCTAGACCCCTACGAGAGCGGTAAGCAACCCTACCAATTCTAGGGTTAGAAGACCCGGACTCGACTCCTCGAGTTGGTCTCCCACTGGACCCTAGAACCCGGTCACTTGTGCTCCCCTCCTTGGGTCTATCCTAGTGCGGAAAAGTAAATAATATACAAAAGGTGACATCTTCCGCAACCTGGAAGTGCCCCAATAAAAGAATATTACATACAAATTTTTACATGAATGAAAATGAAAAACACTCATCTGACATAAAAAAAAACCCAGCTATTCAAACACGACGATCCAATATAACATATCCAGCAACACATAACATCACATGTCATCAACGTAAGTAAATATGCCCATCCCAATTGTCGTTGACATATAGCAACGAAACCGACGATATCACATATTACACTTACGGTCACAGAAAAGAAAGTGTAAAACTACAACAGTTGGAATCCGCAACCTCTTTAGACATCGCATGCCTAATCAAATGAATTCCTTAGACATCACATGCCTAACAATTATAAACCCTGCATTTTAGTCTCATTTATCGAAAACTCTTTTCAATATCTAGTCGGGTAATTCAACAAGATTCCCGGCATCCTGACCGAATGCTCGTCGCAAACTTTAGTAGACGGCCGCACCCCCAATACCGTCGACGAAGTGCACCAAGGCGGAACACCGCTGCCGCGAGCACCGGAACGGATGCTTTCGGCGACGGGGTTCTCCTACAGTCACTTGGTCGGGGTTATAGGGTGTAGCTGTCTATTAAGTTTACCCGGCGAGTATCCGCGTATGCTACGTGATTGCGACGGACTTTTGATCGCATCAAAATTCCGTGGCAACCGATCAAGTGAGACTAAAGTGCTATGTTTATAACATTCATTCAGTTATCTCATAACAACATGTGGATTCCAAATATTGTATCACATTCCAGATAAATAGAAAATGTTAAACTTTCCGATCGAACAATCAAACACCCAAGTTTCCCAAACAGCTCAACACTTGAAATAAGTTCAAAAACATCCATTTCATGCCTCAATACCAACGGTCCAGCCGTAGAAGGATCAAGCCAACGCCTCACATGTGGTACGCCGTACTGCCCCAAACCCTAAGGTTCAAAGGGCAGTTCAAGACGGTCACATAATCGAGTTAAGGTTTGTTGTCTTCTAGAAGGTCCATCGCGTTACTTGCACTACTTAGAACATTCTTAAACTACGGAAAAATTCAACACTTGGAAATTTCCCGGCAGGGGAAAAAGTGGGTATTTATATCCGGTCGAACTTTTTAACAGTTTCTAAAATATCCGGAAAAACATAAACGAAGTTAAATTATCCAATCAAATTAACGAGTCCCCAATAAAACCCTAGAAAACTCAACACTTGAGTGGAATTAAAAAATTCCAATAAAAAATTGCCAAGAAAGGACATAAGAATAAATATATGAAATTTCAGGGACTAAGTCCAAATTTTGGCCGCAGAACAGCCGCCAAACCCATGGTTTCGCCGCAGTTCCGCGGTCAAATTATTGACTTAGTGGACCGTACTTCACAGTAATTCTTAGTTTTTCCTGCTTGTTTTTCTGAGAATTTTTAATTCACAAAAATCCACTGTTTTGAAAAATGTACAGAGAAGGGTTTTGTCGGGGTTTACGGGTTCGATCGGACTTCAAACTTCGTCTACACTTCGCCTAAAACTCTAGCTAGGCTCTGATACCACTGTAGGGTTCCTAGGCACACTAATGAGGTTCCACAAGGCATCAACCATGCCAAATATAAATTTTTCCGGTGCCGAGAAACCCTAATGCGATCGTTAACTAGAGTTTAGGCGAAACAAAATGAATGTAAATCACATTTACACTAAGTGTACGGAAATACAACCTTTGTAGATCCGGTCCTCCACTTCCTTGGCTCCGTGATGACGTCCCTCTGCTGCAACCATCGGAATCCTAGACTCTCGCGGTGGTTTCATCGGAGAAAGATCGGGCTAGGTCGTCGACTTCGATGCCGAAAATGATCTACGTCGAAGCAACACAAGATCAAGCTCCAACTTCACCAAGCCATAAAACTTGTGAAGAAAACACCCTATACTACTTGGCAAGTGGTAGAGGATGAAGAAATAGGAAGTGGGTTCACTTTGGATTTGAATTTCTCACTTGATTTCATCACTTAAGAATTTTCAAGAATGGTTTTCTTTTTCTTCATGGAGAAGAAGAAGAAGAGAATGAAAAATCAATTATTTTCCAAAAATTAATTCAAGTGAATACTTATCATAATGCAACCATGGGTGAAGTTTACTCATGTAGAGAATAAACTAGGGTTTAGTTAAAGGGTTAGGGTTAAGGACAAAACAAAAATGGTAGACTTTTCAAGGATGCTAGAAAAGCTTCATGAAGCTTCAAGCATAACAACAAAGAAAGCCACCATTTCTTTTTTGCCAAAAATAAATGAATAAATAAATAAGTCAAAAGAAACCCTAACCATTTACTAAACATGGTTTAAGTCAAACATACACCCAAGTTTGCATGTATCATCAAATATGATACAAACTAGTGCACAAAAATATATCACATATATAATGTGCACAATCAAGTGAGAAAATAATCTTAAGTGAACAAATACTAGTTAATGTAAAGTAATATATTAAATATATAATTATACATCAAATCATTAAATCAATACTTGATTTAATGATCCGGTCATATCGCATATAACCGCCTAGGGGTGGTAAACGTCAGACCCCATTAGCTCGATAAGTCGTGTCGATATGAGGTCTATAACATCTCGAGAAACTACTGGTAACACTTACCAGTGAATCTCAGCAACCCTGGCCAGGGATTTCCGGTTATAGCCAATCGAACACTGCGCAACATCAACTCCCTATACCGGGAGAGACGAATCCCCTCCTATCGCTCATTGCCTCCATGTGATTCGGGACTGTACCCAAAAACCACAGTTTTGCACGCCCTCTTGGACGTGGTAAGGTGGAAATCAAAGCACAGTAGGAATCACACAAGACTCTATGACGATCTCAGGTCAACAGACTACTCTGTACTAGTGTCACCAGAGAACTGCTATCTGACGTAAGGTATAATACCATCTGGGAGTTCTCGGCGAGTTCGTCCAGTGTACCCAGTCTCCACTGAGCACCCGTACACCATCTCTGATGTCAAACACCAATGGATATGGGATCATCCATTGCCCATCTGTATGGGTTGAGAAGGTATACTCTAGTCTACTCTGGTATATCGATGCCCCGTCTCGATACACCCACGACTAGGGACCTTGAAGGATGTACTTATGGACTACCATGTCCCCACTAGTATGATCCATATCATAGTCCAGGTAGTCAAGTACACATCCTAAAGGCTTTACCAACATGTAACAGAGAGACAATCAGTGTACATGTTAAGGTAAAGAGCAACCAGATAGCATCATCCACATGTGCCCATCAACCACACAATCAATATCATAGAACCTGAGTGTCTAACATCGACACTTGAAACATCATGAAACCATATGCCTGTATGTATGAGGAAATCAACCAACGTGTGTCCATCAACAACACATCAATATCATGGAACCTGAGTGTCCAGCATCGACACTCGAAACATCATGAAAACCCGTGTCCAGCATCGACACGAAAATCCTCATATCTCAGGCGATGCATACTCAGATCGGCCCTTAGGCGCTGCGTACTCTGATCGGCCCTCATATCCATCTCATATCATAACTCCAAAACGGTATCCTCCGGATATCCGCCGAGTTCTATAAAATCACCGGTAGGCAGTGCATCCTCTGTCAGGCTCATCGTCATCCCCACAAAATCTCTCTCTTTCCCCGAGGTACCTTACCGGGTCCACCATGTACCCGCAGACAGTTCCTCTACTCCTGGAATCAGGTATCACATAACTTAGCACCGAGAAAACTCATGGTGGACACCTCGAAATATCATATCAAGAGAAACCGCGCTTTTAAAGCAATATATAATTTCCTTTTGAAATATATTCGCGGTTCTCAAATCCAGAAATCGCATGAAATTAGTGCATCAATGCATATATCCATGAAATACGATGTATGTAAATATAGAACAGTAATGTAAGCATGTCAAGTATATCATGCAAGCATGTCCTATGATAGTGCAGAACAATGATGTATTTTACAAACAAGAATAATATCATGATGTGGCAGTTCTACTGTGTAAGTGACGTAGCAATTACCGATGATGATTGTGTGTGAGCCGGCAAATCTGTGTAAGTGTAACATGCACATTATCGATAATTGTGCAGGTGTACTAGCATAAGATATCATAAAGCGGTAAATACCGGAAACATAACACGTATATCACGAGGGATAAACCAACATAAACATGAACTAATGAAAGGTATATAACTACACATGAACCATACGATCAGTTTCAAGGATACGAATCGTAGTTTTGAAAGTGGGGGATACGGTGTTTTTGAGGAAAAGACACCATTTGGAAATCCGTAGCGACCCATTAGATATCCATTTAAAAGATGCATACGATTCGTCAGTTTAGAAATAAGTATGGTTCAGGTGGCATCTTTACATCGGCAATCCCGCCTCATAACATCCGATATGGCAATATCCTCGATCATCATTCTCAAATCACGAGCGCGGATCAAACATTCGGTAAAACTCATCACATATGGTAATCTATCGTACGGTAACATCAAACAGAATCGGGATTCTATCGTCCTATTCATCAAAAAGGATACGGATCTATGGTCTCGTACGTCATATCACTCTTTATTCTTATACATATATTTATGCACGCATATATCTCAAGTCGTATTTGTATCATTCTCATATCATGTCATCATGCATATACGTCATATCTTATTAATCTCACCACATCTATCTTAATCTTATCCTATCTATACCGATCTCAAGTCGTACCGATCTCGATCTCATATCATACCACTATCAACTCATACTTGTCCTCTTTCAATTCTATATATCATGCTTCATATCCTCATATATTAATCCGAATCATCCTTAGCTATCATATCCGTGAGTTTATACATAGGTTTTCTCCAAACTATAGTTATATAACTTATCCATATCAATGGTTGCGAGGGTGCTATACGCCATCATCCGACTTCCCCTGTAGATATAAATTTACTCACCTGGTAAACTCCTTGTTGAGCCGAAGTCGATGTGCTTCGTCGTCTCGGAAATCCACTCGAAGTTACCTATAATCAAAACACATCGTAATGCTATTAAAATCAATGTCTAAAAACCGATACGGCACACGAATTGGTTATAGGTTAGAACCTATAGCTTACGCATGCAGCAACAACCAAACAACCCTTGTCGTTGACGTACAAACGTCCAACGACCAAATCAAATCCAAATACCAAAACCACGAATTCAAATATCGGAAAAACATAGCCAAAGTACTCTTAAGTAGCTCCAAGATTCTACCTCACGTAAAAAGAGACTAATCAAACAATACAGGGGCTAGGTTGCATGGAGTGTGTGCTACAGAACAAACCCCAAACACCAATGCTTAAGGGGGCCCGGTGGCATCACAAAAATTCCTGGCCTTGCCGGTCTAAAAAGGGATAAAGGGGCTCGTACTTTGGTGGTGGGTTTCTAGTGGTTTATCTAGGTCAATATACTTGTTTGATTATCTCAGAAAATAACCTAAGTTGCTCCAGATACCCTGTATTCCTCTAGGTTTCACAAAACCGACACGGGAAAAATTCTAAGGTCGTGTATCAGGGTCTAAACTCTATTCTAGGCCATTAAAATCATCACTAAGGTCCTACAATACTCACTACACCTCAATTACACCATCACAACTCAAATCAAACCCTAAACCTCATCTAGGAATTTCTAAAATCATCAAACCATATCGGTTTAACTCTAAGAATACATTAAACACAATAACTAAGTAAAGGTGTACGGATTACCTCATTTGGCAACTCAAGAAAATTCTTGGGTTGCCCAAAGTCTTCAAAAACCAAACTTGATTGGTCTAAAGGGTTTAGAATGAGATTGTGCATCTTTTTAAAGACGGTGGCTGGGGTTTTGGCGATGAATTGAAAATGATCCATGGAGGTAGAGGAGGTGGAGGAAGCATGAAGGAGAAGGAGAAGAAGAAGAGAAGGAAATGCAATAAGGAAGAAGTCAAGGGTCTCTCTTATCCTCACTCTCTCTCTCTCTCAAAATATTTCTTATTCTCACTCTCTCTCAAAATCTCTTTTCATATTTTTTTCTTTTCTCTTTTCACCCTCACTCATTAAAACCAAACAAAATGAAAACAACATGCTATCAAAATGTAACATGACATGGTGCACTTGCCATGGTAAAATGTAAAAATACGGATTTGGCTTAATCGTGATTAGTAGTGCACTAATCAAGTTTAATTTAAGCTCGCATATACATAATTTATAAAAATGCCAAAATCCGATAAATATATTTATAATAAATAAGTCATTTTTGATGGGTTTCCCTTGCACCTAGTCTAGGGTTTGGTAGCATCACTCATGCCACTTTAAAATTTAGAGTGGTGCAAAGAAAACAAACCATGAATCATTACTAGAATTATTAGGGTAACAAAGTTTGTATCACATACAAAGAACTATCTATCACATAGAGTTTAGGATTACAACCTTTGTAGTCCATTCCTTCGCTTCATAAGCTCCGTGTTGAGGTCCTTTCGCTGCGATCATCAAGTACTCCGACTCTAGAGAGGCTCCATGAGGTGAATGAGGCATCTTGCTTGTAGTTTTCATAATCTAAGATGATTTACCTTGAAGAATCTCAAACCCAAGCTCACACTTCTCTAATGAAGTATTAGTGAAGTGAACACTCTAATCTAAGTGGCTAGAATAGACGAGGATGATGAAATAGGAATTATGCTCTCTTTTATTTTCAATTTCTCATACTTAATCATCACAAATTAAAAAGCCAGTAAAGCTTTTTCAAGAGCATGAAGAAGATGAAGAAGTGTTGTGATGAATAATGAATTAATCTTGAGGTTACAATTGCATCCTAAGGTTAAGCATGACATGCTTAACCCTTGTAGAGACTTTACCGTGGGTTAAGGTTTGGGTTGGGTTAACAAATATCTCTCCAAAATATCAAAGAAAAATGGACAAAGTCAAACCATCTTGAAGCTTCCACAAACCTCATCCAAACACTTAACCCTAATCCAAACCCTAACTTGGTTAAATCTCAAAACCTTTGTTGCATTTGTAACCCTAACATGTTACAATATTATATATCACATATATAATATATAATGTAACAAAATAAAATAATACAATTAACATATATCTCATATACATCAATGTATTATCCGAGTGAGAAAAAGAATCAATAAAGCGAGCTTATATTAGTTAATGTAACGTAATATATCACATATATAATTATACATTAAATTATTGAATCAACACTTGATCCGATAATTCGGTTATATTACATATAACCGACTAATATAACAAGTAACCTTTCATCGAATCAACACTTGATCCGATAACCCGGCTATATCACATATACCCGGCCGATATCACATATCGCGAGAATAGAAAACGGTATCTCATATCGTATTAGTCTCGGTCCCGCACATATCACATATGTGCTCCTACGCCGTTTTTCCTGAACCAGGAAACCTCTGTGTAGGACTTTAAAGAATCGTCAATACGCCGGCAGTAGGTGATGATCATATTAAACACCCATAAGCTGCAAGCGGTCAGCTAAACGTAACAGCCACCCAGGTATTGAGTGATCAGAAGATCAACAAGCAATCCTATACATTCTCCTGTGAATCCAATCAGTAACACTACCGTACAGTCCGGTCTCTTCGTCTGGTATGTCGCATATCAAGTCGAGGGGTGGAAAACATCAGACCCCAGTAACCGATAAGTCGTGTCGATGTGAGGCTCATAACGGATTGAGAAACTACTGATAACTCTTACCAGCAGCACTCCATATCATCCCTGGCCAGGGACTTCCAGTTATAGCCAATCGAACACAACACAACATCAACTCCTACCGGGAGAGACGAAACCCCTCCTATCGCTCATTGCCTCCATGTGATTCAGGACTGTACCCAAAAGCCACCGTTTTGCATGCCCTATTGGATGTGGTAAGGTGGAAATCAAAGCACAGTGGGAATCACCCAAGTCTCTATGACGATCTCGGGTCTACAGACTAACATGTACCAGTGTCACCGGAGAACTGCTATCGTACGATAGGTATAATACCATCTAGGAGTTCTCAGCGAGTTCGTTCAGTGTACCCAGTCTCCACTGAGCACCCTTACACCATCTTTGATGTCAAACATCGATGGATATGGGATCATCCATCACCCATCATATGGGTCAAGATGCATATACGCTAGTCTACTCTGGAGTATCGATGCCCTGTCTCGATACTCTCTCGACTAGGAACAGTTATAGGATGTACTCGTTGACTACCTTGGCCCCACTAGTATGATCTCATCATAAGTCCTAGTAGTCAAGTACATATCCTAAGGGCTTTATCAATATGTGAGAGAAAGACAGCAAACCAATACAAGTCAACATGTTAAGACAAAGTGAAACCAGATAGCATACTATCATATCGAGCAAGAAATTCCTCTCTATATATATCCAAGCATCCATCATAATATACATCGTATGTACAACAATGGCCTCTAGGGCATATATACAACTAACAATCTCCCACTTGCACTAAGGCCAGCTGTTGTAGTATCTCATACCCAACATCCCGAAGAGTCTCTCAAATTGTATCTGGGAAATGGCCTTCGTGAGTGGATCCGCCGTGTAGTACTTCGTGTCAACTCTCATGACTTTGATCTCCCGGCGATCAACTATCTCCCGGATCAGGTGATACCGCCTCAGAATATGTCTGGATCGCTGATGGGACCTGGGTTCCTTGGCCAAGGCCACTGCTCCATTGTTATCTCAATACAAAGGTATTGGATGCACAATGGACGAAACTACTCCATGTTCAGTTATGAACTTCTTCATCCAGACAACCTCTTTGGCAGCATCGTTGGCAGCGATGTATTCAGGCTCCATCGTTGAGTCTGCCACAGTTTCCTGTTTGGAACTCTTCCAACAAACCGCCCCTCCATTAAGGGTAAAGATAAATCCCGAGACCGACTTAGAGTCGTCCTTATCACTCTGGAAGCTCGAATTAGTAAAGGACTCCACTTGGAGTTTTCCATTACCATACACTAAGAGCATCTCTTTATTCCTTCACAAGTACTTAAGAATGCTCTTCACAGCTGTCCAGTGACTCTTTCCTGGATCTGCTTGATACCTACTGACTACACTTAGTGAGTATGCTACATCGGGTCTGGTACATAGCATCGCGTACATGATAGAGCCTACTGCCGAAGCATAGGGAGCTATTGCAGCGGGCACCCAGACGGATGACATCTTCTGTAGTACCATGGGATGGCTCTCTTCTTGCCGAGCTTTAATCTTCTTTGGTTGGCGAGAGTAGTCCTGTTCAATCACCGATTCCTGGACCTGTCGCCAGACTTTGTAAATTTTGGAGGACAGCCGCTGAGGGGGCTGCTCCAGCTTCTTCTCTGTAGCATTCTCCACAGGTGGAGGAGATCTCTTCATCACGGCAGTCGGAGAGTTCTTGCGCACCCTCCTTAGCGGTTCAAAGCTGTTCCCAGTAGGAACAGCAGCATCGATTTCCACCATGGGAGCTGACGGAGTCAGTCCAGAAGGGGAGCTGCCCCCAGCTTTCCTTACTCGGCGCCAATGACGACGGCGAGCATGTCATGCAGATGGAGTTGGTTGAGCTATGGGGGTGGCTTCATCATGTCCCCTGTTTTGGCGAAGGGTCGTCGCCGGCGTAAGCCTCTTGAAGACCGATGTCCGCTGAGAAGCAATGTCCAATCTGTCAAAGACAGACCTATGGGCAGGAGAAGCGTCTTTAAGGACTTCGCCTGGAGCGGGAGCCGGAACGGCCAGCCTTGTGATGACTGACTTCTTGGTTGAAGAAGCCTCTCTGATAATTTCTTCTGCTTGAGCCGGGATGGCTATCCACTTTAGGATGGCTGCTTCAGATATCGCAGGCTTGTTGGTGTTCTGGCCCAGTCTGTTGAAAACTGAGGCTGTGGAATTGGGCGACCCGTTGAGAGGGGTCGCAGTAGTTGTAAGCCGATCAAAGACCGACTTCTTTGAAGCCTCCTGCAACGGCACTGAGGCATTGAAGTTCATGGGTGGGAGCATGGTCCCGAAGAATAGCCCAGTGGTGACCTGAGTCACCTGCTCCACTGGCATTGTGAAAAGGGAGGCCGCTTGGGGCTCGTAGGTTATACCTACAGATGAGGCAGAACGGGAGTTGCAATTGCAGCTGGAGCAGTTAGAGGCCATTGATGTTCTTTTTCTTGCACGAGAGCAAAACCAAATCTTAATACCTCGAACCCAAGGGCAACCATAGCAAACCTCGATTCGTTCGCGAAACACGACACACGAAGTGTGGAGTGGAAAGAAGAAAAGGGTTCGAGTCCCACTGGGCGTGCTAGAATCTGTTCTCCTCCGAATACAGAGTCAGAACCGCGTAGGCTCGTCTTTCCTGAATTTGGGTGAAGATGCTAATTGGTGCTATCCGTCTACCTCTACGAAGATGCCAAGTTGATTTATGACACCATGTATCGAAGGTTTAAACGGATGCGGCCGATATAGCACACTTCGTCATATTCCTCCTTATTTAAGGGGTTTTTGATTGTGGGGACTCTCTTCCCTGCAGGCGCAAGTCCTTGCAGTTAGGTACGCTACCGTATCACGGTAACCACTTTCTTCTTCTCTAGATGGTCATTTCGTATCGTGTGTGTTTGTTTTGTTTTTGGTTGCCCGTGGATTGTATACGGAGACTAATTTATGTTGTCGCTCGTAGGGCGTGAATTAGTCCAAATCCGTATCTTCTTAAATTTGGGTTTGGGGTTGGGTTTAAGGATACGTTAGTCTCATTTAGGACTAAGATCAACTTAAACGTTTGTTAAGGATACGTTAGTCTAATTTTAGACTAAGATCAACTTAACGGGATTATTTAGATCCGACAAAAGAGTATTTGGACTCTATTGTTTAGTTTAGGGACGTCACGGTCCATTATCAGTTTAAGGACATGGTGGTCCATCGTTAGTTTAAGGACATCACGGTCCGAGGTTAAGGACATCATAGTTCGTGGGTTTAAAGGGACCCCACAGTCCGAGGTTAAGGACATCATAGTTCTTGGGTTTAAGGACCCCACAGTCCAGTTTAAAGACGTCATAGTCTATGGAATGTTTGGTTGTCGGGACGCGTCACCTCTCTGAAGACGTTGAAGGATTACAACGACAAATATCAGAAGAGTGAAGAGATGTAGTCTTGAACCAAGGTTGGTTGGGAGATCTGTAGTCCAGTTTGGGACTAAGGTCTGTTAAAAGATTTATGAGCATATGGGCTCAAGTAATCTGAGTTGAGGACTTATGGCCAATTTTAGGCTAAGTCCAATCAATTTAAAATGTTTAACATTTAGTTTGGGTTATTGAGCATTTATTTGGGTTTGGCCTTTTTAACATTGCTGAGCATTGATTTGGATTCTGACAGTATTTCTGTCTTTTGTTGAATGCTGTGCATTCATCATAGCTCTGGGGCTTATTAAAGAACAATTTATGTTCTATCAGCCCACACGTGAGGAGCACGTGATGCGCTTGGTTCTTTGCGCCAGTAAAAGAGCGCAGTGCGCTAATTTGTGAGCGCAAACCGCTATTTGTTCAGTGTCACACACGTGAGAAGTACGTGGTGCGCTTGGCGCTGAGCGCCATTTCATGAGCGCAAAGCGCTAGTCCAAGAGCGCAAAGCGCTAACTGTTTAGTGGTGCACACGTGAAGGGCACGTGGTGCGCTTGGCGGTTTGTGCCAGTCAAAGAGCACAGTGCGCTATATTTGGAGCGCTAAGGCTCTTTTAAAATTAAGAGCGCCAAGGCTCTACAGCGCTTTGCGCTAGATATGGAGCGCTGAGGCTCTTTTAAATTAGGAGCGCTAAGGCTCTACTTTTATGCAACTTAGATCAGTTTGCGCCCTGAGAACTAAATTCTCTCTTTTTTTTATAAGAGACTTTGTCTCCAGGTGTTAAGAACAGAAGTTCTTATTTTGTAGGAGATGTTTTAATCTTTTATTTTGATGAAAGGCTTTGCCTTTATGGATCTGTGATCCCAAGAGAATTAACTTATTCTCCCCCTTTTCATAATGAGATGTTTATGATTTCTTTGTATAAAAGACCTTCGTCTTGTAGATCTATGATCTGTGAGAAGAATTATGTTCTTCTTTTTGTTTTATGATGAGATCTTTTGATCTCTTTGTAAAAGACATTGGTCTTGTAGATCTATGATCTTTAAATAAGTGAATTCTTCTTTTTAATTATGAGATGATTTCATCTCTCTGTTCATTTTTTACCTTGAAAAAACTCTTCTTTTTCTGAGAGCTTGGCTCTTCTTTCTGAGATCTCTCAAAACTTATGGGGGGTTCCTCTCTATGCTTCTGTATATCTCAGACTTGAAGTCTCGGGGCCTTTATATAGGGCGAGCTGATTTGTTCAATTAGTTAAGGAGACCTTTTCTCCAATTGATTTGGGATTGTTTCCCCCGTTCGATCTTTGATCCAAGGGCTTCTGATTTACAGAAGGAAATCTTCTTGTTTTCGACAAGATTGGGAAATCTTTTCCATACAGAATTACTCTGTATTTTGGTGATTTTTAATCACCTTTGGATCATTGATCCAACGTTGCTCTGATTTACAGAGCACAATCTTGTTGTTTGGAAAGATTTTTAGGAATCTTTCCTTAACAGAATTTAATTCTGTATAATTAATGATTTATCAATATTATTGGATTTTTGATCTGACGGTGGGGAGCTTTTAGTTCCAGCGCTAGCACACCCTTGCTTTGCACGTGGTGCGCTGCTCAGAGCGCAGCGCACTTAGCGCTAGCGCACCCGTGCTTTGCACGTGGTGCGCTGCTCAGAGCGCAGCGCACTTAGCGCTACACACACGTGCTTTGCACGCGGTGCGCTGCTTAAGTGCAGCGCTCTTAGCGCTAGCGCACACGTGCATTGCATGCGGTGCGCTGCTTAGGGCGCAGCGCACTCGGCGCTGCTTCTGAAGCGTTGTTTCATTTCAAAATTTGAATTTTGAACAGTGCTTTGCTCTAATTGGGGGAAACAAATGCCCCCCGCCGTTACGCTCACGTGGCCCACACGTGAGTGCAGCGGTGGCAGCATCTGCACCCTCGGATCAACTCAGAAGTTGAAACAGCATCTAAGTGCCTATAAATAGGACCCTTGTCCCTTGATATGATTTCTATTCATCTTCTTCCTTCTGAGAATTTTATTCTCTTGCAGAGCATAGCTCTTTGTCTTAAGAACTTTCTTAAGGACAGAACTCTGTCAAAATCTTAGGTAAAGATTAAATAATTTTAAAAGACCTTTTAATAATCCAGGGTTTTACCCATTAACTGAGCTTTGCTCTTCATAGATCTTTGATCTAAAGAAAACCCTTTTAGGGTTTCATCAACAGAGCTTTGTTCTCCATAGATCTTTGATCTAAACAAAACCCTTTTAAAGTTTCATTAACAGAGCTTTGCCCATAGATCTTTGATCTAAAGAAAACCCTTTTAGGGTTTCATTAACAGAACTTTGCCCATAGATCTAAAGAGATCTTTCTTGGGTTTCTTAGCCCATGAACAGAGCTTTGCTCATGAAGAACTCTTAGAGTTTGTTCATAGATCTTGAAGATCTCCGAATTTTTAATTCATTAAAACTCTTGTTCTGATGGTTATTCCATCTTTTTTACAGAGCAAGGCTCTTGAGGAATTTTTATTTCTTCATCATTAGAGTTAACAACTGTCACTCTGTCAGCTCTGAAGGGGAGATTTACTCTCTAGCCCAAGGAATTCTCATTAAATGAGAATCAATTGAGGATTTCCTCATTTAATGACAGTCTCATCAAATGATGAGACTGTTTTGTTAATGATGCAATGTCATCTGGATTATGTGGGTCCCTTTGGTCCCTTTTCACTGCATTGCAGTGTGGTACCGATTTAAAATACCTAGTGACAGGACTTAAATTGTAGCATTGGCGGCTGAAAATTTGTTCTTTTCCGTGCAGGTACTATGTCTTTCGATACTTCCTTCCCGTTCGTCCGCTCAGAAGGCGGATTCCCCGAAGCGCCCGTAGACCGAGAGGTTCTTGCGCTGATCAAAGACCATGACCCGGAGCACAAGAGTCTTCATCTATGGGGTAGATGGTACGATCAAATTATCAGAGGCCGCCAGAGCTTTTCTTGTGCGACCCCTCGGAGCTTATCTCTGCGATCCTTTATGCAGATGCACCCCCAAAAGCTATACTGTGGAGGAGGTGAATTGGACTTCAGAGGGTCTCCTTCGGCCTTCTATTGCCGCAGTACCCGTGCAGCCGTCGGTAGCTTTGGACACTCTAGGGCGGCGCATATGTCAGGGCGAATCGCGCCCTTGGGGACAGCCATACAATATAGGACTGATTCCCCGTCACCCGGCCGGATACCTGTAGTGGGCCCGATATATCTTGTCAGCGAAGAAGTCACAGCTGCTGAAGCTCGGATTGTACCCCGCGATCTATGATTCCTTGTTCCAGTATTCCGCTCATCCTACATGGTGGATCAAGGCGTTTCTAGAGCAATGGAACATTCCGACCCACACCTTCCTCTTATTGGATCGAGAAGTCTCTATTTTCTTAGAGGAATTTGTCGAGGTCTCTGGTTTACCCGTTAGGGGAGAGCACTACGAGGAACTGCTTCCTTCGGATGAGTATATTTTTGCCACCAAGTGGTAATGGGTCTTACCCTAGAGAACGCAATTCAACACCAGTTCCCAAGTTTGATAAAGGTGTTGAATATGTATGAGAGCCTCTTTCTCGAATCCGGAGGCCGTGGGGTTACTTTTACGGATTTTATCGCTCGTTTCCTCCGTGCGGAAGTTTTATCGCGACAAGGAGAAAAGTTTGCCAAACTTGATGATCCTTTCGGCTTTGGCTTGGATCGCCGGCCAATATTGGAGGCCGATCAAAAAGGATTTCTTTCTTCCAAACGTCGCGATCGTCCCTTTTTCAGAAATTGCCGCTCCGGGCATCGATGACGAAGCGTTCTTTCTAGGGTTCCTGGGTTTATGGTTAAGCTGGTTCGCGCTTCCCATGCACCCTCGCTACATGAGGCCATTTTTCTTCTATCTCGCGCATCGAATGGTTGCCGGGATACAAGTGGCTATCGGGATTGCTGGGTTAGCCCACCTGTATCATGGCCTCAGCTTGGCAGCAGATACTACTGAGCCAGGGGTGCAGCCTGCCAACTTCTTAATGCATTATTTCACCTCATGGCTCGAGTTGCACGTGCTTGGGGTCTTCGGTATGCACAGAACACCTTCCTTTTACGACAGATGTAAATTCCCTTGGATAATGCGGCTAGTCGATGCATCCATCGTAAGTCCGACACCGCGGAAAGCCAGGGGTTTGCTCCTTCGTCTACGTACGGTTGGAGATGGTATGTCCTTTACTGATAAAATTTTGACCGTCGGCCAGGAATCCGAGAAGACGGTGCTGCCATTGCAGGACATCTTTAAAGATGGGGCCTCTGTGTTTAAAGCTCGGGAGATTCTTCATCTGTACTCCATCAGGCCGGGTTTTCTCTATTTAGGCAGAATGATGCGGCATTGTTTATGAGATACAACCCGCATCGTTTCGTCCAGCAGCTAAGCTATAATCAGGGCGTCCCGCTTGAGGCTTTCCTGGCAGAACCTGCTGCTACCGAAGAGGGTATACGAAGCGCGCTGCACCATTTTATGCGCCTAAACAAAGGGTCCAACTTTCTCATTAGTGAACCGAGCTGCATTCCTAAGGCCCTGAATGTGTATGTGGTGTGGTATCAACACTCGATGAGCGCCATCATTAGGGAGAAGAAGCGATTGCTGCTTGATCGCAAGGGCACCGCTCCGGCTGGTAATCCAAATGTTCCTCTGAAGCGACGGACCATTGTCCATCCTCCTCTAAGAGAATTTGATGTGGTCGAGGTCTCGAGTGATGTGCCTGAGCTACCGATACCCTATGCTCCTGTGAAAGAGGTGGCTGTAGCGTCTCCCTAGTCTGGCGTGGGTTCAGATATCGGGACTCGTCGTCCCAAAATGCCCACCAAGCGTAAGCTTGTGCTAGCGGCGACCAGCGCTCGCTCGCAGAAGAAGAAGAAGAAGTCGATTCTTTCTACAGACGTTGTACTCAGCCAGGAGCCTCATTCTCCTTATAGCGAGGGCCTGAGCGAATATGGGACCAACGAGGGTCTATTTATGGCGCCGGACGATACCGACCTTGAGGCTGCTATTACAGCTTCCGAGTGATTAGCAAGCCACAAAGCGGGACTGGCCATCCTCGCACAATAAAGTAAACATCAGTCGTACCTTTTTTCATTGCATTACATTTTTATTATCATATTTTGACTGACACTTTTCCTTCTTTAACAGGCATTTCCACTGAAGTGGCTCTCGCGGCTTCCCTCAAGACTTTTGAGGAGGAGGAGAGGATTCGCGCTTCACTGGGCGTTATTTCGGCTCATTATGCCTTCATTCGCCTTTCTTTTGGATAATTTGACCCCTTTTTCATTTGATCGCAGGGATTACCTCGACTCAGGTCATGCCCAGTACAGTGCCAATCCTGCCGGGTGATGCGGAGATGCTTCCAGGGCCAGCCATCGAAGTCCCGGCCTCCTTAGCCATACCAAAAGAGGCTTTACTCAAGCAACCGATGACGGACGCCGTAACGGCTCCAGAGGTAGCTCCTAGAGTGGATGATGACGTCCCATTGACGGAGGTCTTGAGAAGATCGGCTCTCACGGCCCGGGCGGTAAGGAAGCACAGAATGCGTGCAGTAAGGGAACATAGCGCCGCCTTGGCCGCGGGTGCGGGCTCGAGCTCTGCTACCCCTGCCCTTGCTCCTTCAGAGGGTGCTTCGGCCGCCCTGTCTACCACTCACAGACATGCAGCACGTGCGGCTCGGGAAGCAATTGAAAGACCGACCCAAGATAACGTAACACTGAATTCTTTTGTCAAAGTTTTAATCTTTAGATTCTCATACATCCTATCCTTCAGGGCCGAGTCTTGATGAGAATGTGGTGGGTGAGATGGCGGCAACCACCGAACCTGAGGTAGCCACTCTTTCTCAAGAATCTAGAACTGCCCCGATTGCCACTCTTTCACCTTGCGGTTCTTTGCTGTTGCCGGGCGTTGCGAGTATCACGATGATTCTCATAGAGTCAGGGGATGAAGCTACGGGCGGAGAAACCATTCCGATGGAGGAGGGTGAAGCAGTCGCTGCACCCAGTGACGTCCTTGCCGCGGTTTCAACCAACGACTCACCAGGTAGATTTTGGGTTATTGCTTCCTCTTTTATTCTGCAATCCCTTTCAATCTCTTTTGACAGTATTTCTCTCGTTTCTAATGCAGGTGTGGCGAGCATTGAGGTTGTGCTACCCGAGGAAGCATCGCCAGTTGCTGCTTTGACGGTGGCCTCCCCTTTGCCTTCTCTCGTGTCCTCCCAAATGCTGGAAGGTACGGGTTTGTGACTCACCGGTTTCATTGTAGGCAATATACTTTATGTACTGACACTGCATTACTACATCTTTGCAGGAGTCCTTTTTGATCATCTGTATCAGCTGCTACACCTATATTTCTCCTTTCAGTCGGAGACTGCTTCATCTAGTGGCGTTGGGGAGTACAGCTTGTAAGTCCATGCTACCCTTCCCCGGTACTTACGGGGTTGCGGAAGTGATAAAAAACGATTTTCAAGAGGGTGGTAATATGGACTCAAAATACGGATCTTTGAAACAACTAACTAACAACCTAAATAGAGTTTTACCTACTCGGTTAGGGGGCTATACCTTTCTTGAACTCCTTCGTCTTCCACTCTTTCCGGTGTACGGATCGGCCTCACCTCGTCGTCTCCTTGCGCCGAAGATGGATCCACCTGAAAGCTTCTACCTTTGGCTTCTTCTTCGAACTTTGAAAAAACTAGAACACTTGGCTTGCTAGGCCTTGTGAACTAGAATGAGTAGAGCATTATTTTGGTGTCTTTTTATCTCTAAGGTAACGAGTCTCAATACATGAGAATGGTTTTCCTTGAGCAAGAGAGAGCAAGAGGAAGAGGGAGAGCTTGAGAATGAGAGAGCTCAAGAGAGAGAAAGCAAATGAAAGAATGAGCCTCACTTTTCTCATCCACCCTCTCATAATCCAAAAGCCATCATAACAAAAAATAGTAATCAAGTATTGTGTGATGGTTTAAGTCAAAATGGCTATATCATTTCATGCACTCATTTAGCATAAATAAACAAGCAAGCAAAAGTCTTTGCCATGGAATGATAGCCATTGTCATGATGATGGTCAACTAGTCCAACCTAGTCGACCGGTCAACAAAGTCAACAAGTCAACAAAGTCAACCCCTCAACAACCATGTCACTATAATACTTAATTAATATTATTGTTAATCATATATCTTATTCTCATTAGGGTTTAGTCAAAAGTCAATAGTCAACAGTCAACAACCCCAATGAGAATCCTCTGCCTCTGTCTCTCTGTCAACTGTGCATACACACTCTCATCCGCGTTCCGAGGAACACGAATACAAACGAGATAAAACCAATCCCAATACGTACACTAGGATCTGGCTTAAACCAAAGCCCTCTAGTGTTAACTGTCCGGACACCAAACGTGCACAAGTGCACGGATGTGACCGAACCCTGTCGCCAAACCATGCGACCTGTCGCAAAACCATGCGACCTCTACTCTTTTGCCTAAAGGCGAATAGCTTTCTGTGTGGGACTCTAAAGACTCGACACTACGCTGGCAGTGGGTTTAACCACAAACCGTAAGCGGCACTAGCTGTGTGTAACGGTCCCCAGGTAGATGCCGATAAGAAGACTGACGAGGTGAAACCCATCTGAACTCCTACTAAGCCTGAATGTGACAATTTCCATACAGTCCGGTCTGTTCTCCTGATACATCGCATGGCGGGCCTAGGGGGCGGTGAACGTCAGTCCCCTAATAGCGGTACAAGTCGTGTCGGAGTGAAGCCCAGAACACCCTGAGATAACACTGGAAACCTACCAGTATATCTCACTTGCCCTGGCCAGGGACTACTCGTGTAATAGCTCTCCTAGACACAGCGCGATGTCAACCCCCAATACTGGGAGAGACGAATCCTGTCTAACCGTCACTGCCTCCAAGTGCTTCGGGACTGCACCCAAAAACTACCTGTTTGCACGACTCCTTTGAGCCGTGGTAGGTTAGTAATCAAAGTACATTGGGAACACACTCGAGGCGAAGTGACAGTGTCAAGTCAGCGAACTAAGCTGTACTCATGTCACCTGGGAACTGATAACTGACGATAGGTATAGTACCAACCAACTGTTCCCGACGAGTCCTGTCCAGTGTAATCGTAACCTAACGAGCACCCGCATACTATCTCGAGTACAACGTACTGATGGCTGTGGGACAGACCGTCTCCCACACTGGGATGAGAAGTGCATACGCTAGTCTACTCCGGAGTATCGATGCCCTGTCTCGATAGTCCTGCGACTAGGGACCTGCATAAGGATGTGCTTATAGATTACCCAGCCCCCACGAGTGTGACTGCCATCACAACGCTGGTAATCAAGCAAAGATCTTAAGGGCTCCACTAATATGTATAGGTGATATACTAAAATAAACACATGTACACATTAAAGCATAAACAAACCAAGTAGCATACTACTATATTGAGCAAGATTGTCTATACAAGGTGAATATCCCAAGCTTCCATTAAGTAATATAAAAAGTAGTATGATACAGTAATGGCCTCTAGGGCATATACACTAACAATCTCCCACTTGCACTAAGGCCTTGTACTGGCGTATCGAAGACCTATCATCTCGATCAGCCGCTCGAACTGAGTGTGGGGTATGGCCTTTGTGAGTGGATCAGCAGTGTTATCTTCCGTAGATAATCTCCGAACCTCGATCTCCTGGCGACCCACGATCTCCCTGATCAGGTGATACCGCCTTAAGATGTGTCTGGACTTCTGATGGGACCTATGTTCCTTCGCTAAAGCTATAGCCCCGTTGTTGTCGCAATACAGCGGTATTGGATCAACAATGGACGGAACCACCTGAAGTTCAGTTAAGAACTTCCTTATCCAGACGGCTTCTTTTGCGACATCAGCAGCAGCGATATATTCCGCTTCCATCGTCGAGTCAGCAACGGTTTCCTGTTTGGAACTCTTCCAACACACCGCCCCTCCATTGAGGGTAAAGACATAACCCGACATGGACTTGGAATCATCCTTGTCACTCTGGAAGCTGGAGTCAGCAAAGGCCTCGATCTGGAGGTCTTTTCCGCCATACACCAAGAATATCTCCTTAGTCCTTCTCAGGTACTTGAGAATGTTCTTTACCGCTATCCAGTGTTTCTCCCCAGGGTTTGACTGATACCGGCTTACCACACTCAGTGCATAAGCTACATCTGGTCTGGTACACAACATCGCATACATTATAGAGCCTACCGCAGAAGCGTAGGGTATAATAGACATGCGATCCCTTTCCAAATCAGTCTTGGGAGACATCTCTTTGGAAAGGGTGATCCCGTGATAAGCCGGTAGATTACCGCGCTTGGAATCTTCCATACTGAATCTTTTCAGTATGGTGTCGATGTACCTGGACTGTGAGAGTCCCAGTATCCTCTTGGATCTGTCACGATAGATCCGGATCCCCAGAATGTATGAGGCATCAACCAGGTCTTTCATCGAGAACCTGTGTGACAAGAACCCTTTGACAGATTGTAGCATAGGAATGTCATTTCCTATTAAGAGAATGTCATCCACGTATAAAATGAGGAATACTACAGTTCTCGTTACAAATCTACAATAGATGCATGGTTCATCTGGATTTTTGATAAAGCCAAATTCCTTGACCGTCTCATCAAAACAGATGTTCCAACTCCGCGATGCCTGCTTTAGTCCATAGATGGACTTAAGCAACTTGCACACCTTTCCGCTGCTCCCACTCTGAATGAAACCCTCTAGCTGGTCCATATAAACACACTCCTCTAAATTTCTATTTAGAAAAGCGGTTTTTACGTCCATCTGCCAAATCTCATAATCATGGAAGGCAGCAATGGCAAAAAGGATCCGAATGGATTTCAGCATAGCTACTGGAGAAAAGGTCTCGTCATAGTCCAAACCTGGTCTTTGACGAAAACCCTTTGCAACCAGTCTAGCTTTATAGGTCTCAACCTGTCCATCTACACCAATCTTCCTTTTGAAGATCCACTTGCATCCTACGGGTTTTACCCTATCTGGAGCAACGTCCAACGTCCATACTTTGTTGGTGTACATGGACTCCATTTCGGTCCGCATTGCATCCAGCCATTTTACCGAGTCAACGTTCTGAATGGCTTGCTGGAAGCTAGTCGGCTCATCATAATCAATGATGCAATCTTCTCTATCCCCGTCTATGAGAAAACCGTAGTATCTCTCGGGCGGATGAGACTGCCTACTACTCCTGCGGAGCGGCGTAGGAATGTCACGATCTTTCGAACCCTCTGGTTCTACTAAGCTTTCAGTAATAGCTCGTAGTTCTGGAATTTCTTCCAGTTCTATTGCGCTCCCACTTATCTGATTTTCCAAAAACCCAGTTTCCAAGAAGTGGGCATGACGAGAAACATAAATCTTTTGTTCCTCTTCGCAATAGAAGAAATATCCCTTAGAGTTCTTTGGATATCCCACAAACTTGCACTATACTGAGCGTGCCTCGAGCTTGTCCGCATGCTGCTTTTTGACAAAAGCTAGAAATCCCCATGTCTTAATGTGATTAAGATAGGGTCTCTTCCCACACCACATCTGATATGGTGTAGTAGGCACAGTCTTAGTAGGAACTCGGTTCAAAAGGTATGCAGCTGATTCTAGTGCATATCCCCAGAATGATCGCGGTAACTCAGCGTTACTCATCATGGACCGTACCATATCTAATAGGGTGCGGTTCCGTCTCTCCGATACACCGTTATGTTGTGGGGTGTATGGAGGAGTAAGCTGAGAGAGAATTTCATTCTCTTTTAAGTAGTCCAGGAACTCGGCACTCAAGTATTCACCACCTCGATCAGATCTTAGTGTCTTGATACTTTTTCCGGTTTGTTTTTCTACTTCATTTTTATATTCCTGGAATTTTCCAAAGGCTTCGGATTTATGTTTCATTAAGAAGACATAACCGTACCTTGAAAAGTCATCCGTAAAAGTAATGAAGTAAGAATAACCGCTTCGCGCATGTGTAGACATTGGACCGCACACGTCACTGTGTACGAGTCCCAAGAGCTCGCTCGCTCTTACTCCGTATCCAGTGAACGGAGTCTTTGTCATCTTTCCTTTGAGACAGGATTGACAAGTGGCATACGATTGATATTCGAACGGATCCAAATATCCTTCTGTATGTAACTGCGTCAACCTTCTCTCATGGATGTGACCCAGTCTATAATGCCATAAGAAAGTCTGATTTATTTCCGGAGACTTTCTTTTGTGTGTATTCTGGACATTGAAAATCTGTGGTTGGTTTAGTACGTATATACCATTGCTTAATGTACCTGACTCAATCAGAACTTGATTAAGGTGAATGTTTACAACATTACTTACAAACGCAAATTCATAACCTTATTTAGAAATCAAAGATACAGAAATGATATTACAAGTTGCGTTGGGTACAAAAAAGCAATTACGTAAAACCAAAACATGTCCATCTGACATTCCCAGGTGATAGTCCCCCACGGCCTTAGCATCCATGCTAGCCCCGTTTGCAACTTTGAGGGTCATATCACCTGCCTTCAAAACCCTACGGTTTCTCAACACCTGCAAAGAATTACAGATATGAGATCCTGATCCGGTATCCAATACCCTGGAAGTAGAGTTTATTGATAGACAGTTTTCAATAACATACACATCTGAAGCTGAAGCCGCAACTTGCTTCAGATCCTGTGTTCTGGCTTTCCAAGCCCTGCAATCTTTCTTCCAGTGCCCACTCTTATGACAGAAAAAGAACTCTTCCTTTCCTATAAGCTTCCCTGCTTTCTTTGTTGCTTTTGCCTTTCCCTTCGTATCCACTTTACTAACACCGCCCCTTGGTTTGACGGGGGTTTTCTTCTTCTTTCCCTTGGCTTTCTCCTTGGACCTAGAAGAGGAAGATCCTCCTACAAACAAAGTGGATGTTACCCTACCTTTCTGTAGGGTGCCCTCTGCACTCCTCAGCATGTTGAGGAGCTCTGAAAGTTCAACTTCCTTTTCTTGCAAGTTGAAATTCAGGATGAACTGGGCATAAGTGGAAGGAAGGGACTGAAGAATCAAGTCCGTATAGAGCTCATTCTCCAACGTGGTCCCAAGGTCCGCGAGCTCCTCTATGAAGCCAATCATCTTAAGCACGTGTTCCACTACCGATGATCCGACGGCCAACTTTGCCGAAAATAACTTCTTCGACAATTCGTATCTTGCGATACGAGATTGCTCTTCATACAGTTCTTTTGTATGAAGAAATATGGATTCGAGGTCCATATTCTCGTGCCTCCTCTGATGTTCGTTGTCCATAGAGGCAAGCACGAGGCACTTGGCCTTCGCGGAATCGATTTCCCAGGTCTTACGGATTTTCCTATCCGCGACGCTGGTTTTGGGACCTGGGACAGGGGGAACTTTGGTGGTAAGGAGATACCCCAACTTGTCATAAGTGATTGCCATTTTGACATTCCTGAGCCAATCTTTGTAGTTTGGCCCTGTCAGTATGTTTTTATCTAGTAATAACTTAAGTCCGTTCATGATGTTTGGTCGCTGCAATTAGGAGAGAGAGAAGAAACACTTTAGCATGATACTCTTGCAAGTTTAGAGTGGTTTTTAATTTGTCTAAACAGGATGGCTCCCACTGTCTCTTGAATCCCTCCTCAAACCAAAAAGGAAGAATTAGTCGGGATCAATCTCACCGTACAATTCTTGCTTTAACCGTTCGGCCAGGCTGGTGTCGGTACTTCGAGTGAGGTTTTCCAATGCTTTCGCGAAGTTCCTTAATTAAATAACCTCTTTTCCCTGTGGGCATAGCCCCGCTAACACCTTTCTAGACACCTACTTAGTTTATAGCATTGATCGTTAAGTGAGAAATTTCCCGAGGAGTAGCATATACTCACAGTAGGATCGGGATCCAAATATCATTCCGTGACAAAACTGAAGGAATCCTACCAGAATCATCACACTCTAAATGGTATGCAGCGCTAGCAAGTTTCAGTTCTTTTGAAACTCCCGATGTGGATTTTTGCCCCATGTTCTTATGACCTTGACTTTGGCCAACAAATCATAAGTCACATGTCAAGTTCTACCCGTCATTCTCCAGGTTAATTTGAGTCCACCCGCACATACCCTTGACTTTGGCTAACAAGGTAGAACGACTGCCCCAAACCAACACATCTATCTATGCTGCACATGAATACCCAATATCTACCAATCACTATGCCTTGACTTTGGCCAACAAACATAGCTTGAATACTATTGACCTTCCATGTGAAACGACGGAGGGCTACGAATGGTTTTGGCGAAACCGTGAACGTAGTGAACTTGATATAATCGATGGAACGAGATAGCTTTTAAAAGGAGTGGCTTAAGCTCCGCGTTTAAAAGTTATTTTGAAAAGATTCCAAGTGGTTTTGAAAGTGTTCCAACGACTTTTACTTGGTTTATTTTTCTTGCATTAGTTCTTTTAATGCGTCCCATCATTTAATCCTACCATTGCAGAAAACAACCAAAATATGACGTACGCTTATACCATTCGCATTCGCCACGGGGCCCCGTCATTACCCGTTAGGTTACTTAACTAACGACAGAGCGGGGGCTGGGCTAGCGCGGCTGCAAAATATAAGCAACGCCTAAATAATATCATATATAGATATATTGCAATGATAGCCATTTCAGATCACAGATGAACACATTGGATATACTAGGAATCCGAAATTCGTACGAGCCTGTAACGAAAAGCGGATTAGACGGTCGCGGTGAATAGCCAAACCCCACCCTAGACTCCTACGGGTGCGGCAAACTACCTGCCAAGTACCCGAAGCGAAGCAACCTCCCTCAACTCGTGAATAGGCCACTCGGCACTTCGAGATACCCGGTAGTTTGTGCACCCCACCTTGGGTCTATCCTAGGACCAAAAATAGTAAAAAGAAATTATGCAATGACAGCTACAACCCCGACCCGGTTGTGCGGCCATACAAATAATATTACATCAATTTACATATTTACATGAATTGAAAGAAAAGAAAACTCTCATCTCACAACCCCCGGCTATTCATCCGCGACAATCCAATGAATTCATATACACATACCATCAACATTACAGATCACAGATTTGTATAACCCCCACTAATCGACATATAGCGATTAGCAGACGTTCAATATAAATATCACATCACTGATATAAACCCGTTAGCCTTAGTCTTTAGAAGTTCGATCAAAATACGGATTTTTAGGGCCCCAAACACAAATTTTTCTTTCTGTAAAATCTGGGCAGAAAAAACATATTTTAAAAATCCCAAAACAACCCCAGAAACAAACTGCACCAAAAATACCCCACGGCCGAGTCAACTCGGCCGCGGATCCGCGGCGGGAGCGTGCTCCCGCCGCGGATCCGCGGCGCTTTGATCGATTCACTGGGCCATTTTTCTGCTGATTGTTATAAAAACCCTGAGTCGAATTTTCAACCAAGATTTATTAATTTTTGAACAGAGGAAAAATTCGACAGAAAGTATGCTTTTCGGGTTCGTTTTGCGACCTTCTTTTCGGTCGAACTTCTACTTACTTTGCTAACATGTTAGATAGTGTTTAACTAGTCTCTGATACCACTGTAAGTCCATGCTACCCTTCCCTGGTACTTACGGGGTTGCGGAAGTGATAAAAAACGATTTTCAAGAGGGTGGTAACATGGACTCAAAATACGGATCTTTGTTAAACAACTAACTAACAACCTAACTAGAGTTTTACCTACTCGGTTAGGGGGCTATACCTTTCTTGAACTCCTTCGTCTTCCACTCTTTCCGGTGTACGGATCGGCCTCACCTCGTCGTCTCCTTGCGCCGAAGATGGATCCACCTGAAAGCATCTACCTTTGGCTTCTTCTTCGAACTTTGAAAAAACTAGAACACTTGGCTTGCTAGGCCTTGTGAACTAGAATGAGTAGAGCATTATTTTGGTGTCTTTTTATCTCTAAGGCAATGAGTCTCAACACATGAGAATGGTTTGCCTTGAGCTAGAGAGAGCAAGAGGAAGAGGGAGAGCTTGAGAATGAGAGAGCTCAAGAGAGAGAAAGCAAATGAAAGAATGAGCCTCACTTTTCTCATCCACCCTCTCATAATCCAAAAGCCATCATAACAAAAAATAGTAATCAAGTATTGTGTGATGGTTTAGGTCAAAATGGCTATATCATTTCATGCACTCATTTTGCATAAATAAACAAGCAAGCAAAAGTCTTTGCCATGGAATGATAGCCATTGTCATGATGATGGTCAACTAGTCCAACCAAGTCAACCGGTCAACAAAGTCAACAAGTCAACAAAGTCAACCCCTCAACAACCATGTCACTATAATACTTAATTAATATTATTGTTAATCATATATTTTATTCTCATTAGGGTTTAGTCAAAAGTCAATAGTCAACAGTCAACAACCCCAATGAGAATCCTCTGCCACTTTCTCTCTGTCAACTGTGCATACACACCCGCATCCGCGTTCCGAGGAACACGAATACAAACGAGATAAAACCAATCCCAATACGTACACTAGGATCTGGCTTAAACCAAAGCCCGCTAGTGTTAACTGTCCGGACACCAAACGTGCACAAGTGCACGGATGTGACCGAACCCTGTCGCCAAACCATGCGACCTGTCGCAAAACCATGCGACCTCTACTCTTTTGATTAAAGGAGAATAGCTTTCTGTGTGGGACTCTAAAGACTCGACACTACGCTGGCAGTGGGTTTAACCACAGACCGTAAGTGGCACTAGCTGTGCGTAACGGTCCCCGGGTATATGCCGACAAGAAGACTGACGAGGTGAAACCTATCTGAACTCCTACTGAGCCTGAATGTGACAATCTCCATACAGTCCGGTCTGTTCGCCTGATACATCGCATGGGGGCCTAGGGGGCGGTGAACGTCAGTCCCCTAATAGCGGTACAAGTCGTGTCAGAGTGAAGCCCAGAACACCCTGAGATAACACTGGAAACCTACCAGTATATCTCGCTTGCCCTGGCCAGGGACTACTCGTGTAATGGCTCTCCTAGACACAGCGCGATGTCAACCCCCAATACCGGGAGAGACGAATCCTGTCTAACCGTTACTGCCTCCAAGTGCTTCGGGACTGCACCCAAAAACTACCTGTTTGCACGACTCCTTTGAGCCGTGGTAGGGTAGTAATCAAAGTACAGTGGGAACACACTCGAGGCGAAGTGACAGTGTCAATTCAGCGGACTAAGCTGTACTCATGTCACCTGGGAACTGATAACTGACGATAGGTATAGTACCAACCACTAGTTCCCGACGAGTCCTGTCCAGTGTACTCGTAACCTAATGAGCACCCGCATACTATCTCAAGTGCGACGTACTGACGGCTGTAGGACAGACCGTCTCCCACACTGGGATGAGACGCGCATACGCTAGTCTACTCCGGAGTATCGATGCCCTGTCTCGATAGTCCTACGACTAGGGACCTGCATAAGGATGTTCTTATAGATTACCCAGCCCCCATGAGTGTGACTGCCATCACAAAGCTGGTAATCAAGCAAACATCCTAAAGGCTCCACTAATGTGTATAGGTGATATACTAAAATAAACACATGTACACATTAAAGCAGAAACAAACCAAGTAGCATACTACTATATTGAGCAAGATTGTCTATACAAGGTGAATATCCCAAGCTTCCATTAAGTAATATACAAACTAGTATGATACAGTAATGGCCTCTAGGGCATATACACTAACACAGCCTCTAGCTAATATCTTCTTTTTTTCTTTTACGGGCAGTCGAGTCGTTGCTAATTCTTCTTTATTTTGACCGCAACACTACAGATTGAAGGAGGAGATGAAAGAATAGTCGCGCCACCGGTACTCCCTGCCTTGCCACCTGCTGCAGCCGGTATAACAAATTCCATTGTTCATATACCTTCTCTATTTTTTTGATCCGTCATTTGACTATGATTTGTTTTGTAGTGGTGACACCGACTCCAGATCCGTTCGAGTCTCGAATCACAATGCTAGCAGGCCCCTTTTCCAGACGTCCATCTTCAAAGGGCGCTGTGACCACTCTACGCATGTTGAGCGATTATATCGAGGAGCTTGACGCAGAGGCTCCTACATTCGGTGCAGATTTTGCTGCCGAGGTTAATCCAATGCTGGTGACGCTTGTGAACTTCCATAGCGAGGGCGTCATTGAGTCTTGGGTTAATCACTGCAGGAAAATTGAGGCCTGCCTACATGAGCTTGAGCTCGGACGTCCTGCTCCCGAGGTCCTAGCTGTGAACTCCCAACGGGCTGCGTGGGTCGAGCAGAGTACTCCCTACCTCCGTCATTTTGAACAAGAAGCGGCCTTGAAGCGTAAGGAGCGCGATGAGACTTCAAGCGAATCTTCCCAGCTGCATACTCAGGTTGACGCGAATGCTGTACAGTTGAAAGCTATCTTTGAGGGCCTTCTATGATGCATTTCTGACAGGTTAACGCTGAGGCAGAAGCTCGACCTCACCGAGCGAGATGCGCAGAGTCGTGAGGCAGCTCAGCGGGTCATCGATGAGGAACTTTCATCTTATTTGCAGCAACAGGCTCAGGTTGAAGCAAAGTTGGCCACGACAGTTGACCGTGAAAAGGGGCTGAGGGGAGTGCGCGAGCAACTGATTGGTTTATTGAAAATGCCTCCCTCCCAATAGTTTTTTTTGTACCAATTTGTAAATTTTGAATAACATGTATCCATCTTTTATTCATTCATATGATGTATCTTGTACCCAATTGAATTTATGAATAAAAGATACCTTTCTTTCGTACTATCTTATGTTATCTCCTGCTTTCTTCTCTTCTCTTTGTTGCCGGCATGTTACTTTAGTAAGCGTAGCCTGTAGATGATAGAGAGCCTTCCATCTTGAACTCTTTGAGAGGTAGTGATGGCTTACGAAGCAGGTTCAGGTCTGCTGCCTTAGACATTTCAAGTTTATGAGTCGTGAGGGTCTCATAAAGACTTTTCTCCCTACGAGTCGAGAGGATCTCGCAGGTGTATTTTCGCCTTAGGAATCGTGAGGATTCCTAAGTGTGTAAGTCGTAAGGATCTTACAAGAGAGTTTTCTTTCTTACGAGTCGAGTGGACCCGTAAGTGATTGATGGGGTTGACATTATCCGCATTTCACGGAGTCAAGGGTTACTCTGGACGTTTCCCACGGGGTCAGAATTGACATTAGCCGTGTTCCACGGGACCAGGATTTGCTCCGGATGCTTCCCACGGGGTCAGGATTGACATTAGCCGTGTTCCGCAAGGACCAGGATCCACTCTGGACGCTTCCCAAGGGGTCAGGATTGACATTAGCCGTGTTCCACTAGACCAGGATTTGCTCTGGATGCTTCCCACGGGGTCAGGATTGACATTAGCCGTGTTCCGCAAGGACCAGGATCCGCTCTGGACGCTTCCCACGGGGTCAGGATTGACATTAGTCGTGTTCTACTAGACTAGGATTTGCTCTAGATGCTTCCCACAGGGTCAGGATTAACATTAGCCGTGTTCTGCAAGGACCAGGATCCGCTCTGGACGCTTCCCACGGGGTCAGGATTGATATAAGCCGTGTTCCGCTAGACCAGGATTTGCTCTGGATGCTTCCCACTGGGTCAGGATTGACATTAGCCGTGTTCCGCAAAGACCAGGATCCGCTCTGGACGCTTCCCACGGGGTCAGGATTGACATTAGCCGTGTTCCACTAGACCAGGATTTGCTCTGGATGCTTCCCACGGGGTCAGGATGGACATTAGCCGTGTTCCACTAGACCAGGATTTGCTCTGAATGCTTCCCACGGGGTCAGGATTGACATTAACCGTGTTTCGCAAGGACCAGGATCCGCTCTGGAAGCTTCCCACGGGGTCAGGATTGACATTAGCCGTGTTCCACTAGACCAGGATTTGCTCTGGATGCTTCCCACGGGGTCAGGATTGACATTAGCCATGTTCCACTAGATCAGGATTTGCTCTGGATGCTTCCCACGGGGTCAGGATTGACATTAGCCGTGTTCCACTAGACCAGGATTTGCTCTGGATGCTTCCCATGGGGTCAGGATTGACATTAACCATATTCCGCAAGGACCAGGATCCGCTCTGGACGCTTCCCACGGGGTCAGGATTGACATAAGGCGTATTTCACTAGACCGGGATTTGCACTGGATGCTTCCCACGGGGTCAGGATTGACATTAGCCGTGTTCCACTAGACCAGGATTTGCTGTGGATGCTTCCTACGGTGTCAGGATTGACATTATCCGTGTTTCGCAAGGACCAGGATCCGCTCTGGATGCTTCCCACGGGGTCAGGATAGACATAAGCCTTGTTCCGCAAGGAACAGGAGAGGTTGACTCTCGGTTGTCTGTGCATCGTCGAGTCATGGAACTGGGAATTGCCGCGGTTCCGCTTTGCTGATGTTGCGTCTGTTGTAATGAGACGAATGTTGAGATGATCTCCAGGCTGTCTATGAATCGTCGAGATTTGGCTTCTTTTTCTGATGGAGCCTGGTAGGAAGGTATGGTTCCTTCTTTGTTTGTGCCCCTAGATTGTATACAGGGATCGATGTGATCTCACCTGTAGGGCATAAAAGTTTCATTTTATATATTTTTCTTTCCGCGATGCTCTATCATTTCAGCTTTTATATCACGAAAGTCGCGATTGCCCAATCATTTCGGCTATTTTTCGCGGTGCCCAATCATTTCGGCTATTTGTTTTATTTTTACTCGCTGCTTTTTATTGCGAGTTGCCCAACCATTTCGTCTATTTTGTATACATACATTTTTACTTGCTGATTTTGTAGCAAGTTGCCCCATCATTTTGGCTATTTCGTATGCATTTGTGGCTCGCTGACTTTTCACCGCGAGTTTAGGATTTGATACCGATTTAGGCATCAACATCGCTATAACTGGGACATTGCCAGGAGCGAATCATCATTTGCCTTTGTCAATGTCGAAAAAATGTGGCTTAGTAGACAGGGTTAGGATCCTGTCGACTAAGGTTTTGACTTCATGAGCCGTAAGGGTCTTATAAAGGTATTTCACCCTAAAGGTATTTCACCCTATAGAGTTTAGGCTTAGGAAGATAGCGAGCGGACATAGGCGTCGTCATCAATCGTTGATCTAGGCCATAACTCGTCAGGCGTAGTATTTCTTCAAGAAGCGACCGTTTATTGGCCTGAAAGGTCTTTCACCATGCATGTCCATGAGTAGATAAGCCCCATCATTTCATATCATAATTTTGCTTTATTATATTCCCCATTCTTATTCATTTTACAAATAAATAGGTGCTTTTGATCCATGTCTGCTACATAGTGGCAGGTTACTAGTTCTCGGAACAAAACAGTGAAATTGATGAAAAGATGATACAAAAGTGAGACTACGACCGACAAATGGAAGAATCTTGATCATGCCCACAGTTTGAGGGACAATGAAGATCAATGAACAAGTTCACAAAGTACAAAGGCATCGCAAGGTTCAAGACTTCGACACGAAGCAAGCGGTAAAGTTCACGACATTATTCACTGTGGAAATCTGGAAGAAAACTAGAAGACAATCTGAGAAACCAAGTGAAGAAACAAGAAGCAAAATGCAACCAGAAGCAGCTCAGAAGAAATCAACCAACAAGCACTCTATATGGCCGCGGATCTGCTGCCAAACATGGCTTTTGGCCGCGGTTCCACGGCAATGGTAAGCCCGTGTCGGTGAAAATTCTTGACGGCGTGGCGGTGCATTGACTAGTCTTCTTAGGGTATATTTGTAAATGCAGATGTGAATCGAATGTAACCCTAGGGTTTCTATGATCTACAAATAGAAACCCTAAACCTCTTTTTGAGGTATGCCTCTTCTTATGGCTCTTTTCATTGATCAAAAATTCAGAATTCTATGTATGAAGAGAGTATCAAATAAAGTAAGTAGTTTTTCATTTCCATGCCCTAGGTAATTTCTTTTCTGCCATAGTATAGAATTTTTATTATCTGCCCTAGTTAATTAGTTTAGGACTTTTAATTATTTGCCGTAGATAAAAAATGTTTCTTTTAATAAATTCCCTAATGAGTGAGTAGTTCCTCACTTGTTAGGGTTAGGAATAGGAGAGATTTGAGAGATGAAAATCTCTCACCCCTTTCTTGCCCATCACATATTTTTATAGGACTCCATGCATACATACACACACCGCTCACTACGGCACCCTATCCCACGAGGTAGCGGTGATACCGTAGTTTAAAAGACCGGTTGTGCATGTTTTCAATGGAGGTTAGGGTAAGAATTAAGAAAGGAAGGACAAGAACCTAGAGGAAGAACCTTAGTTTCTTCCCGATGGTACTAATCCACTTTATTAATTATTACCATAACACCTCATAGATCTTAATTAGGGCATTGAAAGAGGTGAGAAATATTGACTTTCCAAACGTAACCTAAATCTAACCCTAGCAAGATTTTAATCTTAATCAACTCATTTCAGTTTTTAGCGATAATCAATCCAACACCAATCGGAATTAACTCGTTAGAACAAATTGAGAATACACAAAATCCCTGTGGACCGACCCGTACTCACCGGCTAGCTACCAAGCGACGCCGTTCTTGATTGCGGTAATTAATTCTTTGATCACAAAACTTAGTACAAATCAAACGGCACCGTTGCCGGGGATGGCGTAGTTATTTTCTTTTTGTAATTTCGGGTTAATATAAAAATTGAAAAATCATAAAAACTGAAAAATTAAAAAATATATATATAAAAATTTATTATCTTGTTATTTTTTGAAGGGTATTCTTTTGAATTGTGCAGGATCGAAGAACAGTTTCAGATCTAGAAAAATCCAGAGAGCAAAACAACAAACAGCAGATCTGAATAAGCAGAGGATAATCAGAACAGAAAACAGAAAAGATTTGGGGATCTGAACCAATGATTTGACCGCGGAACCGCGGTCAAAGGCAACATTTAGCCGCGGAACCGTGGCGCCTTGCTGACGTCAGCAAGCAAAAAATCCCTCTGTAAGCTTTCTCTTCTTCTCTGTAACCCCTTTATCTCCTCTGAAAAATTTTCCTACAAGGTTCTTTGCACAAAAACTTCTCCCCTTCTCCAATAACTTAATCTTGTGCAGGATTCTTTGCGCCGCAATAAAAAAAAGTTGTTTGCAAGTGTTTGATTGTGTTTACTGTTTTGCATATTTAAAATTGACTTTAAGGGCTATACACCAATCCAGATTGGGTGGGGATTTCATTACCCTTCCCAAGTCCCCAAAAATCACACAAAACATATTGCATTGACCATCAAGTTAATTAAAAAAGATTAGACTCAGCCCTAAGGACTTTGTGCTCAATAGGACAAAGGAATAGTTGTAGGCATCGACCGTTGATCCTAACCTGACTTTGTGGTGCCTAGGCTAGACGGGTAGGAAAAGGTAACTTTAAAACGCCCGTCTCACGGTGATTCGTGAGCGGATCCCTTCTTTCTTTACTTGTGCTTACCTGACCACAATTGGCGGTGAAGAGGCGATTTGAGGTCCTCACAACTTGCCCTTTGGAACAGTTAGGAGCAGTCTAGTTGACCTAGGTGACCCTAGATCTAGGATTGATTGTGCATTTTGTGATTGATTGAACGTATATCTAAGCCTTTTATTGAAAATCTTTTTGCAAAAAGCTCCTTATAAAAAAAACACAAAACGGAAAAAAAAATTTAAAAAAACTTGCCACTTGTCGCTAAGAAATCCATTGCACCCCACTTGCACCCACATTCTTTTTCTTCTCCTTTCTTACATCATGGGTACCCCACCTCACAAAACTCTTGTCGAATTTTGGTACCCTCATCCAAACATTGCTTCCTACGCGAATTGTTTTGGTCGAATTACGGACGACCCCTCCATGCCCAAAATATCTTTGAAAGATCGAATAGAAGCATTTAGGAGAAACAGTTCGACTCCGCAATCCACTTTGTATCAACCATTTCAACCTTCACCACCTTCTTACGTTGATACTCCTTTTTCGAGTCCTGTTGTAACTCCGAAACCCATGTCTATTGCTGAACATATTGAACAATCTCGTAACCGATCTTTCACTCCTTTCAACACTTCCAGTTCTTGGGATCAACAAGTCCATTCACCTTTTTATCCAAATATTGATCCTACTCATGTCCAACCATTCAATTCCTACCAGTCCTACCCGACTTTCACACCTTCCCTAGATATTGCTTCTATACAACCATTTGGGAGTTTCACGTATCCAAACAACTTTAAATCTTTTACTGAAACCCCTTCACAACCCATGTCTAGTCTGGAACAGTCGTTGGAAGCTTATATTGTAGCGACAAACCAACAGATGAGGAATTTGGATGCGTCCATTGCCGCCCTTATGCAACCTAATGACCCGGTAGCTAGTTTCCAACTAGCTCCAATAATTCCAATGTATGATGAGGCGGTTGGACAGAGTGAGAATTTGAGTGGTGAGAGTGAGTTCTACACACTTCCAAATCAAACCTACCCATCCTCAATTGAATCCCACAACTCCGGTTTTCAACCAAGTGTCCCAAATAACTCACCAGTTAAAAATAAAACGTGTAATGAGTTGTGTGACTTTGTAGTTTTTGATTTACCTGATTATGAAGAGCCCTTTTCAAGTGAACCCAAACCTAATTCTTTCGACCTCTACACCTCCAATCTAGAACCTGAATTGATAAATATCCATACTTTTGATGAGGTGTCCAAAAAAATTGATTTTCACTTGATTGAGGATATTGACGCAGAGAATATTTTGGATGATGAACCCGCAGATTTGACTGGATTTTTCTCTCCAATTCATCATCCCGAGTCATTAAATGTTTCTCTCGAACTTCATATGCGTCTTGATTTTGATGATAATTGCATGGATGGGATAACTTTTGAGGAGAATTATGAGGATGGTATTGAGGAGAGTATTGAGGATGAACCAGTTTTGTTTGATGAATCGGATTTTCCAATTCATCCTCATGAATCTTTAACTGTTATACTTCCTAAATCACCCCCTTCATCCTTTCCATCATTCCGACCATGCAAGAAATCACGCAGGAGGACTGTGGGCTTGAAAAATTTCTGTTCGATCACAGCAGTTTTGACGCCATTAGTGCGTTACTCCTTGAATCTGACACAGTTCGCACAACCGATAATGATTACGAGTGTTTCAATTTTACGAACGATTTTGAAGACTCATTACCCGAGTTTGAGTCTTTTGAATTTTCGGATGAGTCAGTTGAACCATCCGAATCGGTTGCTTACAGTGATTTCGAACCATTGATGGAATCCTTCGAGTTCGAGACAGTTTCACCAATTTTACCTTCAATTGTTTCACCTCTGAAACTCGAACTTAAGCCAAGTCATTTCGAACCATTTATGGAATCCATCGTTTCGACTGCGCAAGACTCCGTCACGCTTCCATTTTCAATGGATGGTTTACCAAGTTCAACGCACCCATGTTTTCTCATGAATCTTGAGAGATTTGACCCCATTTCTCGACGGGTTGATAGATTAGCACAATCTATTTTAACACATCGGTACAATTTGCGCTAATTTATTCACTCGATTTATGCCCTCAAGTTCGTACTACACTTCTTTCTCTCTTCCGCCATTCTTCTCCTAATAGACCGAGACCATATTCCACCTTTCTTTCCACACGGTCTCGTGTGCTTCTCATCTCCTTTCTCTACACTCCATTCTTTCACCAACCCTACCATTATAACGATAAAATTTTCGAATGGTTGGTGCTAACCTTTGGTCTGTGTAAGGCCTTGTATAGTTGATTTTTCTCCTCCCTAACTCTGAACTTTAATGTTTAAACAGTGGAAACACTGTTTCACTTAAGTTTGGGGGGGCCTTTTTGTATATATATATTTTTTGTTTTTCTTTCAACAATAAAAAAAAAAAATAAATAAATAAACAGGGGAGTGCCGACAATTTTGACCCTCTTGGTGTAGCCTGACAGTGAGGACACAGTCAAGTTTAAGTTTGGGGGTGTGCTCGGTAAGTTGTCTTCCTTCGCATTCATATGTATATTTTTGCATTTGCATACTTATTTTAAAACCCATAAAAATTGAAATTTTTTAAAAATTATAAAAATTAAAACATTCAATCTTGGCCTTAATTGACTTGAGTTTGACAAAAAGGTTAAATTGTTAGGAACAACTAGATCCTAGACTTAGTAAATTAAAAACCCTAAAAATAACCTTTCTTAAAATTTAACGGTAGGAAGTATATGTCTTTGTAGTTTATCTAGAAATAGGCAAATTTTAAGTTCACTTCTTGGGCTAAGTCAAGATAAAGGAAGAGTATTGATATTTTTATTAAAATATAAGTCTGAAAAATAATTCTTAAGCTTAAGTCTAAATTCTGAAAATATATACCCTACAAATTGCACAAACATGAACCTTGAAACTTGGAATAGTAGAAGAGACCTTGAAATGCTCTTGTCTAAAGTCCTTAGTATAAAGGGAAATAAAATAAAACTACTGTTGGATATAGTGCCCTCAGAGTCAATTATTGGATCGCAGGTACATGATTGCAATGATTGCGGAGGACCTATACCGGTAGGACAGTCTTACTCGAGATGATAGTATGCTATCTGGTTTGCCTTTATCAGTCGTGTACAGGTTCAGGTGACTGATCACTGTTACACTTTGATAGAGCCCATAGGATCTTACATTACTACCAACAGTATGATGGCGATCATATACATGAGAGTTGGGTGGTTTATATGCATATCCTTAATTGTGGTCCCAAGTCGTGGGAGTTTCGAGACAGGGCATCGATACTCCGGAGTAAACTAGTGTATACAGTCGAGACCCCGACGAGGGGCGGTAGCCGGTCTCACAAGCCACTGGTGTCAGTTGGATCATCTAAGATGTATACAGGTGCTCATTGGGTTATGAGTACACCGGACATGACTCGCCAGGAACCTGCTAGTTGGTATTATACATATCGTCAGATAGCAGTTCTCTGGTGACATGTGTACAGGTTAGTTCATCGACCTGAGATCGTCATTTGTCTCGTGTGAGTTTCCACTGTGCTTTGATTTCTACCCTACCACGGCTCAAAGGAGTCGTGCAAACAAGTAGTTTTTGGGTACAGTCCCGAGCCACATGGAGACACGTGAGCGAATTGGCAGGGGATTCGTCTCTCCCGGTATTGGGGGTGAGATCATGCTATTTCTAGGAGAGCCATTACACAAAGCCCACGGCCATGGCAGGAGATTTACTGGTAGGTACTCCAGTAGTATCTCAGGGTGTTTTTGGGCTACACTCCGACACGACTTATACTGCTATTGGGGGTCTGACGTTACTAGCCCCCTAGGCAGATATGCGATACTCATAGACGAACGGACCGGACTGTATATACAATGTCACTGTTAGGCTCAGTAGGGTTTCCGGATGAGTTCGCTCATCGGCATCCCTTGAGGTCAGTCCATGGGCAGCCTTACGCACAGCTAGTGCCGCTGACGGCTTGTGGTTAAACCCACAGCCAGGGTACTGACGAGTAATTAGAGTCCCCCACAGACAGTTTCCCAAGTTCGGGCGAAACGTTGTAGAGGCCGTATAGTTTTATGGCAGGGTTCGGAAAATGCACGTGCGTTTACGCATGTGTCATATTTCGGGCAGACAATACTAATGGGCTTTGGTTTAAGCCGGATCCGAGTATTATACTGTGTAGATATAATATCTTTGTCTCAGTTGCATTTGTATTCGGTCGTAATACAAATGCGGGTATGTTTATACTGTTACGGGGTTATCCTGAAATTCGTTTCAGGATCGCTTTTGGAAGTTGCCAGTTTCCAGTTTCCAGTTTTCTATCGCCCGTCTTTATCATTCGGTTAAAGACGGATTTATCTTTTCTTGAGATGAGTGTGGATACTTCTAGAAGGTTCTAGAAGTGGTGAGGTGTTTAGTGACTCATGGTTGCATTTAATGATTCAATTAATGCAAGGTGACTAGGTTAAGTGATTCATCCTTTGCTTTAAATGGTGTTCATACTAGGTGTTCTTTGACTCATGCTTTAGCATTAATGGTTCTTGTTAACCTTAGGATATTTGTTCATGATATTTATTCTTGTGGTTACCTTCCCCTCTCCTACACTCACCCCCCCACCTCTATAAGTGGCCGGCCCCTCCCCTCTTCCTCACTCACTCTCAGAAGATGGTTGTTGGAAAGAAGATAGAGTTTTGGATGCATGGAAATTAACATATTCATATCTCATTTTCATTACGATCCAAAAGGCAACTTCATTAACCGTTCGTCCATAGCTTTGGACGTAACGAGACAAAGTGTTCTACTCATTCTCTACATCAATCTTGGTCGTCTCTTTTAGCAAACTTGACGACCGAGTTGCCTCGAGTCAGAGGCGGGAGCCCGTTTAAAGATCCTTTGACGTGGTGCCACCTGGACGAGCAGATCGGAGATCGACGAGATCGGAGCAGCCGCAACAGAGCGTGGGATGATGGTTAAAGAACGAAGGACTCGGATCGTTCGGTATAACCTTTCTACTCTCTTTACAGTTTGTTAGTTTAGCAATAATGGCAGATCCGGGTTATAGTATACGATAGCGCCAGTTAAAAGTTTTTGTTCCGCATTTGGCGTCTGTTAGACGGCCGGGGCGCTACCGTAGACTTACAGTGGTATCAGAGACTCACCATTATGCTATACTAAGTTGTGCTAACACGTTTAAAACATCGATCGAACCGGATATCAAAAACTGCAAAATTCAAGTTCACAGTTTCTGTCGATTTTAAAAGGGTTCCAAAAATTATTTTGCATATCACAGAAAGTTGTGCAGGATTTTCTAATCACATCGTACAAATTTGGTCACGTGACCTTACAAGACCGCCGCGGAATCGCGGTCAAACCTAGGGTTTGACCGCGCATCCGCGGCCAGTCTGTGAGATCATGGCTCCAAATTTGCACAGTGGCTTCTTGACTGGAAATTATGGTTTTTGGTATATATCTTTTGGGCCCAGATTTTGTTACTGTATAGCAGATGTTCGTGGGGCCCACTTCGTGATATTTAGTCGATCGAAATTTAAACATGTTAGTTTACAGTACTTACATTATATCTCCGACCGGGAATGTCATTTGATCGGTAAACCGCGTTTGATTACTATAGTTCTTTTAGACGGGTTTGCGAACGTGACATTCGCGTTGATGTTCTGTGTTGTGCTGTGATATTGCGGATTTGTCGTGGTGGATAGCAGTGTGCAATGGTAGTGCAGTTTCGATTTATTTGTACATTAGATATTGCGGGGCGAGCGTCCAACATGAGGACTGCTGTCTCTGCCTGTTGTATAATATTCTTTTGGGGCACGACCAGGTTGAGGTCGATGTACCTGTTGTACTATTTTTCATTTCTGTACTAGGTTTACCCCGCGACGGGGTGCATGGATAGCCGGGTTCGGGAGGGCAACGGGTCCGCATCTCACCGCTTTGAGAGGCAGAGGGGCCTCTCTCTAGAATTGGCAGACTATTCACCGCACTTATAGGGGGTACAGGTTGACCCAAGGAGGGGTACTCAAATTACCAGATTCCGTGAAGTGTTGGGTTGTCCATTCACTTTGTTGTAGGGAGCTGCCTCGCTTCAGGTTTTGGCGGGTAACTTGCCGCACCTGTAGGGGTCTAAGTTTCATTGCAGAGGCTATCCACACAACCAGAGGAACGTCGGGTTTCAGCAGCGGCTCTGTGAAACCCGGGGATCCCAGATTATCTGTATTGTTCTGTGATGCTTATTACTTTTCTGTAATGTTGCATATTATCACACCTGGAGCGATTATTGTATATTGGTATATATAATATTAGATGTTGTATATGTTTTGCACCCGCGCTAGTCCACTCCCCGCTCTGTCGTTAGTTAAGTAACCTAACGGATGATGACGGGACCCAGTGACGAATGCGGATGGCATATACGTACATTTTATTTTCGTTCTTTTCTGGTATGATTGTTGATGGGACTGTGTTGATTCTGATCAATGCAAAGGATAAACAAACCTATTTGGAGTTGTTGGAACAATTTTAAAAAGTGTTATTATAATGACGTTTCCTTTTGCTTTGCATAGCGGTATTCGGTGGGAATATCCTGCACCTCATTCGACGAGGTAAGGGCCGATATCCCTTCACCGGGAATGACCCCTTGGGCAGAAGTTTGCATCAGGGTAATAACTTCACTATAGTCGATTACAAATTGCTTTGCATAGAGGTATTCAGTGGAATATCCTGCACCTCATTCCACGAGGAAAGAGCCGAGATCCCTTCACCGGGAGTGACCTCTTTAGCAAAAGGTTTTCGCCACTATATTTTTATAAAAAGCTATCAGGTTCTTTCAGCGATATCAAGTTCACTACGTTAAAGGTTTTTCGCCAAAAACCAGTCGTAGCCCTCCGTCATTTCTTTTGGGTATTCAGTAGTATTCAAGCTATGTATTTTGACCAACGCCAAGGCATAGTGTTTGGTAGCTGCTGGATATTCATTTGTTGCATAGATAGATGAGTTGGTTTGGGACAGTCGTTCTGCCATTTTGGCCAACGTCAAGAGCATGTACGGGTGGGTTCAAATTAACAAGATAGTGACGGGTAGAACTTGGCATGTGACTTATGACATTTTGACCAACGCCAAGGTCATAAGAGCATGGGGCAAAAATCATATCGGGAGTTTTTAAAGAAACTGAAACTTGCCAAGTATGCGCATACCTTCTGGAGTGTGAGTAACGTGAGTAGATTCCATCACGTTATCATGCGATGAGAGTTGGATCCCGATTCCCACTGATGAGTTGGTTTACTCTTCGGGTGATCCCGATTGATTCTTATTTCAGGTTTGGAGGAGAATTTGACAGGACAGTGGGAGGTTTCCGGATTAGATAAAGTGATAACCATTCTGTTCTAGGTTAGAGTGCACGCAGAGTGTTTCTTTTCTCTCTCTCTTTGGCAGCGACCTTTGACCGACCCTAGACTATGACTCAGTAACCAGGTTGACCGAACTTTCTTAAAATACTGGCTTTTGGATTGTCCGAGTTGCATAAGTCATTGCCACTCCTTCTTTTACCCTTTGCATTTCTCAGAACACTCCGTATTACTACGGACATCCACTTCCATTGGATAGATCCATCGTATGGTTATATACGAACTCGAAGGGACTTCTTCGAGGATGGATCAAGGTTCAGGAGAAATAGAATTGGTTTATTCAGTTGTCTTTTATTATCACATTCTCTCAGGTTGCGAGAGCTCCTTGGTTTAGGAGAGTACACCTATTATGCTTATTGGATAGTCTTATTCTAAACCATAGGAAGGTGCCGAAAGGTAGGGAATGAAGAAAACCAATTAGCCTAAGTAGGGTGTGCAGAAGGTAATATGTAAAGACAAAATAAAGGGATTAGAAAGAGGGCAAAGTAAATTGCGACTGTTATCATTCACGACCAAACCGCGTATTTCATCGCCACTCCTATTTCACCTTTTCTTTTTCCTCAGTTCGGGAGAAATAGAATAAGGTATTATTCAGTTGTCTTTTATCATCACCTTCTCTCAAGTTGCGAGTACTCCTAAGATTAGGAGGGTACACCTATTATGCTTACTGGATAGTCTTCTTCCAAACCATAGGCCGGTTCCGAATGGTAGGGAAGGAAGAAAACCATTTAGCCTAACGATGGTGTACAGAAGGTAACGACTAAAGACAAATAAAGGGATTTGGAGAGAAGGCAAAGAAATATACGGTTAAAGTCATGAATTGGATTATGGAAGAGGCATTACTAAGAATACCAGGATACCCCTACGAAGCATTTTCATGTTTCAGTGCATTGTTAAAGGAAAATTGTTTTCCCGATTAGATACTTACTCCAAGGGTATGTATTTACCAGGGTTTCATTCTCATATCTGTATGGTTTTACAGATGATGGTGGGAGTAAGTTATTGGGAATTAGGTAATTATCCTCATGATATCGGAATTCGTTGTAATTGGTGATATTTGAGGAAATCACCTGGGTACAGTTTTCAACCTACGACGCACAGGTTTTGAGTTGTTCAACTCAGCGGACTTATACAGAGTATTGTATGCTGTCCAGTATCCATCAGGACAAAGGGGTAGGTCCTCGTACTATGTTCTGTTTACTTATGACTTCTCTAGTTTTTAGACAAGTGTTTCGTAGAAATACAAGGTCTAAGTTTTGAGAAGTTGTGGATATAAGAATAAAGTAGAGAACCAGGTGTCACAAGTATCGGGATTCTTCAAAGAGATCGAAGATGTAGATTCTTGTGATTGGTATTCAGATGATAGTAATAGTTTTGAGAAACTTGTTTCTCTTTCGGTTACTCATAATTGGATGGATTCCTAAGTTGAGTAATGCTGATTAGCCTCTTTACATTAAGTTGATATGCACTGGAGACAGCTGCATGATTGAATCTGGTTCCAATTAAATAAGTGCCAAAGTTTCTATATTGGATATAGAATGGTTCATACCTTAACGATGTTAAGGTACGGGGAGTTGTCCGGCTTATGCTTAAAACCAGACTCTGGATAACTCAGGGCACGTTTCTGTAATGGCAGTTTGTGGGTTGACCCTGGCTATGACGAGGGTTGATTTTCTACCATCTGGAAGATCAATAGTGATATTGTTCTTGACTCGCCACAGTTTTAGTAAAATTGATTTTTTCAGAAAACAGTAGTGGGAGTATGGTAGAACTGGAAGTGATTCCAGAACCGCGAACGATTACGGAAAATTTAATGGGACCTATATATTCAATCAGGATTGCCATTCCATTAGTCACTCCGCAGATATGGTGGGTAACCTCAGACACCCGAGAGGTACTTCGGTAGCCTCAAGGACGGTGACCGGGAGGTTCTTGTTTACCCAGACTTGACACTACTGTTGTTCCAGACTATGAGACCCGGCAGGAGGTTAAGTATAGTGTCGTTCTAAACTAGCTTTAGAAGTGCACGTATATATTATTCTGCCAGAGAGTTGTCGTAGTCAGTGGGAGCAGCGGAAGTATAGTGGGCAAGTAGCTTATGTCTATTTATAGACTTGATCAGTTATAGCGGAGATAGATCATCTAATTTTGATGTGACAGTCATGAGTTTGACTTCATAAGAATAGGGGATGGATCTGTTAAGAAGGTAGTTGGGTGTGATGTCTTGGTATTTGGATGACATACACAGAGTAGGAAGTAAAATTCCTATACTACGATCGGTTGTACTGTGGTCGTCACACAGTTGTTTCTCCAGACAGGATATGGATATAATATCAGACATTCTAGTTTCTAGATCTATGGTTTTAGATCTAGTTTTGGGTAGTTTCCCAATGTGGGTACTTTGACAGTATTCTGATAGTTTTTAGAATAGTTGACTCCTGGCATGGTGGTGTACCTGCAGGTGATGGAGTCACCCTCTCTAAAGGTGTCTTACAGACTAAAGGGGAGAGGGATGTGCATGATTGGCAGATCACTTGCTTAGGCAATTGAGACAATCCTGAGATGTCAAGTACCACACCAGATGTTGTTTTTGCACTAGATGCAATAAGTTTGTATTAATCCAATCCTGGAGAAACATAAGGAAGCAGTTTTAGAACATAAATGGATGTTCTACGGATTTGATGACGGCAGCCTCTTTCGGGAGACGGTTATCATTCCAGGCTTCAAAGGTGACATAGATGACAGAGTGATTGTCAGAGTTATAGTTTTCCTTCTGACGAGGGACAGTATTATGGACAGGTGGTCCAAGAGGATACTGTGGGAGGCTTGGTGCAGGATACTGATTAGGTTCAGTGATTGATACAGTCTAAGAAGTTTTGGATTAGGAGTTCATTTATGAACTAGGTCCCATCAGATATCCAGACATATTCTAAGACAGGTATTACTCAATTCGGGAGATGGCTTTCTCCGCGAACTTGAGATTAAGAGAGATATAGAAAGAAACATCTGGGTGGATCCACTCACTGAGTCAATTTCTCGAACACAATAGTTTTACAAACGGGCTTTGTAAAACTGATTAGTAGAGGAGTTGGATGTTCGGTTTCACACGGGCTGTGAGTAGTCGACATCGCAATAATGTAGTTATATGTATGCCCTAGAGTCCATTACTATACATAAGATGTATATTGTAGTGGATGCTTGGACATATATAGGGAGGACTTTCTTTCTCGACATGATAGTATGCTATCTGGTTGATCTTTACCTTAACGTGTACACTGATTGTCTCTCTGTTACATGTTGGTAAAGCCCTTAGGATGGGTACTTGACTACCTGGATTATGATGCGGATCATACTAGTGGGGACATGGTAGTCCATAAGTACATCCTTCAAGGTCCCTAGTCGTGGGTGTATCGAGACAAGGCATCGATATACCAGTGTAGACTAGCGTATACCTTCTCGACCCATACAGATGGGCGATGGATGATCCCATATCCGTTGGTGTTTGACATCAAAGATGATATAAGAGTGCTCAATGGAGACTGGGTACACTGGACGGACTCGCCGAGAACTCCCAGATGGTATTATACCTTACGTCAGATGGCAGTTCTCTGGTGACACTGGTACAGAGTAGTCTGTTGACGCGAGATCGTCATAGAGTCTTGTGTGATTCCCACTGTGCTTTGATTTTCACCTTACCACGTCCAAGAGGGCATGCAAAACAGTGGTTTTTGGGTACAGTCCCGAATCACATGGAGGCAATGAGCGATAGGAGGGGATTCGTCTCTCCCGGTATAGGGAGTTGATGTTGCGCTGTGTTCGATTGGCTATAACCGGAAATCCCTGGCCAGGGTTGCTGAGATTTACTGGTAAGTGTTACCAGTAGTTTCTTGAACAGTTATAGACCTCATATCGACACGACTTATCGAGCTGCTGGAGTCTGACATTTACCACCCCTAGGCGAGATATGCAACATATCAAACGAACAGACCGGACTGTACGGTAAGTGTTGCTGGTTGGATTCACAGGAGTGTCAGCGGGCTTGCTCGTTGATCTTCTGATCGCTCAATACCCGGGTGGCCGTTACGTTTAGCAGACCGCTTGCGGCTTGTGGGTGTTTGATATGATCATCACCTGCTGCCGGCGTATTGACGAGTCTTTAGAGTCCTACACAGAGGTTTCCTGGCTCAAGCGAAACGAAATAGGAGCGCATATGAGATATGTGCGGGACCGAGAATAATGCGTGTATGTGATACCGTATTCTATTCTCGCGATGAATGTATCGATTGGATGTATGCGATATAACCTAGTTATCGAATCGAGAATTGATTCGATAAGTCGATACATTGGATATTAGTCGGTCATATGTGATATGACCGGATCGTTAAATCAAGTGTTGATTTAATGATTTAATGTATAATTATATATTTGATATATCACTTTACATTAACCAGTATTTGTTTACTTATGATGGATTTTCTCACTTGATGTGCACATTGTATATATGATATAGTTTTGTGCACTTGTTTGTATCATGTTTGATGATACATGCAAACTTGGGTGTATGTTTGCTTTAAACTATGATTAGGTTAATGGTTAGGGTTTGGATTATTTATTTATTTATTTATTTATTTTATTCATTTGGAAAAGATGAAATGGTGGCTTTCTTTTCTTTCTTTGCTTGAAGCTCCTTGAAGCTTCAAAGCATCTTTGAAAGTCTACCATTTTTATTTTCATCCTAAACCTAACCATTATACCTAACCCTAGTTTAGTCTCTACACTTGTTTGGCTCACCCATGGTTGCATTATGATAGATATCACTTCATTTTTCTTTTTAGAGAATAATTAATTTTATTTTCTTCTTCTTCTTTTTCTTCTTCTTCTTGAGGAAGAGAAGAAAACCTTTCTTGAAAATTTTAAGTGATGATTCCAAGTGAGAAATCCAAATCCAAAGTGAACCCACTTCCTATTTCTTCATCCTCTACCACTTTCCATATAGTATAGGGTGTTTTCTTCACAAGTTTCATGACTTGGTGAAGTTGGAGCTTGATCTTGAGTTGCCTCGACGTAGATCATCTTCAGCATCGAAGTCGACGACCTAGCCCGATCATTTCTTCGACGAAACCATTGCTAGAGTCCGGGATCCGATGATCGCAGCGGAGGGACATGATCACGGAGCTAAGGAAGTGGAGGACCGGATCTACAAAGGTTGTATTTCCATTCACCTTAGAGTAAAGCAGTTTACTAGCTTGCATGTTTCGCCTAAACTCTAGTTAACGATCGCATTAGGGTTTCTCGGCACCGGAATTTTTTTTGAATTTGGCATGGTTGATGCCTTGTGGAACCTCATTAGTATGCCTAGGAACCCTACAAATAATTAGCCTTAAGTGCAAGTGGGAGATTGTTAGATATAGTGCCCTCAGAGTCAATTATTGGATCGCAGGTACGTGATTGCAATGATTGCGGAGGACTTATACCGGTAGGACAGTCTTACTCGAGATGATAGTATGCTATCTGGTTTGCCTTTATCAATCCTGTACAGGTTCAGGTGACTGATCACTGTTACACTTTGATAGAGCCCTTAGGATCTTGCTTTATTACCAACAGTATGATGGCGATCATATACGTGAGAGTTGGGTGGTTTATATGCATATCCTTAATTGTGGTCCCTAGTCGTGGGAGTTTCGAGACAGGGCATCGATACTCCGGAGTAGACTAGTGTATACAGTCGAGACCCCTACGAGGGGCGGTGGCCGGTCTCACAAGCCACTGGTGTCAGTTGGATCACCTAAGATGTATACAGGTGCTCATTGGGTTATGAGTACACCGGACATGACTCGCCGGGAACCTGCTAGTTGGTATTATACAAATCGTCAGATAGCAGTTCCCTGGTGACATGTGTACAGGTTAGTTCATCGACCTGAGATCGTCATTTGTCTCGTGTGAGTTCCCACAGTGCTTTGATTTCTACCCTACCACGGCTCAAAGGAGTCGTGCAAACAGGTAGTTTTTGGGTACAGTCCCGAGCCATATGGAGGCACGTGAGCGGATCGGCAGGGGATTCGTCTCTCCCGGTATTGGGGGTGAGATCGTGCTGTGTCTAGGAGAGCCTTTACACAAAGCCCACGGCCGTGGCAGGAGATTTACCGGTAGGTACTCCAGTAGTATCTCAGGGTGTTTTTGGGTTACACTCCGACACGACTTATACTGCTATTGGGGGTCTGACGTTACTAGCCCCCTAGGCAGATATACGATACTCATAGACGAACGGACCGGACTGTATATACATTGTCACTGTTAGGCTCAGTAAGGTTTCTGGATGAGTTCGCTCATCGGCATCCCTTGAGGTCAGTCCATGGGCAGCATTACGCACAGCTAGTGCCGCTGACGGCTTGTGGTTAAACCCACTGCCAGGGTACTGACGAGTCATTAGTGTCCCCCACAGACAGTTTCCCAAGTTCGGGCGAAACGTTGTAGAGACCGTATAGTTTTATGGCAGGGTTCGGAAAATGCATATGCGTTTACGCATGTGTCATATTTCGGGCAGATAATACTGATGGGCTTTGGTTTAAACCGGATCCGAGTATTATACTGTGTAGATATAATATCTTTGTCTCAGTTGCATTTGTATTCGGTCGTAATACAAATGCGGGTATGTTTATACTGTTACGGGGTTATCCTGAAATTCGTTTCAGGATCGCTTTTGGAAGTTGCCAGTTTCCAGTTTCCAGTTTTCTATCGCCCGTCTTTATCATTCGGTTAAAGACGGATTTATCTTTTCTTGAGATGAGTGTGGATGCTTCTAGAAGGTTCTAGAAATGGTGAGGTGTTTAGTGACTCATGGTTGCATTTAATGATTCAATTAATGCAAGGTGACTAGGTTAAGTGATTCATCCTTTGCTTTAAATGGTGTTCATACTAGGTGTTCTTTGACTCATGCTTTAGCATTAATGGTTCTTGTTAACCTTAGGATATTTGTTCATGATATTTATTCTTGTGGTTACCTTCCCCTCTCCTACACTCACCCGCCACCTCTATAAGTGGCCGGCCCCTCCCCTCTTCCTCACTCACTCTCACAAGATGGTTGTTGGAAAAAAGATAGAGTTTTGGATGCATGGAAATTAACATATTCATATCTCATTTTCATATAGATCCAAAAGGCAACTTCATTAACCGCTCGTCCATAGCTTTGGACGTAACAAGACAAAGTGTTCTACTCATTCTTTACATCAATTTTGGTCGTCTCTTTTAGCAAACTTGACAACCGAGTTGCTTCGAGTCAGTGGCGGGAGCCCGTTTAAAGATCCGTTGACGTGGTGCCACCTGAACGAGCAGATCGGAGATCGAAGAGATTGGAGCAGCCGCAACGGAGTGTGGGATGATGTTTAAAGAACGAAGGACTCGGATCGTTCGGTATAACCTTTCTACTCTCTTTACAGTTTGTTAGTATAGCAATAATGGCAGATCCGGGTTATAGTTTACGATAGCGCCAGTTAAAAGTTTTTGTTCCGCATTTGGCGTCTGTTAGACGGCCGGGACGCTACCGTAGACTTACAACTACAAGTGTAAATAAAAAAATGAACACTGGTTTTTGTAATTACTTAAGGCTGCATAAATAGAAAAAATATTGTGCTTTATCACTTAGTGCCTTAGACCAACTGGTTTGGGAGTCACTGCTAAAGCCTTAGGTGTTATAAGACTAGGAATTACGCCTTAATGTACAAACACATTTTGTAATCGGTCGTTAGTACCTCAAGAAGTATTAACGGTCGGATGAAGGATGTGTGAGCAATTTCATCTAAAAATTCACCAACTAAATATACTTTGGACAATGGACAAGGGTATAAGAGCTTGAATTGAATTTCCAAGTGTAGGGGTGATACATACAAACACGTAGGGGTATATGATTTGAGTTTAGATGAGAGATAGGAATGAAAAATAGGACTTATATCTTTAGTAGAGATGATAAAAATTCCTGAGTTGAGATGGAACCTTAGAAGAAAAACTCAAAAGATGCTAAAAGCTAAGTGAATTTACAGAACATATACAATCTTAAGTTAAATGATAAGGAAGCGTGAAAAATACGGGTTGATAATTTCTGAGTTGAAGATAATAGATTTCTTTTTAGAAAACCGAATTGGAGAATAAAAGTCAATAGGCCGAATTGATAGGATTTTGTGGGTAGTATCCGCTGAAAACCCTCAGGAGACAACACTCCTCCTACTAGAGACACCTAGAGGTTTAACGGCTTGTTGCGCGAGCTCAGTGCAATCGCGTTTCCCTGCGAAAGTGAGATTAGGCTTTTTCGAGAATAAACTAGTTTTGCTTGAGGACGAGCAAAACATAAGTTTGGGATTATTTGTTCATATCATAATTTTGCTTTATTATATTCCCCATTCTTATTCATTTTACAAATAAACAGGTGCTTTTGATCCATGTCTGCTACATAGTGGCAGGTTACAGGTTCTCGGAACAAAACAGTGAAATTGATGAAAAGATGATACAAAAGTAAGACTACGACCGACAAATGGAAGAATCTTGATCATGCCTATAGTTTGAGGGACAGTGAAGATCAATGAACAAGTTCACAAAGTACAAAGGCAGCGCAACAATCAAGACTTCGACACGAAGCAAGCTGTAAAGTTCACGACATTATTCACTGTGGAAATCTGGAAGAAAACTAGAAGACAATCTGAGAAACAAAGTGAAGAAAAAAGAAGCAAAATGCAACCAGAAGCAGCTCAGAAGAAATCAACTAACAAGCACTCTATATGGCTGCGGATCCGCGGCCAAACATGGCTTTTGGCCGCGGTTCCGCGGCAATGGTAAGCCCGTGTCGGTGAAAATTCTTGACGGCGTGGCGGTGCTTTGACTAGTCTTCTTAGGGTATATTTGTAAATGCAGATGTGAATCGAATGTAACCCTAGGGTTTCTATGATCTATAAATAGAAACCATAAACCTCTTTTTGAGGTATGCCTCTTCTTATGGCTCTTTTCATTGATCAAAAATTCAGAATTCTATATATGAAGAGAGCATCAAATAAAGTAAGTAGTTTTTCATTTCCATGCCCTAGGTAATTTCTTTTCTGCCATAATATAGAATTTTTATTATCTGCCCTAGTTAATTAGTTTAGGACTTTTAATTATTTGTCGTAGATAAAAAATATTTCTTTTAATAAATTCCCTAATGAGTGAGTAGTTCCTCACTTGTTAGGGTTAGGAATAGGAGAGATTTGAGAGATGAAAATCTCTCACCCCTTTCTTGCCCATCACATATTTTTATAGGACTCCATGCATACATACACACACCGCTTACTACGGCATCCTATCCTACGAGGTAGCGGTGATACCGCAGTTTAAAAGACCGGTTGTGCATGTTTTCCATGAAGGTTAGGGTAAGAATTAAGAAAGGAAGGACAAGAACCTAGAGGAAGAACCTTAGTTTCTTCCCGATGGTACTAATCCACTTTATTAATTATTACCATAACACCTCAAAGATCTTAATTAGGGCATTGAAAGTGGTAAGAAATATTGACTTTCCAAACGTAACCTAAATCTAACCCTAGCAAGATTTTAATCTTAATCAACTCATTTCAGTTTTTAGCGATAATCAATATAACACCAATCGGAATTAACTCGTTAGAACAAATTGAGAATACACAAAATCCCTGTGGACCGACCCGTACTCACCGGCTAGCTACCAAGCGACGCCGTTCTTGATTGCGGTAATTAATTCTTTGATCACAAAACTTAGCACAAATCACCACCCTAGTAGACATTGTCTATGATATACGGGCCTTCATAGTTCGGCTCGAACTTCCCCCGTTTGGCACGATTGGGGATCATAGGTCTTTTGACCACTAGCACGATTTCGCCTTGGCGGAATGTTCTCGGCCTAGTCAATCTTTCGTATGAGCGCGTTTTCTTTGCTTTATAAGATTCGAGATTTTGTTGCGCCATGAGCCGGGTTTCATCAAGGGCGTCGAGCTCCTCAAGCCGAAAATGAGCATTCACTTCGTCCGTTAGCTCGTAATGAACTGCCACTCGTAAAGAGGGTAACTCTATCTCGTGGGGGAGTACCGCTTCTGTGCCGAATACCAATGCATACGGCATTGCGTTTGTGGCCGTTTTGAACGTAGTTCGATATGCCTAGAGAGCTTCATGCAGTCTCTCGTGTCAGTCTCTCTTATTTCGAGACACCGTCTTTTTCACAATCTTCGTCAACGTCTTATTGAAAGCCTCAGTTAGACCGTTAGCTCGGGGATTATAGACTGAAGAGTATCTTCAATATATGTTATGCTATTGTGCAAAGCGGCTGATTTGTGGCTTCTATAGCCTGGCCCGTTATCGGAGATAATCCGTCGCGGGGTGCCGAACCGGTAAATGACGTGTGTCTTGAAGAAATGGAGGATATTATCCGTCTTCACTTCTCTTAGTGGTACTGCTTCTGCCCACTTGGAGAAGTAATCAGTTGTTTGTAGGGTTCCTAGGCACACTCAAGAGGTTCCACAAGGCATCAACCATGCCAAAATCAAAATTTTCTTGTGCCGAGAAACCCTAATGCTAGATCGATAACTAGAGGTAAAGGCGAAACAATAACTAGTTAACAACTTAACTACTAAGTGAATGGAAATACAACCTTTGTAGACTGGTCCGCCACTTCTTTAGCTCCGTGATGACGTCCCTTCGCTGCAATCACCGGGATCCCGGACACTAGCGATGGTTTCGTCGGGGAAATGAGCAGGCTAGGTCGTTGACTTCGATGCCGAAGATGATCTACGTCGAGGCAACTCTAACTCAAGCTCCATCTTCACCAGGTCATGAAACTTGTGAAGAAAACACCCAATACAACATGGCAAGTGGTAGAGGATGAAGAAATAGGAAGTGGGTTCACTTTGGATTTGGATTTCTCACTAGGTTTCAACACTTGAAAATTTTCTAGCAATGGTTTTCTTTCTTCTTGAAGAAGAAGAAGAAAGAAAAAGAATGAATAAAAATATAAAAGAAAATTCAAGTGGAGACTTATCATAATGCAACCATGGGTGAGTTAACTAGTGTAGAGAATAAACTAGGGTTTAGGTGAATGGTTAGGTTAAGGAAAGAAACAAAATGGTCAAAGCTTTTCAAAGCTTCATGAAGCTTCAAGTATAGAACAAAATAAGCCACCTTTCTATTTCTTGCCAAAATGAATAAATAAATAAATAAATAAATAAATACGAACCCTAACCATTTACCTAAACATGGTTTAAATCAATCACATACCCAAGTTTGCATGTATCATCAAACATGATACAATCTTGTGCACAAAAATATATCACATATACAATGTGCACAATCAAGTGAGAAAAACATTTTAAGTGAACCAATATTAGTTAATGTAAAGTAATATATCGAATATATAATTATACATTAAATCATCAAATCAACACTTGACTTAATGATCCGGTCATATTGCATATAACCGACTAATATCAACAGTAACAACTTATCGAATCAACACTTGATCCGATAATCTGGCTATATCGCATATAACCGATCAATGTCACATATCGCAAGAATAGAATACAGTATCACATACTGGTATTATTCTCGGTCCCGCACATATCTCATATGCGCTCCTATTTCGTTTCGCTTGAGCCAGGAAACCTCTGTGTAGGACTCTAAAGACTCGTCAATACGCCGGCAGCAGGTGATGATCATATCAAACACCCACAAGCCGCAAGCGGTCTGCTAAACGTAACGGCCACCCGGGTATTGAGCAATCAGAAGATCAACGAGCAAGCCCGCTCACACTCCTGTGAATCCAACCAGCAACACTTACCGTACAGTCCGGTCTCGTCGTCTGATATGTCGCATATCTCGCCTAGAGGTGGTAAACGTCAGACCCCAATAGCTCGATAAGTCATGTCGATATGAGGTCTATAACAGTTCGAGAAACTACTGGTAACACTTACCAGTAAATCTCAGCAACCCTGGCCAGGGATTTCCGGTTATAGCCAATCGAACACAGCGCAACATCAACTCCCTATACCGGGAGAGACAAATCCCATCGTATCACTCATTGCCTCCATGTGATTTGGGACTGTACCCAAAAACCACCATTTTGCACGCCCTCTTGGACGTGGTAAGGTGGAAATCAAAGCACAGTGGGAATCACACAAGGCTCTATGACGATCTCGGGTCTACAGACTAACCTGTACCAGTGTCACCAAAGAACTGCCATCTGACGTAAGCTATAATACCATCCGGGAGTTCTCGGTGAGTCCGTCCAATGTATCCAGTCTCCACTGAGCACCCGTATATCATCCCCGATGTCAAACATCAATGGATATGGGATCATCCATCGCCCATCTATATGGGTCGAGAAGGTAAACGCTAGTCTACTCTGGTATATCGATGCCCCGTCTCGATACACCCACGACTAGGGACCTTGAAGGATGTACTTATGGACTACCATGTCCCCACTAGTATGATCCGCATCATAGTCCAGGTAGTCAAGTACACATCCTAAGGGCTTTACCAACATGCAACAGAGAGACAATCAGTGTACTCGTTAAGGTAAAGAGCAACCAGATAGCATACTATCATGTCGAGCAAGAAAGTCCTCCCTATATATGTCCAAGCATCCACTACAATATACATCCTATGTATAGTAATGGCCTCTAGGGCATACATATAACTAACATTGTTGCCAGTATGAACCGATGTCCTCTGGACGATACTGGTTCGATAGGGCCGATTATGTCTGTTCCCCACATTTCGAACGGCCAGCTAACCACCGTTGGGTGTAGCGGATTTGGATGCTGGTGGATAAATTCCCCGTGAATCTGGCACGAGTGGCACTGCTTCGCGTATTCTAGGCAGTCCTGAATCATTGTGAGCCAATAATAGCCCATCATTTTGATCTTCAGTTTCATTTTCAGCCCGGCTTGGTGAGAACCGCAGAGTCCGTCGTGAGTTTCTTGGACGACTCTCCTTGCCTCTTCAGGTCCCAGGCATCTTAACCACAGAGAATCAAATGATCTCTTATACAGAGTATCATTGACGAAGGCAAAAGATAGAGCTCGTTTCATGAGCTGATGTCTTGACGACGCATCCTCAGATGCTCGACGGGATTTGAAGTAATCTATAAAGACTTCCCTCCAATCCTTATCCTTTTCCTGGTCTTTTATCTGTAGGGTCGCTTGCTCGGTCGCTCCCTTTTCTTCGGAAGATTCCAGAGATATTTCTGCCGGTGCGAGAACCGGACAATTTTGCACAACGATCCTCACGTCATCGAGGTTTTCGTCGGCCAGTTCTTTAGCGAGCTTGGCTAATGCATCCGCTTTTCTATTTTCCGCACGCGGTATGCTTTCCAAGGTGTAGGAAGGAATTTGAGTCAGCAATTGCTGTACTCTCTCGCCGTACTTCACCAACTCTGGCTTGCACGTTTGATAGTCGTCGTTTACTTGACTAACGATCAGCTGGGAGTCTCCGTATACGAGGAGGTTCTCAATTCCCATGTCGACGGCGATTTCAAAACCTGATATCAAAGCTTCATATTCGGCTTCATTATTTGTCCTCGGCTCTTTTAGGGAGAAGGCAAAGCGTATTATCCCTCCTTGTGGAGTCACAAAGATAAGGCCTACCCCTGATTTGATTATGGGGGTGCTTTGTTTGCTCTTCTTCATGGAAGATGGTCCATCGAAGTAGAGTTCCCACTGGGTATCATTCTTTCTTCTCTCCCCGTCGATCGTGTCAAACGCGTGTTCATCTGGCAGTTCGCAGTTTAAGGGAGAGTCGGCTCCCAATTGAATACCACTGTGCAAAGCAAAAGAGAACGTCTATAATGTCTGTTTTTCAAAAACTTGGTTCCAACAACATCATATAGGTTTGTTTTATCCTTGTGTTAATCAAAATCAATGCAGTCCCATCAATTAAACATATCACACCAAATAAAGGAACGAAAATATAATGTACGTATATACTATCCGCATTCACCACTGGGCCCCGTCATCACCCGTTAGGTTATTTAACTAACGACAGTGGTGCAAAACATATTCAACATCTACTACTATATATATAAATATATATAACATTCGTCCTAGACATGATATAAAGAAACTTCACAGAATCTCAGCCAAGCAACACAGAGTGGTGGATAATCCTGGAGCCTTGGGTTTCACTTGAGCCGCAAATGAGACCCGACGTTTCCAGTCGTGTGGATAGCCTTTGCAATGAAAACCTAGACCCCTACGAGTGCGGCAAGTTACCCGCCAATCCCAGAAGTGAGGAAACCCCAATCAACAAAGTGAATGGGCCACCCAGCACATCACGGAACCCGGTAACTTGAGCACCCCACCTTAGGTCAAACTATACCCCCTACGAGTGCAGCGAATAGCCCGGCAATTCTAGAGTAAGGTCCCTCCGTCTCAACGTCATGAGATGCGGACCCGTTTCCCTCTAGAACCCGGCTATTCGTGCACTCCACCGTGGGGTAATCCTAGTACAGAAAAGAAAATAATATGTACAAGGGTGACATCGACCTCAACCCGGTCATGCCCTAAATAAATAATATATAAGCTGGCAAATACGGGAGTCCACAAGTCGGACGCTTGCCCCGAAATATCAAATATACAAATGAATCTAAACTGTACTACTATTGCACCACTGGCTATCCACCACGACGATCCAGCCACAACCTCAGCACAACACAGAACATCAACATGAATGTCATGTTCGCAAACCCGTCTAAAAGGCTTATAGCAATTAGACGAGTTGTACCGCTCAAATGATATTCACGATCACAAATAGTAATGTATGTACTGAAAATATGTAAACAGTGTTAAAAATAATGACTTCGAAATCCTTGGATTGCCCCCAAACAAAAGATAACATAATATCCAACCTGGGCAAAAACAAACAATACCTGAGAACCAATATTCCAGAGATCAGAACAAAAAAAAATTTCAAGTCCAAATACACAAATTGGACCGGCTAGGCCGGGTGAAACACAAATCTTGCCGGTCACATTTTGTAATTTTGGGCTCGTATTTTGAGGGTGTTCTAGATACATCATAAATAGCCTTCTGCAATTGTTTAAAAAAAATTTTGAAGACTAGAAAAATTCGACAGAAACTGGAATATTTTCTGTATTGTTTCAGAGTTGTTTCGGTTTCGATACTTTAACATCGTCTAAAACTGCTGGTAAGGGGTTAACGAGTTGGCTCTGATACCATATTGGGTTATGCCAGCGCCCTGGCCATCAAACCGTGGCCGATTGCGGAATAAAAATTTTACAAACTGGCGCTAACACAACCCGCTACCCGGATCTACCATTAACCCTAATCTAGAAAACTAAAAAGGAGTTTAGAAAGTTATACCGAATGATCCGTGTCCTTCGGTCTTTAACCTTTATCTAAGCTTCTAGTGGACACCATGATCAAGTTTGGTCGCCGGTCTCCCTCTATCGAAGATAATCCACCTGAGAGTCTATGAAAGGAGCTCCAACCTTATAGCCGAGGTAACTAGGGTACCTAGTTCGCTAAACAAGATAGCCTAGAAGATGTAGAGTCTAATGATAGATTAGTTTGTCTCTAAACACCCAAGGTTTCTCAACACACGAGACTCGATGGGTGGAGGTAGAAGAAGAAACTTGGGGATGAGAGTGTAGCAAACCAAGAAAAGAAATGGCTAAGTGTTGCGAGCAAGGAAAAATTAACCATCAAGTGAAGAAAATCCTCAAAACACAAACTAAATCAAGCATGCCTCAATAGTGCCACCATGAGTCACCCCATAAGTCATCCCATGAGTCACCACAAAGCCATGCTTCATTTAAAACCAATCAATGACTCATCCCCTCCACCTCATTAACCATTTAATCTAAATGGTTAAAGCTAAATGAGGTGGCATCTTCTAGAATTATCTTGTAATCAAATTACAAGAATACCCATCATCCGTATATACATACCCGTATCCATATTCCGACAAAATACGAATACAATGAGATGAAAATAATCCAACAATACAATACTAGAATCCGGCTTAAACCAAAGCCACTAGTATTATCCGTTCGAATCATAATACATGCACAAGTGTACGTATATGATTGAACCTTGCCGTAAAACCATACGGCATCTACATCGTTTCGCCCAAAACAGAGAAACCCTTTGTGTGGGACTCTAAAGACTCGTTAATACACTGGCAGTGGGTTTAACCACAAGCACGTCAGCGACACTAGCTGTACGTAACGGCTACCCAGGTATTGAGCAAAAGGGAGGCCGATGAACAAACTCATCTTGAACCCCTACAGAGCCTGTCCGTGACAATATCCGTACAGTACGGTCCGTTCATCTATGAGTATCATATATCGAGTCTAGGGGTGAAAAAAGTCAAACCCCTAAAAACGCGACATTTCGTGTCAGTATGAAACCCATCACCACCTGTGAAACTAATGATCCGAGATCAGTAATTCTCGACTAGCTTGGCCAAGGATTTATGGTGATGGCCACCCGTGTACAACGCGACATCAACCCCCAATACCGGGAGAGACGAATCCCCGACAATCCGCTCACTGCCTCCATGTGGTTCGGGACTGTACCCAACTAAAACCTGTTTGCACGACTCCTTTGAGCCGTGGTAGGGTAGTAATCAAAACACAGTGGGAACACACACGAGACAATTGACGATCTCAGGTCGACAGACTAACCTGTTCATATGTCACTAGGGAATTGCAATCTGACAATAGGTATAATACCAACTAGCAAGTTCTCGTTGAGTCCGTCCAGTGTACTCATAACCCAATGAGCACCTGTATATTATCTTAGGTGAACAAACTAACACCAAGATTTTTGAGTGGCGCTTTTTGCAAAGAATTCTGCTGGTAAAATCAGATTATAGCATCTTAGAGGAGAGAAAAAGATAATAGGAGGGTACCTGAGGATTTTGGGGGCCCAATTCCTCAAGATAGCCGCGGTTTCGTCGCTAATATCACCCAAATGTCGTGGTTCTGCCGCAGTTTGGAAGGAACTTTTGCTAATTTTTCTTCAGAGCACACCAATAATCCTCTGGTCCAAGTTGAAAGTCTCTGAATCTTTATTTGCCTGCTACAATTACTCTAGATTCCCTTGCAAAACTCGCATAATAATCGGAAAAAATGCAAGATGCGGTTTTGGCTTATGAGACCTGGCCACCACCCCTCGTCGTGGTCTCGATCGGTATACACTAGTCTATTGGGTATAATGCCCTCAAAGTCAACTATTGGATCGCAGGCACGTGATTGCAATGATTGACGGAGGACCTATGCCGGCAGGACAGTCTTACTCAAGATGATAGTATGCTATCTGGTTTATCTTTATCATCGTGTACTGCTTTAAGTGACCTTACAGGTCGCTATTACACGTTGATAGAGCCCTTAGGATTCTTTCTTGACTGCCAGCAGTATGATGGCGATCATATACGTGGGAGCTGGGGTCTATAAGCACATCCTTAACAGGTCCCCAGTCGAGAGAGTTTTCGAGACCGGGCATCGATACTCCAAAGTAGACTAGTGTATACAGTCGAGACCCCAACGAGGGGCGGTGGCCGGTCTCACAAGCCATTGGTGTCAGTTGGATCACCTAAGATATATACAGGTGCTCATTGGGTTATGAGTACACCGGACAGGACTCGCCGGGAACATGCTAGTTGGTATTATACCCGACGTCAGATAACAGTTCCCTGGTGACATGTGTACAGGTTAGTTGATCGACCTGAGATCGTCATTTGTCTCGTGTGAGTTCCCACTGTGCTTTGATTACTACCCTACCACGGCACAAAGGAGTCGTGCAAACAAGTTTTAGTTGGGTACAGTTCCGAGCCACATGGAGGCAGTGAGCGGATCGGCAGGGGTTTCGTCTCTCCCGGTATTGGGGGTGCGATCGCGCTGTGTCTAGGAGACCCATTACACGAAGTCCTTGGCCAAGGCAGGAGATTTACTGGTAGGTATTCCAGTAATATCTCAGGGTGTTCTGGGCTACACTCCGACACGACTTGTACCGCTGTTGGGGGTCTGACTTTTACCAACCCCCTAGGCCCGACGTGCAATGCTCATAGACGAACGGACCGGACTGTACGGATATTGTCACTGACAGGCTCAGTTGGGTGTCAGGATGAGTTCGCTCATCGGCTTTCCTTTTGGTCAATACCTGGTAGCCCGTTACGTACGGCTAGTACCACTGACGTGCTAGTGGTTAAATCCACAGCCAAAGTATTGAAGAGTATTTGGAGTCCCCCACAGACAGTTTCTCAAGTTTCAGGCGAAACGTTGTAGAGGTCGTATGATATATGGCAGGGTTCGATCATATACGTGCAGTAGTGCACGAATCATGATCGGACGGATCATACTAGTGGGTTTTGGTTTAAGCCGGATCCTAGTATTAGATTTGTTGGATTACTTTAGTCTTATCGCATTCGCATTCGGTCGGAATGCGGATGCAGGTATGTATATACAGGTGAGGGGTATCCTTGTGATCCGTCACGAGTTTACTTTAGATGTTGCCGTATCTTTTTATTGTTGTAAACATTTGGATTAATGTTTACAAATGGAAATTGTGAGCTTAAGTCATCATGAAGAGCATTAATTGTGACACATGCACAAGTGATGACTCATGGTCTCTTTCTTTGTGCATGTGTCACATTATTTGATTGGTTTATGAGTTGAAATGAGAGGGAGAGAGAGGGGAGCTGCCATATGAAGGGTTTGCTCTTGTATTACTTGATTCTCACTCTCTCATTTTTATCATGCAACACATAAGAAAAAGAAAAGCGCTTCTTCTTCTTCTTCTTCCTCTAGTTCACCATTTCCATTAATGGCTTCATCTTCAACCTCCATCCATACACTCTCATGCGTTGAGAATCAATGGATGCAAGAGACAAAATGATCACACACATTCTCTACATCACCTTGGACACGTCGGCTAGCAAACTTTGTGTCCGAGTTGCTTCGGACGAAGCGGGAGACCGTAAAAGGATTCGAAGATGTGGTGCCCTTTCCGATGTGGAGATCGGAGATCGGAGATGCCACGAGGAGCTTGGGTTGGTGGCCAAAGACCAAAGGACACGGATCGATCGGTATAGCTTTTCTAATCCTTCTCTAGTTTGCTAGTTGTAGGTTAATGGTTCGATCCGGGATTAAAGTCTGCGATAGCACCGGTTTTAAGTTTAGAAAAAGTTTTTGTTTCCGCATTTTGGCCTCGGACAGATGCCCGGGGCGCTACCGTAGACTTACATAGTCTACTCTGGAGTATCGATGCCCAGTCTCGATACTTCCACAACTAGGGACATTTAAGGATGTGCTTATAGACCATCCAGCTCTCACGTATATGATCGCTATCATAATACTGGTAATCAAGAAAGAATCTTATGGGCTCTATCAATATATAATAGTGATCTGTAATACCACATAAAGCATGTGCATGATGATAAAGACAAACCAGATAGCATATTATCATTTTGAGTAAGACTGTTCTATCCGTATAGGTCCTCCCTCAATCATCATAATCACGTGCCTGCGATTACAATAATTGCCTTCAGGATACTATAACCAATAGCCTGCCTGTGATTACAATAATTGCCTTAAGGGCACTATAGTCAACATGGGGTGCACAAGGTGGTTAAGCCCATCCGACCTGGGCTAGGTATTTACCAGGTCTACGTAGCAGGACTATTTTGTTAGGTTTCGGTGTCAGTGCCGCGGAGGCCGCGGCCGAGGCGGAAGCGAAAACAAAAATTTACACGAGCACCAAACACCCATAAAACCCAGGATACGGTCCAAAAACCTAAACTAGCTAACTTGAAATATAAGGGCTGAGAAACTACAACCTTTGTCGTGTGTCCACCCAATTGTGGAAGACCCCTCCAAGCTCGTCGCCGCTGGGATCGTGCTTGAAAATCAACCACCCTCGCCGAAAACGATCCATTCGAGGGAAGCCGGAGGAAGCTCTAACCGATGATCCAAACATGTAGGTGTGGATGGTCGGTGATGTAAGAATATTTCACTAAAAATTTCTCTCTAAACCCTTGCTCAAGGGAGAGCAAGAAGAAGAAGGAGAAGATGGTTGCTAATACTTGCAACCATGAAGCATGCTCAAGTGTGGAATGAAAAAATATCAAGTGTAGAAAATGAGAATGGCTTCCTTTTTACAACCATGGTTCAATAGTGAAAACAAATGAATTTATCAAAATAAATCCCCAAGCCATACCTCTCCACATGCAAAGAACCATGCTTCATTACTTCTCACTTTACACCTCATTTCCTTTTATTTTTCTAAATAGAAAAATAAATATGAGGTGTCCTTCAAGAAGCATTACCATATAAATATGGAGTACTTCACCCGGTATATGTATCGCTACATATACGCGTATCCGTATAAAAATACGGATAGCACCAAAGAGATAAAATGAATAGTTAACAATATTACTAAAATATATGTATCAAAATACATATATAAATTATTAAATCAAAACTTGATTTAATAATCCTGCTTAATCCTAAGCCGGCTAGTATTATCAATCGCCCGATTAAAATCCGTGTATCTCATACACGTATTTAATCGGACCCCTGTATGTACCAACGTACGATCCTACATCTATTGCCTGAACCGGAAAAACCCTCTGTGTAGGACTTTAAAGACTCGACAATACGCTAGTAGTGGGTTTAACCACAAGCACGTCAGCGACACCAGCTGGACGTTACGGCTACCCAGGTACTTGTCGAAAGGTGGGTCGACAATCAAGTACGTTCTTACCCTACTGAGCCTGATGTGACAATCTCCGTACAGTCCGGTCGTCAAAGGGTATCGCATATCGGGTCTAGGGGTGGATAACGTCAAACCCATACTAACCCGATAAGTCGTGTCTGAGTCAAGCTCATCACCAACAGATATACGACTAATCAACTATCAGTAAATCTCATCCATAGTGGCCACGGATTTCTGGTGATAGCCAACTGAACACAGCGCGACATCGACTCCTAATACCAGGAGAGACGAATTCCTAACAATCGACCACTGCCTCCATTTGGCTCGAGACTGTACCCAACTAAAACCTGTTTGCACGACTTCTTTGAGCCGTGGTAGGATAGTAATCAAAGTACAGTTGGAACTCACACGAGACAAATGATGACTTCAGGTCAAAAGACTATTATGTACTCATGCCACCTGAGAACTTCCATCTGACGATAGATATAATACTGTTCATCACAGAAAATTGCATTTTAATCCCTCTCATTCATTATTTATTTTGTTATTTATCTGTACTATTAACCAGTGTCTGCTCAGTAAATACAGATTATAGGTATTCATGACAAAATACTGGAAAACATACTCAAAATCACGGATATGACATTTGTGAGCCTACACTGCTATCAGAACGGAAAACCGTTCGATTTTTAAAGAATTCTTTTGCAAATAAACAAATGTACACAATTTTGGTCCAACACAATACAAGTGACACTAGCTCTTTGAACACTTGGACCATGGTGGGGGCTGCCTTGGTACACTCATGACTTGTGCAAGTTGGCACAAGTGGGCATGTGTAAGTTGAGGTGTGATTAATGCAAATAGTGTGATGTGATATAAAGCTACAAGTTTCCCTCCAAATCTCTGAATGCAAACCAGGTTTATATAGACAAATCAAATAACACCAGAGAGATCATGGAGTGCACTCGAGATCACCATACAAACACGAGCCACATTGCCCACAATTGGACCGACGAGACCCCCCAAAAAACCGGCATCACCGATCCCTCTTTCTCCTTTTGTCCCCATTTTTCTTCTGGCAATTTACAGGCATCACATCATCCCATTTATATTGTTTGTTTATTCTATTTTAGTGCCTATAAATACCAGAACAGATTAGAGAGAGGGGACATATGTATATACCCATTCCTTAATTTAGCTTTTGGTTTAGCTTGAGAGTTGTGTAAGCCTAGCTTGGTTTCTTCTTCTTCTTCTTCCTTCTTGGAGCTTTCTTTTTAAGAGCTTCATTATGGAGGTTGAATAATTAACCAACACCTTGTATCTCAACTCATTCAAGTGTTAATATATTTTTCTTTATTTTGTTTATTTGCTTCTTTTGTTATTTTCTTTCCTTTTTATTATGTTGTGTAACTAATCTTTTGGTTGTGGTGATGGTGAGAATGTGAGATGAATGGCTTTGCTTTCCTCCTCCTCTTGTTAATGTTTAATATGCTTTAATATGATTCTAAACTTAGTATTGTAACTTGGATTGGTTTGATATGGTATGTTGATTCCATGGTTACTTGGTAACCTCATCACAAACCATATTCTCTCCAAAAACCCTATTTTGCAAGCCTAAGGTTAAAATCAATTTAGGTTTGAGGTTGCTAAGTTTAGATAGGGTATCTTTCTATCTAGTGGCTTGACAACCCTCTTGGTTTCATATAGCCTATACTATCACAAACACTTAGCAAACTCAACACTAAAATCACTTGCTCTCACTCACTAATTTGTGTTATTGATGTTGTGGTATGCTTGCTAACCCTTGTGCGTAGTGTTGATATCTCAAGCTTGGACATACAAGCAGTAAGTGAACGAAACGGAATCGTTTCGTGTTTTGCGTCGAATATCGGTATTTTGATGACTTGTGATTCGCAATCGCCTTGACAAGTCATGCATCACGTCGGGATCGACACAAGGACGGACAACACATAATCAAGGGAGCGTTGAAGGAATAGCCACAATCCAACCATCCGAATCAAAGCCACGGCCACCTTTCTTCTTAACTTGTTTCTATATTTTCGTGTTTTATATTTTGTGACAACCAAACCAAATTCTTTTGTTTCTCGAACCTTAAGAGACAATACCTAATCTCCAATTCCCTGCGGATCGACCCGTACTTGCCGGATCGCTACAACACGTCGTGCACTTGTGGTTTTATAAATTTTAAAACGAGACCGAGCTCGTGTGCGCAACTATTTCTTAAAACCATTCTATTCAAAAAACATGCACGTTTGCGCGCGCGGGTGAGGTCCCAACAAATACCATCTAGAAGTTCTCGGCGAGTCCGTCCAGTGTACTCACCTCCAGTAAGCACATGTATACTATCTTAGATAACACAACACCAATGGCTTGTGAGACCGTCCACTGCCCCTCGTTGGGGTCTAGAAGCGTATACACTAGCCTACTACGGAATATCGATGCCCAGTCTCGATTCTCCCATGACTAGGGACATTTAAGGATGTGCTTATAAACAACCCAGCTCCCACATATATGATCGCCATCATAATACTGGTTGTCAAGCAACAATCCTACGGGATTCATCAATGATGAAGATAAACCAAATTGCATACTATCATCTCGAGTGAGACTGATTTACCTGTATAGGTCGTCCCTCAATTATCATAATCACCTACTTGCAGTCATAATAATTGCCTTGAGCGCACTATATGTTAGGTTACACTAACACCCTAGCCATCAACCGTGGCATTTTGCGGAACAAAAATTATTTTAGGGTTTTAAAAACAGCGCTAGAATAACCCATTAAACCATATCTTCCATAAATCTAACTAGCTAAACTAAAGGATCTATCTATTATGATGAAAGAATCTCACCAAAATATCTGTGTCCTTCGGTCTTATTTCCTCATCATTCGCTCCAAGTAGCCACCATGATTGAGCTTGATCTTATTTGCTTGCTCCTTTGGTTCTCCGGGATCGAGCTTGTTCGTCGGTCCTCCTCCATCGAAAATGATCCACCCGAGGGACGTAGTCCATAGCTCTTGCTCCAATCTAAGTATCAAAAGTACCAACTAGAGAACTTGGGATGCTATTCCAAGATGTCACGACCCGAAATTGGCACGTGGCGGCCTTTAAACTACGCAACATCTACAGGCGTAACGCAATTTAAGTAAGCCGCAAAACCCAGCAATCTAAACCATCAAAAGTAGTAAGAAATAATAGCATTTTAAAACCTTTGAAATCTCAACCCAAATTCTTTAAAAGTCCAATTTTTCGTCCTTTAAAATTTTGGCAGCACCTCCTTTGTAAAAATCAACCCCAAAATGGGTACAACAAGATATAAGTAAAGCATCCCCAAACGGGAGCAAAAACACGCCCAAAGGCGGAAAACAACCACCACAACAGATATACGACGCCGTAGCGAAGAAATAAAAGACGATATAAGTAAAATCGCATAAAAGACCTCCAAGTCACAAAAATAATATACAATATTGTCCTCACATTAAGTCTCTAAGTCATACATGATAATGGTAGATGAAGAGTACAGGATACAACGAATATACAATGAACATGAACGGATAACCACAAAACCCACCTAAGTAAAACTGCACACTATGAGCCGAAGCGGTATCCGCAGCAAAAAATGATATGATAGATGAGAATAGCCCTGCCTCGACTACTCTGGGGAACAACCTGCAAAACACTGTGGCACAATGGGGATGAGTTGCCAACTCGTGAATAGTAAATAACATATACAGGTAATCGCAAGTATGCACGTACAGCGCGAATCTAACATATGCAACTAAGCAATAAATGGTCATATGCATGCAATAATATGACAATATGTATATGCAACAGTCATGTAAGGTATTCAATTAGGTACAACTAATACATGAACAATAAATGCAATAACTATGCAACAATCATGTAAGGTACTATATCAGGTACAACTAACACATGAAGCAATGATAAGACAATGTATATATGCAACAGTCGTGAAAGGTACTCTAGCAGGTAAAACTAATACATGAAGCAATGCATATAAAATAAAAGCATGTAAATGCAACAGTCATGAAAGGTACTCTATTAGGTGCAACTAATAAATGAAGCAATGCATAAACAATAAATACGGAGTATGGGATGAAACATGTCATTTCCACGGAATCCTGACATCGTGGTAGGACCAAAGTCCATCAAGACAATCCAAATCCCAATTTCCTCAAATCAGCCCCCAAATTGGCTCTCATATCATGTAAGTCTCATAAATCCTGAATGTACAATATTAAGTAAATCTCATATATCCTGAATGTACAAAATCAAGTAAATCTCATATATCCGGATCCAATATCTAGTGAATCTCATATATCCTGAATCCAATATCAAGTGAATCTCATATATCCTGAATCCAATATCAAGTGAATCTCATATATCCTAAGTATATTTGCATGAATAATTATGATGATGTATATGAATTGATATGTATACATATATATTAGCGTCTCATTCCACTAATATATATGTATATGCATATATAACAACGTCCCTTTCCACTGTTATATATACTTAGGAGTAAAAATATCATGAAACCAATGTGTCAAGTATCGACTCAAAAATACTGATCTATCAGTTGCTGTCACCAGGACTGGCCCCCTGATAGGTACGTAGCATACGCTATTCCGAAAACCCGAGTGCCTGGCTTCGACCCCCGCCTTTCAACGTATCCATATGTACATGACTCCCGTCGGTATCCCCACGATAACCTCCGAGTCATAGGTAATGTCACCGGAAGGTATGGTTCCCCTGTCAGACCTCATCGGCATGTTGCATCGACATCCCTTTCTTTCCCCACCATGTACCCTCACACGGCCCCTGACTCCTTCTCGCATGGGGTATATATATCAGAACCGATAAATCTCATGGTGGATGCTGAAATATCATATCAAGAGAAATCGGGATTTTCAAATAATGCATAATTTCATGAAATTACCACGGTCCTCAAATCCAGAAAATATCATGAAAAATCCATATCTCAATGCGAAAATCCATGAATATAATATATGCAACAAAAAACTGAAATGTGAGCATATAAAGGAAAAGCCGCTAATTAACTGCCACAAGTTAATATATATATCATGCGGTTCCTAATTTCTCCAAGTACAATGTACATCAAATAAAGGTGAACAAGTAGCTATAACCAAATATATATGCAAAACATGTAGGTATAGAAAGGTATAGGTATCTACCTATCAGTAATGATGTAATATACCATCCCGGTATAAGTGAAGTATGTATGCAAGGTATACATGTAACTATGTCATTATGTGTGAAATATACCTATCACTAATGGTACAATACCATATAGGTATACAGGTAACTAGCATGTAAGCATGTCAAGGCATATGTATAAGCATGTAGGTATAAAGGTATGCTATATGTCATATGCATAAAGGAATATGAATCAATGTCACAATATCCCTAACCAAACAATAGCATATCTATATGTGTGTTGTGCGTGCCATGGCAATTATTGACGGTGTGTGTGGCATACTATCAGTGATCGTACAACATGAGCCGTCAATAATAGTGCAGTGTCCTAAGGGTACAAGTCCAAGCACAAGTAGTAACTAAGCAATAAGGTGTATGCGCAACTCTATATATGAAATTGAATATGCGATAAAATCATAACATCTCTAGCCTAGACGCATAACGCCATGCACGCGATTCCCCTGTAGATGTTAAATCTACTCACCAACGCTCCTGGCTAAGTAAAGCCTACCACCTGTTTCCCTTCGTCGCGTCACTCGAAATCCCCGCCTGCGAACCTAAAACATAACACAACAAAGCAAGTATATATTAGCGATAAACCTAAAACACGTATAAACTACAATGATCAACGCGACTGTTCCCTCATAAAAATATCAGGAAAAGCCCCAATGGGGCATCACGTGCTCGCACGTGACCAAGGGTCACATGCTGACACGTGATGGTTTCCTGAGGATTCTGTTATAATAAAATTGAATTCTAATCAACAGGAGTCGCGTGCCCACACGTGATGGGCCTCTTAAACTCACTAAAAGGGATTAAAAGGTATAACAAAACAGCAGGGAATACCCAAATGGGGCATCACGTGCCCACACGTGACCATAGGTCACGTGCGGACACGTGATGGATTCCCAAGTTCACTAGCTAATAAGAATTAAATTCTAACTATGGGGTCACGTGCCAACACGTGATGGGCCCTTAAACTCACTGAAAAGAATTAAAAGTATAATAAAACAGCAAGGAAAAATCCCAATGGGGCATCACGTGCCCACAAGTGACCATGGGTCATGTGCTGACACGTGATAATTTCTGAGTTCTTTAAAACAACAGAATTAAATTCTGATCAAATGCTTAATCGAAGAGGTCACGTGTCAACACGTGATGGGATCCTAAGATCTCTGAAATAATAGAATTAAATTCTAATTAAGAGGGAATTGAGAACCCTAACTAGAAAAATATTTATTTAAATCTTTCCAAGCAAAAAAGATGGTGCTCTGTAAAATGGAGCACCGTTGGATTAAAAGTCCAATGGTGAGTAAAAATCACCAATTTATGGAAATATTTTATACAAGGAAAGATTTTCCTGAAATTTGCCAGGAATAACAGATAAAATATCTTTTGGATTAAAAATCCAATGGTGAATAAGATTCACTGGATGATCTAAAAGATCATGTTGGTTACAAAAACAACCAAAATCTTTCAATGAAAGTTTGACTAAACAAATTGATTTTTTTATTTCTCCTATAAATAGGAGCCAAGAAGAGAAGAGGAGGGAATTTTTTAGAGAGAGACAGCAACGGAGAGAGAATACAAAAGAAAAGAGAATTTAATTCTCCAGAGAGAAAAGAAGGCTTCTTTAAAAAAGAAAGAAATCCTAGGTGAGAGATCATCCAATAAGCTCCCACAAAATAAAAAAAGAGAATTTAATTCTCAAATTAAGAGTTTAACTCTTCTGAATAAGAACTTAGTTCTTCTTTTGGTTGAAGATCTGTAGTAGCAGATCTTCCCATAAGTTGAGTATTTAATTCTCATCCGGGAGATTCTGCCATGCAGATCCAAAACTTAGTGGGAGAATTGAGTTTAGGGAATTTAATTCCTCCAAATACTTAGGAATTTAAATCCTCCAACAGAAACAGGGTTTAACCCTTAAAACAAGAACTTAGTTCTTCTTCATGGTTGGAGATTTGCAGAAACAGATCTCCCCATAAGTTGAGAATTTAATTCTCATCGGGGAGATTCTGCCATGTAGATCCAAAACTTAGAGGGAGAGTTGGATTTAAAGAATTTAATTCTTCCATATACATAGGAATTTAATTCCTCTAAACAAAATTAGGGTTTAACCCTACCAAAGAATTTAATTCTTAAATAAGGGACTTAATACTCTCCATGCACGTAAAGAAGTCAGTATCCAACCTGATCACGTAGCAACACGTGACCTTCCCTTCAATGATCAGAAAAGAATGAATGAGATCGGGTCACGTGCTCCCACGTGACCCGTGGACAAACTTCTCAAAAATAAAGGCAGAATAGACTTTGAGCGCCCTCACGTGTCCCCACATGACCCCTGACAAACACCTCTTTAAAAAAGAGAAGATGGAAAGAACTGAATGATTAAAATCAAATGCATGGGTGCCCTCACGTGTCCTCACGTGACCCCTAGCAAATCCCTTTAATATCCAGTGCATGGATGCCCATCACGTGCCCACACGTGATGGCCTGAAAGATTGAAAGTGTTTATCACTTATTTAAATATTCTGAGAATAAAATAAAGGAAGCTTAGCCCAATCCTAGGGCGCCTCACGTGTCCTCACGTGAGCGCTTCATCTTTTTAGTGTTTAACACTATTTTGAGCATTTCATCCCTAGTGTTTAACACTATTCTAAATGCATCACGTGGGAACACATGACCTCCAGATATGTGCTGGTGTTTAACACTATTTTAAAACCAGTCTTAGCCTAAATTGGGTAAATCTTCCAGAGGCAAGACTCCCCTTTTGACTGAGCCTCAAATACACCCTTGTCTTCCAAGATTGATCATCTCATTATAGTATATGAGTGCTCAGCGCTCAATAAAAGACAAAAATATTCTCAGAAGCCAGACCCATGCATAGCATTGCTAAACAATGGGGGGCTGAGCCTAGACAAATGTTCAGCAGTCCAAACAAAGGTCCAATATTTTAAACCTAATTGGACTTAGCCCAAGTTGGCCATAAGTCCTCAATTCAGATTTAACTGAGCCCATATGCTCATTAATCTTTTGATCTTAATCCCAAATTGGACTGTAGATCTCTCAACTAACATTGGTTTAAGGGTACATCTCTTCACTCCTTTGATATTTGTCGTTGTAATCCTTTAACGTCTTCAGAGAGGTGACGGGTCCCGATAACCAATCATTCCACGGACTGTGGGGTCCTTAAGCCCATGGACTATGATGTCCTTAACCTTTACAGACTATGATGTCTTTGTTGGATATAGAGCCCTCAGAGTCAATTATTGGATCACAAACACGTGATTGCAATGATTGAGGGAGGACCTATGCCGGTAGGACAGTCTTACTCAAGATGATAGTATGCTATCTGGTTTATCTTTATCATCGTGTACTTGCTTTAGGTGACATTACAGGTCACTATTGCACGTTGATAGAGCCCATAGGATTCTTTCTTGACGGCCAGCAGTATGATGGTGATCATATACGTGGGAGCTGGGGTCTATAAGCACATCCTTAAAAGGTCCCTATTCGTAGGTGTTTTCGAGACTGGGCATCGATACTCCATTAGTAGACTAGTGTATACAGTCGAGACCCCGACGAAGGGCGGTGGCCGGTCTCACAAGCCATTGGTGTCAGCTGGTTCACCTAAGATGTATACAGGTGCTCATTGGGTTATGAGTACACCAGACAGGACTCGCCGGGAACATGCTAGTTGGTATTATACCTGACGTCAGATAACAGTTCCATGGTGACATGTGTACAGGTTAGTTCATCGACCTGAGATCGTCATTTTTCTCGTGTGAGTTCCCACTGTGCTTTGATTACTACCCTACCACGGCTCAAAGGAGTCGTGCAAACAGATTTTAGTTGGGTACAGTCTCGAGCCACATGGAGGCAGTGAGCGGATCGGTAGGGGTTTCGTCTCTCCCGGTATTGGGGGTGAGATCACGTTGTGTCTAAAAGAGCCATTACACGAAGTCCTTGGCCAAGGTAGGAAATTTACTGGTAGGTATTCCAGTAGTATCTCAGGGTCTTCTGGGCTACACTCCGACACGACTTGTACCGCTTTTGGGGTCTGACTTTTACCAACCCCCTAGGCCCGACATGCGATGCTCATAGACGAACGAACCGGACTGTATGGATATTGTCACTGACAGGCTCAGTAGGGTGTCAGGATGAGTTCGCTCATCGACCTCCCTTTTGGTCAATACCTGGTTGCCCGTTACTTACGGCTAGTACCACTGACGTGCTAGTGGTTAAATCCATAGCCAAACTATTGACGAGTCTTTAGAGTCCCCCACAGACTGTTTCTCAAGTTTCGGGCGAAACGTTGTAGAGGCCGTATGATATATGGCAGGGTTCGATCATATACGTGCAGTAGTGCACGGATCATACCAGTGGGCTTTGGTTTAAGCCGGATCCTAGTATTAGATTTGTTGGATTACTTTATTCTCATCGCATTCGCATTCAGTTGGAATGCGGATGCAGGTATGTATATGCTGGTGATGGGTACTTTTGTGATCCGTCACGAGTTCACTCTAGTAGATGCCATTCTTTTTTTATTGTTGCAAACATTTAGATTAATGTTTGCATATGGAAATAATGAGCTAGAAATCATCATTAAGAGCATTAATTGTGACACATGCACAACTGATGACACATGGTCTCTTTTTTTGTGCATGTGTCACATTTTTTATGGATCTGAGTGTTGAAATGAGAGGGAGAGAGAAAGAGGGCTGCCATATGAAGTGTTTGGTCTTGCATTTTTCACTTTCACTCTCTCTCTCATTTTATCATGAGAACACAAAAGAAAAAGAAAGGAAAACTTCTTCTTCTTCCTCTTCTTTCTTGAGCTCATTATCTCCTCATTAATGACATCCACTAAATCCTCAAGAGACAAAGTGATGACACACATTCTCTATTTCACCTTGGACACGTCGGCTAGCAAACTTCGTGTCCGAGTTGCTTCGGACGAAGCGGGAGCCCGTAAAAAGACTCGAAGATGTGGTGCCCTTTCCGGCGAGAAGACCAAAGATCGGAGATACCGCGAGGAGCTTGGGTTGGTGGCCAAAGACCAAAGGACACGGATCGATCGGTATAGCTTTTCTAACCCTTCTCTAGTTGCTATTTATAGGTTAATGGTTCGATCCGGGATTAAAGTCTACGATAGCGCCGGTTTCTAGTTTAGAAAAAGTTTTCGTTTCCGAATTTTGGCCTCGGACAGACGGCTGGGACGCTACCGTAGACTTACAGTCTTTAAACTGGACCACCATGTACTTAAACTGGTAATCGACCGCAAAGTTCCTAAACATAAACAATAGAGTTCAAATGCTCTTTTGTTGGATCCAAATGATCCTGTTAACTAGATCTTAGTCTAAAATTAGACAAACGTATCCTTAACAAACTGTTAAGTTGATCTTAGCCTAAAATTAGACTAACATATCCTTAACAAAGGTTTAAGTTGATTTTAGTCTCAAATGAGACTAACGCATCCTTAAACCCAACCCCAAACCCAAATCTAAGAAAATACGGATTTGGACTAATCCACGCCATACGGGCGACAACATAAATTAGTCTCCGTATACAATCCACAGGCAACCAAAAACAAAAAAAATACCCACGACACGAAGTGACCATCTAGAGAAGGAGAAAGTGGTTACCGCGATGCGGTAGCGTAATTAACTGCAGGGGCTTGCGCCTGCAGGGAAGAGTGTCCCCACAATCAAAAACCCCTCAATGAGGGGGAATCTGACGAAATCTGCTGTATCGGCCGCATCGGTTTAAACCTTTGATACATGGTGTCATAAATCAACTTGGCATCTTCGAAGTGGTGGATAGATAGCGCCAATTGGCATCTGCCCTCGAAATTCAGGCCCGGACGTCCCGGTCGCATCTTTCGGCGGAGAACAGATTCTAGCACGCCCGGTGGTACCTCTTCCTCTTTCCACTCCACACTTCGTGTGTCGTGTCCGTGAACGAATCGCGATTTAATATGGTTACCGTTGGGTTCGAGGTACTAAGATTTGGTTTTTCTCTCATGCAGAAAAAAGGACATCAATGGCTTCAAACTGCACTAACTGCAACTGCAACTCTCACTCTGTCCTGTCTGGAGGAGCGACTTACGGGCCCCTAGCGGCCTCCCTTTTCACAATGCCGGTGGAACAAGTGACCCAAGCCACCACTGGGCTATTCTTCGGGACCATGATCCCGCTAACAAGCTTCAGCGCTCCTTTACCATTGCAAGAAGCTCCGAAGAAGTCGGTCTTTGATCGGCTTGCAACTACTGCGGCCCCTCTCAACGGGTCGCCCAACTTCAATGCATCAGTTTTCAACAGACGGGGCCGAAGCTCAGATAGGTCCTTGAAGAAGCCCATAATTCCTGAAGAGGTTATCCCATAGCGGATAGCCATTCCTGCCCCTGAAGTCGTCAAAGCGGCTTCCCCTGCTAAGGAGTCAGTTTTTTCAAGACTGACCGTTCTAACTTCCACTCCAGGTGAAGTCATGAAGGCTGTTTCCCCTGTTCGAAAGTTGGCCTTCGCAAGACTGACTATCTCTTCTCAACGGACGTCAGTATTCGACAGGCTAGCGCCAATAACAGTCTCTCTTCAAAATAGGGGCATGGAAAAGTTGATCCAACAGCGGAAGTGATCCCGGCCGCACGACATGCTCGACGTCGCCACTGGCGCCGAGTGAGGAAAGCTGGAGGAAATTCCCCTTCTGGACTAACTCCGCCAACTCGAATGGTGGAAGTTGATGCTGCTGTTCCAACTGGGAACAGCTTTGAACTACTTAACAGGGTATGCAGGAATTCGCCAACTGCTGTGCTGAAAAGATCTCCACCACCTATGGAGAATACCCCAAAAGCGAAGCTGGAACAGCCCCCTCAGCAGCTGTCCTCTAAAATTTATAAAGTTTGGCGACAGGTCCAGGACTCCGTGATAGATCAAGACTATCCCCGCCGACAGAAAAAGATGAAGGTTTGGCAAGAAGAGAACCACCCTGTCAAGCCACAGAAGGCGACAGCTACTTAGGTGCCTACTGCAACGGCCCCCTCAGCTTCAACCGCCCACAAGAGGAGAAGGCCGGAGAAAATCTCTGAGTCTGCAACGAATCGCAAGACCACTGAACCCAAACGCCCTAAGTCTGGGGGCATAGTGGTGCATACCGTCTATATGGCATCCGGAAAAGAGGATAGCCGTATCTCCACAGGTCATCGACCGCTTAGGCGATCCGTAACAAAGGCTCAAGAGCAACAACAACAAAAGCTCCAAGAAATGCTAACAGCTATGGCCGCACTTACGGGACCGAAAGCAAGCCCGGAGACATTCTCGGAGCAACGCCGTGAGCAAGAAACCGATGCTGAATTCCTTCGGAGAATGCTTGAGAAGAAGGACAAAGAGGCCGCGGAACAAGCGGCCAATATAAAACAAATGGCCCTTCTGTTCCAAGATATGGTGGGCATGATGATCTAGCCGGACCCTCCAGCCGAAGATCCTCTAGTAATAATTGAAGATGATAGAGGAGAGACATCAAATCCTCTGTCGGCTCTGTCAGCAGCTAAGGAGGAGACGATCTCTAAAGCTTCCCTGGATGATTACATCGCTCAGCAGATACGAGTTCACCAGGAGAATGAAGCGGCCGGGTAAATTGTTAAAACTGGACGACCCTATCTGGGTTGGTACGACCAAATAAAGTACTCACCGAGATACACGATCCCTAAATTCCACGTATATAAGGGGACGAGAAATCCGCATCAGCATGTCGCTCAATTCAGAGCCTTGTGCGGCAACACCGGAGGTGGCGATAAGCTACTGCTTCGCCAATTCATTGGCATCTTGTCGGAGACAGCATTCGAGTGGTATTCTGAACTCCCAAATGACTCTGTCAAGATATTCGCAGAGATGGAGTTACTATTTACCCAGCATTTCGCGAGTGCTAGTGAACGCACCCCAATCATGGCATTGATCAATGCCAGGGTGAAGCCTGGAGAAACATGGGTTCAGTACGCGATACGATGGCAGAACCTATAGTCGAAATGCGAACAACGCATAGAAGAGGCTCCTGCAGTAAGCATGTTTGTGGGAACCCTCGATCCGCAGGCGACCATATCCCAATTCATGATGTTCTTCAAGCCGACCACTTTCAAGGCCTTGATTGACAAGCTAGCCCAAATGGACCAGATGGGCCATAGGCCTTCCTCTTCAAAGTCAGAGCCTTGGAATGAAAAGGGTAAAGGGGAAAGCAATCTTCTTCGCCAACGCTCAACAACAATCGAGTGGCCCGAGACCGGTTGTTCCCCAAAGCAACAAGCGGCAATCCCTCGATGAGAAGTTTAGACGTCCTTACTCATTTCCCCAGGATAAAACAAGGAAACTGTTTGAACTGGCAGTGCGCAATGAGCTCATTACTCTACCGGAGTCGAGACACCCACCGCAACCGAACGACATCAACGATCCCAATTATTGCCCCTACCACCAAGTATTGGGCCATCCGATCGAAAACTACAACGTCTTCAAAAATTGGGTTGAAGACCAATACCAACAAGGAAAATTCGCGTTGTCTGAAAATTGGAAGGTGAACCCACCACAACCACATGCTCCGAAAAAGATGGACATGCCGGGGGCATCGTGCTCATTCATAGAGGAAGCTCCATGGGAAGTTGTTCTTTCGGCAAAAACTAAAAGAATGCTGAAAGATCTTCAAACATGTCCGACAATCAGGTGGAAAATTCCGCAAGAACAGGAGATTATCGAGGGGATGCTGAAACCACGCCCAACATTGGAAGTTAATAGTGATGGTGGACAAAACATTCAGGCCTAGCCGTCAAAGTCTTCAAAGAAAAAGAAGAAGACCAAAAAGCCCGCGCAGTTTGATGACAAGCGTACGGATCTGCAAAAGCATATTGACACGCTGGAGGAATATAACCAGAAGGCGCAGACCCCGGTCACACTCCAAGAATTTCTGAACAATATTCTTGAAAACGGAGATAACGACAATAACGACGGGGATGACTCGTCAGAAGAATCTAAGGACTATGTGGCAAGTTTCCACATGATCTCTCATTCGGCATTAACTAACGAAGAAGCTCACTCGGCGATAGAAAACAACATAAAAGAGCTAAGGGCAGGATCGAAGCCAAAATCCTTGGAACCGTCTGACGAGATGATCGACTTGCTACTGAACGAAGCCCGTCAAAAAAGCAAAGCCAATCAAGAGCGCGAACTGGCTATATTCGAAAAAGCCAAACGCCGACGACTGAATGAAAAGGTCGAGGCATCCCAACCGGATCGAAGCATCCCTATCGCCAGCAAAAGCAAGCTTAAAGTAAGGAAACGATTCGCTAGAGCCCTGTCAATAGGAATAAAGTTGCCCTCTTTCAGAGGAAATTCTCCTGGCAGTATATATCTTGATAAAGCGGTCAAACATCCTAACTTCTGCTTATACCATCAGAGGATTACACACCCTACTGAGGAGTGCATAGCTTTTAAAAACTGGTGGCAGGGATATGTTGCCCACCGACAACACATTCAACGAGTGAAGCGCAAGGCTCGTTGTAGGGTGTTTTTCGTCACCCCATTGAGATGGGAATACACGCGCGCTTGTCAGGCGTACTACAGATTCCCCCTGCCTAGGGAAGGCGGGGGTTTATTGATTGTGGGGATCCGAATCTCCGGCAGCCGCGGACTAAGCTGCCGTTAATTACCCCTCGCCTTTGGGGCGAGAGAACCTCCGATTAACGGGTTTAAACTGGTCATGCGAACTCAATGTGCAGTGTATGTGTGTGTTGTTTTGGAAGGGGGGTTTAGATATATCGAGAGCCACGTAGAGTTTTCACGGGGTCCCGCTACCCGGATAGCGGGCCGGGGGTCAAGGGGGCTAGCAGCCCCCTTGCGGGGTGCGGGATGCGGGGCAGCGCCCCGGCCTAAATTTTTTTTTTTTGGAGGGAGAGTGTTGTAGAGTATGTGTATGTGTACATATGTATACATATGAATATATATACATGCATATATATATAAAGGGGAAAAGACATCCAAAGGATGCGTGGGGCCAGCGCTTTGAGCGCAAGAGCGCTAGCGCGCCATGTGTCGGCATGTGGGTGCTTTGCGCTTGAGCGCTGGGCGCTTGAGCGCAAGCGTGCCACGTGTCGGCACATGGGCGCTTTGCGCTTGAGCGCAGGGCGCTGGAGCGCAAGCGCGCTGGAGCGCAAGCGCGCCACGTGTCGGCATGTGGGCGCTTTGCGCTTGAGCGCTCGGCGCTTGAGCGCAAGCGCGCTACGTGTAGGCACATAGGCGCTTTGCGCTTGAGCGCAGGGCACTGGAGTGCAAACGCGCCACGTGTCGGCATGTGGGCGCTTTGCGCTCGAGCGCTGGGCGCTGGAGCGGAAGCGCGCCACGTGTCGGCACGTGGGTGCTTTGCGCTCGAGTGCAGGGCGCTGGAGCGCCAGCGAGCCACGTGTCGGCACGTGGGCGCTCGGCGCTTGAGCGCTTGGGCGCCGGCGAGAAAAAGGGGGCTTTTAGTCCCAGAACCAGAAGCTATGCTTCAGAAAGGAAATATTTATTTTATATATATATATATGTGTGTATATATATATATATGTGTGTGTGTGTGTGTGTGTGTGTGTGTGTGTGTATATATATGTATATATATGGAGTTAAACTCCTAGGATGTTTTGAAGCTGATGAAGGGCTTCTCCCCTTGAGCCCTAGTTCTTCCCCAAAGTGGGGTTTCTGGAGATGAGTCTCCTTCTTCTTCCTTTGTTTGGCCGGATCTTGAAGATCAAGAGATGTGAGATTTTAAAGCTCTTCTTTTTAAGATCTAATGATAGATCCAAGTTCCCCTTTATGGGTTTTGTGGTGAAAAACTATTTAGTTTTGGAAAAGGAAGAGTAAAACTCTTGATTTAATTCAAAAGAAAGAAGAAGGTTTGGAACCTTCAGAAAGGGGAAAGAGGCACAAACCCTAGGTTTTTTTGAGAGAATGAAAAGTGTTCCTTTATTCATCATCATGTTGCCTTTTATAGGCTTACATATTTACATATAGCCCCTTGGGCTTCACAAAATGGCATTTTGCCTATCCCATGGCTCATGTGCCATTTCATTTTTGCACATAAGCAATGGGCTTACAAAATATTGGCTTTATGCCCATTTTGCATACATTCATGTATAAAAAATTACATAAAAATTATTTATTACATGATTTTGTTGTTGGCATGGGGAGGCTGGCCGCGGGCTCGACTTGGGCATGGGCCCGCTTGACCTGGGCTTGGGCCCACCTAGCTTGGGGGTTGACCTTGACTTTGACTCGGTCAACCGGGGTGCAAATTTTTACCCCAACAAATTGCCCCCATCAATAAATACACACCGCACATTTGAGTTGTGTGCATGAAATTGATGGATCTTGAAGCTGGACTTCGAGGTGGAACATCATTCCGGGGGCGGAGCATCATCCCGGGGAGCATGATTCCCGAGAATCGGAGCTTCATTCTGATTCGCGGAGCATAATTCCAAGGTCGGAGTATCCCTCAGGGAGCGTGATTCCCGGGGATCGGAGCATCATTCCGATTTGCGGAGCATAATTCCAAGGTCGGAGCATCATTCCGAAGAGTCGAAGCATAATTCCAAGAATCGGAGCATCATTCCGAAGAGCGGAGCATGATTCCAGGGATCAGAGCATCATTCCGATGAGCGGAGCATGATTCCGGGGGATCGGATCATCATTCCGATGAGCGGAGCATGATTCCAGGGGATTGGAGCATCATTCCGATGAGCGGAGCATGATTCCAGGATTCAGAGCATCATTCCGAAGAGCGGAGCATGATTCCAAGGATCGGAGCATCATTCCGATGAGTGGAGCATGATTCCAGGGGATCGGAGCATCATTCCGATGAACGGAGCATGATTCCAGGGTTCGGAGCATCATTCTGAAGAGCGGAGCATGATTCCAAGATTCGGAACATCATTCCGAAGCGCGGAGCATAATTCCAAGGTCGGAGCATCATTCCGAAGGGCGAAGCATGATTCCGGGGATCGGAGCATCATTCCGAAGGGCGGAGCATGATTCCAGATTTCAGAGCATAATTCCGAAGAGCCGGAGCATAATTCCAATTCACGGAGCATAATTCCAGGGTCGGAGTATTATTCCGAAGAGCGGCATACATTATGATCGAAGCATAATTTCGATGTAGAGGTTGATTCCCAGGCGAAGCATAATTCCGACAGGGAAGGCAAATACTCCGAGGCAAAGCATGATTTCGACACGGGGTACATTCTGAGACGGAGCATGATTCCGACGCAGAGCTTGCCGGTTGACTTGATCCCGAGACGAAGCATAATTTCGACAGGGAAGGCAGGTACACCGAGGCGAAGCATGATTTCGACACGGGGTGCATATTCTGAGACGAAACATAACCGACGCAGAGCTTGCTGGTTGACTTGATTCCGAGACGGAGCATAATTCCGATGACGAGGTTGCTGGTTGATTCCGAGCCGAAGCATAATTCCGACAGGGAATTCAAATACACCGAGGCGGAGCTTGATTTCGACGCGGGGTACACTCTGAAACGGAGCATGACTCCGATGCAGAGCTGGTTAGTTGATTTGATTCTGAGGCGGAGCATAATTCCGGCAGATATCCTGAAGCGAAACATGATTTCGACATGGGGTAAATTCTAGGATGGGGCATGATTCCGCCGCAGAGGTTGTTGGTTTGATTTTATTTGGGTTGACATCAGCATCGCTATACTGGAATATGGTACCAGAAGCGAATCATCATTTTTCAAGAGAGGATTTGGGAATTGGTTTTGGTTTTTGCTTGGCATCAGTATCGCTACACTGGAATATGGTACCAGGAGAGAATCATCATTTGCGCTTGCTCATCAGGAAGCGATGACTTAGGAGACAGGTTTTAGGTCCCTATCACCTAAGACTTTTCAATTTTGTGAGCCGTAAGGGTCTCACAAAGCATTTTCTCCCTACGGGTCGTAAGGATCCCGTAGGTGTATTTTCTCCTTAGGAGTCGTGGGGACTCCCAAGTGTATTGCTCCTTTGTGAGTCGTAAGGATATCACGCGGGAATTTTCTCCTCACAAAGTCGAGAGGACTTTGTGAGTGTATTTCATCTCTTTTTCACGAGTTTGCGCCCTTTCGGGTTTTCACAAACTCGCCGGCAGTCCTGCTGTTTTTACTCATGGGGCCCTTTCAGGTTTTCATCCGTGCCCATTTTGCTTGTGGACATACCCTTTTTCTTATTATTATTATTTTATTTTTTTATTATTTTTGGAGAGATTGGGATTGTTTTACGCTCGTGGATTGTATACGGTTTTGCAGGATGTATGATCCAGACAGTAGGGCCGGAAACATTTCGGGCCTTTGTTGGCGTCTGCATCGCTGCACTGGAATATGGTACCAGGAGCGACTCATCATTCGCCGCTTGGGATTTGAGTATGGAATTTGGTTGGCGTCTGCATCGCTGCACTGGAATATGGTACCAGGAGCGACTCATCATTCGCCGTTTGGGATTTGAGTTTGGAATTTGGTTGGCGTCTGCATCGCTGCACTGGAATATGGTACCAGGAGCGACTCATCATTCGCCACTTGGGGATTGGGGAGCGATGGCTTAGGAGACAGCTTTAGATCCCTATCACCTAAGGCTTTTCAATTTTATGGGCCGTGAGGGTCCCATAAAAGCATTTTCTCCCTACGAGTCGTAAGGATCCCGCAGGTGTATTTTCTCCTTGGAAGTCGTGAGGGCTCCTAAGTGTGTTCTTCCTTTGTGAGTCGTAAGGATCCCACAAAGGTTTGTTCTCCTCATATATCGTGAGGACACATGAGTGGGTCTTCTCAATGGAGCATAATTCCGAAGGCGGAGACCAGCCGCCGGACTGGTGATTGCGATGGGGCATGAGTGTGATGAAAATTATTTGAGCCCATGGATTGTATACGGTAGTCAATTTGGGGACTAACCATAGGGCCGGAATTTTTTTTGTGAAATTGGATTTTGGGTGGCGTCTGCATCGCTGCACTGGAATATGGTACCAGGAGCGACTCATCATTCGCCGTTGTTTTGTTTTGTGTTTGTTGTTTTTTATTGTTCTACCGTGATTGCTCTATCATTTCAGCTTTTCTTATCACGAAGATCGCGATTGCCCTATCATTTCGGCTTTTATTCGCGGTTGCCCCATCATTTCGGCTATTCTTTATTTTTCTTTTATTTACACATTTTTTGTTTATTTACACATATATATTTTTTTACATTCCCAGTTTAACGACTTAAAGGTCGATTGTTCCCAGTTTAATGACGTGGTGGTCGACTGTTTTCAGAGAAAGGCAGATGTCTAAGAGAATGAGTTTCACGAAGAATTTCGGTCTCCGTTTGTATGAAATTGGCGGTCACAGCTGGACTAGTTGTTAACACGCCTTTAGACAGTTCTATCTCACCTGCCTTATATTGCTTTTCGACCCAATCTTTTAAGACGAAGAAGTCCTCAATGGCATGACCTATCACTCTGTGATAGGGGCAGTATTTGGGGTCGTCGGTCATATTCGCTTCCTGCGGTCTTTTGACTCTGGCAGTTGTAGACCGTTCTTCAGGGCATCTTTGAATATTTTACGGATTTTGTCCCTTCTGAAGGAATAGACCTTATCTAGCTTCTCTTTGAGTGGAGATTCTCCTCCCTCTCCGAACACTGGCTTCCGAGGCTGGTTGGCGCTAGGCCGGCTCATCCCTTACTTATTTCGGTTAGCCGAAGTGTTGAAAGATTCAGAATCATCGGAGTTTCCGCCTTTGCGATTATCACCCTTTCGGTTTCTCCAGGACCTATTGTTATTTTGGGAATCCGAGGAGGACTCCTGCTTTGAGCGCTCCAGCATCTGAACTTTCCTGGTCAGCTCTTGGAATGTTTTGAGACCAGCGGTGCATAGAAACGGGGCCATCCAATTGTTGAGATTTCCGACGAGGAGGCTGACAGATTGGTCCTGCTCTATCGGTGGTTCGCATTTAACGGAGAGATTGCTCCATCGGGTTATAAAATCCATGCTGCTTTCGTTGTTCTTGGGCTTGGTCCTTACGAGCTCGGCAATGGTGATCTTATCGCTGACGCTCATGAACCTTTATCGAAACAAAGATTCTATTTGGACGAAAGTAGTAATGGAGCCATCCGGTATGCTCGCGTACCAGTCGAAAGAAACATCGGTCAAGCTATTAACGAACTGGCGGAGGAGAAGCGCATCGTTGCCCCCATTATTCCCGCATAAGGCTTTGAAGTGGGCGATGTGCTGATTCGCATTTCCCGTCCCATCGAATCTTCTTAATTTGGGGATGACATAGCCGCTAGGAAATTCTACCAGATCATATTGAGCAGGATATGGTCTCTCTCTACTGCTAACATCTTTTTGCGCTTCAGCTTCGGCTACCAGTGTTTTGACTTTGCTGGCAACCAAATCCATGATTTGATCTTGAGTTAGCGAGCTACTGTCATTGGTAGCCAAGACATTTCCCGAGATAGGATGCGATTAATTTTCATGCGGTTCGCCCACTTTTGGATTTGAGGGAATAGGCGTTGGCTGTGTTGGGACACCGTTTCCCGGTTTACGAGCAAAGCCCTGTGCTTGATTGGGCGGCTGAGAGGCAAGTCGGGCCGTGAGCTGCAAGATGACGTTCGTCAAGTCGTCAATTTTGGAGTAAAGTTTGGCCATCTCCTTGTCTTTGCTTCTGAGCTGTTTTCGGAGCTCTTGGAGAAGTTGTTGTTCTGCATTCTTGGGACGGAAGATTGGCTCCTCTTCACTTTCCGAGCCCGACTCCTCATGGACCGAAGGGTCTTTCTGCCTATCATCCTCATCGAGAGGGTTTTCATCATCCAACGAAGGCGGCTGTTCTTGGGAAGCGGCAACCACATTCAAGCCAGATTGGATTTGAGATGTGGTGGCCCCGTCCTTCCTCTTGCTGCGCATGCCCACCATGTAGACAGTGTGGACCACATATCCAACCATTTCCTCGTCTTTGGCGGGGTAACCCTGTTCCTCGAACCTCATGAGGTTCAGCCTAGCAGGAGCCCTAGCCCTTTTGTTGACTCTATATCTGAGCCTTTTCTGCCTTAGCTTCTCAATTTTAAGGGCCTGGCAGGCATCTGTTTCCTGGGAAGCCACCGTGAGTCGATTAGCGGGGAGCTTAGAGAAGACGCCCGATCGAGCAGTTGTCAAAGGCACCGCAGGAGCTTGCTCGAGACGCCTTGTTGCTTTGTTGGTATTGATGGCGTTGCCCCCGGCTGGGGCCAAGGAAAGTCGTTCAGACACCGACTTGCGTTTTAGTTGGGGCGCCTTCGAGACCACCACATTTGGCCACTTGCCTTTCGAGACCGGTTTGACTGCTTCCGGGGCTCGAGGAGCTGGGATGGCGTTAATTGACACGAACATGATAGAGCCAAATAGTAGCGGCGGCTCCTCACATTGTCGACCGAGACTGGCCAGAAAGACCGTCATGGCATCCATCTTCATCGTGTAGGAGATGGGAGCTGTGTCGAGAGCTGAGCTTGTCCTTCGAGACATTGTTAAGAAGGGATTGCTTGAAAACCTGCATGAAATAGCATTATTTCAGTATAAATATAGATATGTATATTGATTGAGTTTGCATGAACGCTTAACCCGAAATATGGGAGGAGAAATTGGTCCCACCGGGCGTGCCAGAATCTGTAGGGTGTTTTTCGTCACCCCATTGAGATGGGAATACGCGCACGCTTATCAGGCGTACTACAGATTCCCCCTGCCTAGGGTAGGCGGGGATTTATTGATTGTGGGGATCCGAATCTCCGGCAGCCGCGGACTAAGCTGCCGTTAATTACCCCTCGCATTTGGGGCGAGGAAGCTCCGATTAACGGGTTAAACTGGTCATGCGAACTCAATGTGCAGTGTACGTGTGTGTTGTTTTGGAAGGGGGGTTTGGATATATCGGGAGCCACGCAGAGTTTTCACGGGGGTCCCGCTACCCGGATAGCGGGATTGGGGTCAAGGGGGCTAGCAGCCCCCTTGCGGAGTGCGGGGCAGCGCCCCGGCCTAAAAAAAATTTTGGGAGGGAGAGTGTTGTAGAGTACATATATGTGTACATATGTATACATATGTATATATATACATGTATATATATAAAGGGGAAAAGACATCCAAAGGATGCGTGGGGCCAGCGCTTTAAGCGCAAAAGTGCTAGCGCGCCACGTGTCGGCATGTGGGCGCTTTGCGCTTGAGCGCTGGGCACTTGAGCGCAAGCGCGCCACGTGTCGGCACGTGGGCGCTTTACGCTTGAGCGCAGGGCACTGTAGCGCAAGCGCGCCACGTGTCGGCATGTGGACGCTTTGCGCTTGAGCGCTGGGCGCTTGAGCGCAAGCGCGCCACGTGTCGGCACGTGGGCGCTTTGCGCTTGAGCGCAGGGCGCTGGAGCGCAAACGCGCCACGTGTCGGCGCGTGGGCGCTGGAGCGCAAACGCGCCACGTGTCGGCGCGTGGGCACTTTGCGCTTGAGCGCTGGAGCGCAAGCGCGCCACGTGTCGACACGTGGTCGCTTTGCGCTAGAGCGCAAGGCGCTGGAGCGCAAGCGCGCCACGTGTCGACACGTGGGCACTTTGCACTTGGGCGCTGGGCGCTTGAGCGCAACCGCGCCACGTGTCGGCACGTGGGCGCTTTGCGCTCGAGCATAGGGCACTGGAGCGCAAGCGCGCCACGTGTCGGCACGTGGGCGCTTTGCGCTCGAGCGCAGGGCGCTTGAGCGCAAGCGTGCCACGTGTCGGCACGTGGGCGCTTTGCGCTCGAGCACAGGGCGCTCGAGCGCCAGCACGCCACGTGTCGGCACGTGGGCGCTCGGCGCTTGAGCGCTTGGGCGCCGGTGAGAAAAAGGGGGCTTTTAGTCCCAGAACCAGAAGCTATACTTCAGAAAGGAAATATTTATTATATATATGTATGTATATATATGGAGTTAAACTCCTATGATGTTTTGAAGCTGATGAAGGGCTTCTCACCTTGAGCCCTAGTTCTTCCCTAAAGTAGGGTTTCTGGAGATGAGTCTCCTTCTTCTTCCTTTATTTGGCCGGATCTTGAAGATCAAGAGATGTGAGATTTTAAAGATCTCTTCTTTTTAAGATCTAATGAAAGATCCAAGTTCCCCTTTATGGGTTTTGTGGTGAAAAACTATTTAGTTTTGGAAAAGGAAGAGTAAAACCCTTGATTTAATTCAAAAGAAAGAAGAAGGTTTGGAACCTTCAGATTGGGGAAAGAGGCACAAACCCTAGGTTTTTTTGAGAGAATGAAAAGTGTTCCTTTATTCATCATCATGTTGCCTTTTATAGGCTTATATATTTACATATAGCCCCTTGGGCTTCACAAAATGGCATTTTGCCTATCCCATGGCTCATGTGCCATTTCATTTTTGCACATAAGCCATGGGCTTACAAAATATTGGCTTTATGCCCATTTTGCATACATTCATGTATAAAAAATTGCATAAAAAATATTTATTACATGATTTTTTTGTTGGCATGGGGAGGCTGGCCGCGAGCTCGACTTGGGCATGGGCCCGCTTGACCTGGGCTTAGGCCCACCTAGTTTGGGGGTTGACCTTGACTTTGACTCGGTCAACCGGGGTGCAAATTTTTACCCCAACACTCGTCGAAAACATAAAAGCACGACAGATGAGCGCAAAAGAACTGCTGGAAACTGTCATATAGTCGACACCAAGGGATCGCAAGTTATCACCTTTGGAAGCGACTCTGACGAATAAATCGCCATCAGCCCTCTCTTCAAGGAATCCACCTCCGACACAAAAAATGTGAAGATTTGTGAGAAAATCTAGCTGCGTAATCGTACAATGCCCAAAAAATCTCGGACTTATGAACCAATGACCAAAACATCTTTAAACTACTATAAACCCGCGGCATCTCCAAGCTGACGTGGTAAAAAAAAAAAGGAGGTGCGTCCACAAGCAAGATGGGCACGGATGAAAACCCAAAAGGGCTCCGTGAGTAAAAACAGCAGGACTACCGACGAGCTTTGTGAAAACCCGAAAGGGCGCAATCTCGTTAAAAGACACTTGCAAGGTCCCCTCGACCTTGTGAGGAGAAAATACCTGCGTGAGATCCTTACGACTCACAAAGGAGCAACACAATTAGGGATCCCCACGATTCCTAAGGAGAAATTACACTTACGAGATCCTCACGACTCGTGAGGAGAACCCTCTTATGAGACCCTCACGGCTCATAGGATTCAAAAGCCTTAAGCTACAGGGATCTGAACCTGTTCTTAAGCCATCACAATCCCCAGATTTCCCTACAAGCGGTCCAATATTAACCCTTGTATACAATCCACGGGCACGAATAAATATTTCCCTAACAAAGTCCCACCAGCGACTAGGGAATACTCACACGGTGAACGACCCTTGTAAGTCGTCTCGACTTATAAGGAGAAAAAACTCTTGTATGATCCTTACGACTTATAAGAGACCATACACTTAAGACTCCTCACGATTTTTAAAGAGAAAACGCACCTACAAGATCCTCATGACTTGTAGGGAGAAATATATTTATGAGACCCTTACGGCTCATGAAATCAAAACCCTTAGTTGGCAGGATCTTAACCATATTTGCTAAGCTACCTTTGTTCAACATCGACAGAGGCAAATGATGATTCACTCCTGGCAATGTCCCATTGGTAGCGATTCTGATGCCTAAATCGGTATCAAATTCCAAGCCCATACTCGCGATAAAAAAATCCGTGAGTCAAAAATGTATATGAAATAGCCGAAATGATGGGGAAACTTGCAACGAAATCAGCAAGTAAAATATATGCATACAAAAATAGCCGAAATGATTGGGCAACTCGCAATAAAAAGCAGCGAGTGAAGAAAAAGAAAAATAGCCGAAATGATTGGGCACCGCGAAAAATAGCCGAAATGATTGAGCAATCGCGATTTTCGCGATATAAAAAGCTGAAATGATAGAGCATAGCGGAAAGAAACAAAAAAAATGAAATGAAGTGAAACTTTGTGCCCTACAGGTGAGATCACATCGATCCCTGTATACAATCTAGGGGCATAAACAAAGAGGGAACCATACTTTCCCACCAGGCTCCATCAGAAAGCGAAGACAAATCTCGACGGTTCATAGAAAACCTAGAGACAACTTTGACATTTGTCGCAATATTGCAGATACAATGTCAACAAACGAAGCAAAGGAAGATCCCTAGCTTCAGGGTCTCGACGTCAACATCGACAACTTAGAGATCACCAAAGGCGTTTCTCCTCACTCCAACCAGATACAGACGTGACGTCAACAACCGACCTCTGATCGCAACGAAATGGAGCCATGGCAAAGTCCCTAGTTCCAAATCTCAATGGCCACATCTACAGCCTGGAGACCAACAACGGTGTGCCTCCTCATTCCAGCAGGACACAGATGTTACACCATCAATCGGAACCATGGCAAAGTCCCCAGTTCCAAGACTCTACGGTTCACAGACAACCCAGTGTCATCAAATGACCCCGTCTCGGATACACGTCAGCAAATGACCCCGTCGCGGAAACACGTCATCAAATGACCCCGCCGCGGGAAACACGTCATCAAATGACCCCGCCGCGGGAAACACGTCCTCAAATGACCCCGTCTCGGATACACGTCAGCAAATGACCCCGTCGCGGAAACACGTCATCAAATGACCCCACCACGGAAACACGTCATCAAATGACCCCGTCTCGGAAATACGTTATCCAATGACTCTGTCTTGGAAACAAGTCAACCAACCCCAGGGAAATCAGTGTCCTTGGCAACCTCCTCGATTCAGGGAAATCAGCGTCCTTGACGAGAGCATCTCGATTCGCGTCGACCCGCAGAGAAATCAGTGTCTTTGCAGGAATACCTCGATTCGTCTCAACCTCCGAGGAAATCAGTGTCCTTGGAAACACCTCGATTCAGGGAAATCAGCTTCCTTGACGAGAGCATCTTGATTCGCGTCGACCCGCAGAGAAATCAGTGTCTTTGCAGGAATACCTCGATTCGTCTCAACCCCCAGGGAAATCAGTGTCCTTGGCAAATACCTCGATTAAGGGAAATCAGCGTCCTTGGCGAGAGCATCTCGATTCGCGTCGACCCCCAGAGAAATCAGTGTCTTTGCAGGAATACCTCGATTTGTCTCAACCTCCGAGGAAATCAGTGTCCTTGGCAACACCTCGATTCAGGGAAATCAGCGTCCTTGATGAGAGCATCTTGATTCGCGTCGACCCGCAGAGAAATTAGTGTCTTAGCAGGAATACCTCGATTTGTCTCAACCCCCAGGGAAATCAGTGCCCTTAGAAAATACCTCAATTCAGGGAAATTAGCGTTCTTGGCGAGAGCGTCTCGATTCGCGTCGACCCGCAGAGAAATCAGTGTCTTTGCAGGAATACCTCGATTCGTCTCAACCTCCGAGGAAATCAGTGTCCTTGGCAACACCTCGATTCAGGGAAATCAGCATCCTTGACGAGAGCATCTTGATTCGCGTCAACCCGCAGAGAAATCAGTGTCTTTGCAGGAATGCCTCGATTCGTCTCAACCCCCAGAGAAATCAGTGTCCTTGGCAAATACCTCAATTCAGGGAAATCAGCGTCCTTGACGAGAGCATCTCGATTCGCGTCGACCCGCAAGGAAATCAGTGTCTTTGCAGGAATACCTCGATTCGTCTCAACCTCCAAGAAAATCAGAGTCCTTGGAAACACCTCGATTCAGGGAAATCAGCATCCTTGACGAGAGCATCTTGATTTACGTCAACCCGCAGAGAAATCAGTGTCTTTGCAGGAATACCTCAATTCATCTCAAACCCTATGGAAATCAGTGTCCTTGGCAAAAACCTCGATTCAGGGAAATCAGCGTCCTTGGCGAGAGCATCTCTATTCGCGTCGACCCGTAAGGAAATCAGTGTCTTTGTAGGAATACCTCGATTTGTCTCAACCCCCAGGGAGTGTCCTTGGCAACCTCCTTGATTCAGGGAAATCAGCGTCCTTGACGAGAGCATCTTGATTCGCATCGACCCGTAGAGAAATCAGCGTCTTTGCAAGAATACCTCGATTCGTCTCAACCCTAGGGAAATCAGTGTCCTTGGAAAATACCTCGATTCAGGGAAATCAGCGTCCTTGACGAGAGCATCTCGATTCGCGTCGACCCATAGAGAAATCAGTGTCTCTGCAGGAATATACAACGTCAGCAAAAAGGAGCCACGGCAGAGTCCTTTGTTCCAAGTCTCGACGGCCGCATCTATAGCCTAGAGATCACCAACAGCGTTCCTCCTCATTCCAGCAGGGTTCAGACGCGACAATCAACCTTGGAGCCATGGCAAAGTCCCTGTTCCAAATCTTGACGGTTCACAGACAGCCTGGAGATCATCTCAACATTCGTCTCATTATAACAGACGCAACATCAGCAAATTGGAGCCGCGACAAAGTTCCCAGTTCCATGACTCGGCGATGCACAGACAACCGCGAGTCAACCAATCCTGGTTTCATGGAACCCGGCATATGTCAATCCTGACCCCGTGAGAAGCGTCCAGAGCGGATCTAATCCTTGCGGAACACGGCTATGTCAATCCTGGCCCCGTGGGAAGCATCCAGAGAAAATCCTGGTTTCGTGGAACACGGCTTATATCAATCCTGACCCCGTGAGAAGCGTCCAGAGCGGATCCTGGTCCTTGAGGAACACGGCTAATGTCAATCCTAACCCCGTAGGAAGCATCCAGAGCAAATCCTGGTTTCGTGGAACACGACTATGTCAATCCTGACCCCGTGGAAAGCATCCAGAGCAAATCCTGGTTTCGTGGAACACGGCTATGTCAATCCTGACCCCGTGGGACGCATCCATAGCAAATCCTGGTTTCGTGAAAGACGGCTTATGTCAATCCTGACCCCATGAGAAGCGTCTAGAGTGGATCCTAGTCCTTGCGGAACACGGCTATGTCAATCCTGACCCCATGGGGGTTTCGTGGAACACGGCTTATGTCAATCCTGACCCCGTGAGAAGCGTCCAGAGCGGATCCTGGTCCTTGCGGAACACGGCTAATGTCAATCCTCACCCTGTGGGAAGCATCCAGAGCAAATCCTGGTTTCGTGGAACATGGCTTATGTTAGTCCTAACCCTGTGGGAAGCGCCCAGAGCGGATCCTGGTCCTTGCGGAACACGGCTATGTCAATCCTGACCCCGTGAGAAGCGTCCAGAGCGGATCCTGGTCCTTGCGGAACATGGCTATGTCAATCCTGACCCCGTGGGAAGCATCCAGAGCAAATCCTGGTTTCGTGGAACACGGCTAATGTCAAACCTAACCCCGTGGGAAACATCCAGAGCAAATCCTGGTCCCATAGGACACGGCTAAAGTCAATCTTGACCTCGTGGGAAATAGCCAGAGCAAACCCTGGCTCCGTGAAATGCAGATAATGTCAACATCATCCATCACTTACGGGTCCTCTCGACTCGTAAGGGAGAAAAATCTTTTTTGAGATCCGTACGACTCTCAAAAGAAAACGCTCTTAGAAATCCTCACGATTCTTAAGGAGAAAATACACCTACGGGATCCTCTCGACCGGTAGGGAGAAAATTCTTTATGAGACCCTCATGGCTCATAAAGTTGAAAAGTCTTAAGAGGCAGATCCTAACCCTGTCTCCCAAGCCATCGTTACTTTGCAGAGTGGTCAAGGTAGATTTTCTACAGGCCACCCTCTCCGACAAGAAAAGAAATAGTCACTTAAAGGTCCTCTCAACTTGTAAGCAAGAAAAACTCTCTCGTGAGATTCTTACAACTCTCAAGAGAAAACACAATTACGAGATCATCACGACTCGTAAGGGGAAATACCTTTATGAGACCCTCACGGCTCATAAAGTTGGAAAGCCTTGGGAGGTAGATCTGAACCTAACTCCTAAGCCATTGTTGTCCTACAAGGAAATCGAAATAGATTATCCAAAAGATGCATTTACTAAAAAGGACACACCATCATGAAGTAAAATATGTCTTTTATTCATAAATCAAAATGAATACAAAGTACAATCTATGAAAGAATCAAAAAATACTCTCATTCAGGAGTATGTACAAAAGAAGAATAAAAGAATATACAATTCTTCAAGCCGGAGAACGATTTAATAGATTTGCCAGTTCATTGATTGATCGTTCTTTTGTGCGTGCATTTTGAAATCAAAGAATTAACTGCAAACAATAACGGTGTCGCTTGGTAGCTAGCCAATTGAGTACGGGTCGGTCCACAGGGAAAACGTGTTCTTTTCTAATTGTTCTAACGAGTCAATTCCTATTTGTGGTAGGTTTTGATTTTTATAAAAAACTGAAATAGAATTTGATTTGGATTAAAACCTTGCTAGGGTTTGGATTAGGTTAGTTTGGAAAGTTAATTCTACTCACCGCTTTCTTTGCCTTAATTAAGAACTTAGGTGTTAAGGTAATAGTTACAAAGGTGATTAGCACGACTAGGAAGAAACGTAGTTTCTTCCCTTTGGTCCTTGTCCGTCCTTTCTTAACGCTTATCCCTAACCTTTATGTAAATCAACCACGACCGGTCTAACTAGGGAATCACCGCTATTTCGTAGGATAGGGTGCCGTAGTGAGCGGTGGGTGATTGATTTATATAGAGTCCTAATTTATAAAGTTAAACGGGCAAGAAAGGAGTGAGAGATTTCCATCTCTCAAACCTACCCAATCCTAACCCTAACAAGTGAGGAACTACTCACTCATTAGGGAAATAGCGACAAAATTCATTTTTATGATTTTCTTTTTAGTTAACTACCTAACTTGCAGATAAATAAAGACAGGTAAAAATGTAGAGAAATAAAATTTGCAACTAAGAAAAAAACACGATAAAAAGAAAACAACTTACTTTATTGATGCACTCTTGAGCAATTACAAGGGAATTGAGAATTTAAATCTAGAAATTAAAAGAGGCATCTCAAAAGAGACACCCAAAAGAGGCACACCCTAAAAGAGGCTGTAGGCTTTCCTATTTATATATAGGAGAAACCCTAGGGTTTACATATGATCTACATCTGAAATTACAATACTACCCTAAGAAAGATGGGTCAAAGCACCGACACGTGCACAGCACGGCCGCGACATGTTTGGCCGCGGATCCGCGGCCATCTTGAGGGATCTTTGACTCTTCTTTTCAGGGTTGCTTTAGGTTACTATTTCCTTCTATTTTCTTCTCTTGGTTCTTCAGAATCTTTTCTAGTTTCTTCCAGATTTCCAACAGTGCAGAATTTGTGGACTTTTACCGAAAACTTAGCGTTGAAGTCTTGAATCTTTGTGCTGCCCTCGTACATTGTGCTATCGAACTGTTCATTGATCTTCGTATGTTCCTCAAACTGTTAGGCGGTATCTTGCAGATTCTATTTGTTGGTCGTAGTCTCACATTTGTAGCGTATTTTCACTATTTTCACTGTATTGTTTTGAGAAACTATAACCTGCAACTATTTAGCACACATAGATCAAAAGCACCTATTTATTTGCAATATGATTAAGAATGGGGAATATAATGATGCAAAATTCTGATATGAACAAATACCGCCAAACTTATCTTTTGCTCGTCCCGAGCAAAACTATTTATTCTCGAAAAAATCTAACCTCACTTTCGCAGGGAATCGCGATTGCACTGAGCTCTTGCAACAAGCCGTTAAACCTCTAGGTGTCCCTAGTAGGAGGAGTGTTGTCTCCTGAGGGTTTTCAGCGGATACTACCCACAAAATTCGATCAATTTGGCATGTTGACTTTCATTCTTCAATTAGGTATTCTAGCAAGAAATTCTATTATCTTCAACTTAGAAATCATCAACCCGTATTTTTCACACTCACTTTTCATTTAACTTAAGATCATATATGTTCTTCAAATTTATTAAACTTTCAGCATCTTTTGAATTTTCCTTCTAACGTTCCATCTCAACTTAGGAATTTTTATCATCTCTACTGAAGGTATAAGCCATATCTTTCATTCCTTTCTCTCATCCAAACCCCAATCATATACCCCTACGTGTGTGTATGTATCACCCCCACACTTGGAAATTCAATTCAAGCTATCATACTCTTGTCCATCGTCCAAAGTACTTTTAATTGGTGAATTTTAGATGAAATTGCTCACACATCCTTCATGCGACCGTTAATACTTCTTGAGGTACTGAACGGCCGATTACAAAATGGGTTAGCGCATTTAGGCATAATTCCTCGTCATGCAATACCTAAGGCTTAGCAGTGACTCCCAAACCAGTTGGTCTAAGGCACTATGTGATAAAGCACCCTTGCTATATATTTTTTTTTCATTTTACGCGGCCTTAAGTAATTACAAAACCAGGGTTCATTTTTTATATCTCTTTATTCACTCTTGTACTTTAATTTTATTTTCCTTCATGCTAAGGATTTTAGACAAGAGAATTTCAAGGTATCATCTACTATTCCAAGTTTCAAGGTGCGTGTATGTGCTAATTGTAGGGTATATATTTTCAGAATTTAGAATTAAGGTTCAGAATTATTTTTCAGACTTACACTTCAAATAAAAATTCAATACTCTTCCCTTATTTTGACTTAGCCCAAGAACTGAATTCAAAATTTGGCTATTTCTAAATAAACTACAAGGACATATATTTTCTACAGTTAAACTTTAAGAAATGTTATTTTTAGGGGTTTTAATTTACTAAGTTTAGGATCTAGGTTTTCCTAACTATTCAACCGTCATGTTGAACTTAAGTCAAATATAGCCAAAATTGAACTTTTCAATTTTTATAATTTTTAAAATTGTTTTTGATTTTTATGGATTTTAAAATAAGTATTCAAATGCAAAAATATACACATGAATGCGAAGAAAGAAACCTTACCGAGCACACCCCCAAACTTAAACTTGACAGTGTCCTCACTGTCAGGCTACACCAAGAGGGTCAAAATTGTCGGCACTCCCCTGTTTGTTTGTTTTTTTATCTCTTTTTATTATTATTATTATTAACAGAAAAAGAAAACAAAATATATATACACAAAAGGTCCCCCCAAACTTAAGTGAAACAGTTTTTCCACTGTTGAAGTATTAAAGTTCAGAGTTAGGGAGGAGAAAAAACACGGTATCAAACTATACAAGGCCTTACACAGGCCAAAGGTTAGCACCAACCATTCAAAAAATTTATCGTTATAATGGTGTGGTTGGTGAAAGAATGGAGTGTAGAGAAAAGAAATGAGAAACACACGAGACCATGTGGAGATAGAAGCAGTATACAGTCTCGGTAGAGGAGGAGAATAGCGGAAGAGAAAAAGAAATGGTGGTGGTTCGACTTCTTCAGGTGGGAGTTGATTAATCACAAAATCCGTGTCGTTTAGGAATGCAAGTTCGTCAGCAAAATGTTCTTCAAAACTCTCATCGATGTAATTGAACATTTTGCTGTCAGTAAGTTTTGTGCCAGAATTTATCATACTTGATTTGTCAAAAATTATAGAGGTATGAGACTCGAAAAACTCATCTACCTCATTTTCAAAAGTATCCAAATCAAGTTGTCTTTCTGGAATGATCAAACTTGAATTATCGGATTGTGATTCATCAACACTCACTGAAATTATAGGAAGAATAGAAAAGGAACCTGAGAAAGTGGGAGAAAGAAGTTGAATACGAACTTGAGGGTGGAGATGGAGTGTATAAATTAGCACAATTTGTAATGACTAATGTGTAAAAAGCGATTGTGCTAATCTATCAACCCACTGAGAAATGAGGTCAAATCCCTCAAGATTCGTAAGAAAACATGGGTACGTCGAACTTGGTAAAGCAGACATTGAAAATGAAAGGGATACGGTTTCTTGCGCGGTCTGAACGACAGAAAAGAAGAAGGGGATTGATTTAGGAAGTGTAACAATTAAAGGTTCAGGAGGATGAATTGGAAAATCTGACTCATCAAACAAAACTGGTTCATCCTCAATACTATTCTCAATACTCTCCTCAAAATTTAGCTTATCCATGCAATTCTCATCAAATTCAAGACGCATATAAAGTTCGGGAGAAACATTTAATGTCTCGGGATGATGAATTGGAAAGAAAAACTCATCCAAATTTAAGGGTTCATCATCCAAAATATTCCCAGCGTCAATATTCTCGATCAAGTGAAAATTAAATTTCTCAGACACCTCGTCAAAAGCATGGATATTAATCAATTCAGGTTCTAGAGTGGAGGTGTAGAGGTCAAAAGAATTGGTGGTGATTTCACTCGAAAGGGACCCTTCACAATCAGGTAAATCAAACACTACAAAATCGCACAACTCATTAGACGTTTTATCTTCAACTGGTGAATCATTTGGAACACTTGATAGACATTCAAAATCGGAGTTATGGGATTCAATTGGGGATGGGTAGGTTTAATTTGGAAGTGTGTACAGCTCACTCTCACCACTCAAATTCTCAATCTGTCCAACCGCCTCATCATACATTGGAAAATTTGAAAATAGTTGGAAACTAGCTACCGGATCACTAGGTTGTATAAGGGCGGCCATGAACGCATTCAAATCCATCATATGTTGTCTTGAAGTTACCATAAAATCTTCCAACGACTGTTCCAGACTAGTCATGGGTTGTGAAGGGTTTCAATAAAAGATTCAAAGTTGTTTGGGTTCTGGAAACTCTTAAATGGCTGTGTAGAAGCAATGTCTAGGGAAGGTGCAACAGTTGGGTAAGATGGATAGGAATTGAATGGTTGGACAGTATTAGGATCAACATTTGGATAAAAAGGTGAATGGAATTGTTGATCCCAAGAACTGGAAGTGTTGAAAGGAGTGAAAGATCGGCTACGAGATTGTTCAATATGTTCAGCAATAGACATGGGTTTCGGAGTTACCACCGGACTCTCAAAAGGGGTATCAACGTAAGAATGTGGTGAAGGTTGAAACGGTTGATACAAAGTGGATTGCGCAGTCCAATTGTTTCTCCTAGACGCGTCTATTCGATCTTTCAAAAAAAATTTGGGTATGGAGGGGTCGTCCGAAATTCGACCAAAACAATACGCGTAGGAAGTAATGTCTGGTTGAGGGTACCAAAGTTCGGCAAGAGTTTTGCGAGGTGGGGTACCCATGATGTGATGAGAGAAAAGAGAAGAAAAAGAATGTGATATATTTTTTTATTTTTTTATTTTTTTAATTTTTTTTTTAAAAAAAAATTGTTTGTTCTTGCAGTTTTGAAATTTTTGAAAATGCTTTTTTTAGAAAGAGTTTTGCAAAAATTTGTACGGAACTACGGCACAATTTCAAACAATCACAATTTAAGCATGCACAATCAAGCATAGAGCTAGGGTCTCCTAAGTCAACTAAACTGTTCCAAAGTGACAAGTTGTGAGATATCCCTCAAATCGCCTCTTCACCGCCAATTGTGGCCAGATAAGTACAAGTGAAGAAAGGAGGGTTCCGCTCACGAATCACCGTGAGACGGGCCTTTTAAAGTTACCTTTATTACTTGTCTAGCCTAGGCACCACAAAGTCAGGTTTAGATAAACGACCGATTACCCACAACCTTCTTCTGTCCTAATGAGCGCGACAATCCTTAATTGGCTGAGTCTAGATATTTTTTTAATTAACTCGAGGGTTGATGCATATGCTTTTAGTGATTTTTGGGGTCTTAGGAAAGATAATGAATTCCCCACCCAATCTTGATTGGTGTTATAGCCCCTTAAAAGTCCGTATTAATTATGCAAAGCAGTTAACACAGCAAAAACACTTGCAAATTTTTTTTTTTATTTGGCAGCGCAAAGTATCCTTCACAAAAACAACTTATTGGAGAGGGAGAAAGATTTTGCGCAAAGAACCCTGCAGGAAAAATTTTCATTGGAGCTCAGGGTAGGAGTGGGGACAAAAATACTTACAGAAAATTTTAAGGTGCTGACGTCAGCAGTTGACCGCGGTTCCGCGATCAATCGCTTGAATCCGCCGCGGTTCCGCGGTGGTTAAGTTGGTTTGGATCTCCAAAATTTTTATGTTGTCTGTTGTGATTCTCCACTTTCTGTTCAGATCTTCTGTTTATTGATTTCTTCACTGGTTTTTTCCAGATCTGAATCAGTCCATCTTTCTTTCCTGCGAAATTCACACAATACCTCTCAAAAAGAACAAGATGAATTTTTTTTATTTTATTTTATTTTTTCTTGTTTTAAAATATTTCAATTTTTATAATTTTTAAATTTTTTATTTTTTTATTTTTTTATTTTTTAACCCGAAATTACACAAAGAAAGAGACTACCGTCTCCCCAGCAACGACGTCATTTGATTGATCGTTCTTTTGTGCGTGCGTTTTGAAATCAAAGAATTAATCACAATCAATAACGGTGTCGCTTGGTAGCTAGCCGATTGAGTACGGGTCGGTCCACAGGGAAAACGTGTTCTTTTCTAATTGTTCTAACGAGTCAATTCCTATTTGTGGTAGGTTTTGATTTTTATAAAAAAACTGAAATTGAATTTGATTTGGCTTAAAACTTTGCTAGGGTTAGGATCAGGTTAGTTTGGAAAGTTAATTCTACTCACCGCTTTCTTTGCCTTAATTAAGAACTTAGGTGTTAAGGTAATAGTTAACAAAGGGGATTAGCACGACTAGGAAGAAACGTAATTTCTTCCCTTTGGTCCTTGTCCGTCCGTTCTTAACTCTTATCCATAATCTCTATGTAAATCAACCACGACCGGTCTAATTAGGGAATCACCGCTATCTCGTAGGATAGGGTGCCATAGTGAGCGGTGGGTGATTGATTTAGATAGAGTCCTAATTTATAAAGTTAAACGGGGAAGAAAAGAGTGAGAGATTTCCATCTCTCAAACCTACCCAATCCTAACCCTAACAAGTGACGAACTACTCACTCATCAGGAAAATAGCGACAAAATTCATTTTTATGATTTTCTTTTTAGTTAACTACCTAACTTGCAGATAAATAAAGACAGGTAAAAATGCAGAGAAATAAAATTTGCAACTAAGAAAAACACACGATAAAAAGAAAACAACTTACTTTATTGATGCACTCTTGAACAATTACAAGGGAATTGAGAATTTAAATCTAGAAATTAAAAGAGGCATCTCAAAAGAGGCACCCAAAAGAGGCACACCCTAAAAGAGGCTGTAGGCTTTCCTATTTATAAATAGGAGAAACCCTAGGGTTTACATTTGATCCACATCTGAAATTACAATACTACCCTAAGAACGCCGGGTCAAAGCACCGACACCACCGACACTTTGCACCGACACTTTGCACCGACACGTGCACAGCACGGCCGCGGATCCACGGCGGAATGCCATGTTTGGCCGCGGATCCGCGGCCAGCTTGAGGGATCTTTGACTCTTCTTTTCAAGGTTGCTTTAGGTTGCTATTTCCTTCTATTTTCTTCCCTTGGTTCTTCAGAATCTTTTCTATTTTTTTCAAGATTTCCAACAGTGCAGAATTTGTGGACTTTTACCGAAAGCTTAGCGTTGAAGTCTTGAATCTTTGTGCTGCCCTCGTTCTTTGTGCAATCGAATTGTTCATTGATCTTCGTTTGTTCCTCAAACTGGTAGATTCATCTATTTGTTGGTCGTAGTCTCACATTTGTAGCATCTTTTCACCATTTTCACTGTATTGTTCTGAGAACCTGTAACCTGCAACTATTTGGCAGACATAGATCAAAAGCGCCTATTTATTTGCAATATGATTAAGAAAGGGGAATATAATGATGCAAAATTCTGATGTGAACATTCATCCATTTTCCGCTGGGCCTCGGCTTCATGATTTATTATTGTCAAGAGACGGGCCTCCGCTTGAGCCTGTTGGGCCTGATACGAGGCAAGCCGACTTTCAAGCTCTTTTTCAGTAAGCTTATGAACTTCGACCATTTCGCGAGTGAAAATGATGGCCTTATCAATGGCTACCACCTCCTTAATAGCCTCTTGTAGCCCTCGCCAAAGATCATATGCCCGAGTGGTTTTGGTCATAAGATTAGCTTGAAGTTCCCCTAGCGCAGTTGAAGCCAACTTCCTCTCTGAAAATTTTCGGCTGAGCCTCTTCTCGCATGACAGCATATTCGCAGCGCACTGCTCAATCAGCCCCCGTAAGCTCGCCTTTGCAACCACAACCTCTGAAGGAAGGCGTGTACATTCAAGACTATGCAAGCAAGCCTCCACCTGGCGACAGAACTCAACCCAGACTTGCACCAATGTTTCATTATGGTAAGTAACAAGAAAGGGAAGAGAACCGTTGGCTTCAGCGGCAAATGCTTCGGCCATGATCAGACTGCCAGCACGAAGGCCTTCAATCAGAGCTGGCAAGGAGTGAAGGCTTAGTTTTGCCATCCGTTCCGAGGCACGTAGAGCGTAGGGGCCGGGCGGCATGACGATGCGAGATTCCAGCGTGGTAAGAACTGGAAAAACAGTTAAAGAAATCAGCGAGACTTGTAAGAAAAGAGCAGGTGGAAAAGTGTCGAAACTTTACTTACCCACAGCCATGCAAGAAGGGTCTGAAGGCTCCCCAGGCCCGTCAAGAATCTCTACTTCGTCATCGGCCTCCAGAACTGAAGAAGACATCAGTATCGTTATATGAAATAATAATAATGCCGCGAGGAGAAGGCAAATAACGCTAACATTGCCCGGAAGAGAGGATGGTGCGTTGAGGGGATATCGCCTGCGGAGCGGCCATCTCTAGCAAACGCTGGAAAGACTTCCTGGGGGACAAGCCCACGATGGACGCCGCCAATCCTCGTAGCTCTGAAAAGACAGAAAGGTTCAGATAATAGAAAGATTATTAAAATAAAATATAGAAGAATACCTTCGATACTCCTCCCACTCTGGACTGGAGGGATAGCAGCTTCGGCGGCCTCCTCCGTGCCCCCAGGCACATCATCGGGAACGTGGGCCGGTATAACAACTCCCAATTGAGGAGCAGCAGCCACCGCGGCAGGCTCCGATGAGAAGACGCTGGCCTCGGCTACCTGCCCCACAGCCTCCGGGCCGTCCCCAGAAAGATCCATTGAATCTGCGGCCTATGAAGATGCCTCTTCCGAGAGAGCGAGCACCGGGGGAACGGAAATCACCGATGGGAGCTCCGTGACAGGAACAACAGTTGTATCGACCCTCTCTACACTTATTAGAGTCTCATTGGGGATATTTGTAGAGTCCATGGTCAAGGCGCGACTCGAAATCAGATCTCCACCATTGCTGAAGTCCCTACAAAGTTTTCACGAGGATAAGAATATATATATATATATATATATATATATATATATATAAGCAGTGCAAAATACTACAAAAGATATATAAGTATACCAATGCGCAAAGAAGCTTCTAGTATGGCTTGTTCAAGCCGGCGTTCCTTCATGAGGAGGTATGATCGCCGGGGTTCGAGGGTAGACTCGTGGCCACCGGTCCACAATGACAGTGCATCTTCGGCGTCGGCCGAGATAAGCTGCTTCAGGGGTATCTCGCATCCCTCTTCCAAAGGACCTATAAATATCTGCCGTATCGATGGAGGATCTTCGTAGAAGATGACGGCAAGATAAGGCCTCTTCGGGATCCTTACATTCTCATATTCATCCTGTGAGCATCTTATAACCTCAGCCAATTGTGCGGCTTCTTCGGCAGATGAACCCGGGAAAAGTAGACCACCATCCGATTCTTGCATGGCTAGTGGTTCATCTTGAAGGATAGGCTCTGATTCCACTAAAAAGTCGAGCAGATTGGTGACCGTCTTCTTTCGCCTCTTGTGTTAGTTATATGTATGCCCTAGAGGACATTACTATACATGAGATGTATATTCTAGTGGATGCTTGGACATATATAGGGAGGACTTTCTTGCTCGACATGATAGTATGCTATCTGGTTACTCTTTACCTTAACGTGTACACTGATTGTCTCTCTGTTACTGTTGGTAAAGCCCTTAGGATGTGTACTTGACTACCTGGACTATGATGCAGATCATACTAGTGGGGACAGAGTAGTCCATGAGTACATCCTTTAATGTCCCTAGTCGTGGGTGTATCGAGACAGGGCATCGATATACCAGAGTAGACTAGCGTATACCTTCTCGATCCATATGGATGGGCGATGGATGATCCCATATCCATTAGTGTTTGACATCAGAGATGATATACGGGTGCTCAGTAGAGACTGGGTACACTGGATGGACTCGCCGAGAACTCCCAGATGGTATTATACCTCACGTCAGATGGCAGTTCTCTGGTGACACTGGTACAGGTTAGTCTGTAGACCCGAGATCGTCATAGAGTCTTGTGTGATTCCCACTGTGCTTTGATTTCCACCTTACCACGTCCAATAGGGCGTGCAAAACGGTGGTTTTTAGGTACAGTCCCGAGTCACATGGAGGCAATGAGCGATAGGAGGGGTTTCGTCTCTCCCGGTATTGGGGGTTGATGTTGCGCTATGCTCGATTGGCCATAACAGGGAAGTCCCTGGCCAGGGATGGTTTAGAGATTTACTGGTAAGTGTTACCAGTAGTTTCTCGACCCGTTATGTGCCTCGCATCGGCATGACTTATCGGTTATTGGGGTCTGACATTTACCGCCCCTAGACTTGATATGCGACATATCAGACGAGGAGACCGGACTGTACGGTAGTGTCACTGTATGGCTTTTACAGAAGTTGGAGCGGGCTTGCTTGCTGATCTTCTGATCGCTCAATACCCGGGTAGCCGTTACGTCCAGCTAGTACCGCTGACGGATTGTGGGTGCTTGATGTGATCATCACCTACTACCGGCGTATTGACGAGTCTTTAGAGTCCTACATGGAGGTTTTACTGGCTCAGGCAAAACGAAATAGGAGCGCATATGTGATATGTGCGGGACCGAGAATAATGCGTGTATGTGATACCGTATTCTATTGTCGTGACTTTTTGTATCGGTCGGTTATATGTGATATAGCCGGGTTATCGAATCAAGTATTGATTCGATAAGTCGATACATTGGATGTTAGTCGGTTATATGAGATATAACCGGATTATTAAGTCAAGTGTTAATTTAATAATTTAGTGTATGATTGTATATATGATATACTAATTTACATTAACATTTGTTCACTTAAGGATTTTTCTCATATGTGCACAACTTTAATATATATGTGATATATATTAAAATGTGTTTTCTTTTTGTATCATGGTTGTTGATACAACATTCATGGGTGTATGAGACTTACACCATGCTATTTGTTATGTTGGGTTTAATGTATTTAAAGTAATTACAAAATTAATGGAGCAAAAGAAAATTGCATGAAGCTTGTGGAAGCTTGTGGATGCATTGACTAAAGTCCACTAAGTTTGTTTTTACTTTGGATTTTTGTTAACCTAACCATCACACTTAGCCATGATTAAGTCTCTACATGAGTTAGTATATGATACTCACTCACCGATGGTTAGCTCACCTACTTGATCATTATCCTCATCTCATTTTTCTTCATCTTCTTCCATAAGCTAAAAAGCTCTCTAGGGTTTGATCCAAAATGAGAAACGTTGTGAGAAAATAAATTCTAAAGTGAACCCACTTCCTATTTCTCCATCCTCTACTAGACTAGAACTTTAGTTTAGGGTGTTTGCTTCACTAATTCTCTAGTTAGTGAAGTAGTAGCTTGAGTTGGTATTCCCTCGACGTAGATCATCTTCGGCCTCGAAGACTTCAAGCAAGGACACTTCTTTCTCCTCGTGAAGCCATGCAAGAGCCCGGGAGAGCAATGATCGCAGCGAAGGGACTACGACAAGGAGCTTTAGAAGTGAAGGACCGATCTATAAAGATTGTATTTCGTATTCACTTAGTTGTAATGATATTTACTAGCATGTGAAACCCTAATAATCTAGCAAAGATCCTGTTTAGGGTTATTCGGCACGACTAAAATTTTAATCGGGCATGGTAGATGCCTTGCAGAACCTTGTTAGAGTGCCTAGTAACCCTAAAGTGGTATCAGAGCCTAGCTAGAGCTTTAGGCGATGTGTTTACGAAGTTAAAACTCCGAACGAATTCCGAAACGACGAAATAGACCCCTCTCTGGACAATTTTTAAAACTGTGATATTTTCTGTATTAAAAATACCTTAAAAATTCAGCAGGGAATTGTATGCATTACTGTGAAAAACGACATAGTAACTCGTACGGACCGCCGCGGAACCGCGGCAATACCCTGCTTGTGCTGCGGATCCGCGGCCGTACAGTGAGATTTGACTATGGTTTTTGTACAGTAATACCCGTATCTGTTACTGCTATTTTCTGGGTACTTTTAATCTGACTCAAGTATTGAGTGTTCTGGGGATTATTTTGAATTCGTCGATTCGATCGGAAAATTTAATTTCGTTCTTTTTCCGGATAATTTAGAAACTATTAAAATGTTTGAACGGATATCATTGACTCAATTTTTCCCGGCATGAAAAACTTTCAAGTGTTGAATTTTTCTTCAGTTTAAATCTTTCGGAAAAGCGTGCAAGTAACGCGATGGACCCTCTAGAAGAACACAAACCTTAACTCAATTATGTGACCGTCTGAACCGCCTCTAAACCTTAGGGTTTGGGGGGTACGGCGTGCCACATGTGAGGCGTTGGCTTGACCCTTCTACGGCTGGACCGTTGGTACTGTGACGTATTCTGGAATTTTTGAACTCCGCTCAAGTGTTGAGCTATTAAGGAAATCTTGGGTATTTGATTATTCGATCGGAAAGTTTAATATTGTCTATTTATCTGGAATGTGATACAATATGTGAAATCCATATAGTTAGGCATGAAATGCGAAGTATGTGATATTTCGGATTTACGATGTCTAAAGAAATTGTGGATTCCAAATGTTGTACTTTTACACTTTCTTTTCTGCGACCGTAAGTGTAATATGTGATATCACCGGTTTCGTTGCTATATGTCAACGACAATTGGGATGCGCATATTTACTTACGTTGATGACATGTGATGTTATATGTTGCTGGATATGTTATATTGGATCGTCGTGTTCTGAATAGCCGAGGGTTTTAAGTGAGATGAGGGTTTTTATTTTCATTCATGTAAAATTAAATGTATGTAATATTCTTTTATTGGGGCACTTCCGAGATGAGGTTGATGTCACCATTTGTATATTATTTACTTTTCCGCACTAGGATAGACCCATGGAGGAGAGCACAAGTAACCGGGTTCTAGAGTCCAGTGGGAGACCAACTCGAGGAGTCGAGTCCGGGTCTCCTAACTCTAGAATTGGAAGGGTTGCTTGCCGCTCTCGTAGGGGTCTAGGGGTGTGAGTTTGGCTATTCATCGCGACCGTGGAATCCGTGTTTTATAGAGGCTCAAAATAAAACACGGAAGTCCTAGTATATCCAATGTTTCATATGTTTCTTCTGCTGTGATATCTGTGATGTGATCATTTGATATGTTGTGATTAATACTGTATATAGTTTATATGATATATTATATAGACGTTACTTATGTTTTACACCCGCACTAGCCCTGCCCCGCTCTGCCGGTAGTTACCTAACCTAACGGTGCACGAGGGGACATCGAGGCGAATGCGGATGGAATAAGTGTACGTCGTATTTATCTGTGATGTTTAGGTGACTTACATGATGGGACTTCATTAATATGATTAATGAAAGAAAAGAAACCTAAAAGATATTGTAGAATCAAATTTTTCAAAAAGGGTAGCTACAGTTTTTGCTTTGCATAGTGATATATATGATATATCCTGCACCTTATTCGATGAGGAAAGAGCCAAGATCCCTTCACCGGGAATGACCTCTTTAGCAAAACTGGCAGATGCTACAACACTCGGTTTGTCTTTTGATTGCTTTTAGAGTTTTGCTTTGCATAGTGATATATATGATATGTCCTGCACCTTATTCGATGAGGAAAGAGCCGAGATCCCTTCACCGGGAATGACCTCTTTAGCAAAACTAATGAAAGACTCAAAATCACTCCATTTCAAAATTCACTTGATTCTACAACGATATCAAGTTCATTACGCAATAGGTTTTCAGAAAAACCTGTCGTAGCCCTCCATCGTTTCAGATAAGTTGTATATAGTATTCGTGCTGCATTTGTTGGCTTTCGTCAAGGTGTAGTGTGCGGTAGCTATATGCTGCTTATCTGCTACATATGATGCGATTGGATTAGGGTAGCCGTACGGCTTTGTTGGCTTTCGTCAAGGGTCGTGCAGGTGGGTTTAATTCAGTCAAGAAATGTACGGGTTGAACTTGACTAGCGGGCTATGGTTTGTTGGTTTTCGTCAAGGTCATAGCACGTTAGGGGCAAAATATTATCGAGAATTTCAAGTGTTGAAATTTGCAATGAGATTGCATACCTTCTATGAGATAGTTAGATCTCGATACCCACTGCGAGTAATTGTTACTCCTGGGAGAGTTTTACACAGGACAATTAGCCGATCAAGTAGGTGTCTAGAAAGGTGTCAATGGGGTTACGCCTCTAGGAAAACGAGGTTCATTTTAATTAGGTCCGTACGAAAGCACGGGAAACCTCCCTCAAAGTACCGACACTGGCCTGGCAGAAAGATTGGCGAAATTGTAGGGTGTAATTAATCCCGGCTAGTCTTTCCTTTTAGGGTTTGAAGGAAGATTTGATAAAAACAGTGGGAGCCATCCTGATTAGATAAAATAATAACCAATCTAATCTTGCAAGAGCATACGCTGAGTGTTTTCGTCTCTCTCTCTCCAGGTAGCGACCTTATCACGCCTTAATCAAGATAATAATACGGATGTATTGACCGAACCCGCTTGTTATACTGATCTGGGGAACGTTGGTCCCGCTCCAACTTATAAATGTTATAAGACAGAGCAGGAAATAGGGGATTACCAGAATTCCCGTGCCACCCAAACAAAGAAAGTGCATGTTGATGCATCATCTTCGGGTGTGTTCATCACAGAGAACTGTTTCTCAGTATCCTTTACGTCCTGGGTATGAGATACCGGATCAGGATCCCGCAAATGTAATTTGTTACATGGGCTACAGATAGGTAGAGAACTGAGAACGGGTGATAAGTTTCATGAGATAGAAACGGTGCAAGAGTTGCAGCCAAGTATGTTGGTCACTATCACCCTGTATTAGCAGATACATTTGATTCCGAACGAATGTTATTAGATACCGAACCTGATATACAATATCATATCAGTTTCTTTATTAGTAAAGAAGGATATAATTTTGTATTGTTGGATAATGTTTTGAACATTTCCTATATCAAGAGTTGATCAGTTCAGGCACGTTATCTAAAAGCATTGACGTTCTAAATCAAACTACAGTTCTTAACATAACAAACACACACAAGAGGAAGAGTTCAGAACTGAACGAATTCTTCTTGAGGCATTGTAGACTAGGTCATATCAATGCGACCCGGCTAGCTGAAGTTACATTTAGATGCATATTTAAATTAGTTTGAATTTACATCATGTGAAACTTGCCGGTCATGTCATAAAGATAAGATGACCACAGCTCTGTTTATTGGAAATAGAGAAAGAGTTGGTGAACACTTGGGATTGATACATGCTGATGTATGAAGGTCCCAAGTCTACACATGCCAAGACCGGTTCTTTGTACTTCATTACATTCACTGATGATCTCTCAAGATTCAGACGATCAGACCGGACTGTACGGTAAGTGTTACTGGTTGGATTCACAGGAGTATGAGCGGGCTTGCTCGTCGATCTTCTGATCGCTCAATACCCGGGTGGCCGTTACGTTTAGCAGACCGCTTGCGGCTTGTGGGTGTTTGATATGATCATCATCTGCTGCCGGCGTATTGACGAGTCTTTAGAGTCCTACACAGAGGTTTCCTGGCTCAAGCGAAACGAAATAGGAGCGCATATGAGATATGTGCAGGACCGAGAATAATGCGTGTATGTGATACCGTATTCCATTCTTGCGATAAATGTATCGAATGGTTGTATGTGATATAACCTAGTTATCGAATCAACGATTGATTCGATAAGCCGATACATTGGATATTAGTCGGTTATATGCGATATGACCGGATCGTTAAATCAAGCGTTGATTTAATGATTTAATGTATAATTATATATTTGATATATTACTTTGCATTAACTAATATTGGTTCACTTTAAATGGATTTTCTCACTTGCATTGCACAAGTTGTATATGCGATATACTTTTGTGCACTTGATTGTATCATGTTTGATGATACATGTTTGCTAGGGTTTTTGTGTAAAGAATTAAACCTTGGTTAAGTAAATGGTTAGGGTTTTTATTTTATCATTCATTTATCTTTTTAATTTAGATTAAAAAGAAATGGCAAATGAAAACAAAATGGTTTCTTTCTTTCTTTCTTTCATGAAGCTTGTTGAAGCTTCATGAAGTTTTGACCAAGTGACCATTTTGTCTTCATGTTTAACCCTAACCATTCATCTAACCTTAGTCAATTCTCTACACTTGACCATGGTTGGTTTATGATAAGTATTCTTTTATTTTCTATTTTGAAAACAACTTATCATAACATTTTCATCTTCTTCTTCTTCTTCTTCTTCAAGGAGAAGCTTGCCTCCATCAATGGCAACTCTTGAAAATGAGTGAGAAATCCAATTCTAAAGTGAACCCACCTCCTATTTCTTCATCCTCTACCTCTTGCCAAGTAGTATAGGCTGTTTTCTTCACAAGTTTCCTGACTTGGTGAAGTGGGAGCTTGATCTTGTGATGCTTCGACGTAGATCATCTTCGGCATCGTAGTCGACGACCTAGCCCGTCCATTTCTCCGATGAAGCCGACAATAGAGTCCAAGATCCGATTTGTACAGCGGAGAGGACTTCATTGCGGAGCTATGGAGGTGGAGGACCGGATCTACAAAGGTTGTATTTCCGTTCACTTAGTTAAGTTGTTAACTAGCTTCTTCATTCGCCTAAAATTCTAGTTAACGATCCGTATTAGGGTTTCTCGGCACTAGTAAAATTAGAAAATGGCATGGTTGATACCTTATGAGACCTCATTAGCGTGCCTAGGAACCCTACAGTGGTATCAGAGCCTAGCTAGAGCCTTAGGCAATGAGTAGACGACGTTTGAAACCCGATCGAACCGAAAACCTAACCCCAAAATAGCTCTCTGTACTTTTTTCAAAATTGTGGAATTTTCCATATTAAAAATATGCAGAAAAATCAGCAGGGAATCCTAAGAATTACTGTGCAACACGTGTCCATGATTCCTCCAATGTGCGGCGGAACCGCGGCAGAAGCCTGGCTTCTGCGGCGGTTCCGCGGCCGTATGATGACGTCACCCACCCAATTTTGCACAGTAACTTCCTTTATTCAGTGCTGAGTTCTCTGGGTATTTTTAAATATTATTCAAGAGTTGAATTTTCTGAGGTATTTTTGGGGATTCGAATGTTCGATCGGATTATCAAATTTTGTCTGTGTGGTTTTCCGGATAATTTTAGAAATATGTTAAAAAGTTCGACCGGATATAAATACCCAATTTTTCCCCTGTCGGGAAATTTCCAAGTGTTGGATTTTTCCGTGGTTTAAAGATGTTCTAAGTAGTGCAAGTAACGCGATGGTCCCTCTAGAAGACAACAAACCTTAACTCGATTATGTGACCGTCTTGAACTGCCCTTTGAACCTTCGGGTTTGGGGCAGTACGGCGTGCCACATGTGAGGCGTTGGCTTGACCCTTCTACGGCTGGACCGTTGATACTGAGGCACGAACTGAATGTTGTTAGACTTATTTCATGTGTTGATCTGTTTCGGAAAAACTTGGGTGTTCGACTGTTCGATCAGAAAGTTTAACATTTTCTAATTATCTGGAATGTGATACAATAATTGGAATTCACAAGTAGTTATGAGATAACTGAATGAATGTTATAAACATAGCAGTTTAGTCTCTCTTGATCGGTTGCCACGGAATTTTGATGCGATCAAAAGTCTATCGCAATCACGTAGCGTACGCGGATACTCGCCGGGTAAACTTAATAGACAGCCTCGCTCCATAGCCCCGACCAAGTGACTGTAGGAGAACCCCGTTGCCGAAAGCATCCGTTCGGGTGCTCGCAGCAGCGGTGTTCCGCCTTGGTGCCCTTCGTCGACGGTATCGGGGGTGCAGCCGTCTATTGAAGTTTGCGACGAGCATTCGATCAGGATGTCGGGAATCTTGTTGAATTGCCCGACTTGATATTGAAAAGTGTTTTCGATAATGAGACTAAAATGCGGGGTTTATAATTGTTAGGCATGTGATGTCTAAGGAATTCATTTGATTAGGCATGCGATGTCTATGCAGGTTGCGGATTCCAACTGTTGTAGTTTTACACTTTCTTTTCTGTGACCGTAAGTGTAATATGTGATATCGCCGGTTTTGTTGCTGTATGTCAACGACAATTGGGATGCACATATTTACTTACGTTGATGACATGTGATGTTATGTGTTGCTGGATATGTTATATTGGATCGTCGTGTTTGAATAGCCGGGGGTTTTTATGTGAGATGAGTGTTTTTCATTTTCATTCATGTAAAAAAGTTTTATGTAATATTCTTTTATTGGGGCACTTCCAGGTTGCGGAAGATGTCACTCTTTGTATATTATTTACTTTTCCGCACTAGGATAGACCCAAGGAGGAGGGCACAAGTAACCGGGTTCTGGAGTCCAGTGGGAGACCAACTCGAGGAGTCGAGTCCGGGTCTCCTAACTCTAGAATTGGTAGGGTTGCTTGCCGCTCTCGTAGGGGTCTAGGGGTGTGGGTTTGGCTATTCATCGCGACCGTGGAATCCGTGTTTTATACTGGCTCGTATTGAAAACACGGACGTCCTAGTATATCCAATATTTCATATGTTTCTTCTGCTGCGATATCTGTGATGTGATCATGTGATGTTCTGTGATAGATACAGTATATAGTATATATGATATATTATATAGACGTTACTTATATTTTACACCCGCGCTAGCCCTGCCCCGCTCTGCCGTTAGTTACCTAACCTAACGGTGCACGAGGGGACATCGAGGCGAATGCGGATGGCATAAGTGTACGTCGTATTTATCTGTGATGTTTAGGTACTTAAATGATGGGACTTCATTAATGTGATTAATGAAATAAAAGAAACCTAAAGATGTTGTAGAATCGAATTTCAAAATAAAACAGGTAGCTACAGTTCTTGCTTTGCACAGCGGTATATATGATATATCCTGCACCTTATTCGATAAGGAAAGGACCGAGATCCCTTCACCGGGAGTGACTCCTTTAGCAATAACTGGCAGATGCTACACCCCTCGGTTTGTCTTTTGATTGCTTTTAAGTGTTTTTGCTTTGCACAGTGATATATATGATATATCCCGCACCTCATTCGATGAGGAAAGGACCGATGATCCCTTCACCGGGAGTGACTCCTTTAGCAAAACTAGAAAAGCCTAAAAAACACTCCATTTTCAAAATCATTTGATTCTACAACGATATCAAGTTCATTACGCAACAGGTTTTCGGAAAAACCTGTCGTAGCCCTCCGTCATTTCAGATAAGTACTAGTTAGTATTCGTGCTGCGGTTGTTTGGCATGCGTCAAGGCTTAGTGTACGGTAGCTAACTAGTGCTTATCTGCTAGCATACGATGCGATTGGATTAGGGTATTCGTACGGCGTTGTTTGGCATGCGTCAAGGGTCGTGTGGGTGGGTTTAATTCAATCAAGAAATGAACGGGTTGAACTTGACTAGCGGACTATAGGTTGTTTGGCATGCGTCAAGGTCATAGCACGCTAGGGGCAAAATATTATCGGGAATTTCAAGTGTTGAAATTTGCAATGAGATTGCATACCTTCTATGAGATAGTTGGATCCCGATACCCACTGCGAGTAAGAGTTACTCCTGGGAGAGTTTTACACATTACAATTAGCCGATCAAGTAGGTGTCTAGAAAGGTGTTAACGAGGTTACGCCTCTGGGAAAACGAAGTTTACATTAATTAGGTTCGTGCGAAAGCACGGGGGACCTCCCTCAAAGTACCGACACTGGCCTGGCTGAAAGATTGGCGAACTTGTAGTGTGTAATTAATCCCGGCTAGTCTTTCCTTTTAGGGTTTGAAGGAAGATTTGATAAAAACAGTGGGAGCCATCCTGATTAGATAAAATTATAACCAATCTATTCTTGCAAGAGCGCACGCTGAGTGTTTTCTTCTCTCTCTCTCCAGGTAGCGACCATGTCACGCCTTAATCAAGATAATAATACGGAATTTTGACCGAACCCGCTTGTTATACTGAGCTGGGGAACGTTGGTCCCGCTCCAACTTATAATTGTTATAAGACAAAGTAGGAAATTGGGGAATACCAGAATTCCCGTGCCGCCCAAACGAAGAAAGTTCATGTTGATGCATCATCTTCGGGTGTGTTCGTTACAAAGAACTGTTTCTCAGTATCCTCCGCATCCTGGGTATATGATACCGGATCAGGATCCCAGATATGTAATAAGTTACATAGGGCTGCAAAAGGGTAGAAAAACTGAGAATGGGTGATAAGTTTCATGAGACAGAGAACGGGGCAAGTGTTGCAACCAAGTCTGTTGGTCACTGTCACCCTGTATGACCAGTACATTGATTCTGAACGAATGTTATTAGATACCGAACCTGATATATAAAATCATATCAGTCTCTTTACTAGTAAAGAAAGGATATAATTTTGTATTGATGGATAATGTTTTGAACATTTCCTATATCAAAAGTTGATCGGTTCAGGCACGTTATCTTAAAGCATTGATGTTCTAAATCAAACTACAGTTCTTTAGTATACGGAACACACACAAGAGGAAGAGTTCAGAAATGAACGAATCCTTCTTAAGGCATTGTAGACTAGGTCATATCAATGCGATTCGACTGGCTGAAGTTACATTTTAGATGCATATTTAAATCAGTTTGAATTTACATCTTATGAAACTTGCCAGTCATGTCACAGAGATAAAGATGACCATAGCTCCGTTTACTGGAAACAGAGAAAGAGTTAGTGAACTCTTGGGATGATACATGTTGATGTATGTAGGTCCCCTGTCTACACTTGCCAAGACCGGTTCTTTATACTTCATTACATTCTCTGATGATCTTTCGAGATTCAGTCCTATGTTCCTGTTGAAACACAAGTCCGAACCTTTTGAGATATTCACAGAATATAAGCAAGAAGTAGAGAACTAATACGGGTATAAGTATTATGTCATTTGATGAGATCAAGGAGGAGAATACTTGAGCACAAAATTCCTGGACTATTCTAAAGGAGAATGAGATTCTCTCTCAGCATTACTCCTCCGTATACACCATAGCACGATGGTATATCGGGGCGGAGCAATCACACCCTATATGATAAGGTGTGCTCTATGATGAGTACTACTGAGTTACCTATTTCCTTTTTGAGAGTTATGCACTTAAGAAGCTGCATACCTATTGAATAGGGTTCAAATCAAATCAGTTGCCTACCACTTCATATGTGATATGGAAAAGGAAGAGCCCATATCTTAAGTTAGTTAAGATTTGGGGCTGTCCGGCCTATGTCTAAAAGCAAAATCCGGACAAGCTCGAGGCAAGATCTTTTATGTAGAACTGGAAAGGTTCCAGCTATACAAACTACAGCTGATGATTTGATAGAACCAAAGGATTCAATAGTTACCAACGAACCTCAGCCTCTCCGCCGATCTAGTAGGGTTCCTCACCCACCTGAGAGATACTTCGGTTTCTCTATGACAGTAGGAGCGAGGATTGCATCATGAGATGATAACCCAACTAGTTTCGAGCTGGCCATCAGGAGTGAGACTCTGTAAGAATGGCTGGATGCTTAGCGATCTGAGATGGAATCCTTATACACCAACAAAGTATGGACTTTGGTTGCTATATCTGAAGGGTTAAATCCCCATCAGGAGCAAGTATATCTTGAAAAGATTACTTGGTGTAGATGGAAAAGTTGAGACTTTCAAAGCTAGACTTGTTAAAGCTTTTCGTCATCAACCAGGTGTGGATAATGATGAAACCTTTTTAAGTGGCTATGCTTAAGTCCATCCAGATCCTATTTGCCACGGCTACATACCATGACTACGATATCTGGCGGTTGGGTGCCATGACTGCTTTTCTAAATGATGTTTTAGAAGAGAACGTCTATAAGTACACAGCCAGAGGGCTTCGTAGACAGTGGGAGCAGCGGAAACGTGTACAAGATGCTTTATAGGATAAAGCAGGTATCGCGGAGTTGGAACATCTGTTTTGATGAGTTAGTCAAAGAGTTTGACATCATCAAAATGGTAGATGAACCTTGTATATACAAAAAGATAGTAGAGAGTATAGTGATGATCCTCGTAGAGTACGTGGATAACATACTCTTGATGGGGAAGGAGTTTCCTATGCTACGCTCGGTCAATCTCCGCTTATCACAAGCATTCTCCATATAGGATCAAAGTGATACCTCCTAAATCCTGGGTTTTGGATCTATGAGATAGATCTAATTGGATGTTAGGATTCTCACTAGTTGTAGTGAGATGGTATCAACCGATCCTGGGGAGAATCACTGGAAGGGTTCTAGGGTGATAAGGACGACTGAAAGTCAGTCATAGGCATTGTCTTTACCCTCAGTAAAGGGACGGTATGTTGGAAGAGTTCCAAGCTAGATACCGTGGCATACTAGACGATTAAAGGCTGAATATGTCGCTACTTAAGATGCTACCAAAGAACCTGTCTGGGTGTATATTAGTTCATGAGATGAACTTAGTTCCTCCCATTGTGTGACAATGGAGTTGTGGCTTATGCCAAGGAACGTCCGTCCCATCAGTGATCCAGACATATTCTAAGGCAGTACCACCTGATCAAGGAGATGGTTGATCTCCAGGGTGATCGAGATTAGGAGAGAAGACTCAGAGGACAACACGGCGGATCCACTCACAAAGGCCTTTTCCCAGAGAGAGACTTTTATGGGATGGTTGAGTATGAGATACTACAACCACTGCTACAGATGGCCCTAGTGCAAGTGGGAGATTGTTAGTTATATTTATGCCCTAGAGGCCATTGCTATACATAGGATGTATATTGTAGTGGATGCTGGGACATATATAGGGAGGACTTTCTTGCTCGACATGATAGTATGCTATCGGGTTGCTCTTTACCTTAACGTGTACACTGATTGTCTCTCTGTTACATGTTGGTAAAGCCCTTAGGATGTGTACTTGACTACCTAGACTATGATGCGGATCATACTAGTAGGGACATGGTAGTCCATAAGTACATCCTTCAAGGTCCCTAGTCATGGGTGTATCGAGACGGGGCATCGATATACCAGAGTAGACTAGCGTATACCTTCTCGACCCATACAGATGGGCGATGGATGATCCCATATCCATTGGTGTTTGACATCAGAGATGATATATGGGTGCTCAGTGGAGACTGGGTACACTGGACGGACTCGCCGAGAACTCCCAGATGGTATTATACCTACGTCAGATGGCAGTTCTCTGGTGACACTGGTACAGAGTAGTCTGTTGACCCGAGATCGTCATAGAGTCTTGTGTGGTTCCCACTGTTATCAAGCGAAATATGAGATATGTGCAGGACCGAGAATAATGCGTGTATGTGATACCGTATTCCATTCTTGCGATAAATGTATCGAATGGTTGTATGTGATATAACCTAGTTATCGAATCAACGATTGATTCGATAAGCCGATACATTGGATATTAGTCGGTTATATGCGATATGACCGGATCGTTAAATCAAGCGTTGATTTAATGATTTAATGTATAATTATATATTTGATATATTACTTTGCATTAACTAATATTGGTTCACTTTAAATGGATTTTCTCACTTGCATTGCACAAGTTGTATATGTGATATACTTTTGTGCACTTGATTGTATCATGTTTGATGATACATGTTTGCTAGGGTTTTTGTGTAAAGAATTAAACCTTGGTTAAGTAAATGGTTAGGGTTTTATTTGATCATTCATTTATCTTTTTAATTTAGATTAAAAAGAAATGGCAAATGAAAACAAAATGGTTTCTTTCTTTCTTTCTTTCATGAAGCTTGTTGAAGCTTCATGAAGTTTTGACCAAGTGACCATTTTGTCTTCATGTTTAACCCTAACCATTCATCTAACCTTAGTCAATTCTCTACACTTGACCATGGTTGGTTTATGATAAGAATTCTTTTATTTTCTATTTTGAAAACAATTTATCATAACATTTTCATCTTCTTCTTCTTCTTCTTCAAGGAGAAGCTTGCCTCCATCAATGGCAACTCTTGAAAATGAATGAGAAATCCAATTCTAAAGTGAACCCTTCTCCTATTTCTTCATCCTCTACCTCTTGCCAAGTAGTATAGGGTGTTTTCTTCACAAGTTTCCTGACTTGGTGAAGTGGGAGCTTGATCTTGTGATGCTTCGACGTAGATCATCTTCGGCATCGTAGTCGACGACCTAGCCCGTCCATTTCTCCGATGAAGCCGACACTAGAGTCCAAGATCCGATTTGTACAGCGGAGAGGACTTCATTGCGGAGCTATGGAGGTGGAGGACCGGATCTACAAAGGTTTTTTTTTCCATTCACTTAGTTAATTTGTTAACTAGTTGCTTTTGTCGCCTATATATCTAGTTAACGATCTAGTCTAGGGTTTCTCGGCACCGTAATTTTTGAAATTGGCATGGTTGATACCTTGTGAGACCTCTTGAGAGTGCCTAGGAACCCTACAAGAAGTAGAAAACCAAAAATGGATATAAGTATTATGTCCTTTGATGTGATCAAGGAGGAGAATACTTAAGCATGGGATTCCTGGACTATTCTAAAGGAGAATGAGATTCTCTCTCAGCATTACTCCTCCGTATACACCATAGCACGATGGTATATCGGGGCAGAGCAATAGCACCCTATGTGATATAATGTGCTCTATGATGAGTACTACTGAGTTTCCTATTTCCTTTTTGGGAGTCGTGCACTTGAGAAGTTGCATACCTATTGAATAGGGTTCAAATCAAATTAGTTGCCTACCACTTCATGTTAGTTATATGTATGCCCTAGAGGCCATTGCTATACATAGGATGTATATTGTAGTGGATGCTTGGACATATATAGGAATGACTTTCTTGCTCGATATGATAGTATGCTATCTGGTTACTCTTTACCTTAACGTGTACACTGATTGTCTCTCTGTTACATGTTGGTAAAGCCCTTAGGATGTGTACTTGACTACTTGGACTATTCTGCGGATCATACTAGTGGGGACATGGTAGTCCATAAGTACATCCTTCAAAGTCCCTAGTCGTGGGTGTATCGAGACAGGGCATCGATATACCAGAGTAGACTAGCATATACCTTCTCGACCCATACAGATGGGCGATGGATGATCCCATATCCATTGGTGTTTGACATCAGAGATGATATACGGGTGCTCAGTGGAGACTGGGTACACTGGACTGACTCGCCGAGAACTCCCAGATGGTATTATACCTTACGTCAGATGGCAGTTCTCTGGTGACACTGGTACAGAGTAGTCTGTTGACCCGAGATCGTCATAGAGTCTTGTGTGATTCCCACTGTGCTTTGATTTCCACCTTACCACGTCCAAGAGGGCATGCAAAACGGAGGTTTTTGGGTACAGTCCCGAATCACATGGAGGCAGTGAGCGATAGGAGGGGATTCGTCTCTCCCGGTATAGGGAGTTGATGTTGCGCTGTGTTCGATTGGCTATAACCGGAAATCCCTGGCCAGGGTTGCTGAGATTTACTGGTAAGTGTTACCTGTAGTTTCTCGAACTGTTATAGACCTCATATCGACACGACTTATCGAGCTATTGGGGTCTGACGTTTACCACCCCTAGGCAAGATATGCGACATATCAGACGATCAGACCGGACTGTATGGTAAGTGTTACTGGTTGGATTCACAGGAGTGTGAGCGGGCTTGCTCGTCGATCTTCTGATCGCTCAATACCCGGGTGGCCGTTACGTTTAGCAGACCGCTTGCGGCTTGTGGGTGTTTGATATGATCATCACCTGCTGCCGGCGTATTGACGAGTCTTTAGAGTCCTACACAGAGGTTTCCTGGCTCAAGCGAAACGAAATAGGAGCGCATATGAGATATGTGCGAGACCGAGAATAATGCGTGTATGTGATACCGTATTCCATTCTCGCGATGAATGTATCGATTGGTTGTATGCGATATAACCTAGTTATCGAATCGAGGATTGATTCGATAAGCCGATACATTGGATATTAGTCGGTTATATGCGATATGACCGGATCGTTAAATCAAGTATTGATTCAATGATTTAATGCATAATTATATATTTGATATATTACTTTGCATTAACTAGTATTGGTTCAATTAAATTGGATTTTCTCACTTGATGTACACAAGTTGTATATGTGATATACTTTTGTGCACTTGTTTGTATCATGTTTGATGATACATGCAAACTTGAGTTTGTGTAAAGAATTAAACCATGGTTATATTAATGGTTAGGGTTTTGATTTACTTACTTATTCATTTATTTATTTATTCATTAATTCATTTTGGGCAAAAATGAAATGGTGGCTTAGTTTGTTTTGTTGTTGAACCTTCATGAAGCTTTGACTAAGTGACCATTTTGTCTTTATGTCCTTATCCTAACCATTCAACTAAACCCTAGTTAATTCTCTACACTAAACCATGGTTGAGATTATGATAAGTATCATTTTGTTTTCTATTTTAAAATATACTTATCATATTCTTTTCTTCTCCTTCTCCTTCTTCAATATGAAGAAAAGCTTTCTACCATCAATGGTGAAATGAGAAAAAGAGTGAGAAATCCAATTCTAAAGTGAACCCACTTCCTATTTCTTCATCCTCTACCACTTGCCAAGTAGTATAGGATGTTTTCTTCACAAGTTTCATGACTTGGTGAAGTTGGAGCTTGATCTTGTGTTTCCTCGACGTAGATCATCTTCGGCATCGAAGTCGACGACCTAGCCCGCCCATTTCTCCGATGAAGCCGACGCTAGAGCCCGGGATCCGATGATCGCAGTGAGGGGACTTCATCACGGAGCTATGGAGGTGGAGGACCGGATCTACAAAAGTTGTATTTTCCGTTTACTCATAGTTAAGTTGTTAACTAGTTATCGTTTTCGCCTAAAATCTAGTTAACGATCCGTATTAGGGTTTGTAGGCACCGGAAATTTTTGAATTTGGCATGGTTGATGCCTTGTGAGACCTCATTAGTATGCCTAGGAACCCTACACTTCATATGTGATATACAATGGGAAGAGCCCATATCTTAAGTAGTTAAGATTTGGGGTTGTCCAGCCTATGTCTAAAAGCATAATCCAGACAAGCTCGAGGCAAACTCAGATCTGTGGAAGTTTGTTCGATATCCCATGCATAAGCAAGGGAATATCTTCTACCTAACCGAGGGACAAAAGATGTTTTGTTTCTCAACATGCCACCTTTGTGAAAGGGAATTTCTTGTGAAGAAATTAGTGGTCATGAGGTAGAACTGAAAGGAGTTCCAGCTATACAAACTACAGCAGATGATTTGGTAGAACCGAAGGATTCAATAGTAACCAACGAACCTCAGCCTCTCCGCCGATCTAGTAGGGTTCCTCATCCACCTGAGATATACTTCGGTTTCTCTATGACAGTGGGAGCAAGAATTGCATCATGAGATGATGACCCAACTATTTTCGAGCTGGCCATCAGGAGTGGGACTCTGTAAGAATGGCTGGATGCTTAGCGATCTGAGATGGAATCCTTATACACCAACAAAATATGGACTTTGGTTGCTTTATCTGAAGGGTTAAATTCCTATCAGGAACAAGTATATCTTGAGAAGATTACTAGGTGTATATGGAAAAGTTGAGACATTCAAAGCTATGCTTAAGTCCATCCAGATCCTACTAGCCATTGCTACATACCATGACTACGATATCTGGCGGTTAGGTGTAATGACTGCTTTTCTAAATGATGTTTTAGAAGAGAGCGTCTATAAGTACACAGCCAGAGAGCTTCGTAGACAGTGGGAGCAGCGGAAACATGTGCAAGATGTTTTATATGATAAAGCAGGCATCGCAGAGTTGGAACGTCTGTTTTGATGTGGTAGTCAAAGAGTTTGACTTCATCAAAATGGTAGATGAACCTTGTATATATAAAAAGGTAGTAGAGAGTATGGTGGTGATCCTCATAGTGTACGTGGATGACATACTCTTGATAGGGAAGTTGTTTCCTATGCTACGCTCGGTCAATCTCCGCTTATCATTCTCCATATAAGATCAAAGTGATACCTCCTAAATCCTGGGTTTTGGATCTATGTGTTAGTTATATGTATGGCCTAGAGGCCATTACTATACATAGGATGTATATTGTAGTGGATGCTTGGATATATATAGGGATGACTTTCTTGCTCGATATGATAGTATGCTATCTGGTTACTCTTTACCTTAACGTGTACACTGATTGTCTCTCTGTTACATGTTGGTAAAGCCCTTAGGATGTGTACTTGACTACCTGGACTATTCTGCGGATCATACTGGTGGGGACATGGTAGTCCATAAGTACATCCTTCAAAGTCCCTAGTCGTGGGTGTATCGAGACAGGGCATCGATATACCAGAGTAGACTAGCGTATACCTTCTCGACCCATACAGATGGGCGATGGATGATCCCATATCCATTGGTGTTTGACATCAGAGATGATATGCAGGTGCTCAGTGGAGACTGGGTACACTGGACGGACTCGCCGAGAACTCCCAGATGGTATTATACATTACGTCAGATGGCAGTTCTCTGGTGACACTGGTGCAGGTTAGTTTGTACACCCGAGATCGTCATAGAGTCTTTTGTGATTCCCACTGTGCTTTGATTTCCATCATACCACGTCCAAGAGGGCGTGTAAAAAGGTGGCTTTTGGGTACAGTCCCGAATCACATGGAGGCAATGAGCGATAGGAGGGGTTTCGTCTCTCCCGGTATAGGGAGTTGATGTTGCACTGTGCTCGATTGGCTATAACAGGAAGTCCTTGGCCAAGGCTGCTTTAGGGATTTACTGGTAAGTGTTACCAGTAGTTTCTCGACCCGTTATGAGCCTCATATCGACACGACTTATCAAGTTATTGGGGTCTGACGTTTACCACCCCTAGACGAGATATGCGACATATCAGACGAATAGACCGGACTGTACGGTAGTGTTACTCGTTGGATTCACAGGAGTGTGAGCGGGCTTGCTCGTTGATCTTCTGATCGCTCAATACCCGGGTGGCCGTTACGTTTAGCAGACCGCTTGCGGATTGTGGGTGTTTGATATGATCATCACCTGCTGCCGGCGTATTGACGAGTCTTTAGAGTCCTACACAGGGGTTTCCTGGCTCAAGCGAAACGAAATAGGAGCGCATATGAGATATGTGCAGGACCGAGAATAATACCAGTATGTGATACTGTATTTTATTCTCGCGATTTGTATCATCGGTCGGTTATATGTGATATAGCTGGGTTACCGAATCAAGTGTTGATTCGATACATTGATACACTTGATATTAGTCGGTTATATGCGGTATGACCGGATCATTAAATCAAGTGTTGATTTAGTGATTTAATGTATAATTATATATATTTGATATATTACTTTACATTAACTAGTATTGGTTCACTTAAGATTATTTTCTCACTAGTTTGTGCACATTGTATATATGATATATTTTTTATGCACTTGTTTGTATCATGTTTGATGATACATGCAAACTTGGGTGTGTGTATGCTTTAAACTATGATTAGGTTAATGGTTAGGGTTTGATTTACTCATTTATTTATTCATTTATTTATTTTGGGCAAAAACAAATATGGCGGCTTTCTTTGTTTTATACTTGGAGTTTCATGAAGCTTCACCATTTTGTTTTTATTCTCAAACCTAACCATTATCTAAACCCTAGTTTATTCTTTACATGAGTTAGACTAACCCATGGTTGCTATATGATAAGAATCACTTGAATTTTCTAAAAAAGTAATTCTTTTCCTACTTCTTCATCTTCTTCATGAAGAAAGAAAAAGCTTGCTAGAAAATTCTAAGTGATAATTCCAAGTGAGAAATCCAAATCCAAAGTGAACCCACTTCCTATTTCTTCATCCTCTATCACTTGCCATGTAGTAGAGGGTGTTTTCTTCACAAGTTTTTTGACCTAGTGAAGATGGAGCTTAAGCTTGAGTCGCCTCAACGTAGATCATCATCGGCCTCGAAGTCAATGACCTAGCCCGATCATTTCTCCGACGAAACCATTGCAAGAGTCCGAGATCCCGATGATCGCAGCGGAGGGATGTCATCTCGGAGCTAAAGAAGTGGTGGACCAGAACTACAAAGGTTGTAATCCCTTTCACTTAGTTAACGATCTAGTTTAGGGTTTCTCGGCACCGTAAAAATTTTGTTTGGCATGGTTGATGCCTTGTAGAACCTCTTGAGTGTGCCTAGTAACCCTACACTATGAGATAGATCGAATTGGATGTTAGAATACTCACTAGTTGTAGTGAGATAGTATCAATCGATCCTGGGGAAAATCACTGGAAAGGTTCCAGAGTGATAAGGACGACATAATGTCAGTCACAGGCATTGTCTTTACCCTCAGTAAAGGGACGGTATGTTGGAAGAGTTCCAAGCTAGATATCGTGGCATACTAGACAATAAAGGCTCGATACATCGCTACCAAAGATGCTACCAAAGAGACAGTCTAGGTGTATATTAGTTCATGAGATGAACTTCGTTCCTACCATTGTGAGACAATGGAGTTGTGGCTTATGCCTAGAAACGCCCGTCTCATCAGTGATCCAGAAATATTCTAAGGCAGTGTCACCTGATCATGGAGATGGTTGATCTCCAGGGGATCAAGGTCAGGAGAGTAGACTCAGAGGACAACGCGGCGGATCCACTCACAAAGGCCTTTTCCCAGAAAGAGACTTTTATGGGATGGTTGAGTATGAGATACTACAACTACTGTTATCAGATGGCCCTAGTGCAAGTGGGAGATTGTTAGTTATATGTATGCCCTAGAGGCCATTACTATACATGAGATGTATATTCTAGTGGATGCTTGGACATATATAGGGAGGACTTTCTTGCTCGACATGATAGTATGGTATCTGGTTACTCTTTACCTTAACGTGTACACTGATTGTCTCTCTGTTACATGTTGGTAAAGCCCTTAGGATGTGTACTTGACTACCTGGACTATAATGCAGATCATACTAGTGGGGACAGAGTAGTCCATGAGTACATCCTTTAATGTCCCTAGTCGTGGGTGTATCGAGACAGGGCATCGATATACCAGAGTAGACTAGCGTATACCTTCTCGATCCATATAGATGGGCGATGGATGATCCCATATCCATTGGTGTTTGACATCAGAGATGATATACGGGTGCTCAGTAGAGACTGGGTACACTGGATGGACTCGCCGAGAACTCCCAGATGGTATTATACCTTACGTCAGATGGCAGTTCTCTGGTGACACTGGTACAGGTTAGTCTGTAGACCCGAGATCGTCATAGAGTCTTGTGTGATTCCCACTGTGCTTTGATTTCCACCTTACCACGTCCAAGAGAGCGTGCAAAACGGTGGTTTTTGGGTACAGTCCCGAGTCACATGGAGGCAATGAGCGATAAGAGGGGTTTCGACTCTCCCGGTATTGAGGGTTGATGTTGCGCTATGCTCGATTGGCCATAACAGGGAAGTCCCTGGCCAGGGCTGGTTTAGAATTTTACTGGTAAGTGTTACCAGTAGTTTCTCGACCCGTTATGTGCCTCGCATCGGCATGACTTATCGGTTATTGGGGTCTGACGTTTACCACCCCTAGACTTGATATGCGACATATCAGACGAGGAGACCGGACTGTACGGTAGTGTCACTGTATGGCTTTTACAGAAGTTGGAGCGGGCTTGCTTGCTGATCTTCTGATCGCTCAATACCCGGGTAGCCGTTACGTCCAGCTAGTACCGCTGACGGCTTGTGGGTGCTTGATGTGATCATCACCTACTATCGGCGTATTGACGAGTCTTTAGAGTCCTACATGGAAGTTTTACTGGCTCAGGAAAAACGAAATAGGAGCGCATATGTGATATGTGCGGGACCGAGAATAATGCGTGTATGTGATACCGTATTCTATTCTCGTGACTTTTTGTATCGGTCGGTTATATGTGATATAGCCGGGTTATCGAATCAAGTATTGATTCGATAAGTCGATACATTGGATGTTAGTCGGTTATATGAGATATAACCGGATTATTAAGTCAAGTGTTGATTTAATAATTTAGTGTATTATTGTATATATGATATACTAATTTACATTAACTAACATTTGTTCACTTAAGGATTTTTCTCATATGTGCACAACTTTAATATATATGTGATATATATTAAAATGTGTTTTCTTTTTGTATCATGGTTGTTGATACAACATTCATGGGTGTATGAGACTTACACCATGCTATTTGTTATGTTGGGTTTAATGTATTTAAAGTAATTACAAAATTAGTGGAGCAAAAGAAAATTGCATGAAGCTTGTGGAAGCTTGTGGATGCATTGACTAAAGTCCACTAAGTTTGTTTTTACTTTGGATTTTTATTAACCTAACCATCACACTTAGCTATGATTAAGTCTCTACATGAGTTAGTATATGATACTCACTCACCCATGGTTAACTCCCTTACTTGATCATTATCTTCATCTCATTTTTCTTCATCTTCTTCCTTGAGCTAAAAAGCTCTCTAGGGTTTGATCTAAATTGAGAAACATTGTGAGAAAATAAATTCTAAAGTGAACCCACTTCCTATTTCTCCATCCTCTACTAGACTAGCACTTTAGTTTAGGGTGTTTGCTTCACTAATTCTCTAGTTAGTGAAGTAGTAGCTTGAGTTGGTATTCCCTCGACGTAGATCATCTTCGGCCTCGTAGACTTCAAGCAAGGACGCTTCTTTCTCCTCGTAAAGCCATGCAAGAGCCCGGGAAAGCAATGATCGCAGCGAAGGGACTACGACAAGGAGATTTAGAAGTGAAGGACCGATCTACAAAGGTTGTATTTCGTATTCACTTAGTTGTAATGATATTTACTAGCATGTGAAACCCTAATAATCTAGCAAAGATCCTGTTTAAGGTTATTCGGCACGACTAAAATTTTAATCGGGCATGGTAGATGCCTTGTAGAACCTTGTTAGTGTGCCTAGTAACCCTACATCTTGGACCCAGAACTAACTACAGAAGACGATTGCTTCTTTCCCCTCGGTGCTTTAGTACGACGTTGACCCACTTCGCCTTCAATATCCTCACTCGACGGTGCTACCGATGACAACACTGCCATTGCTGACGCCGCAGCTGATGATACTGCTACTGGCACCTTATTGGCCCTGGAGCTCTAGTGTGCTGCGACATACCTGCTGTGGGAGTTAGATTCACTTCCGCCGCCTCAGAAATAAGCACGACACCAGTACCTCTCAAGGGAGGGTGAACCACTGCCCGCGGTCGCGGCGGGACTCCCATAGGCTGGATCGAAGTGGGAACCCTATATCCAAGGAGCATCCTCCTCTCCTCAGCAATAATGGGACTGACTCGGTGGAGGTACCAGCCCGTGAAAGCCCCCACACATCGAGGAATATAGTCAACTTCAGGAATCACGAAGCAAAAGCCGGTGTTCAGCCGCATAAAGTGATGAGCGGCGTCACGAACAACTTCTGACGACGGGCTGGGCTCCACTGTAAACACCTCAAAGGGGACACCCTGGTCATATCCAAGTTGCCAAGCAAAGCGGTGTGGGTTGTACCGCATAAAAAGGGCCGCACCATTTTGACGAAATACCAGATAACCCGGTCTGATCGAATATAAGTGCATGGCTTCCTTGGGCTTCAGGGAGGGTGCTCCCTCTTTCAACGAGTCATAAAGCTTTTGAATCGGTTCTGAAGGAGCATAGAGGACTCGAATGTTGAATACCATCCCTCCCGCGTTAGCATAGGGACTAAGAAGCACACGAATAGCTCCGGACTGAGTCGGATCAGGAGCAGAGGCGCCCACCAACCGCATAAGCCGCGGAAAAGTGTAGGCATCATAAAAGCTGGATGTCTGATGTGCGGAAAATGCCCCTAGCACGTGCATCTCAATCCATTACGTGAAGTAATGAAGAGAGAAACTCACTACGTTCATGCCTGGGGTTGAGGTATTGGCTGCAGCGCTTAGCCCATGATACAGATGCGCTAGCCCCGCAATGCCCACGGCTAGTCGCGTCCCTCCAGCGATGCGATGAGCAAGGTAAATGACTGAAACTCTCATGAATCGACGGTACGTTGGAATGACGAACCAGCTGAGCCAGATGCTGATAAAACCCACGAAGAAAGTCTCTTCATCTATGCCAGGAGCTGCAATCGACTCAAAAGGTACAGCCGACAGGATTGGAATGTAGAACTGCGGCAAGTCCTCTTCTTTAGCCGGTAGTTTATTTAAACAGAACACGAAGGGGTCGTTGATACTCGCAAACATCGGAGCCGTCTTTGATAGAATGTCTCCGCGAAGGAAGCAGGCGATAAACCTTTTGAAAGTGATGCCCTGCTCCTCTGACTCTGTGAATAGCTTCTCAAAAATGCCCAGAGTCTTGATTAGACTTGGCTGCTTGTGGCGGATGGCATTTTCAGTTGACAGGCCGTCAAGCATAGCAGGCTCAGTTACGAAAACATACTCATCAGGAGGCAGCAGTTCTTCATAGAGCGTCCCCATGATTGGCATCCCCGATATCTCACGAAACTCTTCCAGGGAAATTGAAACTTCGCGGTCCCCTAAAAAGAAGGTGTTGGTGGGAAGATTCCATTTATTTAAGAAAGCCTTAACCCACCAGACATGGGGGACTGATAGTGGAGGAGAGACGCGTACATCGCCTGATAGAGCCCGACCCTCTGCAGTCGCGCACGATGGGCAGACAAGATATAACGAGCCCAGAGAAGGTAACCCGTGGGATGTCGAGGAGTAAGCCTTATTTTATAAACCTGTCCCCATGGATGGGCTTCACCTTGGCAGATTCGACGCCCTAAGATGTCTATAGCCGGCACAGGGTGGTTTGGAATCCCAGTTGTCGACGGCTCAAGCCGTCCCGTGGGGGTCCAATTCAACATCTCCACAGCAAAGGCGGTCCGTGGACGCTCCATCGGCAAAAATGGGTAAGTAGGCTTTGTGGGTATCTCGCAAAGAAAGCTGCGACGGCCCCGAATGATATGCCCATACTAGGTCCCCCATAAAAGCAAGTTGGTGCAATTAGGGTCGTGAGCCCTGATCATCGCCATCACCTCTTCATCCGACGGTGATTGAGGAAAAGCCGCCTCCGAGCGAGTAAAGGGAAAGTAGGGAAGAGAAGCCATTGTTCCTGAAATAAAGGAAGGGGAAACTATTAGTGAAGCAAACAAGTGTATATATATATGATTATAAATGTATATATATAAAAAGACAGTGGAAGAAAGTGACAAAGAACTTATTTTATGGGACCATTGGTTACAAAACGCATGGTCCCCACAAAATCAAGATGACGGCTCACTAATGATGAGGCGGGGTAATCATTATGAGAACAAAAGGAAGATTCTCAATAAATGAACAGTGGATTTCAAACAAATCTGCACATTCCCCCAAGGAGAGGAAAAAAACCATTACAGAAGCTCTGTGCAAATCGAAAAGGATCTCTGCAAGAACAACTCAGGGCAAGAAAATCCCAAGAAGTTCTATGTGAAGAACTGAGTTCTTTGGAGGAATTAAATTCCTTTTAATAGAGGAATTAAATTCCCAGAAAAAAATTTCAGAGCTAAAGCTCTTTGGAATGGAATTAAATTTCAGAGAGAAGACAAGTATCAACATCGAACCCTGAGATTAGAGAAGTCCTAACAAAAGGAGTTTATTATTTAAAGATTGGACATTATTTTAACTTGGAAAGATAGGTTCTTGTTAAAGGGAAAAACCCTTGGTGTGGATTTAAAATCCAAAGAAAATTTCTACAAGAAGATCTTCAGCCATTCAAGATCCTTACCTGAAAAAGGAAATCTTTTGTTAACAGGGTTAAACTATGGAAATTTTTGAAACAGAGAACTGAGCTCTGGGAAAGAGAATTAAATTCTCAGAGGAAAACGAGCAAGGAAGAAGATGAAAAGTGGAGGCGCTTCTGAAGAGACCCCTGCATTTATAGAATGTGATGGAAAACGGTTCATCTACCCCCTTCCTTAGGCAGATCCAACGGCCACAAAAAATGACAGCATTGCACTCACGTGCAAACACGTGAGAACAACGCTGTGGGGACATTTGTTCCTTCATACAAATATCAGGAAAAACCCCAATGGGGCATCACGTGCTCGCAGGTGACCAAGGGACACATGCTGACACGTGATGGTTTCCTGAGGATTCTGTTATAATAAAATTGAATTCTAATCAACAGGAGTCACGTGCCCACACGTGATGGGTCTCTTAAACTCACTAAAAGGGATTAAAAAGTATAACAAAACAGCAGGGAATACCCCAATGGGGCATTACGTGCCCACACGTGACCACAGGTCACGTGTAAACACGTGATGGGTTCCAAAGTTCTCTGGCTAATAAGAATTAAATTCTAACAATGGGGTCACGTGCCAACACGTGATGGGCCTTTAAACTCACTGAAAAGAATTAAAAGTAGAATAATACAGCAAGGAAAAATCCCAATGGGGCATTACGTGCCCACATGTGACCAAGGGTCACGTGCTGACACGTGATAATTCCTGAGTTCTTTAAAACAACAGAATTAAATTCTGATCAAATGCATAATCAAAGGGGTCACGTGTCAACACGTGATGGGATCCTAAGATCTCTGAAATAATAGAATTAAATTCTAATTAAGAGGGAATCAAGAACCCTAACTGGAAAAATATTTCTTTAAATTTTCCAAGCAAAAAAGATGGTGCTCTGTAAAATGGAGCACCGTTGGATTAAAAGTCCAATCGTGATTAAAAATCACCAATTTATGGAAAGATTTTATACAAGGAAAGATTTCCCTGAAATTTGCCAGGAATAACAGATAAAATTTCTTTTGGATTAAAAATCCAATGGTGAATAAAATTCACTGGATGATCTGAAAGATTATGTTGCTTACAAAAACAACCAAAATCTTTCAATGAAAGATTGACTAAACAAGTTGATTCTTTTCTTTCTCCTATAAATAGGAGCCAAGAAGAGAAGAGGAGGGATTTTTTTAGAGAGAGACAACAACAGAGAGAGAATACAAAAGAAAAGAGAATTTAATTCTCCAGAGAGAAAAGAAAGCTTCTTTAAAAAAGAAAGAAATCCTAGGTGAAAGATCATCGTATAAGCTCCCACAAAAGAAAAAAGAGAATTTAATTATCAAATTAAGAGTTTAACTCTTCTGAATAAGAACTTAGTTCTTCCTTTGGTTGAAATTCTGCAGAAGCAGATCTCCTCATAAGTTGAGAATTTAATTTTCATCGGGGAGATTCTGCCATGCAGATCCAAAACTTAGAGGGAGAATTGAGTTTAGGGAATTTAATTCCTCCAAATACTTAGAAATTTAATTCCTCCAACAGAAACAGGATTTAACCCTTAAAACAAGAACTTAGTTCTTCTTCATGGTTGAAGATCTGCAGAAACAGATCTCCCCATAAGTTGAGAATTTAATACTCATCGGGGAGATTCTGCCATACAGATCCAAAACTTAGAGAGAGAGTTGGGTTTAAAGAATTTAATTCTTCTATATACATAGGAATTTAATTCCTCTAAACAAAATTAGGGTTTAACCCTACCAAAGAATTTAATTCTTAAATAAGGGACTTAATAATCTCCATGCACGTAAAGAAGTCAGTATTCAACCTGATCACGTGGCAACACGTAACCTTCCCTTCAATGATCAGAAAAGAATGAATGAGATCGGGTCACGTACTCCCACGTGAACCCTGGACAAACTTCTCAAAAATAAAGGCAGAATAGACTTTGGGCGCCCCCACGTGTCCCCACGTGACCCCTGACAAACACCTCTTTAAAAAATAGAAGATGGAAAGAACTAAATGATTAAAATCCAATGTATGGGCGCCCCCACGTATCCCCACGTGACCCCTAGCAAATCCCTTTAATATCCAGTGCATGGATGCCCATCACGTGCCCACACGTGATGGCCTGGAAGATTGAAAGTGTTTAACACTTATTTAAATTTTCTGAGAATAAAATAAAGGAAGCTTAGCCCAATCCTAGGGCGCCTCACGTGTCCTCACGTGAGCGCTTCATCTTTTTAGTGTCTAACACTATTTTTAGCATTTCATCCCTAGTGTTTAACACTATTCTAAATGCATCACGTGGGAACACGTGACCGCCAGATATGTGCTAGTGTTTAACACTATTTTCAAACCAGTCTTAGCCTAAATTGGCTAAATCTTCCAGAGACAAGACTCCCCTTTTGACTGAGCCTCAAATACACCCTTGTCTTCCAAGATTGATCATCTCATATGGTATATGAGTGCTCGGCACTCAATAAAAGACAAAAATATTGTCAGAAGCCAGACCCATGCTTAGCATTGCTAAACAATGGGGGGCTGAGCCCAGACAAATGTTCAACAGTCCAAACAAAGGTCCAACATTTTAAACCTAATTGGACTTAGCCCAAGTTGGCCATAATTCCTCAATTCAGATTTAACTGAGCCCACGTGCTCATTAATCTTTTGATCTTAGTCCCAAATTGGACTGTAGATCTCTCAACCAACATTGGTTCAAGGGTACATCTCTTCACTCCTTTGATATTTGTCGTTGTAATCCTTCAACGTTTTCAGAGAGGTGACGGGTCCCGATAACCAATCATTCCACGGACTGTGGGGTCCTTAAGCCCATGGACTATAATGTCCTTAACCTCGGACTGTGGGGTCCTTAAGCCCATGGACTATGATGTCCTTAACCTCGAACTGTGGGGTCCGTAAGCCCATGGACTATGATGTCCTTAACCTCGGACTGTGGGGTCCTTAAGCCCATGGACACTGTGGGGTCCTTAAGCCCATGGACTATGATGCCCTTAACCTCGGACTGTGGGGTCCTAAAGCCCATGGACTATGATGTCCTTAACCTTTACAGACTATGATGTCTGTAAACTAGACCACCATGTCCTTAAACTGGTAATCGACCGTAAAGTCCCTAAACTAAAACAATAGAGTTCAAATACTCTTTTGTTGGATCCAAATAATCCTGTTAAGTAGATCTTAGTCTAAAATTAGACTAACGTATCCTTAACAAACTGTTAAGTTGATTTTAGTCTAAAATTAGACTAACATATCCTTAACAAAGGTTTAAGTTGATTTTAGTCTCAAATGAGACTAACGCGTCCTTAAACCCAACCCCAAACCAAAATCTAAGAAAATACGGATTTGGACTAATCCACGCCCTACGGGCGACAACATAAATTAGTCTCCGTGTACAATTCACAGGCAACCAAAAACAAAACAAATACCGACGACACGAAGTGACCATCTGGAGAAAGAGAAAGTGGTTACCGCGATGCGGTAGCGTAATTAACTGCAGGGGCTTGCGCCTGCAGGGAAGAGCGTCCCCACAATCAAAAACCCCTCAACGAGAGGGAATCTGACGAAGTCTGCTACATCGGCCGCATCCGTTTAAACCTTCGATACAAGGTGTCATAAATTAACTTGGCAACTTTGGATAGGTGGACGGATAGCGCCAATTAGCGTCTGCCCTCGAAATTCAGGCCCGGACATCCTAACGTCCCGGTCGTGTCTTTCGGCGGAGAACAGCGACAACACAAAACTTACTCTCAAGTGTTTGTATTGTAGCTAACGTGCATAGTGACACTACGAAACCAACTCAGAGCAACAGCAACACAAAACACGAACCGTATCAGATAACGCAACGCATGAAACGAAACACAAGAAAAACGCAAAGTGGTCCCAGATTTTGCTATACTAACAATCTGTAAAAGTTTCAAGTACCATGAGACCACATACAACCCCAGAGACCCCTACACCAAAACCCAAACCCTAACTCCCTAGTCTGGCCGCAATTTGCGGCCAGAAGAAATTAATTTGCGGCCAGTTCATGAAGGAATTGGTTCGTATTTTGAGGGTAGGTTCTAGGTCACTACACTAGGTCACTGTGATGGGAACTTTTGCAACAATTACCTGGTTTGATAGAAGATCATCTCAGACCCCAAAACAACACTAAAAATACGATATTTACCCGAAACGATACACAACGCTATCTAAACTGAAACTAAAAAGCTAAGCTACATAATAAATACATAACTAACAGAAAGAGATCATTACCTAACCAAAAGAACTTAAAGAACCTAGCTTCCTAAGCTCCAAGGCATCCAAGAGGCAAAACCAAGCAAAAGAGGTGATTTTTTAGAGTTTTTGTGAATATTTGGTGATGTTTTGTGTAGGAAATGATAGTGTTCAGTTGAGATGAGAGAGGGATGAGAAAATGAGAAGGAAATGAGTGTGAGAGAAAGAGAAAAAGAAAAGATAAAGGGAAAGAGAGAGGTGAGAGTAAGAGGTGAGTGCACCCATTCATTAATTCACCATTAATGCTTTCACACTACACCATGCCACCTCTTCTCTCCAAAACAAATATCTCACCCAAAATATCAAGGATTAGGGTTAAGGCAAAGCAAGGGATTAGATTAATATAAAGGATTAGGTTAAGGGTTAAATTTTCATGGTCACTAATCTAGATTAACAAAAAACAAACCCTCACATTAACGTGCACACGTGCGTGCATGCCATAACAAATAATAATAAATTATTAATTAAATGTTATAAAATGTGAGGAACCCAAATTGGTAAACTTTTTTTACCAAAAACCCGCATTAACGTCTAAACTAACGCTAACCGAAATCTAAGGCGTTACACAAGAACTCTAGGATGTAGTGTGAGGTTCTAAGTGTCTTTCTATCTCTATCTCACCTCCTCTCTTGATTCTCAACACATGAGAGTGTAGAGAGGAGGTAGATGCTGAAGGTGGAGGAGCTCAAGAGAAGGAGAGGAGAGTGAAGCAAATGGTGAGCTCAAGAGAAAATGAAGCAACCATGTGAGAGAAAATAACTCACAATGGTTTTGTAAAACAATATCCAATAATAAAAATATATCAACCATGCTTCAATAGTTGCCACAAATGAATTAAAAATTCATTTGTCAACTATTGAGCCATGGTTCTCACCATACTCCTTTTACCTTCATTTTACACCTCATTTTCATTTAATGAATAAATGGAAAAAGCCATGATGAGGTGTCCACCTTCTAGAATGTAATCCGTAATAAAATACGGATTACAGTCTACAGTATATACATACCTGCATTCACATAAAAACACGAATGCTCAAAGAGATAGAATAACACGAAGAACATAATACTAGAATATACATTTCGAAATACATATATGTAAATTATTAAATCAATAGCTGATTTAATAATCCGGCTCAATCCCGAGCCGGCTAGTATTATCAACTGTCCGATCGAAAGTCTGGGTACACAGTACATCAATCGATCGGAACCCTGCATGTATCCAATACGGCTACTATATTATTTCGCCTGAACCAGGGAAACCCTCCGTGTGGGACTCTAAAGACTCGACAGTACGCCGACAGTAAGTTACTGGATAAATCCATAACCACAAGCACGTCAGCGACACTGGCTGTACGTAACGGCTACCCGGGTTGAGCAAACTCATCCGGATCACAACTGAGCCTATCTGTGTCAATCTCCGTACAGTCCGGTCTTTTCGTCTGAGAGTATCGCATACCGGGTCTAGGGGGTAGTAAACTCAGACCCTAATAACCCGATAATTCATGCTGATGCGGCTCAAGACCAATCCGTGAAACTACTAACCAACCTATAAGTAAATCCCAACTGCTTTGGCCAAGGTCTTATGGTCCTGACCAATCGAACACAGTGTGATATCGAATCCCTATACCGGGAGAGATGAACCCCCAACAATCACTCGCTGCCTTCATGTGGCTCGGGACTGTACCCATCCAAAACCTGTTTGCACGACTCAGTAGAGCCGTGGTAGGGTAGTCATCAAAGAACAGTGGGAACTCACACAAGACAAATGACGATCTCAGGTCCGATGACTAACCTGTACTCATGTCACCTGAGAACTTCCATCTGACGATAAATATAATACCATCTAGAAGTTCTTGGCGAGTCGGTCAGGGTACTCACCCTCGGTGAGCACCGGTATACGATCTTAGGTGCAAAAGTCGAATGGTTGCGGGACCGTACCATCGTCCCTCGTCGGGGTCTAGAAACGTATACACTAGTCTACTCTGGAATATCGATGCCCAGTCTCGATACTCCTATGACTAGGGACATTTTAAGGATGTGCTTACCGACTACCCAGCTCCCACAAGTATGATCACTATCACAACATAGGTAGTCTAGCAATGATCCTACGGGCTTTATCAACATGTATGAATGATACGTAATAGCAAGTAAAACAAATGCACATGTTAAGATAAAGACAAACCAAATAGCATTCTATCATATCGAGCAAGATTGTCCTGTACATATATATGTCCAAGCATCCACATGTATACATATATAATAATGGCCTCTAGGGCATACATATCCAACAATCTCCCACTTGCACTAAGGCCATATATTGGCGTACCGAGTACCCAACGTCTGCTCTAGGGTCAGCTGTTGGCGTATCACATACTCAACATCTCAAATAGTCTCTCGAACCGTGCTTGAAGAAGGGCCTTGGTGAATAGATCCGCCATGTTGTATTTTGTGTCCACTCTCCGCATCTCGATCTCCCGGCGATCAACGATCTCCCTGATCAGGTGATACCGCCTCAAGATGTGTCTGGATTTCTGATGGGACCGTGGTTCCTTTGCTAAAGCCATAGCTCCATTGTTGTCGCAATACAAAAGTATTGGGTTAACAGTGGATGGAACCACCTGAAGTTCAGTAATGAACTTCTTAATCCAGACGGCTTCTTTTGCGACATCGTTGGCAGCAATGTATTTAGCCTCCATCATCGAGTTTGCGACGGTGTCCTGTTTGGAACTCATCCAACAGACCGCCCTTCCATTGAGGGTAAACACAAAACCCGAGACAGACTTGTTGTCATCCTTGACACTCTGGAAGCTTGAATCGGTAAAGGACTCCACCTGGAGGTCCCCATTACCGAATACCAGGAACAGTTATTTAGTCTTTCTCAGGTACTTAAGAATGTTCTTCACTGCTATCCAATGGTTCTCCCCTGGGTTAGACTAATACCAGCTCACCACGCTAAGCGTGTAAGCTACATCTGGTCTGGTACATAGCATCGCATATATTATAGAACCTACCGCCGAAGTGTAGGGTATAGTGCTCATGCGAACCCTCTCCTCATCATTCTTGGGAGACATCTCTTTGGAGAAGGTCATTCCGTGCAATGCGGGTATGTTACCGCGCTTGGAATCTTCCATACTAAATCTCTTTAGTACGGTCTCTATGTACCTGGACTGTGAAAGTTCCAATAATCTCTTGGATCTATCTCTATAGATCTAATCCCCAGAATGTACGAGGCATCACCCAGGTCCTTTATGGAGAACCTTTGTGACAAGAACAGCTTGACCTATTGTAGCATAGGAATATCATTTCCTATCAAAAGAATGTCGTCCATGTACAAGACTTGGAATACGACGGTTCGTCCTACAATCTTTTTATATATACAAGGCTCGTCCTCGTTCTTGATGAAGTCAAAATCCTTGACTGTTTCATCAAAACAGATGTTCCAGCTCTGCAATGCCTGCTTTAATCCATAGATGGATTTAAGCAACTCTTCCAAAATTCCATTTAAACCTTCCCGCTGCTCCCACTATCTACAAAACCTTCCGGCTGATCCATATAAACGCACTCTTCCAAAATTCCATTTAGAAAAGCCATTTTTACGTCCATCTGCCAGATCTCATAGTCATGGAAGGCAGCAATGACAAGTAGGATCCAAATGGATTTGAGCATAGCCACTGGAGAAAATATTTCGCCATAGTCCACACCTGGTCTTTGACGAAAACCTTTTGCAACAAGTCTAGCCTTATAGGTTTCTACCTACCCATATACACCAAATTTCCTTTTGTAGATCCATTTGCATCCAACAGGTTTTACTCTAGGTGGAGCAATATCCAAGGTCCGCACTTTATTGGTCTACATAGACTCCATTTCGGATCGCATGGCATCCAGCCATTTATCAGAGTCCCTACTAATAATGGCCTGCTTGAAACTGGTAAGATCATCTTCTTCCAAGATGCAATCCTCTCGATCCCCGTCTATAAGAAAACCGTAGTATCTCTCGGGCGGATGAGAAATCCTACTAGATCTGCGAAATGGCTGAGGTTCGTCTGGGACTACTGATTCTAGCGGTTCTACCAAATCTTCAGTTACATTTTGTTGTTCAGAAGTTTCTTCCAGTTCTACCGTACTCCCACTAACTTCTTTTGCAAGAAATTCCCTTTCGAAAAAGGTGGCGTGGCGAGATACCAACATCTTCTGTTCCTCGGTGTGGTAGAACAGATATCCTAGTGAATCCTTAGGACATCCCGCAAATTTACATAGAACTGATCATGCCTCAAGTTTTTTCGGTTTCTGTGTTTTTACATATGCCGGACAACCACACGTCTTAATGAATTTAAGACATGGTTTTTTACCACTCCATATTTCATATGGAGTCTTAGGCACAGATTTGGAAGGAAGCTGATTCAAAAGGTATGATGCAGTTTGTAGTGTATGTCCCCAGAATAAAAGAGGCAACTTGATACTACTCATCATGGAGCGAACCATATCCAAAAGGGTATGATTCCTCCACTCCGACACAACGTTGTACAGTGGTGTATACGGAGGAGTATGCAGAGAGAGAATTCCATTCTCTTTTAGGTATTCTAGGAATTCCATGCTTAAGTACTCCCCTCCTCTATCAGATCAGAGGATCTTGATAGTTTTTCCATTCTGGTTCTCTACTTCGTTTCTGAATTCTTTGAATTTCTCAAAAGTTTCAGATTTGTGTTACAAACGAAACACATATCCGAACTTAGAGAGATCGTCAGTGAATATGATGAAGTACGAGAACCCAACCCTTGCATGTATAGACATTGGACCGCATACATCACTGTGTATGAGTCCCAAGATCTCTGCTGCTCTTTCTTCATGTCCGGTGAATGGAGATTTGGTTATCTTTTCTTTGAGGCAAGACTGCAAGTTTCATAAGATGAAAATTCGAGCGTATTCAAATATCCATCTTTATACAATTCACTTAGTCTTTTCTCTCCGATATGACCAAGTCTATAATTCCACAAATAGGATTCGTTCACTTCTGAACTCTTCTTCTTGCGTGTATTTTGTATGTTGAAAACTGCGTTTTGATTAAGAACATAGATACCATTACACAGTGTACTTTCTGCAACCAATACCTGTTTAAGGTAAATGTTCATGATATTTCTATCAAGAACAAACTTATATCCATCTTTATCGAGTAAAGAAACTGATATGATGTTGCAAACCATGGAAGGTACATAGTACCAATTGTTCAAAATCATAGTATTTCCATTTGGCAATGCTAGGTGATATTCACCGATGGCAGAAGCATCAACTTGTGCTCTGTTCCCTACTCTGAGGGCCATATCACCAGGTCCAACCATCCTACTTTTTCTCAGTCCCCACAATAAATTACAAATATGAGATCCTGATCCGGTATCTAGTACCCAAGAGGTAGGACTGACCGAAAAGCAGCTCTCAATAACAAGAACACCTGAAAGAGACACAATAGTAAGTTTCTTCTTCATTGGGGTTATCAAGGGATTCATGCAATTCTCTTTCCCTTGCTCATACTCATGACGGATGTCATAAGTTAGAGCCGAACCGACGTTCCCCAGCCCCGAATAAGAATTTGGATCGGTCAAGCGATACATTTTATTATCTTGATTAGGACGTGAAATGGTTGCTACCTGGAGAGAGAGAAAGGAAACACTCAGCGTGCGCTCTTGTAAGATTATATTGGTTATTAGTTTATCTAATCAGGATGGCTCCTACTGTTTTCTCGAATTCTTCTTCAAACCTTAAAAGAAGAACTAGTCAGGATTAATCGCACGTCATAATACTTTCTTAACCTTTCAACCAGGCTAGTGTCGGTACTTCGAGGGAAGTTTTCCAACGCTTTCGCGAAGTTCCTTAATTACATAACCTCTTTTCCCTGGAGGCGTAGCCTCACTAACTTTTTTCTAGACACCTACTTGGTTTATAGCATTGATTGTTAAGTGAAAAAATCTCCCAAGAGTAATCCTACTCATCAGTGGGATCGGTATCCAACTATCATTATGTGATGACCTAGATAGAATCCACTCTAGTCACTACACTCCATAAGGTATGCAACACTAGCAAGTTTCCTGTATATTTGAAACTCCCGATGTGGTTTTTGCCCCTAGGACCCAAGTGACCTTGACGAATAATCAACAAATCAAAAGGTCCTAATCAAGTTCAACCCGTCGTTATCCAAGATTGCATTAGACCCACCCGCATGATCCTTGACGAATAATCAACAAAATCATGCGACTGTCCTAACCAATCGCATCTATCTATGCAACAGAGAATCATTACTCAGCTACTGTTCACTACGCCTTGACGAATAATCAACAAACGCAGCACGAATACTAAGTACTAATTATCTGAAACGACGGAGGGCTACGGCTGGGTTTTTGGCATAAAACTCTTTAACGTGATGAACTTGATATCGTTGAAGGAACCGGATAGCTTTGAAAAAGAGTGGTTTTAGGCTCCGCTTTTGAAAACTATTGTTTTGAAGAAAACAGAGTAATCTACAGTATAAACATTTGCTCAAGAGGTCACTCCCCGCAAAGGGATCTAGGCTCTTGCCTTCTCGAATGAGGTGCTGGATATTCATGACCGAATACCACTATACAAAGCGAAAGAATATAACTATAGTTTTTTGAAATTTGTTCCAACAACATCTTTTAGGTTTCAATTCTTGCATTAATCAAAATTAATGCAGTCCCATCAAATAATTCCTATCATACCAGAAAAGAACAAAAAAGCAATGTACGAACATGCCATCCGTATTCGCCACGGGGCCCCGTCATATACTATTAGGTTACTTAACTAACGGCAGAGCGGGGGATGGATTAGCGCGGGTGCAAAACATATACAACATCTACTAGTATATATATAAATATATATAACATTCATCCCAGGCATGATATAAGCAGAATCACAGAAACTCAGCAAGCAACACAGAACGGTGGATAATCTTGGAGCCGCAAATGAGACCCAACGTTCCCGTTCATGTAGATAGCCTGTTCAATGAAAATCTGGACCCCTATGAGTGCGGCAAGTTACCCACCAATCCCAGAAGAGAAGCAACCCCAATCAACAACGTGAATAGGCTGCCCAGCACTTCACGGGATCCGGAAACTTAAGCACCCCTCCATGGGTCATCCTATACCCCCTACGAGTGCGGCGAATAGCCCGCCAATTCTAGAGTGAAGCGCCCTCCGTCTCAACGCTATGAGATGCGGGCTTGTTGCTTTCTAGAACTCGGCTATTCGAGCACTCCACCGTGGGGTAATTCTAGTACAGAAAAGGAAAATAATATGTACAACGGTGACTTCGACCTCAACCCGGTTGTGACCCAATCAAATAATATACAACACGGCAGAAACGGCAGTCCACATGTCAGACGCTCGTCCCGCAATAACAAATGTACAAATGAATTTTAACTGTACTACTACCATTGCACCACCGGCTATCCACTACGCAATCCAACCACAAAATCAACAAAATCACAGAACATCAACGTGAATGTCATGTTCGCAAACCCGTCTAAAAGAACATATAGCAGTTAGACGGATTATACCGATCAAATGACATTCATGGTCGCAGATGCTAATCTAAGTACTGATAATCACGCATTTAAAATTTTGATCGACAAAAGATTTCTGTATTGGCCCCAAGGGCAATCCAGTACTCAAACAAATCTAGACCAAAAACTAAACATCTCAGAAATCACATTTCCAAATATTATAGCCCCATAAGAAATTTTGTGCACAGAGGCCCAAATACGACCGTGCAACCGCGGCAAACATGCATGTTCTACCGCAGTTCCGTGGCCTTATAATGGGCTCTTGTGCCCAATTTTCTTCTGGTGTCTTACAAAACCCTGCACGAATTTTTCAGACCATGAAAATGATTTTTTTAACACTTTTAAAAATCAGCAGAAACTTGAATTTGAAATCGTGATTTCGGAAATATTTCTCGATCTTTCTTTTAATCACGTTAGAACAAGCTATTTTAGGTTTTATGGGGTGGCTCTGATACCATGTTGGGTTACACTAAAGTCCTAGCCATCAACCGTGGCAGTTTGCGGAACAAATTTTTTTCTAGGGTTTTAAAAACGGTGCTAGAATAACCCATTAAATCGGATCTTCTATAAACCTAACTAGCTAAACTAAAGGAGCTATCTACTATGATGAAAGAATCTCACCAAAAGATCCGTGTCCTTCGGTCTTCTTTCCTCATCGTTCGCTCCAAATAGCCACCATGATCGAGCTTGATCTTCTTTTCTTGCTCCTTCGGTTCTCCGGGATCGAGCTTGTTCGTCGGTCCTCCTCTGTCGAAGATGATCCATCTGAGAGATGTAGTCTATGGCTCTAGCTCCAAGCTAAGTATCAAAAGGAGTAACTAGAGAACTTGGGTTGCTATTCCAAGAACTCTAGGATGTAGTATGAGGTTCTAAGTGTCTTTCTTTCTCTATCTCACATCCTCTCTTGATTCTCAACACATCAGAGTGTAAAGAGGAGGTAGATGATGAAGGTGGAGGAGCTCAAGAGAAAGAGAGGAGAGTGAAGCAAATGGTGAGCTCAAGAGAAAATGAGGCAACCATGTGAGAGAAAATAACTCATAATGGTTTTGTAAAACAATATCCAAGAACAAAAATATATCAACCATACTTCAATAGTTGCCACAAATGAAATAAAAATTCATTTGTCAACTATTAAGCCATGGTTCTAAACATACTCCCCTTACCTTCATTTTACACCTCATTTCCATTTAATGAATAAATGGAAAAAGCCATGATGAGGTGTCCACCTTCTAGAATGTAATCCGTAATAAAATACGGATTACAGTCTACAGTATATACATAACTGCATTCGCATAAAAACACGAATGCCCAAAGAGATAGAATAACACGAAGAACATAATACTAGAATATACATATCGAAATACATATATGTAAATTATTAAATCAATACCTGATTTAATAATCCGTCTCAATCCCGAGCCGGCTAGTATTATCAACTGTCCGATCGAAAGTCCGTGTACACGGTACATCAATCAATCGGAACTCTGCGCGTATCTAATACGGCTACTACATTATTTCTCCTGAACCAGGGAAACCCTCTATGTGGGACTCTAAAGACTCGACAGTACGCCGGCAGTGAGTTACTGCATAAATCCATAACCACAAGCACGTCAGTGACACTAGCTGTACGTAACGGCTACCGGGGTACCTGTCGAAAAGGAAGGCCGACGAGCAAACTCATCCGGATCCCAACTGAGCCTATCTGTGACAATCTCCGTACAGTCCGGTCTCTGAGAGTATCGTATACCGGGTCTAGGGGGTGGTAAACGTCATACCCTAATAACCCGATAATTCGTGCTGATGCGGCTCAAGACCAATCTGGGAAACTACTGATCAATCTATAAGTAAATCCTAACTTTCTTGGCCAAGGTCTTATAGTCCTGACCAATCGAACACAGTGCAATATCGACTCCCTATACCAGGAGAGACGAATCCCCAACAATCACTCATTGCTTCCATATGGTTCGGGACTGTACCCAACCAAAACCTGTTTGCACGACCCAGTAAAACCATGGTAGGGTAGTGATCAAAGCACAGTGGGAACTCACACGAGACAAATAATGATCTCAGGTCCGAAGACTAACCTGTACTCATGTCACCTAAGAACTTCCATCTGACGATGGGTATAATACCATCTAGAAGTTCTCGGCGAGTCCGTCCAGTGTACTCACCCCCGGTGAGCACCGGTATACGATCTTAGGTGCAAAAGACGAATGGTTACGGGACTATACCATCGCCCCTCATAAGACTCTAGAAACGTATACACTAGTCTACTCTGGAATATCGATGCCCAGTCTCAATACTCCCATGACTAGGGACCTTTTAAGGATGTGCTTACCGACTACCCAGCTCCCACAAGTATGATCACCATCACAACATAGGTAGTCTAGCAATGATCCTACGGGCTTTATCAACATGTATGAATGATACGTAATAGCAAGTAAAACATATGCACATGTTAAGATAAAGACAAACCAGATAGCATACTATCATATCGAGCAAGATTGTCCTGTATATATATATACATATGTCCAAGCATCCACATGTATACATATACAATAATGGCGTATAAGGCATACATATCCAACACTATATACAACAATCTCCCACTTGCACTTAAGGCCAATTATTGCAGTATCGCATACCCACAGCTCGTGTGCTACAGAATACACAACTTCTTTACTAATCAGTTTCGCAAACTATATTTGTGAAACTTAATTTGTACGAGAAATAGACTCAGTGAGTGGATCTGATACAATGTTCCAACTTCATCTTTCTATATCTTAACTTTGCAAAGATGAACAATCTCACAAACTGAGCGAAACCCCGACTCAAGAATTTGTCTGGATTTTTAATAGGACCAAGTTCATAAATGAACAACTCCATCCAACAAAATTTTTGGGTTGTATGCTCTGCTGAGTTATAACCAGCATCATGCACCATGATTACCTCAGTATCCCTATTGGAACACTATCCAATATACTGATCCTCAGAAGAGGCTAAACTCAAAACTCTGACAGCATCTCTGTCATTCAGGTCACCTTGAAAGCCTTAACCGATAACCGCCTTCCAGAGGAGGCTGCCATCACCTTATACCAAGAACATCCTCTTATGTTCATAATAGCTTCCCTTTGTTTCTCGAGAATTGGATTAATATATGCTTATTGCAGGCAGTGCAAAAGCAATATCTGGTATTGTACAAGACATTGCATGATTGGCTCAATTGCCTAAGCAAATGATATGTCATTCATACCAGTCCCTCTCCTCGTCAATTTAGAAGACATCCTTTTTAGAGAGGGTGACTCCATCACCTGTGGGTACACCACCACGCCAGGAGTCTTCCATTCTAAAATACTTTTGGAATGTTGTCCAAGCACCCGATTGGGAAACATCTCAAATCTAGATCTAAAACCAGAATCCCTGATACATTATTCATCTGGTTTTATACAAGACATTGCATGATTGACTCAATTGCCTAAATAAATGATATGCCATTTATGCCAGTCCCTCTCTTCATCAGTCTAAAAGACATCTCTTTAGAGAGGGTGACTCCATCGCCTGTGGGTACACTACCATGCCAGGAGTCATCCATTCTAAAATACTTTTAGAATGTTGTCTAAGTACCCGATTTGGAAAACTTCCTAAATCTAGATCTAGTCACCAGAATTCCTGATATATTATCCATATCCAACGTGTAGAAAACACTGTGTGACAACCAAAGTCTGACCGATTGTGGTATAGGAACATCACTTCCTATTTGGAGTATGTCATCTAAATCCTAGGACAATACTCCCTACATCCTTCTTACTAATTTCATCTTTTGTTTTGATGAAGTCAATCACCTTGACTGTCACATCAAAACAGATGATTCGTCTCCGTTATCCATACTTCAGTCTACGAATAGACATAAGCAACTTGCACACCTTCCGCTGCTCCCACTAACTATGATAACCCTCTGGCAGAGTCATATACACGTACATTTCTAAATTCCTATTTGAAAAGACGTTATAGTCATCCACCTGCCAGATATCATAGCCATGAACTGCATCAGCGCCAAATCATATCCATATAGACTTCAGCATAGACACTGAAGTAAAAGTCACATCACAATCCAAAATGGGTATTTGATGAAAACTTTTTATGATAAGTCTAGCCTTATTAGGTTAGTACATTTCCACCTGCACAGATCTCGAAAGATCTACTTTCTCCTAATGGGTTTTACCCCTCAAGAGTACCCCGCAAAGTCTAAAATTCATGACTTGCTGAAGTGCGTGGAGTCCATCTTGAGTATGAAATATCTGGTCACCTGGAAGTAACCACTTCCTATGACCTACTGATAACTAGTAAGGGGAATATTAGTGCCAAGCCATATCCGTATGGACTTTAGCATAGACACTGAAGTAAAAGTCTCATCACAATCCACAACGGATATTTGATGAAAACCCTTTACAACATGTCTAGCCTTTTTAGGTTGGTATCTTTCCACCTGCACAGATCTCGAAAGATCTACTTGCTCCTAATGGGTTTTACCCTTTCAAGAGCACCCAACAAAGTCTAAAATCGATAATTTGCTGAAGTGCGTGGAATCCATCTTGGATATGTAGCATCTGGTCACCTGAAAGTTACCACTTCCTATAACCTACTGATAACTAGCAGTGTAACATTTCAAAAAATATAAAATATTATTTTTGGAATTTAATATTAAAATAATATATTTCGCGAAAACTACCCGAATTGCGAAATTGGGGTTTTCGTAAAATGGTAAAAATATATACCAATAATTGTGAAATAATTGGAGATTAAAATGATTTGTTCATTTAAATATATATTTATTGGATTTGGCATTTTTATAATTGATTATATGCAAGTTTAAATAAAAAATTGATTAGTACACTACTAATCGCGATTAAGCCAAATCCGTATTTCTACAGTTTTCCATGGTTAGTACACCATGACATGTTACATGTTGTTTCATTTTTATTTGTTTAGTGGTGTTATGTGAATTATTTTGGGAAAGAGAATGAATTATTGAGGAGAGAGAAAGAGCGGACCATATCATGATGAGAGCATGCCATGAGAGAGGGTGAGGGTGAGACTAAGAAAGAGAGAGATAGGGCTGCCCATTCCTCACCCCCATTGTTTTCTCCACTTGTTTTCCTTCATCTTCTTCAACTCATCTCCCTCCACCTCCACCTCCAAATATCATCTCCAAATCTTCATCAAAACCCTACACCCTCTTCATTAAAAATGATCCTCACTTCATCCTCAACACGTTAGACCTTGCAAGTTCGGATTTTGGAGACTTTGAGAAGCTAGGGTTTTTCTTGAGTTACCAAAATGAGATATATCTTCTTTCATTTAGTTTAGTTTTAAGTTTCCTAGCATCCTAGTTTAGTTTAGAGTTAAACTTGTTAGATTAGTGATGTTTGGAATATCCCAAGAGAGAGTTGGGTGATGGTGTGATATGGTGATGTTTAGGGGCTGTTACAAGACCTTAGCGTTGATTTTACTGGCTAAGACCTGGATTAGAAACCAATACATAGATTTAGAATTTCCCAACGTCGGATTTGTGAAAGATTTTGATGGTATATGGGAATCTGGAATGACCCGAGACCACTATAAATTAAGTTCCCTTGACAGTGAGACGTGCAAGCAACCATAAATCACCCCTTGAAACCTGAGCCCCTCCCCTCATTATCTGGCCACAAATAAATTCCCTATGGCCGCAAATTATGGCCACATCAGGGTGAAATATGTTGATTCTTGGTCTGTAGCTCCCTTAGATCATATCTAGACCAACCCAGTATGCAAAATTCCCCAGTTTGTCCTATAGTGGAATCTGGGAGTGGTTTTCCTAGGTTGATGTTTTCGTGTTTTGCGATTCTGAAACTTGGGTTTTGGTATTTGATATTGTATTTGGTCGTTGGATGCTTGTACATCAACGATGAGAGATAATTGGTTGATTTTGCATGCGTAGGCTATAGGTTCTAACCTATGAGCGCACCGTGTGCCGTATTGGTTTTCCGGATTTGATTTTAATAGCATTGCGACTATGTATTTATTATAGGTACCTTCGTGTGGATTCCGAGACGACGAAGGATGACGTCATCGACTCCGACAAATAAGGATCAAGGTGAGTAGATTTATATCTACGGGGGAAGTCGGGTGGATGGCGTATAGCACTCACGCAAATTTTGATGGAAACCGATATATAGGATATGGTTAGAGAAACCTATTATAGGAACCTATGGATGTGATTAAAGGTTTAGTGTGACATGATATGAAAAAAATGATGTCTCGGATTGATACATATATAATGATATGATAAGTGAACGTGAATCACGATATATAGATAGGTAGTGCACGAGAATAAGTATGAGATTTAGAGTAGCATCACATGAGATTTATAAGATAGGATATATATATGTAAATGACTTGATGTGGGATATAAATGTGATGAAAAGAATATACGATGTGATATGATGACTTGATTGATATGTCAGTATACGGATGCGAGTCGATATGAGAGGATTGTTACCTTTGCCGGTCCCCTGATATGAGATTGTTATGGATGCGACAAGGGATATAGGTATATAGATATATATAATGTTGTGAATCATAAGTGATATGCCGTACGAGACATTAGTTCCGTACCCTCAGCGTCATATAGGTTGATAAGATCCTTAATGGTTTAATGCCGTCGTACGATGATTTACTGTAAATCCCCGTTACTATCTTAATAACAGTTTTTCCTATTTTTTCCTAATCCCAGAGATTTACTTTTCCTCGTAATTATTTTGTGTCGAAGGTGGTTGCTTGAATCCCAATGTCTATATTTTTCCTTAACCCTAAAAGTCAAAACCCTAGAATTATTTTCTAAATTAAACCCCAAACCCTTTTTACAAAATACCCTCAGCCCATTCAAAACTTTTTTTAAATAAATCCCTAAATTAAAAACCCTAGCCGGCCCCTCACTACTTTCCCCAGCCCACTTGGATTTTAAATAAATCTTTTTTTAAATATAAAGTCCCCGGCCCACTCTCCATTCTCAGCCCACATCTCATTTTTAATAATTCTTCAATTATTTTTAAATCCCGGCCCACTCCCATTAACCCATGCCCGCCTCCTTAGACCCGACCCGACCCCACTCCCCTGTTCATCTTCTCAAATTTTTTTCCCAACGGTAACCTCCCGTAATTCTCGCGCGCGATCCCATTTCCCCGCCGCGCCCTGCGCCCACACCCACGCCCCCGCTCCTGCCTTTACACCCACGTTTTCAACCCCGTCTCCAACTCACTCCTCATCTCTCTCTCTACTTTCACCGAGCCCCAAACCCGAGCACCCAAACTTTCCTCGAACCCGCTGCACCCCACCGACGGCAATCACCCACCTCTTCGATAACCCATCGACAACCCTCGCTCGCTCCTCCTCCACCAACCTTCTCCTTCTACGACTTCATCTTCAACAACCCGAGCCCGGCCAATCCCCTGCATGCCCAAACTCAATTGCAACCGAGCTCGGCCACCTTACACCCCTCGACGCCGGCAAACTCCCCACCACATCGCCGACCTCCACCTCCTCAGCATCATCACCATCACAACAATCCCCAGCCCCACTGCTTAACCTATCCCCCTCTTCAAAATTCCAAAACCCATTTTCAAATATTTTCCCTCACTGTGAATTTCACTGTTGCACTTCGTCGGAGCGCCGCCGCCGACCATCGCCAATCTCAGCACTACTCAAGAGATCCACAGAGCCTACTCTACACTTCCAGCGCACACAAGACGACTCCGGAAAACTCCGACGTAAAACCCGTGTTTCGAAGCGAGCTCGCGAGAATCCGTTACACGGCGTACGTCACGCGTCCGTGACGCCACTGCTGCCGTGCGACCCCGAGACATTTTCTAGGCAAGTGTTTACTTGCCTCATGCTAATATATTAGTGGTATAAACCTAAAATATCTAGTTTACGGATTTGCCGATTACCGATACATAATGTGACCTATGTGTTTGATGCTAATCTCCCATGAAAATGATTATTTATTTTGACGGAAACTGATATTTTCCATTGGCCCATAGGATGATAAATATAGTGTAGGAATCTCGCTGGAAAATACGATTGTTAGTGATAAAAATTGATACCCCCAAATATGCCGATAAACTAGAAGATTTCTCGTACCTGAAAACGAATAAAATCACCATAAATTATATACAATATGGAATGATGCGTTCGAGGGATTAAATCGAAGCCGACTCGACGAAATTTAACCCTGTGTAAAATTTCAATGATTTCTGTTCGGTAACCATGATGATAATTAGATCGGAATGCGACTCTGGACTGCAGTCCGGAGCGTTTCTGATTATTGTGTTCTGCCCCAAGACCTGTGTCACTGTGTTTCCTGAAGTCGTATGTTACGGAACTCTGCAGTAGATTGAAGATGATTCTGTTGGCTAAACAAAACAAGTGGTTCCATTCAGTTTCATCGCCGTTTGCTATTTTAAACTGTATTTAAAAGGGCAGGACGTATAACTGTCCAGAACAGATTCTGAAATGACATATTGAGGTTAAACTGTGTATAACTTTCAACGTACAGATGCGATTGAGGATCCGTCTGTGGCGTTGAATACTTTATTGAAAACCCTAGATTTCATTTAACTGTAACATCGCTAAATTCTGAGTCCAACTGGGTGCAATTCGTGTCGCGAAACGGACGTTCAGTTCTGAAACTGAATTTCCAGCCGCGAGCACTTAAAATGAAACAGCTATATCTTGAAAACCGGAATCCCGATTGAACTGAAACAAATTTTGATAAATTACTGACTGAATGTTCTATTTATCTTACTGGATCATTTTGCCGAATTCTTAATATATTAAGTTATGCAATTTATTTTGGTCGATGACATGCATGTTGGTTCATGACATATATAGCTTATTGGTAGCATACATACATATATCATACCCTTGCCATATACTCAGTGTTAGTGCGTGTGGACATTGCATTATCGTGCGTGATAGATGTTGGTTTAGGAGTGACGAGTACACCAATGGAAAGCGAATATTCGTGACAGTGATTGATACAGTGAACAGTGATAAAACCGTGCCATTGGTATGCTTGTACACAACTAGATCAATATCATAAATAGTGTAACCTGGGGAAAAAGGGGAAATCAAAGTGGAAAGAGTATCGTATTTAGCGGGACCGTGTTTAGAGGATGATCATTTGAACCGTGATACTGATACGTGTAGGGTAGGATCTAGCGATCCGGCTGACAGGGTTATGTCCCGGGCATGTGGGCCGTTGTCTCGGGTATGTACGAGACTCCTGTTAAACATGATCCTCCTTCCATTATGTGATTTCAAACATGACCTAGAGACCGATAGGGACACATATCATATTCTGCATCATATAGTGACATAGTGATTACTAGCATTGTTCTTATACCAGCATTACCTCATTTACCTGTTTCATCTTATTATAATAATATCGTTATTGTGTCGCTCTGACGACCTGAGTATGCATGCTCAGATCCCGCGGGAGGACCAGCACAGGAGACGGATCTATCCTTTGAGTTCACGGAGATATAGTTTGGTGTACCTTCTTCATTTACTGCTTTCCATAAAAGAGATCTTGAGATTGAACTTGGTTAGTTATTGTTCTTATTATCTATAATTTGTGAACAATAAAATTTTAATGTAATAAATTAGTGATGTGATTCCTTTAATACTGTGCTTTATTTATTGATTACCATGTAATGCTAGAAGCCGAAGTGTGACTACGGCGGGATGATTCCTTGACCGTAGGAGTATGGCTGGCCTAGTCATCCCTCGTTTCCGTATTTTGGGAAGCGGGACGTGACATGGTTTAGTTTGTATCAGAGCCTGTGTTTGGTATCAAGGAATAACATTAACTATACTGTATTACGTTATTCTTGTTTCACTACTCTTGATTTTCATCCTTGAATCTGATCCTATCCTTTTTTGAATCTTCCAGTGATATGACGTCCCCGAACGACCCCTCTTCGGACTGCAGCTATCAGGACCGCACGGAAAGAATACTCAGTGCACTGACCACTCTCGCGGAAGCTCAGGAGAGGAAGACAGATTTGCTTACTGAGGGACTCAGGGTGATTACCGCCGCAGGAGGACCCTACGCACTCATTACCGCCCCCGAGGGCGCTACTCCACCAGCTTATCAGGCTAGGGCTGGTACCGTATCAGACTTCCGACGGTTACACCCAGCTGCATTCACAGGGCTAGCTGAACCCCTTGAGGCTGAGCAATGGCTGGTGAACATGGAGAATTTATTAACAGCCGCCAGGGTTCCAGAGGAAGACAGAGTGGACGTGATAAAGGTTCAATTAGAAGACGAAGCCCGTACATGGTGGTCGGTGGAAGAAAGCAGACTTGACGAGCCGATTGAATGGAACAAGTTTAAGGAGTGCTTCTTAGATCATTATTTTCCTCCCACAGCCAAGGTAGAAATGGAGGAAAAGTTTATTCTTTTAAAGCAGAATGGACGCCCAGTGGACGTATATGCGGCAGAGTTCAACCGTCTGAGCCGCTTTGCTCCATACATGGTCAAATCAGAGGCCACCAGGGCCAGACGCTTCCTTCAGGGGTTAGATTTTGAGTTGCAGCAGTTGATTGCATCGTTGGATTTGCAGACTTTCGCACAGTTACTCAACGCGGCGAGAGTTCAGGAGCAATTGATTAACAAGTTCAGAAGACCCCCAGTCGTTCCAGCACGTACCCACGCGCCTTCTCGAGGAGCCATACCGGTTCACAGAGCAGGAACGACACAAATGAAGCGCCCGTTCGTACCACAGCATCGCCCCCAGAGACAGGGCGTAACTTGCGGCTATTGCGGTAGAGGAGGGCATACCCAGAAGGACTGTCGTCGTGCCAAGGGACAGTGCTTGATTTGCGGTTCCAGTCAGCACAGGATTAACAGTTGCCCTGAGCGAGCAGAGATACAGGGAGGTTCTGGACCACCACAGAAGAAGCCGTAGGAGCAGAGGCAACCCTTTACAGGTCGCGGTCAGGGACGGGCTTTTACCTTGACCGCCGAGCAGGCAGAGGTGTCAGGAGACGTGGTTGCAGGTACTCTACCCGTACATTCCTTGCCAGCTAGAGTACTATTTGATTCGGGAGCATCGCATTGTTTCTTGTCTGAGCATTTCACTAATACACACTCAATACCACATGAACCACTAACCAAGGGATGGGAAATTCATACGGGTAATGGCATTATTATATCTAGTCGAGAAAGTAGATTATGCCCAGTTGTAGTGTGTGGCAGGGAATTCTATGCGAATTTCCTTCTGATCGGGACAGGCAGCTACGACGCAATTCTCGGGATGGATTGGATGAGCACTTTCCATGAAGTTATCGATTGTCGTGTAAGGAAGGTGATCTTCCGCATCCCCAATCACCCGGAGTTTATTTTCGAGGGCGGAAGCGAATCATTAGAGCCAGCTAAGTACAGAGCAAAGCCTAAGGAGCTGACAGCTATGGAGATTGATAAGAGCCCAGTCCCAGAAATTCTTCGAGACTTTCTGGACGTATTTCCTGAAGATCTACCCGGTCTACCACCTCCTCGAATCTTGGAGTTCTCAATCGATTTGATTCCAGATACCGCCCCAGTATCCAGGGCCCCATACCGAATGGCACCAGTTGAGTTGGCGGAATTGAAGAAGCAGGTTGAAGAACTATTGGAGAAGGGATTTATTCGGCCAAGCGCTTCACCGTGGGGTGCACCAGTTCTATTAGTAAAGAAGAAGGATGGATCGTTGCGAATGTGTATAGATTATCGGGAGCTGAACAAGATCACAATAAAGAACAAGTACCCAATACCGCGCATTGACGACCTATTTGATCAGCTAAGTGGAGCCAAGGTTTTCTCGAAGTTGGACCTCCGTTCTGGGTATCATCAAATCAGAGTAGCAGCCGAGGATGTATGCAAGACGGCTTTCAGGACCCGATACGGACATTACGAGTTTCTTGTGATGCCGTTCGGTGTTACCAATGCCCCAGCAATATTCATGGACTTGATGAACAGGGTGTTCGCAAAGTACTTGGACACGTTTGTCGTTGTATTTATCGACGACATACTTGTCTACTCGAAGACCCGGGAAGAGCATGCTGAGCATTTGCGCACGGTACTGCAGGTTCTTCGGGAAGAGAAGCTGTACGCGAAGCTAAGCAAGTGTGAATTCTGGCTTGACAAGGTTCAGTTTTTGGGACATATCGTTTCGGGCGAAGGCATCTCGGTGGACCCGGCAAAGATAGAATCTGTCAGAGATTGGCCGACGCCGAAATCAGTAGCAGAGATCAGGAGTTTTCTGGGATTGGCAGGTTATTATCGGAGATTCGTCCAAGATTTCTCAAGAATTGCGGAACCATTGACGAGGCTGACACGGAAGGACGTGCCGTTTACATGGACAGAGGAGTGCACTCAGGCATTCGACACACTGAAGCAGAAGTTAACCACGGCACCTATACTTACAGTACCAGATAATTCCGGTGGTCTGGTGATACACAGTGATGCCTCAGGGAAGGGATTAGGCTGTGTCCTAATGCAGCACGGCCGTGTGGTTTCTTACGCCTCTCGACAACTGAGAAACCACGAGAAGAACTACCCCACGCACGACTTGGAGTTAGCTGCGGTAGTATTTGCATTGAAGATTTGGAGGCACTATCTGTTGGGTGAGAAAGTTGAAGTGTACACAGATCACAAAAGTTTGAAGTATGTTTTCACTCAGAAGGAACTAAACATGAGGCAGCGCCAATGGCTAGAGCTAATGGCAAATTATGACTTGGACCTTCAGTATCACCCGGGAAAGGTCAATGTTGTACCAGATGCGCTCAGTCGCAAACCAGCGGTCATGATGTTGACCGATCAGAGGAGCATTATTGAGGATTTCCAGAGACTTGCTCTTGAAGTCGTTACGCCGAACGCACTCAGTCAACTTTGGCAGCTACAGGTGCAATCTTCTCTAGTGGATCACATCAAGATTGCACAAGCGGATGATCCCCGATTGCAAAAGTTCAGAGAGCAAGTGGAAGCTGGACTGAGAACGGATTTGATTATACATGAAGATGGCTCTCTGAGATTCGGTAGCAGACTCTGCATACCTAAAGGAGATGTTCGAGAAGAAGTTTTGGCTGAAGCACACAGTTCAGCTTATTCTGTGCATCCAGGAGGTACAAAAATGTATCAGGACCTAAAGCAGCACTTTTGGTGGAACGGAATGAAACGAGAAATTGCGAGGTTCGTATCCAGGTGCTTGGTATGTCAGCAGGTGAAGGCGGAACATCAGAGGACAGCAGGATTGTTACAACCATTGCCAATACCTGAATAGAAGTGGGAGCACATTACTATGGATTTCGTGACGGCATTACCACGGAGCCCTAGAGGCAATAACGCTATTTGGGTTATCGTCGATCGTCTCACAAAAGCTGCACACTTCCTACCTTTCCGAGTAGGACAATCGACAGAATTACTGGCAGAAAGATATATGCATGAGATTGTACGACTTCACGGTGTTCCCGTCAGCATTGTGTCAGACCGGGACACGAGATTCTTGTCGCACTTTTGGAAGAGCTTACAGGAGAGTTTGGGAACCCGCCTTAAATTCAGCACAGCTTATCACCCACAGACGGATGGACAATCCGAGCGTACAATTCAGACGCTCGAGGATATGTTGAGAGCTTGTATGTTGGACTTTCAGGGTTCCTGGGAGGACCATCTGCATCTAGTCGAGTTCTCTTATAACAATAGTTATCAGGCTAGTATTCAGATGGCTCCTTTTGAAGCACTATACGGGCGGAAGTGTCGATCCCCAGTATGTTGGGATGATGTGGGAGAACGAAGATTACTGGGCCCCGAACTCATTGTTCAGACAGTTGACAAGGTCCAGATGATCAGGCAGCGTATTAAGACGGCTCAGGATCGACAAAAGAGTTGGGCAGATACCAGCAGAAGGGCACTAGAATTCGAAGTCGGAGATCATGTGTTCTTGAAGATTTCCCCTACTCGTGGAGTTATCAGGTTCGGAGGAAGAGGAAAACTTAGTCCTCGCTTTATCGGACCTTTTGAGGTGCTAGAGCGAGTGGGAGAGGTGGCCTATCGACTTGCCTTGCCTCCATCGCTAGCTGGTGTGCACAATACCTTCCACGTGTCACAGTTGCGGCGTTATGTTCGGGATGAGAGCCATGTCCTGGACCATTCGGAGCTAGTTTTGGGTACCGATTTATCATACGAGGAGCAGTCTACTACCATTCTCGACCGCAGAGAGAAAGTGCTGAAGAATAAGATCATTCCTTTAGTCCGAATGTCTTGGGGCGGTCGTTCCCCAGGGGAATCCACCTGGGAGCGGGAGGAAGATATCCGTAATCGTTATTCACATCTCTTTGTTTAGTACATTGTATTCTTGTATCCTTGTCAAATTTCGAGGACGAAATTTTTGTTAAGAGGGGTATGATGTAAATCCCCGTTACTATCTTAATAAAAGTTTTTCCTATTTTTTCCTAATCCCAGAGATTTACTTTTCCTCGTAATTATTTTGTGTCGAGGGTGGTTGCTTGAATTCCAATGTCTATATTTTTCCTTAACCCTAAAAGTCAAAACCCTAGAATTATTTTCTAAATTAAACCCCAAACCCTTTTTACAAAATACCCTCAGCCCATTCAAAACTTTTTTTAAATAAATCCCTAAATTAAAAACCCTAGCCGGCCCCTCACTACTTTCCCCAGCCCACTTGGATTTTAAATAAATCTTTTTTTAAATATAAAGTCCCCGGCCCACTCTCCATTCTCAGCCCACATCTCATTTTTAATAATTCTTCAATTATTTTTAAATCCCGGCCCACTCCCATTAACCCATGCCCGCCTCCTAAGACCCGACCCGACCCCACTCCCCTGTTCATCTTCTTCAAATTTTTTTCCCAACGGTAACCTCCCGTAATTCTCGCGCGCGATCCCATTTCCCCGCCGCGCCCCTCGCCCAGGCCCACGCCCCCGCTCCTGCCTTTACACCCACGTTTTCAACCCCGTCTCCAACTCACTCCTCATCTCTCTCTCTACTTTCACCGAGCCCCAAACCCGAGCATCCAAACTTTCCTTGAACCCGCTGCACCCCACCGACGGTGATCACCCACCTGTTCGATAACCCATCGACAACCCTCGCTCGCTCCTCCTCCACCAACCTTCTCCCTCTACGACTTCATCTTCAACAACCCGAGCCCTGCTAATCCCCTGCACGCCCAAACCCAATTGCAGCCGAGCTCGGCCACCTTACACCCCTCGACGCCGGCGAACTCCCCACCACATCGCCGACCTCCACCTCCTCAGCATCATCACCATCACAACAATCCCCAGCCCCACTGCTTAACCTATCCCCCTCTTCAAAATTCCAAAACCCATTTTCAAATATTTTCCCTCACTGTGAATTTCACTGTTGCACTTCGCCGGAGCGCCGCCGCCGACCATCGCCAATCTCAGCACTACTCAAGAGATCCACAGAGCCTACTCTACACTTCCAGCGCGCACAAGACGACTCCGGGAAACTCCGACGTAAAACCCGTGTTTCGAAGCGAGCTCGCGAGAATCCGTTACACGGCGTACGTCACGCGTCCGTGACGCCACTGCTGCCGTGCGACCCCGAGACATTTTCCAGGCAAGTGTTTACTTGCCTCATGCTAATATATTAGTGGTATAAACCTAAAATATCTAGTTTACGGATTTGCCGATTACCGATACATAATGTGACCTATGTGTTTGATGCTAATCTCCTATGAAAATGATTATTTATTTTGACGGAAACTGATATTTTCCATTGGCCCATAGGATGATAAATATAGTGTAGGAATCTCGCTGGAAAATACGATTGTTAGTGATAAAAATTGATACCCCCAAATATGCCGATAAACTAGAAGTTTTCTCGTACCTGAAAACGAATAAAATCACCATAAATTATATACAATCTGGAATGATGCGTTCAAGGGCTTAAATCGAAGCCTACTCGGCGAACTTTAACCCTGTGTAAAATTTCAATGATTTCTGTTCGGTAACCGTGATGATAATTAGATCGGAATGCGACTCTGGACTGCAGTCCGGAGCGTTTCTGATTATTGTGTTCTGCCCCAAGACCTGTGTCACTGTGTTTCCTGAAGTCGTATGTTACGGAACTCTGCAGTAGATTGAAGATGATTCTGTTGGCTAAACAAAACAAGTGGTTCCATTCAGTTTCATCGCCGTTTGCTATTTTAAACTGTATTTAAAAGGGCAGGACGTATAACTGTCCAGAACAGATTCTGAAATGACATATTGAGGTTAAACTGTGTATAACTTTCAACGTACAGATGCGATTGAGGATCCATCTGTGGCGTTGAATACTTTATTGAAAACCCTAGATTTCATTTAACTGTAACATCGCTAAATTCTGAGCACAACTGGGTGCAATTCGTGTCGCGAAACGGACGTTCAGTTCTGAAACTGAATTTCCAGCCGCGAGCACTTAAAATGAAACAGCTGTATCTTGAAAACCGGAATCCCGATTGAACTGAAACAAATTTTGATAAATTACTGACTGAATGTTCTATTTATCTTACTTGGATCATTTTGCTGAATTCTTAATATATTAAGTTATGCAATTTATTTTGGTCGATGACATGCATGTTGGTTCATGACATATATAGCTTATTGGTAGCATAATACATATATCATACCCTTGCCATATACTCAGTGTTAGTGCGTGTGGACATTGCATTATCGTGCGTGATAGATGTTGGTTTAGGAGTGACGAGTACACCAATGGAAAGCGAATATTCGTGACAGTGATTGATACAGTGAACAGTGATAAAACCGTGCCATTGGTATGCTTGTACACAACTAGATCAATATCATAAATAGTGTAACCTGGGGAAAAAGGGGAAATCAAAGTGGAAAGAGTATCGTATTTAGCGGGACCGTGTTTAGAGGATGATCATTCGAACCGTGATACTGATACGTGTAGGGTAGGATCTAGCGATCCGGCTGACAGGGTTATGTCCCGGGCATATGGGCCGTTGTCTCGGGTATGTACGAGACTCCTGTTAAACATGATCCTCCTTCCATTATGTGATTTCAAACATGACCTAGAGACCGATAGGGACACATATCATATTCTGCATCATATAGTGACATAGTGATTACTAGCATTGTTCTTATACCAGCATTACCTCATTTACCTGTTTCATCTTATTATAATAATATCGTTATTGTGTCGCTCTGACGACCTGAGTATGCATGCTCAGATCCCGCAGGAGGACCAGCACAGGAGACGGATCTATCCTTTGAGTTCACGGAGATATAGTTTGGTGTACCTTCTTCATTTACTGCTTTCCATAAAAGAGATCGTGAGATTGAACTTGGTTAGTTATTGTTCTTATTATCTGTAATTTGTGAACAATGAAATTTTAATGTAATAAATTAGTGATGTGATTCCTTTAATACTGTGCTTTATTTATTGATTACCATGTAATGCTAGAAGCCGAAGTGTGACTACGGCGGGATGATTCCTTGACCGTAGGATCATGGCTGGCCTAGTCATCCTTCGTTTCCGTATTTTGGGAAGCGGGGCGTGACATTTACCGTACATTATGAGTTTTATGATGATTGATCCATACCCTTGACTAGAGGATGCCGTACGATAGATTATACCATACGTGATGTTATGAGGCTGGATGCTAATTGATAGATTCACCGACTCGGTCATGTTAGATACGTATACCTTATAGCATTTAGCTGACAATGTACTTTATCCTACATTCATGTCATTCTCATTGCATTACATATATCTGTGCTAGTATACCTACACCATTATCGATGATGCGTATGTTACACTTACACAGATTGGTCGGCTCACACACTTTCATCATCGATAATTGTCATATCACTACACTGTAGAATTGTTGCATCATGATACGACTCCTTGCATGATTTACTTGCTATGTTCACATCACTGTTTCATGTTGCATGATATACGAATATGCTTACATTCTGTTAAATATTGCATACATCCTGCTTTACGATTATACGCATTGAGATATGCTGTTTTCATAAGATTTCTGGATTTGAGAACCGTGGTTATTTCAAAAGAAAGTATGTATTGTTTTAAAAACCCGGTTTCTCTTGATATGATATTTAGAGACGTCCACCATGCGTTTTCTCAGTTCTGTGACGTGTGATATGTGAAACCCGATTAGAGGAGTTGAATGATCCGTTTGCGGGTTCATGGTGGACCCGGTATGGTACCCCGGGGCGAGAATGGAAGGTTGTGCAGTAGACGATGAGCCTGACAGAGGGACTACTACCTACCGGTGATTGCTTGGACATGGCGGTTATCCGGAGGATACCGACCGGAGTCGAGAGATGGATATGGGCTGATCTGTTCTGTCGGAGCCCGAGGGCCGATCCGACCAGACGGAGCCCGTGGGCCGATCCGGACTGATGGAGCCCGATATATGAGGATTTACGTGTCGATGCTGGACATGGGTTTCATGATGTTTCGAGTGTCGATATTGGACACTCAGGTTCCATGATTTGATGTGTCACTGATGGACACACGTTGATTTATATCCTTATATTTTCATCCATATGCTTTCATGATTTTACATGCATGATGTTGTTGTGTCATTTACGGACGCGTTGATGTTAGCCACATGCAGATAGGCATTGATTACATGTTGGCACATATGCAGATACGGTCACCCTAGATATCATAGTATTACCTTTATGATATAGTTGACCTAGGAATCGTTGTTTATTCGATTTATACCTGATGATGTTTTCTACTCACGAGTTGGCAACTCACCCCCATTGTGCCACAGTTCTTGCAGGTTAACCGCATGGATCGGTAGCGGTATCGTTGGCACACAGCTTGCATTCGGGTGACTTGCTTTGGTAGGTTGTACATGTTGGATCGTACCACTATTGTATTTATTATTCATGTTGTATCTAGTTAACTCCATCAATAAGAAACTAGTATTTGTATATGTAGTTGGACTTAGAAAGATTTGTGGTTGTGAGACTTAGAGCGGGGTTTTATGTTCGCTTGGTGGGTTGAAGTCTTGCTTTATTCTTTATCCTTCGTATGGATCTTCACCGTTGGGCGTCGTATACTTATATTATGACTTGCGTGGTTGTGATTCCGTCGATTGGCGAAGAGCTAGATCCCGCTTGGGGATGCCTTTTATATTATCATGTATTTGTGGTTTTGGATCAAAATATACAAAGGAGGTGCTGCCCAAATTTTTAAAAGACGAAACATATTTTTCAACTAGTAAATCCATTTGCATTTTTCATGTTCCCTTATCTATGCATTTAAGAAAACATTTGATTTCATTATACCTTTATTTCAAAACTTCACCTCTTTTATGTTCTTAAAAAGGTTTAGATTTCTGAACTTCTGCTTACTTGAATTACATTACACCTTTAGATGTGGCGTGGTTTAAGTGCCGGTCACGAACAATATTTTCGGGTCATGACAAGTAGGGCCATCATTACCATGATGACGACCTCCCTATCACCATCTACAAGAAAACCAAAGTATCTCTCGGGTGTCTGAGGTCACCTACTAAAATCTGCAGAGTAGCTAATAGTTTGTCAAGTCCAATTGAATCTTTAAGTTCTACTAAATTGTCGGTAACCGTTTGTGGTTCTGGAATCACTTCCGATTCTACCATACTCCCACTAGTTTCTTTTGCAAAAATATTCCTTTTATAAAATAGGTGGCGATTCAAGAACAATGTAACTATAGATCTTGAAAATGGTAGAAAACAAAATCCTAGCGACTGCTTGGGATAATCCACAAACAGCCATTACCGAAGCGTGCCTTGAGTTTGTCCAAATTCTGCTTTTAAACAGAAACCGGATAACTCTATATCTTAACAACCTTAAGATATGCAACCATTCTATATCCATATAGAATCAAGGTACTAATTTAGATAGAACCAGATTCAAACGTCATGCAGCTGTTTCCAGTGCATATTACTTAATGGAAAAGTGCCAATAAAGCATTACTTATCATGTAGCGCGTCCATGGATGAGTAACCTGTGAAAGAATCAAGTTCTCGATATTACTATGATGGAATACCTAGCATAAGTACCTATATTTTCGATCACCTCGAAGAATCCTGATATTTTCACTGTATGGTTCTCTACTTTATTCTTATGTCTATAAACTTCTCAAAATCTTTGGACCTTGCATTTCAACGAATGCATGTCCAAAACCAGAGAACTCATAGGTAAACCTGAATGAAGTAAGAGTATCAACCCCTTTGTCCCAAATGACACTGAACAACATACATTTTCATGTATAAGTCCCAAGAGTGTACTAACTAAAATTCTGTGTTTTGTAGATAGAAAACTGTATTTTGGTCGAGAATGTTTTACACCGTTATTCAATGCATCTTACCTTATTGTCAACTGATAAAGGCAAATGTTTATAACACAATTCTCAAAATGTATATCTCACTTTATAGAATAAAGATACAGATATTTCATTTTAAAATTTGGTGCATAACAACGGTTATTCGAGACCAAATATCCGTCGTCAGACAAAACCAGGCGATTTGATCCAATATCACCAATTGCAACGAATTCCGATATTGAGGATCAAATCGCCCATTTCCTAATATTCTACTCGTACTCAGCGTCTGTAACACCGTACAGATGTGAGATCTAAATTTGATAAATACATACCCTGGAGTCAGAATTAATTGGGAAAAAGTTCTCTTTTACAAATACACAGAAAATCTGAAAGAGTGAACACGGTCAATTAGAACCACAGCAGTCAGAGAAATTGTTTCACGCTCAAGCTCAATCTATGGCTAGAATTGAAGAGCATTTAGCTGTAGTGATTCTAAAGAGTGAACACAGTCAATTAGAACCACATAGTATTGATATCTGTAATCTAGGAAGTCACCCAAGTGAGATAAACGATCAATTGAATTTTGATGATTTCATAGATGACGATCCAATTGAATTGACTAAGTGTTATCAGGACACACAAGAAAAACCACCAACTGATTTTTGCATTCCAATTTTAGAAGAGGAATCTTGTGATTTTGACGGGTATGGTTTGGATAGATTGTTAGAACAGATCAATGATCAGGAACCCACAATTTTTATATCACCTAGTGATATTGTTTTGGAAGAAATGTTAGGGTGGGAACCTACCTTTTTAAATGACATGAACCTACCCAGATATGAATATGATAATGAAGAACATGTTTTGGGAATTGTGAGCTATAGCAATGGGTGTAGGATTGTGCAGAATTATAGAGAGGAAGACAGCCTTGAAAAATAGTCTTTCATATAGAGTTTTGAAGAATTATTTGCGGATGAACTTGATATCTCCGGTGAGTGTGCGTCAGGATCAATTAGGGAACATCCCATGAACCTTTCATTTTCCAAAATTTTTGCGGATGAAATCCAGTTTTTAAACGAGATTGACTCCGAAACTCGACATGTGCATTTTGAACATTCAATTCATCCGAGCAATAATTCTTTGACCTCTTCAAAATTTCATTTTCACTTTCAACGTCTTCTGATCCCTACTCATACACACCCATGCCCTTCACTAACAACTAACATATTCTTTTTCTTTTTCAAATACTTATTCTTTTACCAGCCTCTGCATTATATCGACAAATTTTTTGAGTGGCTGGTATTAATTTCTGGACTAACCCAATCTTTTAACATGTAAATGTTGTAATTAGTCTTAGGTTTTTTCTTTTTCTTTGAATAAAATCTCACCCTGATGTCTAAGTCTAGCTACCGGAAATGGGGGCAACGATGAGGACATCGTAAAACTCAAGTTTAGGGGTGAGCACTGCGTTTATTTCGCTGCATCATGTGTATATTCTGCATTGCATACAAATTAAAAAAAAAACCATAAAAATTGAAAAAAATTCCAACAAATATAAAAGCTTTTTCATGTTAGCTAGTAGGGGAATTTAGATTCGAAGTCTGACGGTTCGGTTGATAAGTTAGAAATAACTAAATTCTTTTTGTGAGACTGACGACCCGAAAAATAACCTTCCTTTTTGTTTAACCATAGCTGACATACCTTTTATAACACTTTACACATGTCATATGTATTTTGAGAATTTGATGAAAGTCTGACATGTCTGTAAACTTTTAAAATTGATAAATATCTTTAGGATCAAACAGGTTTATTCTGAGTTAAGTAATATCAAGAATAATTCATAAAGTAAGGTGAATATGAAGGATATTATTGAGATTTTAATAGAAGCTATAAGTCTGAAAAATAACCCATCTGGAATCTTGTTGGAGTGATTACACACATTATCCACATGTAACGTCTTCGGATTTAAAAGAAAAGCTGGATATATCTCCGTTTACACTGAGTTCAGAATATTTTAAAATAAAATGAGTCTTTTGTTTTGTGGCCTTGGTAACTTGGGTAATTAAGTCTTTGGGGTGTCTCCACACCTAATGCCCTAAAACTATCTGGTTTGGGAGTCATTGACCCAAAACTCGCTAAGTTTCTAATCACCAAATAAAACAAGCTAAGCAAGTGTTCTCTCTGAGTTAAAAATCCTCACGGTTCTTTGTGGGAGAATAATCTTGGCGGAGACGGGTTTTCTTATAAAACAGTTATTTTTTACGGAGATATGAAAGTTTATATTTATTAAGACATTTTGCACGATAACAAAGGGTGTGTATGAACAAAAACATGTGAAAGGTAGGAGTGAAGAATAAGACGTAAGTTCTCTGTTAAAAATGATTGAAATTCTGACTTGAAACCTAACTTGAGAATAAAACTTGAGAAAATCTTAACTCCTTTCAAACTCGTGTGATCCTTCAGAAGTTTATCTTGGTCCGTAATTATGACATGATGACCCTAATCAAAGTTCTTAAAAAGCTTATGGACACTATCCGCATAATCACGTAAAGACGCGTATGAGTTTATGTTAAAAAAATTATGAGAAGTGAAAAATAGGGTCTAACGTTTCTAACTTGGGTGATAGAACTTCCAATTTTGATCTCAAACTTAAGATTGGAATCAAAAGTTTCTCCACGATGCTAACTTGAATGGATTTTGTGGGTGTAATCCGCTGAAAACCCTCAGGAGACAACACTCCTACTAGGGACACTTAGAGGTTCAACGGCTTGTTGCACATGCTCAGTACAATCGCGTTCCCTGTGAAAGTGAGGCTAGGATTTTTTTGTTTTGTTCGGGATGAGCAAAAGATAAGTTTGGGGGTATTTGTTCATCACAGAAAACTGCATTTTAATACCCTCATTAATGATCAATTTTGTTATTTATCGGTAACTTTAACCAGTGTCTGCTCAGTAATTACAGATTATAAGTGTTCGTGATAAAATACTAGAAACACATTCAAAATCACGGATATAACGTTTGCGAGCCGACACTGCAAGCAGACCAGGAAACCGACCGATATCCAAAGAGTTCTTTTGCAAATAAATGTGTGCACACAATTTTGGTCCAACACAAAACAAGTGTACACACAACTCTTTGGCTTGGACCATGGTGGTGTTTCCCATGGCACACACAAATGATGGCTTGTGCAACTGGGGAGACATGGGTAATAAATGCTAAAAGTTTTGATGTGATATATGGCATCATGTTCCCTCCAAATGTCTGAATGCAAACTAGACTTAAACAAAGAAAATAAACAGAACCAGGATGATATTGGAGTTGGCTAGTGACTACCACATCAATACGAGCCTCATAACTCGGATTTTGGCCGGCCACACCCTCAAAAGATCCGAGCTCGCCGACCCCCTTGCCCTGTTTCTCCCCATCTTTTCTCTGTCCCTCCCTTGCAGTCACATCACCTTATTTTTATTACTTGTTTAATCTTTTTTGTGCCTATAAAAGCCATATCAGTGAGCAAGGGAAGGGCTCTCTCATATACTCACATAGATGCATACATTTTGATAGTTTCTTTTGTTTTTGGTTTAGGCTTGAGAGTGGGTGGGCTTTAACTTGGTCTCTTCTTCTTCTTCCCTCTTGAAGCTTTCTCTTAAGAGCTTCATTATGGAGGTTGAACAAATTACCGATATCTTGTATCTCAACTTCAAGTGTTAATAATATTGTTGTTTCTTTGATTACTTGCTTTTTTTTCTTATTTGCTTTTCTTTATCATGCTTAACTAATCTTTCTTTGGTTGTGGTATTGGTGAGGAAATGAGATGAAAGGCTTTGCCTCCTCCTCCTCTTGTTAATGTTTAATGTGCTTATATATATGATTCTAACTTAAAGATTGTTTATGTATTGATGTGATATGGTATTTTGAAACATGGTTACTTTGTAACCTCCTCATATACCATATTCACTCCCTTTCCCTATTTCAATGTTTAAGTTAAAATCAATTTAGTGTTAAGGTTGCTAGGTTTAGATATGGTATTTTGTGATCAAGTGCTTGACAATCTCTTGGTTTCATATACTATATACTATCACAAACACTTAGCAAACTCAACACTAAAATCATTTGCTCTCATTAACTAATTTGTTTGATATTATGGTAAGCTTGCTAACCCTCGTGCTTAGTGTTGATACCCCAAGCTCGGACATACAAACGGTAAGTGAACAAAACGGACTCGTTTCGTGTTTTGCGGCGAATATCGAAATTTAATGATTTGTGCTTCGCAACCACCTTGGAAAGTCATGCTTCATACCGGGATCGACGTAAGGATAGACAACTCTTGATCAAGGGAGCGTCGAAGGAATCGTCACGATTCGACCTTCCGAGCCAAAGCCACAACCACTTCTTTCTTATCTTCTTTGCTTGCTTTTCTTGTTTTCGTATTCTTTCTATTTTTTTGTGACTACCAAACCAATTCGTTATTTGTTGAACCTTAAACAACAAGACCTAATACACAATTCCCTGCGGATCGACCCATACCTGCCGGCTTGCTACAACGCGCCATGCACTTACGGTTTATAAATTTTAAAATAAGAACGATCTCGCGTGCACATTCCATTTCCTTAAAATCATATCCATTTCCAAAATATAACCGTTTGCGCGCGCGGGTGAATTCCCAACAAGTTTTCGGCGCCATTGCCAGGGAGTTGGTAATATTGGGTATTGTTATTTCTGGTTCTTACTAACAAAACTAACTTTTAACTCAATTTTTTCAAAACTAACAATGCGAAATTTTTTCTAACTTGTTCTCTGTCCTTCAGACCTGCTAACACCCTGATATTTATTTTAAAAATCAAGTTATACCATAAGAGCACTTAGCTAGCCTAGAGAACTCACACAAAATTCGAGCACAGACCAACTTCATTTGGCCGGCGACATGAAAGAAAAATCCGACCTCGCCGGCCTAATGAGGGTGTTTTTGATTTTTTATTTTTGTGTGATCTCCAGTGTGTTGTCAGTACTCTAGTGTTATTTTTTGATTTTTATAATTTTGAGTGCGTAGGAATTGGGGCATATATATCTCTTTTTGACACTAAATATCGTATTTTTCCGACATTTCAGTTTTTAAGGAATTACGACCAGCGATCATGCGGAGCGAAGCTCAAATTCAATTGCAAGACATTAGTGAAGTATAGTGTCAAAGATCCGGATAGTTTGACCCGCGCAAGCGAACAATCAAAGGCTCGGATCACTTCAAAGGGGTTTTCTTAACCAAATCACATCGATACGTATTTCCTAACACACTCTTCTCGAATCCGATGCAGTCCAATATTTCTATCTTCTGCAGGATTCTTCGCACAAGCTTGCCACCAATTGAACAGAGAACTAATCGTATTTTTTGCAGCGCTTAAATTTAAAACGAAAAAGAATTGCTTAAATTGCTTGATTTTTTGAATTCTTTTATTGATTGGGCATTTGCATCTTAATACGGATTTAAGGGCAAAAAGACCAAAAAAGATACGGTAAAGGATTTCATCACCTTTTTCCGTAGCCCACAAATCACAAAACTGCATTCTTGCATACCCACAGTAATTTAAAATTAACTAGAACTTTGACTTTAAGGACTTCGCGCTCATTAGGAGAAGTTGACTGTATTTAGAACACCGCTTAACGGTATATCGTTCACGGGGTGTCTAGACAAGTGTTCAAGAGAAAGGGTTACCTAATTAAGGAACTTCGCAAAAGCGTTGGAAAACCTACCCTTCTCTCTTGCACTTACCTGGCTTCGTGATCTGTATATCTTGAGCCCGTTTCTTGACACAGTTTTACTTCGACAATCAGGTTCTTGAGCAGGTCTAGTTGACTAGCATATCATAGACTGCTAGAGGTGTGATATTCTTTATCTTTGTGACATTTGTAAATTCTTGTTGATATGGGTGACATACGATTTAATTCAATTTCTCACGATTCTTATTCTTTTGTTTATACTCAGTCCCAATTCTTTTGTTCAAATTGCCACGATTCTTCCCACATTCATGAAAATTGCCCTTTTCTAGGGGTGACCAATCGTCCCAGATTTTTGATAATGGTCACCCACCTAACACTCTTGAACCCAGTCCCATTTCAATTAGAGACCTAATGATTAAAGATTTAGAGAAAGAGGTCGACAGGGTAACTGCTTTAGCATCACCACCGTCACAACCCTCTCTTCCTGAAACAACTGACCCATCCTTAGGGAATGATGGTGAGATGGATGCTAGGTTGACTACTTTAGGAAAAGGTATTGAAGTGATGATTGCGGTCGAGAATCAAACAGCTGCTACACTAGCCCTGTTTATACAGCATTCTGAGCAATTATTTCACGCTCAAGCTCAATCTTTGGCTAGAATTGAAGAGCATGTAGCTGTAGTGATTCTAAAGAGTGAACACGGTCAATTAGAACCACATAGTGTTGATATCTGTCATCTAGGAAGTCACCCAAGTGAGATAAACGATCAATTGAATTTTGATGATTTCATAGATGAAGATGCAATTGAATTGACTAAGTGTTATCAGGACACACAAGAAAAACCACCGACTGAATTTTGCATTCCAATTTTAGAGGAGGAATCTTATGATTTTGACGGGTATAGTTCGGATAGATTGTTAGAAGAGATCAATGATCAGGAACCCACAATTTTTGTATCACCTAGTGATATTGTTTCGGAAGAAATGTTTGTTAGTGTATATGCCCTAGAGGCCATTACTGTATCATACTAGCTTGTATATTACTTAATGGAAGCTTGGGATATTCACAGTTGTATATACAATCTTGCTCGAAATGGTAGTATGCTACTTGGTTTGTCTCTGCTTTAATATGTGCATGTGTTTCTTTTAGCATATTGCTGGTATACATATTAGTAGAGCCCTTAGGATCTTTGCTTGATTACCAGCGTTGTGATGGCGCTCGCACTCGTGGGAGCTGGGTAATCTATAAGCACATCCTTATACAGGTCCCTGGTCGTTGGACTATCGAGACAGGGCATCGATACTCCGGAGTAGACTAGCGTATGCGCTTCTCATCCCAGTGTGGGAGACGGTCTGTCCCACAGCCGTTAGTACGTCGTACTTGGGATAGTATGCGGGTGCTCGTTAGGTTACGAGTACACTGGACAGGACTCGTTGGGAACTGTTGGTTGGTAATATACCTATCGTCAGTTATCAGTTCCCAGGTGACATGAGTACAGCTTAGTCCGCTGACTTGACACTGTCACTTCGCCTCGAGTGTGTTCCCACTGCACTTTGATTACTACCCTACCACGGCTCAAAGGAGCTGTGCAAACAGGTAGTTTTTGGGTGCAGTCCCGAAGCACTTGGAGGCAGTGACGGTTAGACAGGATTCGTCTCTCCCGGTATTGGGGGTTGACATCGCGCTGTGTCTAGGAGAGCCATTACACGAGTAGTCCCTGGCCAGGGCAAGCGAGATATACTGGTAGGTTTCCAGTGTTATCTCAGGGTGTTCTGGGCTACACTCCGACACGACTTGTACCGCTATTAGGGGACTGACGTTCACCGCCCCCCTAGGCCCGCCATGCGATGTATCAGACGAACAGACCGGACTGTACGGAGACTGTCACATACAGGCTCAGTAGGAGTGCAGATGGGGTTCACCTCGTCAGTCTTCTTATCGACATCTACCTGGGGACCGTTACGTACAGCTAGTGCCGCTTGCGGTCTGTGGTTAAACCCACTGCCAGCGTAGTGTCGAGTCTTTAGAGTCCCACACAGAGAGCTATTCGCCTTTAGGCAAAATGAGTAGAGGTCGCATGGTTTTGCGACAGGGTTCGTTCGCATCCGCGCACTTGTGCACGTTTGCTGTCCGGACAGTTTATACTAGCGGGCTTTGGTTTAAGCCGGATCCTAGTATATGATTTGAGATTGGTTTTTCTCATTGTGTTCGTGTTCCTCGGTTCACGAATGCGGGTGCGTATGCACGGTTGCTTGAGATTGAGGGAGAGGACCTTGTTTAGGGTTAATGACTATTGTCATTTTATTAACCCTATTGTTTTGTGTGTATTATTGTTAATTAATAATTAGCTTAATTATTGTGCATGGTTGTTGTTGTTGACACTTTGACTTTGTTGACTTGTTGACCAAGTTGACAATTTGACCATGATCATTTCATTTGGAAGATGCTCTTTGATTCTTGCAATTTGCATTAATAATGAAATGATAATGGTCACTTCTTGATTAAACCATGACAATTTTCTTGCTAATTGATTAATTAAAATAACTCACACATATTAGTGAGAATGGCTCACTATTATTCTCATTCTCTCATTTCTTTTCTCTCTCTTGCTCATCCTCTCCCTCAAGCTCTCTCCCTCTCATGTGTTGAGAAACAAAAAGCTTGAGAAAAACCCTCTCTTGATCTTCTCTACTCACTTCTAGGGTTCAAGTCTTAGCATTTCTTGCACTCTAGTTACTCCTAGCTTGGAGTTGAAGCTAAAGGTGGTGGCTTTCGGGTGGATCCTTCTTTGACGGGAGAAGACAAGCAAGGTGATCCTTTTCTACCATACCTAGGAGCAAGGAGAGAAGGACTAAAGACCAAAGGTATAACCTTTCATCACTTAGCTACTTTGTAGTTAGGGTTAGCTAGTTTAAGTTTAGCAAAGATCCTCACAAGCATAGTCCATGTTGCCTAAGTCATTAAAAATCCGATTTTTATTATGTTTTCCGCCTCCCCGTAAGCACCGGGGTGGGCAACACGGACTTACAGTGGTATCAGAGCCTAACTAAACTCAAACTAGCTAAGTAGTTAAGTGTAACGAAGTTTCGAAACCGAAAAACCCTAAAACCAAACTTTTTCAAAATCCAACTTTCTGTTAAAATTTTTCCTGGTTAAAATGAAAAACTGTATACTTGTAAAATTGTCTCAGGGTTTTGTGTGAAACACCACCAAATACGAACCAGAGAGGAGCCAAGAGGACCGCGCTTCCGCGGCATAAGGAAGCTCTTGCCGCGGAAGCGCGGCCGTCTTGTCAACTCTCTGTATCGTTTTTGCTGCAGTTTGTTTCTGAGTTGGTTTTAGGATTTTTAGGATATGTTATATGTGCCCAGATTTTCCAGAACTAAAATTTACTTTTGGGGGCCTATAAATCCGTATTTTTCGGAACTTCACTACACTTTAACTATATCGGTTATATCTGTGATGCTTGTATGTATTGAACGTCGGCTAATCGCTATAAGTCGATTAGTCGGGGTTATACATCTCTGTGATCTGTGATTGTTGGTTTGTGGATATGAATGGATTGGATTGTCGCGGGTGAATAGCCGGGTTGGATGTGAGATGAGCGTTATTTTCTTTCATTCATTTGTAACATGTAAATTGATGTAATAATATTCTTTGTATGGCCGCACAACCGGGTCGGGGTTGTAGCCGTCATTGTATAATTCTTTTTACTGTTTTTGCTCCTAGGATAGACCCATGGAGGGGTGCACAAACTACCGGGTATCTCGAAGCGCCGAGTGGCCTACTCACGGTGGTGAGGGAGGTTGCTTCGCTTCGGGTGCTTGGCGGGTAGTTTGCCGCACCCGTAGGGGTCTTGGGTGGGGTTTTGGCTATTCACCGCGACCGTGTAATCCGCTTTGCGTTGCAGGCTCGAACGCATTGCGGATTCCTAGTATATCCAATGTATTCATCTGTGATCTGTAATGTCTATCATTGCTATATATTTATATATAATAACTATTTAGGCGTTGCTTATGTTTTACAGCCGCGCTAGCCCAGCCCCCGCTCTGTCGTTAGTTAAGTAACCTAACGGGTGATGACGGGGCCCCGTGGCGAATGCGAATGGCATAAGCGTACGTCATATTTTGGTTGTTTTCTGCAATGGTAGGATTAAATGATGGGACGCATTAAAAGAACTAATGCAAGAAATAAACCAAGTAAAAGTCGATTGGAACACTTTGAAAACCACTCGGTTCTTTTCAAAACTAAAACTTTTAAACGCGGAGCTTGAACCACTCCTTTTAAAAGCTATCTCGTTCCATCGATTATATCAAGTTCACTACGTTCACGGTTTCGCCAAAACCATCCGTAGCCCTCCGTCATTCCACATGAATGATCAAAAGTATTCAAGCTATGTATTTTGGCCAAAGTCAAGGCATAGTGATTGGTAGCGTTTGGGTATTCATGTGCAGCATAGATAGATGCGTTGGTTTGGGACAGTCATGCTGCCATTTTGGCCAAAGCCAAGGGTAGGTACGGGTGGGTCCAAATTAACCAGGAGAATGACGGGTAGAACTTGACATGTGACTTATGATATTTTGGCCAAAGTCAAGGTCATAAGAGCATGGGGCAAAAATCCACATCGGGAGTTTCATAAGCACTGAAACTTGCTAGCGTTGCATACCATTTGGAGTGTGATAATTCTGGTAGGATTCCTTCGGCTTTATCACGCGATGATATTTGGATCCCGATCCTACTGTGAGTATATGCTACTCCTCGGGAAAACTCTCACTTAACGATCAATGCTATAAACCTAGTAGGTGCCTAGAAAGGTGTTAGCGGGGCTACGCCCACAGGGAAAAGAGGTTACTTAATTAAGGAACTTCGCGAAAGCGTTGGAAAACCTCCCTCGAAGTACCGACACTGGCCTGGCTGAACGGTTAAGCAAGTATTGTACGGTGAGAATGATCCCGGCTAATCCTTTTCTTTACGGTTTGAGAAGGGATTCGAGAGACAGTGGGAGCCATCCAGTTTAGACAAACTAAAAACCACTCTAAACTTGCAAGAGCATCATGCTAAAGTGTTTCTTTTCTCTCTCCTAATTGCAGCGACCATTCAAGATGACCGGACTTAAGTTACTATTAGATAAAAACATATTGACAGGGCCAAACTACAAAGATTGGCTCAGGAATGTCAAGATGGCTATCACTTATGACAAGCTGGGGTATATACTTACCACCAAAGCTCCCCCCGTCCCAGGTCCCACCTCCAGCGTCGCGGATGTAGAAATCCGTAAGACATGGGAGATAGATTGCGCGAGGGCCAAATGCCTCGTACTAGCCTCGATGGACAATGACCATCAGAGGAGGCACGAGAATATGGACCTAGAGTCCATATTTCTCCATACAAAAGAACTGTATGGAGAGCAGTCTCGTATCGCAAGATACGAAGTGTCGAAGAAGCTCTTTTCGGCAAGGTTGGCCGTCGGATCATCGGTAGCGGACCACGTGCTTAAGATGATCGGCTACATAGAGGAGCTCGCGGACCTTGGGACCACGTTGGAGAATGAACTCTATACTGATCTGATTCTCCAGTCCCTTCCTTCGACTTACGCCCAGTTCATTCTTAACTTCAACATGCAAGGAAAGGAGGTTGAACTTGCCGAGCTTCTGAACATGTTGAGGACTGCTGAGGGCACCCTACAGAAGGGTAGGGAGACATCCACTTTGTTTGTAGGAGGATCTTCCTCTTCTAGGTCCAGGGCGAAAGCCAAGGGCAAGAAGAAGAAAGCCCCCGCCAAACCAAGAGGCGGTGTCGGTAAAGTGGATACGAAGGGAAAGGGTAAAGCAACAAAAGTAGCGGGGAAGCTGGTGGGGAAGGAAGAATGCTTCTATTGTCACAAAAGTGGTCACTGGAAACAAGATTGCAAGGCTTGGAAAGCCAGAACACAGGATTTGAAGCGAGTTGCAGCTTCAGCTTCAGGTGTGTATGTTATTGAAAACTGTCTATCTATAAACTCTACTTCCTGGGTATTGGATACCGGATCGGGATCTCATATCTGTAATTCTTTGCAGGCGTTGAGAAAGCGTAGAGTTTTGAAGGCAGGTGACATGACCCTCAGAGTTGCGAACGGTGCTAGCATGGATGCTGAGGCCGTGGGGGACTATCACCTGGGATTATCAGATGGACACTTTTTGGTTTTGCGTAGTTGTTATTATGTACCAAATGCAACCTGTAATATCATTTCTGTATCTTTATTATCTAAAGAAGGTTATGAATTTGCATTTGTAAGTAATGTAGTGAACATTCACCTTAATCAAGTGTTGATTGGGTCAGGTACATTGAACAACGGTATTTACGTTTTAAACCAACCACAGGTTTTCAATATCCAGAATACACACAAAAGAAAGTCTCCAGAAATTAATAAAACTTTCTTATGGCATTGTAGACTGGGTCACATCAACGAGAGAAGATTGACTAAGTTACATACTGAAGGATATTTAGATTCGTTCGAATATCAATCGTATGCAACTTGTCAATCCTGTCTCAAAGGAAAGATGACAAAGGCTCCGTTTTCTGGACACGGAGAAAGAGCGAGCGAGCTCTTGGGACTCGTACACAGCGACGTGTGCGGTCCAATGTCTACACATGCGCGAAGCGGTTTTTCTTACTTCATAACTTTTACGGATGATTTTTCAAGGTACGGTTATGTCTTCTTAATGAAACATAAATCCGAGGCTTTTGAAAAATTCCAGGAATATAAGACTGAAGTAGAAAAACAGACCGGCAAAAGTATCAAGATCCTAAGATCGGATCGAGGAGGAGAATACTTAAGTGCCGAATTCCTGAACTACTTAAAAGAGAATGGAATTCTCTCTCAGCTTACTCCTCCATACACTCCGCAACATAACGGTGTATCGGAGAGACGGAACCGAACCCTATTGGATATGGTACGGTCCATGATGAGTAACGCTGAGTTACCGCGATCGTTCTGGGGGTATGCGCTAGAAACAGCTGCATATCTTTTGAACCGTGTTCCCACTAAGACTGTGCCTACCACACCATATGAGTTATGGAGTGGGAAGAAACCCTATCTTAATCACATTAAGACATGGGGATGTCCAGCTTTTGTAAAAAAGCAGCATGCGGACAAGCTCGAGGCACGCTCAGTACAGTGCAAGTTTGTGGGATATCCAAAGAACTCCAAGGGATATTACTTCTATTACGAAGAGGAACAAAAAGTCCTTGTTTCTCGCCATGCCCACTTTCTAGAACATCAGTTCATAGAAAAAGAATTAAGTGGGAGCGCAATAGAACTGGAAGAAATTCCAGAACCACAAACTATTACTGAAAGTTTAGTGGAACCAGAAGGTTCAAAAGAACAGGACATTCCTACGCCGCTCCGCAGGAGTAGTAGGCAGTCTCATCCGCCCGAGAGGTACTACGGTTTCCTCATTGACGGGGATAGAGAGGACTGCATCCTAGATTGTGATGAGCCTACTAGCTTCCAGCAAGCCATTCAGAGCGTCGACTCGGTAAAATGGCTGGATGCAATGCGGACCGAGATGGAGTCCATGTACACCAACAAAGTATGGACGTTGGACATTGCTCCAGACGGGGTAAAACCCGTAGGATGCAAGTGGATCTTCAAAAGGAAGATTGGTGTAGATGGACAGGTTGAGACCTATAAAGCTAGACTGGTAGCAAAGGGTTTTCGTCAGCGACCTGGTTTGGACTATGACGAAACCTTTTCTCCAGTAGCTATGCTGAAATCCATTCGGATCCTTCTTGCCATCGCTGCTTTCCACGATTATGAGATTTGGCAGATGGACGTAAAGACAGCTTTTCTAAATGGTCATTTAGAGGAGTGTGTCTATATGGACCAGCCAGAGGGTTTCATTCAGGGTGGGAGCAGCGGAAAGGTGTGCAAGTTGCTCAAGTCCATTTATGGACTCAAGCAGGCATCGCGGAGTTGGAACATCTGTTTTGATGAGACGGTCAAAGAATTTGGCTTTATCAAAAATCCAGATGAACCATGCATCTATTGTAGATTTGTAGCGAGAACTGTAGTATTCCTCGTTTTATACGTGGATGACATTCTCTTAATAGGAAATGACATTCCTATGCTACAATCTGTCAAGGGGTTCTTGTCACACAGGTTCTCCATGAAAGACCTGGGTGATGCCTCCTACATTCTGGGTATCCGGATCTACCGTGACAGATCCAAGAGGATATTAGGACTCTCGCAGTCCAGGTACATCGACACCATACTGAAGAGATTCAGTATGGAAGATTCCAAGCGCGGTAATCTACCGGCTTGTCACGGGATCACCCTCTCCAAAGAGATGTCTCCCAAGACTGATTTGGAGAGGGATCGCATGTCTATTATACCCTACGCTTCTGCGGTAGGCTCTATAATGTATGCGATGTTATGTACCAGACCGGATGTGGCTTATGCACTGAGTGTGGTAAGCAGGTATCAGTCAAACCCAGGGGAGAAACATTGGATAGCAGTAAAGAACATTCTCAAGTACCTGAGAAAGACTAAGGAGATGTTCTTGGTGTATGGCGGAAAAGACCTGCAGGTTGAGGCCTTTGCTGACTCCAGCTTCCAGAGTGACAAGGATGATTCCAAGTCCATGTCGGGTTTTGTCTTTACCCTCAATGGAGGGGCGGTGTGTTGGAAGAGCTCCAAACAGGAAACCGTTGCTGACTCGACTATGGAAGCGGAATACATCGCTGCATCTGATGCCGCAAAAGAAGCTGTCTGGATGAGGAAGTTCTTGAAAGAACTTCAGGTGGTTCCGTCCATTGTTGACCCAATACCTCTGTATTGCGACAACAACGGGGCTATAGCTTTAGCGAAGGAACCCAGGTCCCATCAGAAATCCAGACACATCTTAAGGCGGTATCACCTGATCAGGGAGATCGTGGATCGCCAGGAGATCGAGGTCCGGAGAGTTGCATCAGAGGATAACACAGCAGATCCATTCACCAAGGCCTTGCCCCAGACTCAGTTCGAGCGGCTGATCGAGATGATAGGTCTTCGATACGCCAGTACATGGCCTTAGTGCAAGTGGGAGATTGTTAGTGTATATGCCCTAGAGGCCATTACTGTATCATACTAGCTTGTATATTACTTAATGGAAGCTTGGGATATTCACAGTTGTATATACAATCTTGCTCGAAATGGTAGTATGCTACTTGGTTTGTCTCTGCTTTAATATGTGCATGTGTTTCTTTTAGCATATTGCTGGTATACATATTAGTAGAGCCCTTAGGATCTTTGCTTGATTACCAGCGTTGTGATGGCGCTCGCACTCGTGGGAGCTGGGTAATCTATAAGCACATCCTTATACAGGTCCCTGGTCGTTGGACTATCGAGACAGGGCATCGATACTCCGGAGTAGACTAGCGTATGCGCTTCTCATCCCAGTGTGGGAGACGGTCTGTCCCACAGCCGTTAGTACGTCGTACTTGGGATAGTATGCGGGTGCTCGTTAGGTTACGAGTACACTGGACAGGACTCGTTGGGAACTGTTGGTTGGTAATATACCTATCGTCAGTTATCAGTTCCCAGGTGACATGAGTACAGCTTAGTCCGCTGACTTGACACTGTCACTTCGCCTCGAGTGTGTTCCCACTGCACTTTGATTACTACCCTACCACGGCTCAAAGGAGCTGTGCAAACAGGTAGTTTTTGGGTGCAGTCCCGAAGCACTTGGAGGCAGTGACGGTTAGACAGGATTCGTCTCTCCCGGTATTGGGGGTTGACATCGCGCTGTGTCTAGGAGAGCCATTACACGAGTAGTCCCTGGCCAGGGCAAGCGAGATATACTGGTAGGTTTCCAGTGTTATCTCAGGGTGTTCTGGGCTACACTCCGACACGACTTGTACCGCTATTAGGGGACTGACGTTCACCGCCCCCCTAGGCCCGCCATGCGATGTATCAGACGAACAGACCGGACTGTACGGAGACTGTCACATACAGGCTCAGTAGGAGTGCAGATGGGGTTCACCTCGTCAGTCTTCTTATCGACATCTACCTGGGGACCGTTACGTACAGCTAGTGCCGCTTGCGGTCTGTGGTTAAACCCACTGCCAGCGTAGTGTCGAGTCTTTAGAGTCCCACACAGAGAGCTATTCGCCTTTAGGCAAAATGAGTAGAGGTCGCATGGTTTTGCGACAGGGTTCGTTCGCATCCGCGCACTTGTGCACGTTTGCTGTCCGGACAGTTTATACTAGCGGGCTTTGGTTTAAGCCGGATCCTAGTATATGATTTGAGATTGGTTTTTCTCATTGTGTTCGTGTTCCTCGGTTCACGAATGCGGGTGCGTATGCACGGTTGCTTGAGATTGAGGGAGAGGACCTTGTTTAGGGTTAATGACTATTGTCATTTTATTAACCCTATTGTTTTGTGTGTATTATTGTTAATTAATAATTAGCTTAATTATTGTGCATGGTTGTTGTTGTTGACACTTTGACTTTGTTGACTTGTTGACCAAGTTGACAATTTGACCATGATCATTTCATTTGGAAGATGCTCTTTGATTCTTGCAATTTGCATTAATAATGAAATGATAATGGTCACTTCTTGATTAAACCATGACAATTTTCTTGCTAATTGATTAATTAAAATAACTCACACATATTAGTGAGAATGGCTCACTATTATTCTCATTCTCTCATTTCTTTTCTCTCTCTTGCTCATCCTCTCCCTCAAGCTCTCTCCCTCTCATGTGTTGAGAAACAAAAAGCTTGAGAAAAACCCTCTCTTGATCTTCTCTACTCACTTCTAGGGTTCAAGTCTTAGCATTTCTTGCACTCTAGTTACTCCTAGCTTGGAGTTGAAGCTAAAGGTGGTGGCTTTCGGGTGGATCCTTCTTTGACGGGAGAAGACAAGCAAGGTGATCCTTTTCTACCATACCTAGGAGCAAGGAGAGAAGGACTAAAGACCAAAGGTATAACCTTTCATCACTTAGCTACTTTGTAGTTAGGGTTAGCTAGTTTAAGTTTAGCAAAGATCCTCACAAGCATAGTCCATGTTGCCTAAGTCATTAAAAATCCGATTTTTATTATGTTTTCCGCCTCCCCGTAAGCACCGGGGTGGGCAACACGGACTTACAATGTTAGGGTAGGAACCTACCTTTTTAAATGACATGAACCTACCCAGATATGAATGTGATAATGAAGAACGTGTTTTGGGAATTGTGAGCTATAGCAATGAGTGTAAGATTGTGCAGAATTATAGGGCGGAAGACAGCCTTGAAAAACAGTCTTTCATACAGAGTTTTGAAGAATTATTTGCGGATGAACTTGATATCCTCGGTGAGTGTGAGTCAGGATCAATTAGGGAACATCCCATGAACCTTTCATTTTCCAAATTTTTTGCGGATGAAATCCAGTTTTTAAACGAGATTGACTCCGAAACTCGACATGTGCGTTTTGAACATTCAATTCATCCGGGCAACAATTCTTTGACCTGTTCAATATTTCATTTTCACTTTCAACGTCTTCTGATCCCTACTCATACACACCCATGCCCTTCACTAACAACTAACATATTCTTTTTCTTTTTCTTTTTCATATACTTATTCTTTTACCAGCCTCTGCATTATATCGACAAATTTTTTGAGTGGCTGGTATTAATTTCTGGACTAACCCGATCTTTTAACATGTAAATGTTGTAATTAGTCTTAGGTTTTTTCTTTTTCTTTGAATAAAAATCTCACCCTGATGTCTAAGTCAAGCTACTGGAAACGGGGGCAACGATGAGGACATCGTAAAACTCAGGTTTGGGGGTGAGCACTGCGTTTATTTCGCTGCATCATGTGTATATTCTGTATTGCATACATATTAAAAAACCCATAAAAATTGAAAAAAATCCCCAAAATATAAAAACTTTTTCATGTTAGCTAGTAAGGAAACATAGATTCGAAGTCTGACGGTTCGGTTGATAAGTTAGAAATAACTAAATCCTTTTTGTGAGACTGACGACCCGAAAAATAACCCTCCGTTGTGTTTAACCATAACTGATATACATCTTTTATAACACTTTACACGTGTCATATGTGTTTTGAGAATTTGATGAAAGTCTGACATGTCTGTAAACTTTTAAAATTGATAAACATTTTTAGGATCAAACAGGTTTGTTCTGAGTTAAGTAATATCAAGAATAGTTCATAAAGTAATATGAATATGAAGGATATTATTGAGGTTTTAATAGAAGCTATAATTCTGAAAAATAACTCATCTGGAACCTTGTCGGAGTGATTACACACCTTATCCACATGTAACGTCTTTGGATTTAAAAGAAAAGCTGGTTATATCTCCGTTTTCACTGAGTTCAGAATATTTTAAAATAAAATGAGTTTTTTGTTTTGTGCCCTTAGTAACATGGGTAATTAAGTCCTTGGGGTGTCTCAACACCTAATGCCCTAAAACCATCTGGTTTGGGAGTCATTGACCCAAAGCTCGCTAAGTTCCCAATCGCCAAATAAACAAGCTAAGCAAGTGTTCTCTCCGAATTAAAAATCCTCACGGTTCTTTGTGGGAGAATAATCTTGGCGGAGACAAGCTTTCTTATAAAACAGTTTTTTTTACGGAGATATGAAAGTTTATATTTATTAAGACGTTTTGCACGATAATGAAGGGTGTGTATGAACAAAAACACGTGAAAGGTAGGAGTGACGAATAAGACTTAGGTTCTCTATTAAAAACGATTGAAATTCTAACTTGAAACCTAACTTGAGAATAAAATTTGAGAAAATCATAAATCCTTTCATACTCATGTGATCCTTCAGAAGTTTATCCTGGTCCGTAATTATGACATGATGACCCTAATCAAAGTTCTTAAAAAGCTTATGGACACTATCCGCACAATCATGTAAAGACGCGTATGAGTTTATGTTAAACAAATTATGAGGAGTGAAAAATAAGGTCTAACATTTCTAACTTGGGTGATAGAACTTCCAACTTTGATCTCTAACTTAAGATTAGAATCAACAGTTTCTTCACGATGCTAAGTTGACTGGATTTTGTGGGTGTAATCCGCTGAAAACTCTCAGGAGACAACACTCCTCCTACTAAGGACACCTAGAGGTTCAACGGCTTGTTGCACATGCTCAGTGCAATCGCGTTTTCTGCGAAAGTGAGGCTAGGATTTTTTTGTTTTGCTCGGGACGAGCAAAAGATAAGTTTGTGGGTATTTGTTCATCACAGAAAACTGCATTTTAATACCCTCATTCATGATCTATTTTGTTATTTATCGGTACTTTTAACCAGTGTCAGCTCAGTAATTACAGATTACAGGTGTTCGTAATAAAATACTGGAAACACATTCAAAATCACGGATATAACGTTTGGGAGCCGACACTGCAAGCAGACCAGGAAACTGACCGATATCCAAAGAGTTCTTTTGCAAATAAATGTGTGCACACAATTTTGGTCCAACACAAAACAAGTGTACACACAACTCTTTGGCTTGGACCATGGTGGGGCTGCTCATGGCACACACAAATGATGGCTTGTGCAAATGGGCGGACATGGGTAATAAATGCTAAAAGTTTTGATGTGATGTATGGCATCATGTTCCCTCCAAATGTTTGAATGCAAACTAGGCGTAAACAAAGAAAATAAACAGAACCAGGATGATTTTGGAGTTGGCTAGTGACTACTACATCAATACGAGCCTCATAGCTCGGATTTTAGCCGGCCACACCCTCAAAAGATCGGAGCTCGCCGGCCCTCCTTACCCTGTTTGTCCCCATCTTTTCTCTGTCCCTCCCTTGCAGTCACATCAACTTATTTTTATTACTTATCTAATCTTTTTTGGTGCCTATAAAAGCCATATCAGTGAGCAAGGGAAGGGCTCTCTCATATACTCACATAGATGCATACATTTTGATAGTTTCTTTTGTTTTTGGTTTAGGCTTGAGAGTGAGTAGGCTTTAACTTGGTCCCTTCTTCTTCTTCCCTCTTGAAGCTTTCTCTTGAGTGCTTCATTATGGAGGTTGAACAAGTTACCAATATCTTGTACCTCAACTTCAAGTGTTAATAATATTGTTGTTTCTTTGATTACTTGCTTCTTTTTCTTATTTGCTTTTATTTATCATGCTTAACTAATTTTTCTTTGGTTGTGGTATTGATGAGGAAATGAGATGAAAGGATTTGCCTCCTCCTCTTCTTGTTAATGTTTAATGTGCTTATATATATGATTCTAACTTAAAAATTGTTTATGTATTGATGTGATGTGTATTTTGAAACATGGTTACAAAGTAACCTCCTCATATACCATATTCACTCCCTTTCCCCATTTCAATGTTTAAGTTAAAATCAATTTAGTATTAAGGTTGCTAGGTTTAGATATGGTATTTTGTGATCAAGTGCTTGACAATCTCTTGGTTTCATATATTATATACTATTACAAACACTTAGCAAACTCAACACTAAACTCATTTGCTCTCATTAACTAATTTGTGTTTCTGATGTTGTGGTAAGCTTGCTAACCCTCGTACTTAGTGTTGATTCCCCAAGCTCAGACATACAAACGGTAAGTGAACAAAACGGACTCGTTTCGTATTTTGCGGCGAATATCGGAATTTGATGATTTGTGCTACGCAACCACCTTGACAAGTCATGCTTCATGCCGGGATCGACGTAAAGACGGAAAACTCATGATCAAGGGAGCATCGAAGGAATCGTCGCGATTCGACCTTCCGAGCCAAAACCACAACCACTTCTTTCTTATCTTCTTTGCTTGCTTTTCTTGTTTTCTTATTCTTTCTATTTTTTGTGACAAGCAAACCAATTCTTTATTTGTTAAACCTTAAACAACAAGACCTAATACATAATTCCCTGTGGATCGACCCGTACCTACCGGCTTACTACAACGCACCATGCACTTGCGGTTTATAAATTTTAAAACAAGAACAATTTCGTGTGCGCATTCCATTTCCTTAAAATCATATCCGTTTCCAAAACATACGCGTTTGCGCGCGCGGGTGAATTCCCAATAACTATGCCTTGACGAAGGCCAACAAACATAGCATGAATACTAGGCATTACCCGTCTAAAATGACAGAGGGCTACTGTTGGTTTTTGGCGAAAAACCTTTAACGTAATGAACTTGATATCGTTGAAGGAACTCGAGTGGCTTTGAAATGGAGTGGCTTAAGCTCCGCTTTTTAAAACTAGTAACATAAACTTTTACTTATGAGCGAACTCCCAGTGAAGGGATCAAGGCCCTTCACTCATAGAATGAGGTGCAGGATATTCCTAACCGAATACCTCTATGCAAAGCAAAAGAATGCGACTATGGGTTTTGAAGAAAACCGAGTAGTTTTAAAATTTGTTCTGACAACATCATTTAAGTTTATTTTTCTTGCATTATTCGGATAATGCGTTCCTATCCTTTTAAGTTTCCAAGCCATACAAGAAACTACCAAAATAATATGCTTTTTATATGCCATTCGCATTCGCCACGGGGCCCCGTCGTGCACCATTAGGTTACTTAACTAACGGCAGAGCGGGAGCAGGACTAGCGTGGATGCAAAACATATAGAAGCATGTACTAATATATATATATATATATATATATATCAACATCACAGGCAGATAATAGTCATCACAGGCAGATAAATATCATCGCAGGCATGCGAACAACAATATATAATAGCGGAAAATCTAGGAGTCCCGCATTTCATTTGAGCCGTAAATGAGACGCGGGGTTCCCCGGTTGTATCGATAGCCAGTGCAATGAAGAACCTAGACCCCTACGAGTGCAGCAAGTTGCCCGTCAATCCCCGAAGTGAGGCAATCTCAATCAACAAAGTGGCACTTCACGAAATCCGGTAACTTGAGCACCCCTCCATAGGTCAACCAATACCCCCTACGAGTGCGGCGAATAGCCCGCCAATTCTAGAGTAAGGCCCTCCGGTCTCAACGCCATGAGATGTGGGCCCGCTGCTCTTTAGAACCCGGCTATCTGAGCACTCCTCCGCGGGGTAATCATACTAAAAAAAAGAAAATATATATACAACGGTGACATCGACCTCAACCTGGTCGTGCCCTAATAAAAGAATATACAAACTGGTAGAAACGGCAATCCACATGTCGGATGCTCGCCCCGCAATAATGATTATACAAATGAATCTGAACTGTATATCTAACATTGCACACAATGCCATCCATCACGACAATCCATTCATAATATCAGTGCAACACAGAACATCAACATTAATATCATGTTCGTAAACCCGTCTGATTGTACATATAGCAACTAATCGGATTGTACTGCGCTATGATATTCACGGTCGCAGAAACTAACAAACGCACTGAAAACCATGAATTCAAAATTTCGATCGATTAATACTTTCCGCATTGGCCCCAAAAACAAATTAGTACTCAAACAAATCTGGGCCAAAACCAAATATCCCAAAAATCACATTTCCATAATCTAGAGCACTAGAAAAAATTTGGGACACAACGGCCAAAAGTTGACCGCGGAACTGCGGCTAAATACCATGTTAGGCGGCGATTCCGCGGCCAAAATTTAAGTTCATGTGCTCCAATTTCTTTGTGGCCTCTAGTATTTTCTGCACATAATTTTAAGGCAATCTGAACAATTTTTTGAACAACTTTAAAATTCAAACAGCAAGCAGTGAATTTGGAAATGCGATTCGGAAAAATCCGTCGATCGAAATTCTAAATAAGTGCAAACTAGCTGGTTAAGATTTATAGAGTGGCTCTGATACTAATGTTAGGTTTCGCTGCCCGCGCCGCAAAGGCCGCAGCTGAGGCGAAAGCGAAAAAAAAATTTACATGAGCACCAAACACCTGTAAAACCCGGGATACGGTCCATAAACCTAAACTAGCTAACTAGAAATACAAGGGTTAAGAAACTACAACTTTTGTCGCGTGTCCACCCAATTGTGGAAGACCCCTCCAAGCTCGTAACCATCGGGATCGCGCTTGAAAATCGACCACCCTAACCGAAAACGATCCACCCGAGGAAAGCCGGAGGAGGCTCTAACCGATGATCCAAACATGATAGATGTGAATAGTCGGTGATGCAGGAATATTTCACTAAAAATTTCTCTCTAAACCCTTGCTCAAGGGAAAGCAAGAAGAAGAAGAAGGAGAAGAGGAGAAGATGGTTGCTAATACTTGCAACCATGAAGCATGCTCAAGTGTGGAATGAAAAAAACATCAAGTGCAGAAAATGAGAATGGCTTCCTTTTTACAACCATGGTTTAATAGTGAACACAAATGAATTTATCAATATAAAATCCCCAAGCCATACCTTTCTACATGCAAAGAACCATGCTTCATTACTCCTCTCTTTACACCTCATTTCCTATTATTTTTATAAATAGAAAAATAAATATGAGGTGTCCTTCTTCTAGAAGCATTCCCGTATAAATACGGAATTCTTCACCCGGTATATATGTATCGTTATATATACGTGTATCCATATAAAAATACGGATAGCACTAAAGAGAGAAAATGAATAGTGAACAATAATACTAAAATATATGTATCAAAATACATATATAAATTATTAAATCAAAACCTAATTTAATAATCTGGCTTAATCCTAAGACGGCTAGTATTATCAACTGTCCGATTAAAGTCCGTGTATCTCGTACACGATTTACTCGGACCCCTGCACGTACCAACATACGGCTCCTACATTTATCGCCTGAACTGGGAAAACGCTCTGTGTGGGACTCTAAAGACTCGATAATACGCCGGCAGTGGGTTTAACCACAAGCACGTCAACGACACTAGCTGTACGTAACGGCTACCTAGGTACTTGTCGAAAGGGGGTCGACAATCAAGTACGTCCTTACCCTACTGAGCCTATATATGACAATCTCCATACAGTTCGGTCTCTTCATCAAAGGGTATCGCATATCGGGTCTAGGAGGTGGATAACGTCAGACCCCTACTAACTCGATAAGTCGTGTCTGAGTCAAGCTCATCACCAACAGAGATACCACTGATCAACTATCAGCAAATATCATCCACCGTGGCTACGGATTTCTGGTGATAGCCAACTGAACACAGCGCGACATCGACTCCTAATATTAGGAGAGACGAATCCCTGACAATCGACCTCTGCCTCCATGTGGCTTGGGACTGTACCCAACTAAAACCTGTTTGCACGACTCCTTTGAGCTGTGGTAAGGTAGTAATCAAAGTACAATAGGAACTCACACGAGACAAATGACGACTTCAGGTCAAAGGACTAACCTGTAATCATGCCACCTGAGAACTTCCATCAGATGATAGATATAATGTCGTTTAGAAGTTCGCGGCGAGTCCGTCCAGTGTACTCACCTCCAGTGAGCACCTGTATACTATCTTAGGTGACACAACACCAATGTCTTGTGAGACCAGCCACCATCTCTCGTCGGGTCTAGAAGCGTATAAATTAGTTTACTCTGGAATATCGATGCCATGTCTCGATACTTCCACAATTAAGGACATTTAAGAATGTGCTTATAGACAACCCAGCTCCCATATATATGATCACCATCATAATGCTGGTTTTCAAGCAACAATCCTATGGGCTTCATCAATGATGAAGGTAAACCAGATAGCATACTATCATCTCGAGTAAGACTGTTATACCTGTATAGGTCGTCTCTCAATTATCATAATCACCTACTTGCAATCATAATAATCGCCTTGAGGGCACTATATCCGACATATTTAACCGGTAATTAATGTAACAATTCTATTTTGAGCTCAACAGAGAGCGGACTGTGTAACCGCTACATAAAGTAGCGGTTATAGCGGTTACATTTTCAGCTCACTGCAGAAATAGGGAGCAGATTATTTAATCGCCACTTAAATTAGCGGTTATCTTTTAAGGTCATTGCAGGAACAAAGAGCGCATTATGTATTCACTGCTTTAAATAGCTGTTATATTTTCTGCACCAATAGAGAGCAAATTAATTGACACGTTTAATAACCGCATTCCAGAGATTTAACATCATTAATTGATATTTTTATATACACCAACAAATTTAACAACATTGCTTGTCACAACCAATATCAACACATTTAACAATATCATTAATTGACACAACAAATATCAACAATTAATATTGCATTAAGTATCATTCTTTTACTTCAAATATCATTTATTTACAACAAATGTCATTCATTTACCAAATAATCAAAAAAAATATGTTATAGTTTATCAAACATCATTCATTTACATTAAATACCATTCATTTACAACAAACTATTCTGACCAACCAGACGGTTGGTTCAAATCCCATGACAGCTCAAGACAAATGAGATTCGGTTTGTTAATGTTATATGCCCTGAAGGCCATTATTGTATAGTACTAGTTTGTATATTATATTTTGGAAGCTTGGGATATACACAGATTTTATGACAGTCTTGCTCAATATGGTAGTATGCTACTTGGTTTGTTTCTGTCTTAATATGTGTATATGTTTCTTTTAATGTATCGCTAATACATATTGATAGAGCCCTTAGGATCTTTGCTTGACTACCGGCGTTGTGATGGCAGTCGCACTAGTGGAGGCTGGGTAGTCTATAAGCACATCCTTATACAGGTCCCTAGTCGTAGGATTATCGAGATAGAACATCGATACTCCAGAGTAGACTAGTGTATACGGTTCTTATCCCAGCAGGGGAGATGGTCTGTCCTACAGCCATCAGTACGTCATACTGGAGATAGTATGCAGGTGCTCATTGGGTTATGAGTTACACTGGATGGACTCATGGGTAACTGCTGGTTGGTTCTATACCTATCGTCAGGCAGCAATTCCCAGGTGACATGAGTACAGCATAGTCCGTTGACTTGACACTGCTGTTTCACCTCAAGTGTGTTCTTACTGTTCCTAGATTACTACCCTACCATGGCTCTATTGAGTCGTGAAAACGGGTAGTAGTTGGGTGTAGTCCTGAAGCACTTGGAGGTAATGGCGGTTAGATAGGATTCGTCTCTTCCGGTATTGGGGGTCGATGGTGCGCTGTGTTCGGAGAGCCATTACACAAAGTCCCTCGCCATGGTAAGCGAGATTTACTGGTAGGTACACCAGTAGTTTCTCAGGGTGTTTTGTGCTACAATCCGATACGAATTATTGCGCTATTAAGGGTCTGACGTTTACCGGCCCCTAGGCCTGATATGTGATACTCTTAGACGAACAGACCGGACTGTACGGAGATTACCACAAATAGGCTCAGAAGGAGTTCGGATGAGTTTTCTCATCGGCTCTCTTATCGACAGATACCAGGGTAGCCATTACGTGCAGCTAGTACCGCTGACGGCTTATGGTTAAACCCACTGCCAGCGTAGTGTCGAGTCTTTAGAGTCCCACACAGAGAGTTTCCCTGCTTCGGGCGAAATGATGTAGAGGTCGTATGGTTTTACGACACGGTTCGAACATATACATGTACTTGTGCACGTATGATGTTCGGACGGATTATACTAGTGGGCTTTGGTTTAAGCCAGATCCTAGTATTAGATTATTGGATTAGTTTTGTCTCATTATATTCGTGTTTCTCGGAACACGGATACGGGTATGTATATACGGATGAGAGGGTCATTCTTGTAATTACTCAAGATTGCTTTTAGAAAGAGACACCTTATTAGGGTTTTGATTATTTATTTGGTTAAAACAATTATGAGGTGGAGGAAATGTATTGTTATTTTTATATATGATAATTGAACCATGGCTACTTGGTTTGACTATTGAGGCTTGGTTTGAGTTAGATATTTTGTAAGATATTTTTATGGCACTAGATATTTTGTGTGAGATATTTTCTAAGCATGCTTATAGTCATATTAAGAGCCATTTCCATTATCATTATCAAAAACACTTTCTCTTTCCTCAAGCTCACTCTCTTCTTCTTCCTCTCAACCCTTATTGTCTCATGTGTTGAGAATCCAAGGGTTAGTGAGATTTAGCTACCCAAAATCACTCTCTACTCACTCTAGGCTACTTAGTTTAGCACACCGAGTACCCTAGTTACCTTATCTTAAAGGTTAGAGCTCAAGATAGACACTCTCGGGTGGATTTTCTTTGACGTGGAGAAGCCGACGAGGAGGCGCGATCCACACTTACCCCAAGGAGCTCACGACGAGGAGAAAGACAGTGAGGAGAAGAAAGACTTGTAGCTTGAGGTATAATATTTTTACGTAGTAGTTAAACCTCCTAATTAGTTTGTTAGTTAGGGTTTAGTTACGATCCTAGAGTTTAGTCGATGTTACCATGTTTATAAAAATCGGTTTTTACCTATTCCGCCATCGCCGCGAACCCGCGAGGTGAGTGATATCGACTTACAGTGGTATCAGAGCCTAACTAAACCATAACTAAATTGTTAGCAAAGTGTTAGAAATTCGATCGGAAAAGAGATCCCGAAAACATGACCAAAAACCCTTGTTTCTATCGATTTTGAAAAATGGCCTAAAAATCTTTTCAGAGGCCTTAAAAATACGTGCAGGGTTTTGTTAGAACACTGAAGAAATTTAGACGCGTGACTCGGTTAGACCGTCGTGGAATCGTGGCAGAACAGAGCGTTCTGCCACCATTCCGTGGCTGAGTCGACTCCGAATCGGTCCAAATTCATTCTGGTGTTCTAATGTGTTGTGTTGTGTTATTTGGGATATTTTGTTTCTGCCCAGGATCTTGTGTACCGTGTTGTACTTGGGGTAGATTCAAATTTGTTTATCGATTGAAATTCTAAGCACTTTGGCTAATTGGGTTTTATCTGTGTTTTCATATATGTGCTGAATGTCCGCTAATCGCTATACGTCGATTAATGCGGGTTGCACATATCTGTGATCTGTGATGTTGGTTTGTGTCTATGAACTTGTTGGATCATCATGGATGAATAGCCGAGGATGTGAGATGAGTGTTTTATCTTTCATTCGATGTAAATTGTAATTTGATGTAATATTTTTTTGCTGGGCACATCCGGGTTAAGGTTGTTGCCACCGTTGTATTATTTCTTTTATTGTTTTATGCTCCTAGGATAGACACAAGGTGGGGTGCACAAACTACCGGGTTCTTTAAAGTGCTGAGTGGCCTACTCACTTTGTTGAGGGAGGTTGCTTCATTTCGGGAATTTGGCGGGTAGTTTGCCGCACCCGTAGGTTTGGCTATTCATCACGACCGTGGAATCCGTCTTTCGTTACAGGCTTAAACGAAACGCGGAATTCCTAATGTATCCAATGTGTTCATCTGTGATCTGAAATGCCTATTATTGCATCATATGAATGGATATTATTATTATATATATATATATATATATATATATTATATAATAGACGTTGCTTATGTTTTGCATCCGCGCTGGTCCAGCCCCCAGCTCTGACGTTAGTTAAGTAACCTAACGGTGTAAGAAGGGGCCCAGGGGAGAATACAGATGGCATAAACGTACGTCATATTTTCGTTTCTTTCTGCAATGGTAGGTTAATTGATGGGACTGCATTACATTAATGCAAAGCAAATAAACCAAAGCTTAATCGTTGGAACACTTTTAAAACCACTCGGTTTTTTCAAAACAGTAAACTTTTAAAATGCGGAGCTTAAACCGCTCATTTTTAAAGCTACCAGGTTCCTTCGATTATATCAAGTTCACTACGTTCACGGTTTCGCCAAAACCATTCGTAGCCCTCCGGCATTTCAGTTGGGTATTCAGTAGTATTCAAGCTATGTATTTTGACCTTCGCTAAGACATAGTGATTGATAGCTGCTGAATATTCATCTGTAGCATAGATAGATGGATTGGTTTGGGACAGTCGTACTACTATTTTGGCCTTCGTCAAGAGTATGTACGGGTGGGTTCAAATTAACATGGACAATGACGGGTAGAACTTGACATGTGACTTATGATATGTTGGCCTTCGTCAGGGTCATAAGAGCTTGGGGCAAAAATCCGCATCAGGAGTTTCTAAAGAAACTGAAACTTGCTAGTGTTGCATACCATTTGAAGTGTGATAATTTTGGTAGGATTCCTTCGACTTTATCACACGATGATATTTGGATCCCGATTCTACTGTGAGTGTATGCTACTCCTCAGGAGATTTTTCACTTAACGATCAATGCTATAAACCAAGTAGGTGTCTAGAACGGTGTTAGTGGGGCTACGCCTCCAGGAAAAAGAGATTATTTAATTGAGGAACTTCGCGAAAGCGTCATAAACCTCTCTCGAAGTACCGACACTAGCATGGCTGAAAGGTTAAGCAAGAATTGTACGGTGAGATTAATTCTAACTAATTCTTCTTTTATGGATTGTGGAAGGATTCGAGAAACAGTGGGAGCCATCCTATTTAGATAAACTAAAAACTAATATAAACATGTAAGCGCATCATGCTAAAGTGTTTCTTCTCTCTCTCCTAATTGCAGCGACCAAGATGACAGGCCTTAAGTTACTTTTAGATAAAAATATATTGACGGGGCCAAACTATAAAGATTGGCTCAGGAATGTTAAGATGGCCATCACATATGACAAACTGGGCTATCTTCTTACTACTAAAGCCCCCGCCGTCCCAGGTCCAAGTCCAGCGTCGCGGATATTGAGATCCGTAAGACCTGGGAAATTGACAGTGCGAAAGCCAAGTGCCTCATGCTGGCCTCTATGGACAATGAACACCAGAGGCAGCACGAGAACATAGATCTTGAATCCATCTTCCTCCATACCAAGGACTTATATGGAGAGCAATTTCGTATCGCAAGATACGAGACCTCGAAGAAACTATTTCAGGCGAGATTGGCTATCGGGTCATCTGTAGGAGACCACGTCCTTAAGGTTATCAGCTACATTGAGGAGCTCGTAGATCTAGGAACCACGTTGAGGAACGAGCTGTATACAGACTTGATTCTACAGTCCCTCCCTTCTACCTACGCCCGGTTTATATTGAATTTTAATATTCAAGGTAAAGAAGTTACACTTCCAGAACTCTTCAACATGTTGAGGAGCGCTGTGGGCACCCTGCAGAAATCCAGGAAAGCACTCGCTCTCCTTGTTGGTGGAGCTTCATCTTCTAGATCTAAGGCAAAAGCCAAGGGGAAGAAGAAGAAGGCCACCACCAAGCCGAAAGGTGGTGTTAGTAAGGTAGAGGCAAGGGCAAGGAAAATGTTGGGGGGGCGACGGTAGAGAAGGAAGAATGCTTCTACTGTTATAAGAAGGGCTATTAGAAGAAAGATTCCAGGGCCTGGAAAGCCCAGAACCAGGGTGCGAAGCAGGTTGTAGTTTCAGCATCAGGTGTGTTTGTGATTGAAAACTGTCTGTCAATCAACTCTACTTCCTGGGTATTGGATACCGGATCAGGATCTCATATCTGTAATTCTCTGCAGGCACTGAGAAGCCGTAGAGTGAAGGCGGGTGATATGACCCTCAAGGTTGCTAACGGAGCAAGCGTGGATGCTGTGTCCGTAGGGGAATATCACTTGGAATTGACAAGTGGATATGTTGTGGTTTTACGCAACTGTTTTTGTTTACCTAGTCTGACTTGTAATATCATTTCTATATCTTTGTTATCTAAATAAGGTTATGATTTTACATTTGTAAGCGATGTCGTAAACATCCACCTTAATTATGGTTTGATTGGGTCGGGTACACTAAACGACGGTATATACGTATGAAACCAACTACAAGTTTTCAACGTCCAGAACATACACAAAAGAAAGTCTCTAGAATTAAATCAAGCTTTCTTATGGTATTGTAGACTGGATCACATCAACGAAACACGGTTGACCAAGTTACACAAAGAAGGATATTTGGATCCATTCGAATATCAATCTTATGCAACTTTTCAATCATGTCCCAAAGGAAAGATGACAAAGACTCCGTTCACTGGACATGGAGTAAGAGTGAGCGAGCTCTTGGGACTCATACACAGTGACGTGTGTGGTCCGATGTCTACATATGCAAGAAGTGGTTATGTCTTCTCATACACAGCGACGTGTGTGTTATTCCTATTTCATTATTTTTATGGATGATTTCTCCAGGTATGGACATGTCTTCTTGATGAAACATAAATCCGAGGCCTTTGAGAAATTCCGAGAATATAAGAATGAAGTGGAAAAACAAACCGGCAAAAGTATCAAGACACTGAAATCTTATCGAGGTGGTGAATACTTGAGTGCCGAGTTCCTGGATTACTTAAAAGAGAATGGAATTCTCTCTCAGCTTACTCCTCCATACACGCCACAACACAACGGTATATCGAAGAGACGGAACCAAACCTTATTGGATATGGTACGTTCCATGATGAGTAATGCTGAGTTACAGCGATCATTCTGGGGCTATGCACTAGAATCATCTGCATATCTTTTGAACAAGGTTCCTACTAAGACTGTGCCTACCACACCATATCATATGTGGAGTCGGAAGAAACCCTGTCTTCAGTATCTGAAGATATGGGGTGTCCAGCTTTTGTCAAAAAGCAGCATGCGAACAAGCTCGAGGCACGCTCAGTACTGTGTAAGTTTGTGGGGTACCCAAAGAACTCAAGGGAGTATCTTTTCTATTACGCAGAGGAACAAAAGGTTTTTTTTTCTCGTCATGCCCACTTTTTGGAAAATCAATTTTTAGAAAAAGAAACTAGTGGGAGCGCAATAAAACTGGAAGAAATTCCAGAACCACAAGCTATTACTGAAAGCATGGTGGAACCAGAAGTTTCAAAAGAATAGGACATTCCCGCACCACTCCGCAAGAGTAGTAGGCTGTCTCATCTTCCCGAGAGATACTACGGTTTTCTCGTAGACGGGGATAGAGAAGATTGCATCATTGATAATGATGATCCAACTAACATCCAGCAAGCCATTCAGAGCGCAGACTCGGTAAAATGGCTGGATGCAATGCGGGCCGAGATGGAGCCCATGTACACCAACAAAGTATGAACTTTGGACATTGCTCCAGAAGGGGTAAAACCTGTAGGCTGCAAATGGATCTTCAGAAAGAAGATTGGTGTAGATAGACAGGTTGAAACCTATAAGGCTAGACTTTTTGCAAAAGGATTTCGTCAAAGACCTGGTTTGGACTATGATGAAACATTTTCTCCAGTGGCTATGCTCAAATCCATTCGGATCCTTCTTGCCATTGCTGCCTTCCACGATTATGAGATTTGGCAAATAGACGTAAAGACCTCTTTTGTAAATGGAAATTTAGAAAAGTGCGTCTATATGGACCAGCCAGAGGGTTTCATTCAGAGTGGGAGCAGCGGGAAAGTGTGCAAGTTGCTTAAATCTATTTATGGATTAAAGCAGGCATCGCGGAGTTGGATCTGTTTTGATGAGACGGTCAAAAAATTTGACTTTATCAAAAATCCAGATGAATCTTGCATCTATAGTAAGATTGTAGCGAGAACTGTAGTATTCCTCGTCTTATACGTGGATGACATTCTCTTGATAGGAAATGGCATTCCTATGCTACAATCTGTCAAAGGATTCTTGTCACAAAGGTTCACCATGAAAGACCTAGGTGATGTCTCTTACATTCTGGGGATCCAGATCTATGGTGATAGATCTAAGAGAATGTTGGGACTTTCACAGTCCAGGTACATCGACACCATACTGAAGAGATTCAGTATAGAAGATTCAAAGCGCTGTAATTTACCGGCTTGTCACGGAATCACCCTCTCCAAAAAAATGTCTCCCAAGACTGATTTGGAAAGGGATCGCATGTCTATTATACCCTACGCTTCTGCGGTAGGCTCTATAATGTATGAAATGTTGTGTACCAGACTAGATGTTGCTTACGCACTAAGCGTGGTAAGCCGGTATCAGTCAAACCCTGGGGAGAAGCACTAGATAGTAGTAAAGAACATTCTTAAGTACCTGAGGAGGACTAAGAAGATGTTCTTGGTATACGGCGGAAAAGACCTCCAGATCGAGGGCTTTACTGACTCCAGCTTCCAGAGTGATAAAGATGACTCCAAGTCCATGTCGGGTTATGTCTTTACCCTCAATGGAGGAACGGTCTATTGGAAGAGTTCGAAACAGGACACCGTTGCTGACTCGACGATGGAAGTAGAGTATATCGCAGCTTATGACGCCGCAAAAGAAGCCGTTTGGATGAGGAAGTTCTTAACTGAACTTCAGGTGGTTCCGTCTATTGTTGATCCAATACATCTTTATTATGACAACAACGGGGCTATAGCTTTAGCAAAGGAACCCATGTCCCATCAGAAGTCCAGACACATCTTGAGGCGGTATTGTAGGGTGTTTTTCGTCACCCCATTGAGATGGGAATACGCGCGCACTTGTCAGGCGTACTACAGATCCCCCCTACCTAGGGTAGGGCGGGGTTTAATGATTGTGGGGACCCGAATCTCCGGCAGCCGCGGACTAAGCTGCCGTTAATTACCCCTCGCCTTTGGGGCGAGGGAACCTCCGATTAACGGGTTAAACTGGTCATGCGAACTCAATGTGCAGTGTACGTGTGTTCTGTTCTGAAAGGGGGGTTTTGGATATATCGGGAGCCACGCAGAGTTTTTACGGGGGTCCCGCTACCCGGATAGCGGGCTGGGGGTCAAGGGGGCTAGCAGCCCCCTTGCGGGGTTCGGAGCAGCGCCCCGGCCCGAAAATTGTAGGGTGTTTTTCGTCACCCCATTGAGATGGGAATACGCGCGCACTTGTCAGGCGTACTACAGATCCCCCCTGCCTAGGGTAGGCCGGGGTTTAATGATTGTGGGGACCCGAATCTCCGGCAGCCGCGGACTAAGCTGCCGTTAATTACCCATCGCCTTTGGAGCGAGGGAACCTCCGATTAACGGGTTAAACTGGTCATGCGAACTCAATGTGCAGTGTACGTGTGTTCTGTTCTGAAAGGGGGGTTTTGGATATATCGGGAGCCACGCAGAGTTTTTACGGGGGTCCCGCTACCCGGATAGCGGGCTGGGGGTCAAGGGGGCTAGCAGCCCCCTTGCGGGGTTCGGGGCAGCGCCCCGGCCCGAAAATTTTTTTGAGGGGGAGAGTGTGGCGGAGTATGTGTATGTGTACATTTGTATACATATGTATATATATACATGTATATATAAATAAAGGGGAAAAGGGCATCCAAAGGATGCGTGGGGCAGCACCTTGGGCGCTGTGCGCTTAGGTGCTGTGCGCTCAGGCGCAAGCGCGCCACGTGTCGGCACGTGGGCGCTTTGCGCATGAGCGCTGCGCGCAGGTGCGCAAGCGCGCCACGTGTAGGCACGTGGGCGCTTTGCGCCCTTGCGCAAGCGCGCAGGTGCGCAAGCGCGCGCGCCACGTGTCGGCACGCGGGCGCTTTGCGCACTTGCGCAAGAGCGCAGGTGCGCAAGCGCGCGCGCGCCACGTGTCGGCACGCGGGCGCTTTGCGCAATTGCGCAAGCACGCAGGTGCGCAAGCGCGTGCGCCACGTGTCGGCACGCGGGCGCTTTGCGCACTTGCGCAAGCGCTTAGGTGCGCAAGCGCGCGCGCGCGCCACGTGTCGGCACGCGGGCGCTTTGCGCACTTGCGCTGCGCGCTGCTAAAACAAATTTCTCAGAAGAGAAATCAGAGAGGAGTTGGACTCCTGAGTGTGTGTTTTTTTTTGGGGGGGGGTTTAGTGAACGATGTTCTTCTTCCTCCTGTTGCTTGCTGGATCTTGAAGATCAAGAGATGTGAAATCTCAAAATCTCTTCTTTTTCAGATCTAATGATAGATCCAAATTCCCCTTTGTGGGTTTTGTGGTGAAAAACTAATTTGTTTTGAAAAAGGAAGAGTAAAACTCTTGATTTAATTCAAGAGAAAGAAGAAGGTTTTGGAACCTTGAAGATGGAAGAAAGAGCTCAGCTCTGAGACTTTTTTTTGGAGAGAGAAAAAGTTATTGAGATATTTTCATTATTTTTGTCTTTATAGGCTATACACTTTGCACATAGCCCCTTGGGCTTCACAAAATGGCATTTTGCCTATCCCATGGCTCATGTGCCATTTCTTTTTGCACATAAGCCATGGGCTTTACAAAAATTTGGCTTTATGCCTATTTTTCTTACATTTATCCATAAAACAAAACAAAAGAAATACAACAAAATTATTTATTACAAAATTTTTATCTTGGCATGGGGGGAGGCCGGCCGCTTCATGTTCGGGCTCGACCCGGGCATGGGCCTACTGGATCTGGGCTTGGGCCCACTTGGCTTGGGGTTGACTTTGATTTTGACTTGGTCAACCGGGGTGTAAATTTTTACCCCAACAGGTATCACCTGATCAGGGAGATCGTGGATCGCCGGGAGATCGAGGTGCGGAGAGTTTCTACGGAGAACAACACTGCAAATCCATTCACAACGGCATCCCTCAGACGCAGTTCGAGAGGCTATTCGAGATGATAGGTCTGCGATACGCCAACACATGGCCTTAGTGCAAATGGGAGATTGTTACTGTTATATGCCCTAGAGGCCATTATTATATAGTACTAGTTTGTATATTACATTTTGGAAGCTTGGAATATACACAAATTTTATGACAGTCTTGGTCAATATGGTAGTATGCTACTTGGTTTGTTTCTGTCTTAATATGTGTATATGTTTCTTTTAACGTATCACTAATACATATTGATAGAGCCTTAGGATCTTTGCTTGACTACCAGCGTTGTGATGGTAGTCATACTAGTGGGGGCTGGATAGTCTATAAGCACATCCTTATACAGGTCTCTAGTCGTAAGATTATCGAGATAGGGCATCGATACTCCAGAGTAGACTAGTGTATACGCTTCTCATCCCAGCAGGGGAGATGGTCTATCCCACAGCCATTAGTACGTCGTACTGGAGATAGTATGCAAGTGCTCATTAGGTTATGAGTTACACTGGACGAACTCGTAGGGAACTGCTGGTTGGTACTATACCTATCGTCAGGTAGCAGTTCCCAGGTGACTTGAGTACAGCATAGTCCGTTGACGTGACACTGTTGTTTCGCCTCAAGTATGTTCCCACTGTTCTTAGATTACCACCCTACCACGGCTCTATTGAGTCATGCAAACAGGTAGTAGTTGGGTGCAGTCCCGAAGCACTTGGAGGCAGTGGCGGTTAGATAGGATTCTTCTCTCCTGGTATTGGGGATTGATGCCACGCTGTGTTCGGAGAGCCATTACACAAAGTCCCTGGCCAGGGCAAGTGAGATTTACTGGTAGGTACACTGGTAGTTTCTTAGGGTGTTTTGGGCTACACTCCGACACAACTTATTACGCTATTAGGGGTCTGATGTTTACCGACCCCCTAGACCCGATATGCGATACTCTTAGACGAACATACCGGACTGTATGAAGATTGCCACAGATAGGCTTAGTAGGAGTTTGGATGAGTTTTCTTATCGGCCTTCTTATCGACAGATACCTGGGTAGCTCTTACGTGCAGCTAGTACCGCTAAAGACTTGTGGTTAAACCCACTGTCAGCGTAGTGTCGAGTCTTTAGAGTCCCACACAGAGGGTTTCCCTACTTCGGGCGAAACGATGTAGAGGTCTTATGGTTTTATGACACGGTTCGAACATATACGTATACTTGTGCATGTATGATGTTCGGACGGATTATACTAGTGAGCTTTGGTTTAAGCCAGATCCTAGTATTAGATTATTAGATTAGTTTCGTCTCATTGTATTCGTGTTTCTCGGAATATGGATACGGGTATGTATATATGGATGAGAAGGGCATTCTTGTAATTACTCAAGATTTCTTTTAGAAGGAGACACCTCATTAGGGTTTTGATTATTTAGTTAGTTAAAACAATTATGAGGTGGAGGAAATGTATTGTTATTTTTATATATGATAATTGAACCATGGCTACTTGGTTTGACTATTGAGGCTTGGTTTGACTTAGATATTTTGTAAGATATTTTTGTGGTACTAGATATTTTGTGTGAGATATTTTCTTGGCATGCTTATAGTCATATCAAGAGCCATTTCTATTATCATTATCAAAAACACTTTCTCTTTCCTCAAGCTCACTTTCTTCTTCCTCCTCTCAACCCTTATTGTCTCATGTGTTGAGAATCCAAGGATTAGTGAGTCTTAGCTATCCAAAATCACTTTCTACTCACTTTAGGCTACTTAGTTTAGCACACCAAGTACCCTAGTTACCTCATCTTAGAGGTTAGAGCTCAAGGTAGACACTCTCGGATGGATCTTCTTTGACGTGGAGAAGCCGACGAGGAGGCACGATCCACACTTACTCCAAGGAGCTCACGACAAGGAGAAAGACAGCGAGGAGAAGAAGGACTTGTAGCTTGAGGTATAACATTCTTACATAGTAGTTAAACCTCCTAGTTAGTTTGTTAGTTAGGGTTTAGTTACGATCTTAGAGTTTAGTTGATGTTACCATGTTTATAAAAATCATTTTTTACCTATTCTGCCTCCCCGCGAACCCACGGGATGAGTGACATCGACTTACAGTGGTATCAGAGCCTAACTAAATCATAACTAATTTGTTAGCAAAGTATTAGAAATTCGATCGGAAAAGAAATCCCGAAAACACGACCAAAAACCCTTGTTTCTGTCGATTTTGAAAAATGGCCCAAAAATCTTTTCAGAGGCCTTAAAAATACATGCTGGGTTTTGTTAGAACACTGAAGAAATTTGGACGCGTGACTCGGTTAGACCGCCGTGGAACCTCGGCAGAACAGAGCGTTCTGCCGACGTTCCGCGGCCGAGTCGACTCTGAATCGGTCCAAATTCATTCTGGTGTTCTATTGTGTTGTGTTGTGTTATTTGGGATATTTTGTTTCTGCCCAGAATCTTTTGTGTACAGTGTTGTACTTGGGGTAGATTCAAATTTGGTTATCGATCAAAATTCTAAGTACTTTGGCAAATCGGGTTTTATCTGTGTTGTGATATATGTGCTGAACGTCCGCTAATCGTTATACGTCGATTAATGGGGGTTGCACATATATGTGATATGTGATGTTGGTTTGTGTATATGAAATTGTTGGATCGTCATGGATGAATAGCCGGGGATGTGATATGAGTGTTTTATCTTTCATTCAATGTAAATTATAATTTGATGTAATATTTTTTAGCAGGGCACATCCGGGTTGAGGTTCTAGCCACCGTTGTATTATTTCTTTTACTGTTTTCTGCTCTTAGGATAGACCCAAGGTGGGGTGTATAAACTATCGGGTTCTTTGAAGTGCTGAGTGGCCTACTCACCTTGTTGAGGGAGGTTGCTTCACTTCGGGAATTTGGCGGGTAATTTGCCTCACCCTTAGGGGTCTAGGGTACGGTTTGGCTATTCATCACGACCGTGGAATCCGTATTTCATTACAGGCTTAAACGAAACACGGAATTTCTAGTATATCCAATGTGTTCATCTGTGATCTGGAATGCCTATTATTGCGTCAGACGAATGGATATTATTATATATATTATATAATAGACATTGCTTATGTTTTGCATCCGCGCTAGTCCATCCCCCAGCTCTGACGTTAGTTAAGTAACCTAACGGTGTAAGACGGGGCTCAGTAGCGAATGCGGATGGCATAAGCGTACGTCATATTTTCGTTTCTTTCTGCAATGGTAGGTTAATTGATAGGACTGCATTATATTAATGCAAAGCAAACAAACCAAAGCTGAATCGTTAGAACACTTTTAAAACCACTCGGTTTTTTCAAAACAGCAAACTTTTAAAATGCGCAGCTTAAACCACTCATTTTTAAAGCTATCAGGTTCCTTCGATTATATCAAGTTCACTACGTTCAATGTTTCGCCAAAACTATTCGTAGCCCTCCGTCATTTCAGTTGGGTATTCAGTAGTATTCAAGTTATGTATTTTGACCTTCGCCAAGGCATAGTGATTGGTAGCTGCTGAATATTCATCTGTATCATAGATAGATGCGTTGGTTTGGGACAGTCGTACTATTATTTTGGCCTTCGTCAAGGGTATGTGCGGGTGGGTTCAAATTAACCTGGACAATGACGGGTAGAACTTGACATGTGACTTATGATATGTTGGACTTCGTCAAGGTCATAAGAGCATGGGGCAAAATCCACATCGGGAGTTTCTAAAGAAACTGAACTTGCTAGTGTTGCATACCATTTGGAGTGTTATAATTTTGGTAGGATTCCTTCGACTTTATCACACAATGATATTTGGATCCCGATCCTACTGTGAGTATATGCTACTCATCGGGAGATTTTTTCACTTAACGATCAATGCTATAAACCAAGTAGGTGTCTAGAACGGTGTTAACGGGGCTACGCCTCCAGGGAAAAGAGGTTATTTAATTAAGGAACTTCGCAAAAGCGTCCTAAAACCTCCCTCGAAGTATCGACACTAGCCTGGCTGAAAGGTTAAGCAAGAATTGTACAGTGAGATTAATCCATACTAATTCTTCTTTTATGGTTTGAGGAAGGATTCGAGAAACAGTGGGATCCATCCTGTTTAGATAAACTAAAAACCAATCTAAATTTACAAGTGTATCATGCTAAAGTGTTTCTTCTCTCTCTCCTAATTGCAGCGACCAAGATGACAGGCCTTAAGTTACTTTTAGATAAAAATATATTGACGGGGCCAAACTATAAAGATTGGTTCAGGAATGTCAAGATGGCCATCGCATATGACAAACTGGGCTATCTTCTTACTACTAAAGCCCCCGCCGTCCCAGGTCCAAGTTCCAGCGTCGTCGATATTGAGATCCGTAAGACCTGGAAAATTGACAGTGCGAAAACCAAGTGCCTTGTGTTGGCCTCTAGGGACAATGAACACCATAAGCGGCACGAGAATATGGATCTTGAATCCATCTTCCTCCATACCAAGGACTTATATGGAGAGAAATCTCGTATCGCAAGATACGAATCCTCGAAGAAACTATTTCAGGCGAGGTTGGCTATCGGGTCATCCGTAGGGGACCACGTCCTTAAGATGATCAGCGGCATTGAGGAGCTCGCAGACCGAGGGACCACATTGGAGAACGAGCTGTATACAGACTTGATTCTACAGTCCCTCCCTTCTACGTACGCCCAGTTTATCTTGAATTTTAAAATTCAAGGTAAAGAAGTTATACTTCCAGAACTTCTCAACATGTTGAGGAGCGCTGAGGGCACCCTGCAGAAATCCAGGGAAACACCCGCTCTGCTTGTTGGTGGAGCTTTCTCTTCTAGATCCAAAGCGAAAGCCAAGGGGAAGAAGAAGAAAGCCACCACCAAGCCGAAAGGCAGTGTTGGTAAAGTAGAGGAAAGGGGCAAGGAAAAAGTTGGGGGGCCGACGGTAGGAAAAGAATAATGCTTCTACTGTCATAAGAAGGGCCATTGGAAGAAACATTGTAGGGCCTGAAAAGCCCAGAACCAGGGTGCGAAGAAGGTTGTGACTTCAGCTTTAGGTGTGTTTGTGATTGAAAACTGTTTGTCAATCAACTCTACTTCCTGGTTATTGGATACCGGATCAGGATCTCATATATGTAATTCTTTGCAGGCACTGAGAAACCGTAGAGTTTTGAAAGCGGGTGATATGACCGTCAGGGTTTGCTAACGGAGCGAGCGTGGATGTTTTTGATATGACCCAAAGAGCGCATTATGTAACCACTGCTTTAAATAGCTGTTATATTTTCTGCACCAATAGAGAGCAAATTAATTGACACATTTAATAACCGCATTCCAGACATTTAACATCATTAATTGATATTTTTATATACACCAACAAATTTAACAACATTGATTGTCACAACCAATATCAACATATTTAACAATATCATTAATTGACACAACCAATATCAACAATTAATATTGCATCAAGTATCATTCTTTTACTTCAAATATCATTTATTTACAGCAAATGTCATTCATTTACCAAATAATCAAAAAATATGTTATAGTTTATCAAACATCATTCATTTACATTAAATATCATTCATTTACAACAAACTATTCTGACCAACCAGACGGTTGGTTCAAATCCCATGACAGCTCAAGACACGTGAGATTTGGTTAACCAGAATATGTCTTCTACATATTGTGTTTGTCTCATTGGACAAGTTCTTTTTGTAGGGTTCCTAGGCACACTAATGAAGTCTCACAAGGCATCAAACATGGCTAATTCAAGTTTTACATGTGCCTACAAACCCTAATACGGATCGTTAACTAGATTTATAGGCTATGCGATGCAAGTAAAAAGAATTTATCTAAGAGGAAAGGGGCTACAACCTTTGTAGATCCGGTCCACCACATCCTAAGCTCCGCGATGATGTCCCTCCGCTGTCCAAATCGGATTCCGGACTCTAGCATCGGCTTCATCGAAGAAATGGGCGGGCTTGGTCGTCGGCTTCGATGCCGAAGATGATCTACGTCGAGGCATCACTAGATCAAACTCCCACTTCACCAAGTCATGAAACTTGTGAAGAAAACACCCTATACTACTTGGCAAGAGGTAGAGGATGAAGAAATAGGAAGTGGGTTCACTTTAGAATTGGATTTCTCGCTCATTTTGGCAAGTTGCCATTAATGGTTGCAAGCTTTTTCCTTTTGTTGAAGAAGAAGAAGATGAAGAAAAAGAATATGATAAGTTGTTAAAATATAAAATAAAATGATACTTATCATATCTTTAACCTTAGTTAGGTGTAGAGAATTGACTAAGGTTAGTTTGAAGGGTTAGGGTTAAGCATGAAGACAAAATGGTCACTTAGTCAAAGTTTCATGAAGCTTCAACTACAAACAAATCAAGCCACCATTTTCTTTTCTTTTGCCAAAAAGAAATAAATAAATCAATAAATAGATAAAAGAATAAGTAAATAAAATGAAACCCTAACCATTCATATAACCATGGTCAATTCTTTACACAAACCCAAGCTTGCATGTATCATCAAACATGATACAATCTTGTGCACAAAAGTATATCTCATATACAACTTATGCATTTTAAGTGAGTAAATCCATTTAAAGTGAACCAATACTAGTTAATGCAAAGTAATATATCAAATATATAATTATACATTAAATCATTAAATCAACACTTGATTCAATGATCCGGTCATGTCGCATGTAACCGGCTAGTATCCAATGTATCGGCTTATCGAATCAATCCTTGATTCGATAACTAGGTTATATCGCATACAACCATTCGACACATTTATCGCGAGAATGAAATACGGTATCACATACACGCATTATTCTCGGTCCCGCACATATCTCATATGCGCTCCTATTTCGTTTCGCTTGAGCCAGGAAACCTCTGTATAGGACTCTAAAGACTCGTCAATACGCCGGCAGCAGATGATGATCATATCAAACACCCACAAGCCGCAAGCGGTCTGCTAAACGTAACGGCCACCTGGGTATTGAGCGATCAGAAGATCGACGAGCAAGCCCGCTCACACTCCTGTGAATCCAACCAGTAACACTTACCGTACAGTCCGGTCTGATCGTCTGATATGTCGCATATCTCGCCTAGGGGTGGTAAACGTCAGACCCCAATAGCTTGATAAGTCATGCCGACGTGAGGTCCATAACAATCGTCAAACTACTGATAACTCTTACCAGTATATCACTGCAACCCTGGCCAGGGATTTCCTGTCATGGCCAGTCGAGCATAGCGCAACATCAACCCCCAATACCGGGAGAGACGAATCCCCTCCTATCGCTCATTGCCTCCATGTGAATCGGGACTGTACCCAAAAACCACCTGTTTGCACGACTCAGTAGAGCCGTGGTAGGGTGGAAATCAAAGCACAGTGGGAGACACACAAGACTCTATGACGATCTCGGGTCAACAGACTAAGCTGTACCAGTGTCACCAGAGAACTGCCATCTGACGTGAGGTATAATACCATCTGGGAGTTCTCGGCGAGTCCGTTCAGTATACCCAGTCTCCACTGAGCACCCGTATACCATCTCTGATTTCAAACACCAATGGATATGGGATCATCCATCGCCCATCGCATGGGTCGAGAAGATATACTCTAGTCTACTCTGGAATATCGATGCCCCGTCTCGATATTCCACGACTAGGAACAATGAAGGATGTACTCATTGACTACCCAGGCCCCATTAGTATGATCTGCATCATAGTCCTGGAAGTCGAGTACACATCCTAAGGGCTTTATCAACATGTAACAGAGAGACAGCAAGTATACATGTTAAGATAAAGAGCAACCAGATAGCGTACTATCATGTCGAGCAAGAAAGTCCTACCTATATATGTCCCAGCATCCACTACAATATACATCCAATGTACAGTAATGGCCTCTAGGGCATACATATAACTAACAATCTCCCACTTGCACTAGGGCCATCTGTAGCAGTAGTTGTAGTATCTAATACTCAACCATCCCCTAAAAGTCTCTCTTTGGGAAAAGGCCTTCGTGAGTGGATCCGCCGTGTTGTCCTCTGAGTCCACTCTCCTAACCTCGATCACCCTGGAGATCGACTATCTCCATGATCAGGTGATGCTGCCTCAGAATATGTCTGGGTCACTGATGGGACCAGGGTTCCTTGGCCAAAGCCATAATTCCATTGTCATACAATGGTAGGAACCTAGTTCATCTTATGAACCAATATACACCCAAACTATCTCTTTGGTAGTATCTTTAATAGCGATGTTACCAGCCTTTATCGTCTAGTTTGCCACGGTATCTAGCTTGGAACTTTTCCAACATGCCGTCCCTTTACCGAGGGTAAAGACAATGCCTGCGACTGACATTCAGTCGTCCTTATCACTCTGGAACTTTTCCAGCGATTCTCCCCAGGATCGAGAAGGTATCACCTTTATCCTATTTGGAGAATCCATGTGATAATAGGAGATTGACCGATCGTAGTATAGGAAACTCTTTTCCTATCTAGAGTATGTTGTCTACGTACAATATGAAGATCACCACCATACTCCCTACTACTCCTTTTGTATATACAAGGTTCATCTACCATTTTGATGAAGTCAAACACTTTGACTGTCACATCAAAACAGACGTTCCAACTCCGCGATACCTGCTTCATTATCTAAAGCAATTTGCGCACGTTTCCGCTGCTCCCACTGTTTACGAAGCCCTCTGGCTGTGTTCTTATAGACGTTCTCTTCTAAATCAATATTTAGAAAAGTAGTCATGGCACCCAACCGCCAGATATTGTAGTCATGGTATGTAGCCGTGGTAAGTAGGATCTGGATGGACTTAAGCATAGCTACTTGAAAAGGTTTCATCATTATCCACGCCTGGTCGATGATGAAAAGCTTTAACAAGTCTAGCTTTGAAAGTCTTAACTTTTCCATCTACACCAAGTAATCTTCTCAAGATATACTTGCTTCTGATGGGGATTTAACCCTTCAGATATAGCACCCAAAGTCCATACTTTGTTGGTGTACATGGATTCCATCTCAGATCGCTAAGCATCCAGCCATTCTTACAGAGTCCCTACTCTCGATGGCCTGCTCGAATCTTAGTTGGGTCATCATCTCATGATGCAATCCTCGCTCCCACTGTCATCGAGAAACTGAGGTATCTCTCAGGCGGATGAGGAACCTTACCAGATCGGCGGAGAGGCTGAGGTTCGTCGGAAACTATTGAATCCTTTGGTTCTATCAAATCATTAGCAGTTTCGTACAGCTGGAACCTTTCCAGTTCTACAGAACTGTCCTTGCCTCGATCTTGTCCGGATTTTGCTTTAGACATAGGCCGGACAATCCCAAATCTTAACTTACTCAAGAGGTGGGCTCTTCCTATACCATATCTTATATGGAGTGGTAGGCACTGATTTGATTCGAACCTAATTCAATAGGTATGCAGCTTCTCAAGTGCACAACCCCAAAAGGAAATAGGTAACTCAGTAGTACTCATCATAGAGCACACTATATCCAATATGGTGCGATTGCTCCACCCCGATACACCGTTGTGCTGTGGTGCATTCAGAGGAGTAATACTGAGAGAGAATCTCATCTTCTTTTAGAATAGTCCAGGAATTCCATGCACAAGTATTCTCCTTCCTGATCTCATCATAGGACATAATACTTATACCCGTATTTTGGTTCTCTACTTCTAACTTATATTCTGTGAATATCTCAAAAGGTTCTGAATTATGTTTCAACAGGAACATATGACTGAATCTTGAGAGATCATCAGAGAATATAGTGAAGTACAAAGAACCGGCCCTGGCATGTGTAGACATGGGACCTTACATACATCATCATGTATCAGTCCCAAGAGTTTACTAACTCTTTCTCTGTTTCCAATAAACAGAGCTATGGTCATCTTATCTATGTGACATGACTGGCAAGTTTCACAAGATGTAAATTCAAACTGATTTAAATATGCATCTAGAATGTAACTTCAGCCAGTCGGGTCACATTGATATGACCTAGTCTACAATGCCTCAAGAAGGATTCGTTCATTTCTGAACTCTTCCTCTTGTGTGTGTTCTGTATACTAGGAACTGTAGTTTGATTTAGAACGTCAATGCTTTTAGATAACATGCCTGAACCGATCAACTTTTGATATAGGAAATGTTCAAAACATCATCCATCAATACAAAATTATATCCTTCTTTACTAATAAAGAGACTGACATGATTTCGTATATCAGGTTCGGTATCTAATAGCATTTGTTCTGAATCAATGTATTGGTAATACAGGGTGACAGTGACCAACAGACTTGGCTGCAACACTTGCCCCGTTTTCTGTCTCATGAAACTTATCACCCGTTCTCAGTTTTCTACCTTTTTGTAGCCCTATGTAACAGATTACATATCTGGGATCCTGATCCGGTATCAAATACCCAGGATGCAGAGGATACTGAGAAACAGTTCTTTGTAACGAACACACCTGAAGGATATGCATCATATGCACTTTCTTCGTTTGGACAGCATAGGAATTCTGGTATTCCCCTATTTCCTGCTCTGTCTTATAACAATTATAAGTTGGAGCGGGACCAACGTTCCCCAGCTCAGTATAACAAGCGGGTTCGGTCAATACATCCATATTATTATCTTGATTAAGGCGTGATATGGTCGCTACCTGGAGAGAGAGAGAAGATAACACTCTGCGTGCGCTCTTGCAAGATTAGATTGGTTATTTATTTTATCTAATCAGGATGGCTCCCACTGTTTTTATCAAATCTTCCTTCAAACCTTAAAAGGAAAGACTAGCCGGGATTAATTACACTATACAAGTTCGCCAATCTTTCAGCCAGGCCAGTGTCGGTACTTTGAGGGAGGTTCCCCGTGCTTTCGCACGGACCTAATTACACTAAACCTCGTTTTTCCAGAGGCGTAACCCCGTTGACACCTTTCTAGACACCTACTTGATCGGCTAATTGTAAAGTGCAAAACTCTCCCAGGAGTAACAATTACTCGCAGTGGGTATCGGGATCCAACTATCACATAGAAGGTATGCAATCTCATTGCAAATTTCAACACTTGAAACTCCCGATAAAGGTTTTTACCCCTAGCACTTATGACCTTAACTATGGTCAACAAATCATAAGCACTAGTCAAGTTCTACCCGTCATTTCGTGATTAATTAGATCCACCCACATGACCCTTAACTAAGGTCAACAAAGTCACGCGACTGTCCTAACTAATCGCATCATATGCGGTGTAGGAAGACATCACTTAGCTACCGTACACTGTGCCTTAACTAAGGTCAACAAACACAGCACGAATACTAAGTACTCTACTTCCTAAAATGACGGAGGGTTGCGAATAGTTTTTTATGAAAACCTTTAACGCTTTGAACTTGATCTCGTTGCGGAATCAAATGGTTTTTAAATGGAATGTTTTTGAAGCTTTTCTAGTTTTGCTAAAGGGGTCACTCCCGGTGAAGGGATCGTCGGCCCTTTCCTCGTCGAATGAGGTGCGGGATATATCATATATATCACTGTGCAAAGCAGAAACTATAGAAGCAATCAAATGACAAACCGAGTGTGTAGCATCTGCCAGTTATTGCTAAAGGAGTCACTCCCGGTGAAGGGATCTCGGTCCTTTCCTCATCGAATAAGGTGCAGGATGTTCTACAAGGAACACCGCGATGCAAAGCAAAAACTGTAGCTACCTGTTTTATTTTGAAATTCGATTCCACAACATCTTTTAGATTTATTTTCTTTCATTAATCTCATTAATGAATATCCCATCATTTAAGTTCACCTAATCATCACAGATAAATATAACGTACGCTTATGCCATCCGCATTCGCCTCGATGTCCCGTCTGCACCGTTAGGTTAGGTAACTAACGGCAGAGCGAGGCAGGGCTAGCGCAGGTGTAAAACATAAGCAACGTCTATATAATATATCATATATACTATATACTATATCTATCACAGAACATCACATGATCACATCACAGATAACGCAGCAGAAAATATCATATGAAATATTGGATATACTAGGACGTCCGTGTTTTCAATACGAGCCAGTATAAAACACGGATTCCACGGTCGCGATGAATAGCCAATCCCACACCCCCAGACCCCTACGAGAGCGGCAAGCAACCCTACCAATTCTAGGGTTAGGAGACCCGGACTCGACTCCTCGAGTTGGTCTCCCACTGGACCCCAGAACCCGGTTACTTGTGCTCCCCTCCTTGGGTCTATCCTAATGCGGAAAAGTAAATAATATACAAAAGGTGACATCTCCCGCAACCTGGAAGTGCCCCAATAAAAGAATATTACATACAAGTTTTTACATGAATGAAAATGAAAAACACTCATCTCACATAAAAACCCCCGGCTATTCAAACACGACGATCCAATATAACATATCCAGCAACACATAACATCACATGTCATCAACGTAAGTGAATATGCGCATCCCAATTGTCGTTGACATATAGCAACGAAACCGGCGACATCACATATTACACTTACGGTCACAGAAAAGAAAGTGTAAAACTATAATAGTTGGAATCCGCAACCTACATAGACATCGCATGCCTAATCAAATGAATTCCTTAGACATCGCATGCCTAACAATTATAAACCCCGCATTTTAGTCTCAAAATCGAAAACACTTTTCAATATCAAGTCGGGCAATTCAACAAGATTCCCGACATCCTGATCGAATACTCGTCGTAAACTTTAGTAGACGGCCGCACCCCCGACGCCGTCGATAAAGTGCACCAAGGCGGAACACCGCTGCCGCGAGCACCCGAACGGATGCTTTCGGCGACGGGGTTCTCCTACAGTCACTTGGTCGGGGCTATGGAGTGAGGCTGTCTATTAAGTTTACCCGGCGAGTATCCGCGTACGCTACGTGATTGCGACGGACTTTTGATCACATCAAAATTCCGTGGCAACCGATCAAGTGAGACTAAACTGCTATGTTTATAATATTCATTCAGTTATCTCATAACTACTTGTGAATTCCAATTGTTGTATCACATTCCGGATAAGATAGAAAATGTTAAACTTTCCGATCGAACAATCGAACACCCAAGTTTTCCCGATACAGTCCAACACATGAAATAAGTCTAAAAAAATTCAGTTCGTGCCTCAGTACCAACGGTCCAGCCGTAGAAGGGTCAAGCCAACGCCTCACATGTGGCACGCCGTACTGCCCCAAACCCTAAGGTTCAAAGGGCAGTTCAAGGCGGTCACATAATCGAGTTAAGGTTTGTTGTCTTCTAGAGGGACCATCGCGTTACTTGCACTACTCAGAACGTCCTTAAACCTCGGAAAAATCCAACACTTGGAAATTTTCCGGCAGGGGAAAAAGTGGGTATATATATCCGGTCGAACCTTTTAACATATTCTAAAATTACCCGGAAAAACACACATTGACAAAATTAGACAATCCGGTCGAAACACCGAGACCCCAATACAACCCAGAAAATTCAACTCTTGAAAAAATATTAAAAATTCCCAGGAAAACCAGCACTGCAAACTAAGAATTACTGTGCAAAATTTAACGCAATAAGAGACCACATGGCCGCGGAACAGCCGCATTAGCCATGCTAATGCCGCGGTTCCGCCGCACTTTAGTGGATTCAGGGGTACGGGCTTCTCAGTAATTCTTATAATCTTCTTCTGGTTTTTCTGCATATTTTTAATATGGAAAAAACCCAGTTTTTCAAAATTGTCCAGAGAGCAAATTTGGGTTTGGGTTTTGATTCGATCGGGCTTCTAATTCCGTCTACGCATCGCCTAAGGCTCTAGCTAGGCTCTGATACCACTATAGGGTTCCTAGGCACACTAATGAAGTCTCACAAGGCATCAAACATGGCTAATTCAAGTTTTACATGTGCCTACAAACCCTAATACGGATCTTTAACTAGATTTATAGGCTATGCGATGCAAGTAAAAAGAATTTATCTAAGAGGAAAGGGGCTACAACCTTTGTAGATCCGGTCCACCACTTCCTAAGCTCCACGATGATGTCCCTCCGCTGTCCAAATCGGATTCCGGACTCTAGCATCGGCTTCATCGAAGAAATGGGCGGGCTTGGTCGTCGGCTTCGATGCCGAAGATGATCTACGTCGAGCCATCACTAGATCAAGCTCCCACTTCACCAAGTCATGAAACTTCTGAAGAAAACACCCTATACTACTTGGCAAGAGGTAGAGGATGAAGAAATAGGAAGTGGGTTCACTTTAGAATTGGATTTCTCACTCATTTTGGCAAGTTGCCATTAATGGTTGCAAGCTTTTTTCTTTTGTTAAAGAAGAAGAAGATGAAGAAAAAGAATATGATAAGTTATTAAAATATAAAATAAAATGATACTTATCATATCTTTAACCTTAGTTAAGTGTAGAGAATTGACTAAGGTTAGTTTGAAGGGTTAGGGTTAAGCATGAAGACAAAATGGTCACTTAGTCAAAGTTTCATGAAGCTTCAACTACAAACAAATCAAGCCACCATTTTCTTTTCTTTTGCCAAAAAGAAATAAATAAATCAATAAATAGATAAAAGACTAAGTAAATAAAATGAAACCCTAACCATTCATATAACCACGGTCAATTCTTTACACAAACCCAAGCTTGCATGTATCATCAAACATGATACAATCTTGTGCACAAAAGTATATCTCATATACAACTTGTGCATTTTAAGTGAGTAAATCCATTTAAAGTGAACCAATACTGGTTAATGCAAAGTAATATATCAAATATATAATTATACATTAAATCATTAAATCAACACTTGATTCAATGATCCGGTCATGTCGCATGTAACCGGCTAGTATCCAATGTATTGGCTTATCGAATCAATCCTTGATTCGATAACTAGGTTATATCGCATACAACCATTGACACATTTATCGCGAGAATGAAATACGGTATCACATACACGCATTATTCTCGGTCCCGCACATATCTCATATGCGCTCCTATTTCGTTTCGCTTGAGCCAGGAAACCTCTGTGTAGGACTCTAAAGACTCGTCAATACGCCGGCAGCAGATGATGATCATATCAAACACCCACAAGCCGCAAGCGGTCTTATAAACGTAACGGCCACCCGGGTATTGAGCGATCAGAAGATCAACGAGCAAGCCCGCTCACACTCCTGTGAATCCAACCAGTAACACTTACCGTACAGTCCGGTCTGATCATCTGATATGTCGCATATCTCGCCTAGGGGTGGTAAACGTCAGACCCCAATAGCTTGATAAGTCATGCCGACGTGAGGTCCATAACAATCGTCAAACTACTGATAACTCTTACCAGTATATCACTGCAACCCTGGCCAGGGATTTCCTGTCATGGCCAGTCGAGCATAGCGCAACATCAACCCCCAATACCGGGAGAGACGAATCCCCTCCTATCGCTCATTGCCTCCATGTGAATCGGGACTGTACCCAAAAACCACCTTTTTGCACGACTCAGTAGAGCCGTGGTAGGGTGGAAATCAAAGCACAGTGGGAGACACACAAGACTCTATGACGATCTCGGGTCAACAGACTAAGCTGTACCAGTGTCACCAGAGAACTGCCATCTGACGTGAGGTATAATACCATCTGGGAGTTCTCGGCGAGTCCGTTCAGTGTACCCAGTCTCCACTGAGCACCCGTATACCATCTCTGATGTCAAACACCAATGGATATGGGATCATCCATCGCCCATCGCATGGGTCGAGAAGATATACGCTAGTCTACTCTGAAATATCGATGCCCCGTCTCGATATTCCCACGACTAGAAACAATGAAGGATGTACTCATTGACTACCCAGGCCCCACTAGTATGATCTGCATCGTAGTCCTGGAAATCGAGTACACATCCTAAAGGCTTTATCAACATGTAACAGAGAGACAGTAAGTATACATGTTAAGATAAAGAGCAACCAGATAGCGTACTATCATGTCGAGCAAGAAAGTCCTACCTATATATGTCCCAGCATCCACTACAATATACATCCAATGTACAGTAATGGCCTCTAAGGCATACATATAACTAACACTTTTGTTATGGAATGTTAATTGGTTGCATCCTGTGTATAACCTCTTGTTCTTTTTCTTATCACTATTTTTATTATCGACCTAAGATTTTATCCGATTCTTTCTACGACCCTAAGATTAGAGTGTAAAGGATTTTGTATTTTTGAAATATCATATTTCACGGATTTCAAATCATCTGTTGTTTCATCTAAAAGGTCTTCTTTCACATTCGGCATTTTAACTGGAAGTTTAGATATTCGTATAGCAAGTTTGGATAATTCCCCAAGCATAATTTTGTATTCATTCTCTGATGCAGCACCTTTCACGTAATTAGATTGAACTCGTTGTTTAAATGACTATACCGCGACATTTTAATCATCTATACCGAAGGTGGTATGATATTCGTCATGACAATATTTGATTAACATTTCTCGTTTATCTTGGCAAAATATATTAAGACGGTATACTATTCACATTTTTAAATCCAAAAACTGTGAATATATGCCTGCATAATAGTCCGATTGATTCAAAATGATTGCAAATGCACTTGGAAAATTGCCCTTTTGTCGTAAATTGGATATAATATACTTTTCGCTTGTCTTTTTTTGGACCGAGTAGGTTGTGAACTTTATATCTGGTTGTTCCATCGACTTTTGAAACTTTATGGATATTAAATGATTGAGATTTCTGTAGCTCAACTTGAATATTTTCAAAAATATTTTTGGTGTAAATTTTGGAAGCGTTTAATTCCAGTGGCATATTTGTTGTACACATACGATTTTTGCATAGCGTATCAAAATCAATTCTTTTCTTGCGCTCGTAAAGCATTTGTAATGCACTATCATTTTTATAACAAACCCTTTAGTTGTGGTGTTCCAATTAAGATAAGCATCAAAAAAAGTATTCATGCTCTCACTGCGCTGAATTGTTCGCAATTCTGCAGAAAAATTTCTGTTTGTATAAACCGGTATCCATTTCTCTCTTATACCGTACATTATTGAAAGCCATTTATATCTAATAACTTGGTATTTTTCATCTAGTGCAGACCATTTATCTTCAATTTGCTCAACTGTCAAACTTTTAACTACGCAACATTTGAATTAAAACCATTATGCTGATGATATAAACTCTGCAATTTCTCAGGATACTTCTAATTAATGTGCCATATTCAATAATAATATCTTGTATTTGGAAATACCTTGGAAATAGCATTTGTCATAGCTTGATCTTGATCAATGATTATAGATAGCGGTGCCTTTTTATTCATCATAATTAACCATTGCTGAAACAACTAGGTGAAAAAAAATTCAGACTCATTCCGTAGTAACGCCAAACCAAATATTTATGATTTATAATGATAATTAACATTGGTGGATGGGGCAAAGAGCATTTGATATTTTTTAGTTTGATACGTGGTATCAAAAATAATTACATCACCGAAAGTTTTATAGGAAGGTTTAGAGCGCACATCCACGAATAAGAGAGTATCGATATGATTTTCTTCATCAGCTTTTACTACGTAAGTAAAATTAGGCTTCTCAACTTGAATGGATTGCAAATAAGCTAAAGTTGGTTGGGCGTCCGCTACGTCCAAAGATTGATGACGTATTTTTCTTAATACACTTCTTACATCGTTTAGCCCGTAATCAAGATTCTCTACCCTATTATGATCTTGTCCTAATATCGTATGTATTTTACTTGGACCAAGCCCACTATCCTTCAAATTATGAATTTGATTTCTGTCGAATTTGGAAATTATTTTGTGACAAGATATGTATTGTACCATTGACTGCGGTACAAATGGATGGTTGTGCTCTCTCTCTTGTAAGAGGTTACTATCTATCGATCTTTCCTTTTAACAACATATGAGCTTCGCAGTTGGATCCAATATAATTATATCTCCGGAACACCGAAAAAGATATTTTACGGTTTACATCGAGCTTGAACTGTTTAGGTTTTGTGGCCTTATTACATTCATATAGTTTAGAGATTACAGAATTACTGCGAACTGCACGACGAGTAGAACGAACTCTGATAGCAAACCCATTGTTTCGAGTATAAGTCAAATAATATCTATAAGCACCATCTAGTAAATTGAATATCATGTTCTACCAAATCACATGTAGCATTCTCAAAATTTTCATATTTTGAACCACTTGTTACACCTCTTTTGTTATTCTAATCAGGACTGATTTTAGGTGACAGAACATTTTTACATTTGCTTCCACTAGTTAACGATATAAGCTCAACATTTTTTCTTTCAGAAATTATTAAATTGATAGGAATAATAAGTTTTTTTTTGTCAGTTTCCACTACTGTTCTTTCTTCTTCTTCTAATTCATGAATAATCCACACATAAGCTAGATTAATCGACATGCTAGCATATATAAACGTTGAAGTAAAAAAATTACCATGGCCATTTTGATTTCGTTGAGGAAGACGTAGACGTGCTCTGGAGGAAGGTAGGGTTCCGAAATTGAGAGATCGTTTCGAAAACTTCGTTGAGGAAGATGCAGAGTGCTCTGGCGGAAGTTAGGGTTCCCAAAACGAGAGATGATATATTCCTCAACCGATAGAAAAAAAATTACTTAAGTAGGAGTTTGATATTTGGTAGAAAATAACTTCGTTGAGGAAGATGCAGAATGCTCTGGCGGAAGTTAGGGTTCCAAAATTGAGAGATCGCTTCGAAAAACTTCGTTGAGAAAGATGCAGAGTGCTCTGGAGGAAGCTAGGGTTCCCAAAACGAGAGATGATATATTTCTCAACCGATAGAAAAAAAAATTACTTAAGTAAGAGTTTGATATTTAATTTTAACCGCTATTTTAAGTGGCGGTTAAATAAGACCCGTTGGAATTTGACCGCTTCTTAAAATAACGGTTGAGTTTGCATGGTTCAGATTTATTGGATAAATTAAAATATCCTACATTGTACCTCGACCGAACCCAAATTATTAATAGAAAAAAGGTGTACTATATTAGAGGTTAATATAGGAAAGGTGCCGAGAGAATTTCCTCCTTTGTCGTCGGAAAAATGCACCCTCCTTGTACATCATGTCCATCTTTATTATCTAAGATGTGGATATACCAAATTTTATGTGATCATACCATTTTTCACCGTTGATTTAGTTAGTACAAAATTAATGGTTTACCGACAATAGAACTTTTTACGTTGCTAATTCAACGGTGAAAAGGTGGTGGAATTACATGAAATTTGGTGTATGCACATCTTAGATGATAACGATGATGATGATGATGGATGTCGATCGTCGGAAAAAATGATGGAGGTTGTATTTTTTCAACGCCAATGGCTTCTTTCCTCCATTATTCTCGTTATATTAACATAAAGGTCTTTATAATTTATAGAAAGATATTCTCATGGTCGCCCATCCCTTGGATTATCCCCTGCCATATCTCACATCAATCTTTTCCCTTTATTACATTATAAACATGAAATCATGATGAAGTAAATAGGTGGATATTTTGGTAGGTTGAGTGTTGTTAGGAGTTAGAGCATGCATGTATATCCTGTCACATCACCCTTTGTATGGCCCCATAATGCAAATTCAAGGGTAATTTTCGAGAAATTATTACCCCTTATAATGTGTGGAGAGAGAGATGAGAATTTTTTAACATTATTGGGAAATCGATCTTCATGGTTCCATCTGGAATAACTAGGTATATTATATCCGATACATAGAAGATTTTTTTCTAATCATATTTTCAAATGAAATTGTATATTTATAATGGGGAAGAAAAACAAGTACAAGAATATTGGAAATTTGGTGTTACTGAGCTATTGATTGTCTTATTATTAGTAGCAGTTTCCCTGATAGTCATGAAATCACAATGCATGAGAAGTCTTCATGATCTGTTAAAACATGCATATGGACGACGAACATGCATGAGTTACTCAACGTGTGATGAAAATGATTATATGGCGAGTCTTCATGTAACGTATATTTTTCTGATTTCTGTTTGCGATGTAATAATATGATCTTACTGTTATAATTAGAAGTTCTAATAGAAAAAGATAGAAAAAATGACAAAATTCAAATAACCAAACTTGAGAATTTGAGATGTACACCTCATCCACCACAAGAGACAGAAATAAGAAAATGAAAAGTCAACAACACACTTTCTCTCTCAATCATTAGGCATTCTCTCTTTTTTCTCCAAAGTCTAAAAAAGTATATGCCTAACAAATTTATACATAAACTCTTATATTTTTGTTATTTTGTAGAACTCATAAATTACTCAATTCTAATATTATCATTAACCGCACTCATTTAATTTAAATTTAAAAAAACGATAGATATCTATACAAATTTTTATGTAATGTCTTGAATAAAAAAATTATATATTGTCCAAAATATACGCACACATGACCAAAACACTGCATCCAATAGTTTGAGCTCTGGATTACTGCCCACCTTTCAAAATATTTTGGGACTGAATAAATATAAAATAATATTTGATTTAATTTTTCCTAATCGACCCAGGAATTCATCATGACATGTGGACCCCACTTAACGGTCAATAAGTCAAACCAAAGAACAGAGCGAGACAAAAATTTCCCAACAAAATTAAAAACAGAACACATCTTGCTCCGTCGACAAATCCCAGCAATTGCTGCTGGGAACGTGGCGATGCCATTTTCTCTAATTATACATCACATCACTACTTAATTAGTTAATGGAAGCTAACCCTTAATTTATGTAAACTTTTTTCTTAATCTATCCAATAATATTTTCCTAATGAGAAATTGAACTAATTGGATCTACTTTCGTGAAAAACATTTAAGATGGTGAACAAATAGAACATAGAAAATGTGGAGCTTCCTGCAAACTACTGCAACGCATTTCTACAGCGTTTGTCGCAGACAAGCGTCAAATATTATAGCAGTAAGAAGTAGGATTATGAAATTTATTAGTATCTATTACTGAAAGGGTAGTGCCATACTTTCTTTTTTCGTCAATTTTTCATAGGAAATTGGTATCAGTTGCTCACCAAATTTTGTTCTCATAGCAACGAATTTTCCTAGGTGGGCGTGTCTTGATGATATATATATTGCTTGTTAATTTTTAAATTACAAGGCACTGTGTGTTATATATAGTCTAACTAATAAGCGAAATATTATTAACGCATAGATTATAGATTAAAGAAGAGAATGAAGAGATGGCATGAACACAAAACTTAATCTTGTAATTCCGAAAGTCACTTATAAAATAAAGATTACTTGGTGTGAGGAATAACTTAATCTTATACACCAATTGAAGTACAAATAGTTATGCAAGTGAGGGATCGAATATAATGGGAGGTCTAAAGAGACAGGGAAAAAAAAACCTGCATGCGTGGCGTACGGTACGATGTGCTCGGGTACAGCATAAGACCGCATTCAGTTTATTATACGACACCAAGAGAATGAGGGGATTCTCTTTTGTCCTTTTGCAAGTCTCCAAGAGAATGCCAGCTGGATCCTATGTGGGACCCACGGCCAGTCTTTTGCAAGTTACCCCCCTGATTTTATCATAAATACATGACAAACCCTATATATGCTGTATTGGAGGAGGGAATTTGCAAGTTACCCACCTGATTTTACCATTGTTTCCAAGGATTTGATGGTAATTTGTGAAATAGATTCACGTTCCATTTAGGTTGTTTGGCTCGTGGAATCAAAAATGGGAGGTAAGGGTATATTACAAATTCTCATTTTTCTTGGCCTGCATGAAATTTCTATTCGTTTTTTGTTTGACATGAATAATGTTTGTGGAAAATGGGTTGTTATATTCTTTCGGTTGGTCATTGAAAAGAGAAACATGAACCGGTTTTGGTAATTAGGGATATAGAAATATGGGATAAGTTTAAGTTTTGTTATCCTATTATAAGACAAAATTAAAAAAGGAGCTGTGCAATCACGCTTCTTTCGTCTTGCTTACCGCAAGAGAAAGGAAATAGAAAAGATAAAGAAGCAGCCGTAACTCGAAATTGAAATTCCCAAAACCGTTGATGATTGAAAGAAAGTGAAATGGGCAAAAAAGCCTAGGCGGCATGAATTTTGAATGCACTTTCCATTCCCTTTATTTCGCTTCCAAAGAAATAAACTTGAAAAGTGCTCTTATTTTTCCACTTTCATTTTTTATTTTCTACAAACCAAACAAGCCCTTGGTTTAGGTTTTTCCTAATAGATCAAATACATTTTTTCTTAATTTGTCTTGATGAGACCCATGTATAAATCAAACCTTTGGTCTATCATTTTATAGAGAAAAGTTATCATTCGAGAATGTCTTGACAATCCTGGTAGCTTTTAAACATATAGATTGAATGCTAGCTCAGCATATGCAGCAGATATTACATGTAACGAATCGATATCAAATTTAAGAAATTATTTATGAAAATAAATATATATTTTGTTGGTGATATTACTTTAAATCACAGAGATAGCAGATATATTATAAATGTTATCTATGTTCTTAGGAATTAGTTTCTGCCCTGGTTTTTAAGTGTCGTGGATATAATATAATATAGACAATACACGGAATAATGCTAACGGCCAATTCACACAATCACAACGCAAATAACAAAGAAAGATAAAACACAAATATATGCAAGAATAAAAGAATCACAAACCAAAAAGACAAGAGATTTATTAATAAGGTTCACCCACCATATGCCTAGTCCCAGCATAGCGGAATCTGTAAAGTTCTACTAGATCTTGAATCAAATATTACACCCACGAGCAACCCGAGGAGATTTCTCTCAAATCTCTCTAGATTCGTAGTTGTCACCCTCTTTTTTCAATAGTCTCAATTATCTTTTAATTTGCTTTACAAAATATCACACGAGAGACTATTTATAGCCTAACTCTAATTCTACACAGATTAAAGATAAACCCAGAAATTACCAAAATATTCGATTTTCATAACAAACCGCATCTGCCTCCTTCAGCCGGATCAACATGCTCATGATCCGGCTCATGTACACAGAGAATATTGAGTAATTATATCATCTTGTGAGCCGGCTCATAAAGACTTGAGCGTCTCAAGCATAGGGTCAAGCCGGCTCAATATCCGTCTCATACACCCAGAGAGTTGTGACAATTCTGTAGCAATTGTGAGCCGTCTCAACGTCTCATGAGCTGGCTCAAGATCAACTCTCAGGAAGAAACTCCACAATATCAATATTCTCCCACTTGGAGATTTTTCCATCTTGATTCCCAAAACTAGTAAACTTTACATGATTCCGATATTTTCTCTCTTCTCATCAAATTTTCATGGGGTGGTTCACCAACCTGCAATAGAGATCCAGCTTATCTCTGTTTATGATCTTAGTGAATATATCTGCAGAATTCTTTTCTCCTACGATATTCTGCAGTGTCAACTCACCATGAGTATTTCGCATCAACATAACCTTGTACATTTAAAGAGTCACCCCCGAAATACAAACAATGACTGGATGTTTCCCTGAGATATCTCAATATCCACTTCACTGCATTCCAATGCTCCTTCCCCGGGTTTTGCATGTACCTGCTTACAACCCCCACTGGCCTGTGCAATATCTGATCTTGTACTCACCATTGCATATATCAAACTCCCAACCGCAGATGCATATGGTACTCGTGCCATTTTATTCTTCTGCTCTTGAGTTGTCAGGCACAACTTTTTGCTGAATTTGAAGTGCTTCGCTAAAGGCGTACTTACCAGCTTTGATTTGTCCATGTTGAACCGCTTTAAAACCTTCTTCATGTAACCCTTTTGCGATAGCCACAGTTTTCGTTGCTGTCTATCTCACATGATCTTCATGCCTAGAATTTTCTCGGCTGCTCCCAAATCCTTTATAGAGAATTTTTTAGCCATCATCTTCTTTGGACTTTGATTTTTCTGGAAATTCAGACCCGCTACCAACATACCGTCCACATAAAGTGACAAAATAATATATCTCCTCGTTCTAGCTCTTTATTGTTTGCATGCTATGAGTCTATGAGTGTTATCTTGGTTTAGGATGGTTTGCTCTCTAAAAACTTTTAAACTTATCTCTTCTGCAACGTTTAAAAACCCCTACTAGCGAGCACGACATCCTTACAGGCTTAATAGGCGGATACTTCTTTTGGGGTATTCGACATAGTAGAGTGGAGAAGGGTGCTTCCTAACAGGATCCAACCTCATTGCCTTGATCGGCGGATGCCTCTTTTGAGATATCCGACTTGGTTTTACAAAGTGGAAACTTCTCATTGGGTTTCCGCTTGAGCCAAGTAGGGCGGAAACTTCTCCTGGGGTTCCCGCCCTAGACTATTTTTGTGGAAAATTGCACAAGTTTGTGTTGTTTTCAATTTTCAAATGCGGAGAATAAAGTTTCTTCTATTCTCATGATTTAGTCCTTTGGGAAAATAGGTTTCTTTTGCCTATTTTCAATATTTCTGCGGTACATACCCACTTCATGACTCTATGAAACTTCATCGTTGAAACTTTGTTTCTATGAAAGTAAGCTTTTCAGCTCATTTTCATGTCATGAAGAAATGGTTAACCCCATTTCTATAATATAGAACGCGGAGTTTCCTTTGGGTCCTTCAACTCTGGTCAAGAAGAACACACTTTTGAGGAGAACTCGATTGAGTTCTTTAAGCGGTCCATTTCGAGCAGAGAGGATAGTGGAGGAAGAGTGGGGAACTTGACTTCAAGTTCTCATCTTGTTCTTCTTTTTCTTTCTCTTTTGAGAAGACAATCATCAAGCAAAGAAAACTCCAAATATTATGAAAGAGTATTATGAGAGAGTGTAAAATTGGTAACTTCGTTTTCTTTTACCTAAGGGCTTGCACATATAGTGAAGGAAGGAATAGTTAAAAAACTATTCCAAGCATTGTAGAGGCATGGAAGAAGACATGGGGAACTTGTTAGCGGCGCTCTGTCCTTGTTCGGCTGTGGGTACTTTCATAGAGTACCTACTGCTTTGATGGGGGCGGTCACTCCCAAGCAGGGCACCGCTTGTTTAAGCGGGCACCCTCAAGCGGGTGCCTATTTTTGGAGATACCTACTAAGGGTATCCGTCTGAGGATACTAGCCTAGGGGTATCCGCCTGAGGGTATCTGCCCAGGGGGTATCTGCTTAAGGACTATCCGCTTGGGGGTATCCGCCCAGGGACATTCGCATGGGACTATCCGCCTGGGGTTATCCGTCCAGGATACTCCGGCCCTTATAAAAATATGGTTCGGAGCGCTGCCCCGCACCCACAAGGGCTGCTGGCCCCCTTGACCTTGAGCCCTCTAACCGGTTAGCGGGCCCCCCGAAAACTATGCTAAGCCTCACAAATCTGAAGAGGGTTATTTTGATGACTGTTTGGTTTCTTTGAGGATATTCTCCAAGCGTTAATTTTTTGATGTCAACACTACGTTAGATGACACTTCCATCAAGTCTACGTCGTCACTTATCGAGGATAGAGCCATGACAATCGTTGATCTTCCTCCCTTAGTCGATAGTCCATTTGTTATTGGTGCTACAATTGGATCACCTCTGGCCGTCATTCCTTATTTACAGGTGAACCCTATAGAGTATGATCTGATTAGTCAATAAATAGACACATTGGTGGAATTTTATTGCACTAGATTTAGATTCCATTCTGTCATTTGTGCATTGTGTCCCTCATCTAGGAACAAATATCGAGTTAGGTTGCTCACTTCTAGACAATACACTTGTCACGTATCCATCGATTTATTGTGCATGTTTGAACCGTTTCATGATCTTTATCATTGTGGTGTGTACCAATATTCATGCATATACAGAGATAAAGTGTTTGGTTGGCTAGTTTTAGTGTTTAGTTCATCCAAAGCATCTAGTTACATCATTCCAGCCGTATCCTTAGGGTGCGAATTTAGAATAAGTCTGTATTTTTATTCACAACATCTACATATTTGTATTCTGAGATCCAATGGTAGATAGTTGTAAGGAATAGATTTTATAAAAGTGCAGCTAATATTCATAGACAAACTAAAAATTAAGCAGGTGATAAGTGTTGATAAAGATGTGTCTAAAGAGGTAATGAACACTCAAAGTATAAATTCGAGTCACGTTCCATTTAGGTTGTGCAATTACCCACCTGATTTTACCATTGTTTCCAAGGATTTGACGGTAATTTGTGAAATAGATTCACGTTCCATTTAGGTTGTTTGGCTCGTGCAATCAAAAATGGAAGTTAAGGGTATATTACATATTCTCATTTTTCTTGCCTGCATGAAATTTCTATTCGTTTTTTGTTTGACATGAATAATGTTTGTGGAAAATGGGTTGTTATATTCTTTCGGTTGGTCATTGAAAAGAGAAACATGAACCGGTTTGGGTAATTAAGGATATAGAAATATGGGATAAGTTTAAGTTTTGTTATCCTATTATAAGACAAAATTAAAAAAGGAGCTGTGCAATCGTGCTTCTTTCGTCTTGCTTACCGCAAGAGAAAGGAAATAGAACAGAAAAAGAAACGGCCGTAACTCGAAATTGAAATTCCCAAAACTGTTGATGTTTGAAAGAAAGTGAAATGGGCAAAAGAGCCTAGGCGGCATGAATTTTGAATGCACTTCCCATTCGCTTTATTTCGCTTCCAAAGAAATAAACTTGAAAAATGCTCTTATTTTTCCACTTTCATTTTTTATTTTCTACAAACCAAACAAGCCCTTGGTTTAGGTTTTTCCTAATAGATCAAATACATTTTTTCTTAATTTGTCTTGATGAGACCCTTGTATAAATCAAACCTTTAGTCTATCATTTTATCGAGAAAAGTTATCATTCGAGAATGTCTTGACAATCCTGGTAGCTTTTAAACATATAGATTGAATGCTAGCTCAGCATATGCAGCAGATATTACATGTAACGAATCGATATCAAATTTAAGAAATTATTTATGAAAATAAATATATATTTTGTTGGTGATATTACTTTAAATCACAGAGATAGCATATATATTATAAATGTTATCTATGTTCTTAAGAATTAGTTTCTGCTCTGGTTTTTAAGTATCGTGGATATAATATAATATAGACAATACACGGAATAATGCTAACGGCCAATTCACGCAATCACAACGCAAATAACAAAGAAAGATAAAACACAAATGTACGCAAGAATAAAAGAATCACAAACCAAAAAGACAAGAGATTTATTAATAAGGTTCACCCACCGTATGCCTAGTCCCAGCATAGCGGAATCTGTAAAGTTCTATTAGATCTTGAATCAAATATTACACCCACGAGCAACCCGAGGAGATTTCTCTCAAATCTCTCAAGATTCATAGTTGTCACCCTCTTTTTGCAATAGTCTCAATTATCTTTTAATTTGCTTTACAAAATATCACACGAGAGACTCTATTTATAGCCTAACTCTAATTCTACACAGATTAAAGATAAACCCAGAAATTACCAAAATATTCGATTTTTATAACAAACCGCGTCTGCCTCCTCGAGCCGGATGAACACGCCCATGATCCGGCTTATGTACACAGAGAATATTGGGTAATTATATCATCTTGTGAGCCGGCTCATAAAGACTTGAGCGTCTCAAGTATAGGGTCAAGCCGACTCAATATCCATCTCATACACCCAGAGAGTTGTGACAATTCTGTAGCAATTGTGAGCCGTCTCAACGTCTCCTGAGCTGGCTCAAGATCAACTCTCAGGAAGAAACTCCACAATATCAATATTCTCCCACATGAAGATTTTTCCACCTTGATTCCCAAAACTAGTAAACTTTACACGATTCCGATATTTGCTCTCTCCTCATCAAATCTTCATGGGGTGGTTCACCAACCTGCAATAGAGATCCAGCTTATCTCTGTTTATGATCTTAGTGAACATATCTGCAGGATTCATTTCTTCTATGATATTCTGCTGTGTCAACTCACCATGAGTATTTCGCATCAACATAACCTTGTACATTTAAAGAGTCACCCCCGAAATACAAACAATGACTGGATGTTTCCCTGAGATATCTCAATATTCAATTCACTGCATTCCAATACTCCTTCCCCGGGTTTTGCATGTACCTGCTTACAACCCCCACTGGCCTGTGCAATATCTTATCTTGTACTCACCATTGCATAAATCAAACTCCTAACCGCAGATGCATATGGTACTCGTGCCATTTTATTCTTCTGCTCTTGAGTTGTCAGGCACAACTCTTTGCTGAATTTGAAGTGCTTCGCTAAAGGCGTACTTACCAGCTTTGATTTGTCTATGTTGAACCGCTTTAAAACCTTCTTCGTGTAACCCTTTTACGATAGCCACAGTTTTCGTTGCTGTCTATCTCACATGATCTTCATGCCTAGAATTTTCTTGGCTACTCCCAAATCCTTTATAGAGAATTTTTCAGCTATCATCTTCTTTGGACTTTGATTTTTCTGGAAATTCAGACCCGCTACCAACATACCGTCCACATAAAATGACAAAATAATGTATCTCCTCGTTCTAGCTCTTTATTGTTTGCATGCTATGAGTCTATGAGTGTTATCTTTGTTTAGGATGGTTTGCTCTCTAAAAAATTTTAAACTTATCGCTTCTGCAATGTTTAAAAACCCTACTAGTGAGCACGACATCCTTACAGGCTTAATAGGCGGATACTTCTTTTAGGGTATTCGACATAGTAGAGTGGAGAAGGGTGCTTCCTAACAGGACACAACCTCATTGCCTTGATCGGCGGATACCTCTTTTGAGGTATCCGACTTGGTTTTACAAAGTGGAAACTTCTCATTGGGTTTCCGCTTGAGCCAAGTAGGGCGGAAACTTCTCTTGGGGTTCCCGCCCTAGACTATTTTAGTGGAAAATTGCACAAGTTTGTGTTGTTTTCTATTTTCAAATGCGGAGAATAAAGTTTCTTCTATTCTCATGATTTAGTCCTTTGGGAAAATAGGTTTCTTTTGCCTATTTTCGATATTTCTGCGGTACATACCCACTTCATGACTCTATGAAACTTCGTCGTTGAAACTTTGTTTCTATGAAAGTAAGCTTTTCAGCTCATTTTCATGTCATGAAGAAATGGATAACCCCATTTCTATAATATAGAACGCGGAGTTTCCTTCGGGTCCTTCAACTCTGGTCAAGAAGAACACACTTTTGAGGAGAACTCGATTGAGTTCTTTAAGCGGTCCATTTCGAGCAGAGAGCATAGTGGAGGAAGAGTGGGGAATTTGACTTCAAGTTCTCACCTTGTTCTTCTTTTTCTTTCTCTTTTGAGAAGACAATCATCAAGCAAAGAAAACTCCAAATATTATGAAAGAGTATTATGAGAGAGTGTAAAATTGGTAACTTCGTTTTCTTTTACCTAAGGTCTTGCACATATAGTGAAGGAGGGAATAGTTAAAAAACTATTCCAAGCATGGTAGAGGCTTGGAAGAAGACATGGGGAACTTGTTAGCGGCGCTCTGTCCTTGTTCGGCTGTGGGTACTTTCATAGAGTACCTACTGCTTTGATGGGGGCGGTCACTCCCAAGCAGGGCACCGCTTGTTTAAGCGGGCACCCTCAAGCGGGTGCCTATTTTTGGAGATACCTACTAAGGGTATCCGTCTAAGGATACTAGCCTGGGGGTATCCTCCTGAGGGTATCTGCCCAGGGGGTATCTGCTTAAGGACTATCCGCTTGGGGGTATCCGTCCAGGGACATTCGCATGGGACTATCCGCCTGGGGTTATCCGTCCAGGATACTCCGGCCCTTATAAAAAATATGGTTCGGAGCGCTGCCCCGCACCCACAAGGGGCTGCTGGCCCCCTTGACCTTGAGCCCTCTGACCGGTTAGCGGGACCCCCGAAAACTCTGCGAAGCCTCACAAGTCTGAAGCGGGTTATTTTGACGACTGTTTGGTTTCTTTGGGGATATTCTCCAAGCGTTAATTTTTTAACGTCAACACTACGTTAGATGACACTTCCATCAAGTCTACGTCGTCACTTATCGAGGATAGAGCCATGACAACCGTTGATCTTCCTCCCTTAGTCGATAGTCCATTTGTTATTGGTGCTACAACTGGATCACCCCTGGCCGTCATTCCTTATTTACAGGTGAACCCTATAGAGTATGATCTGATTAGTCGATAAATAGACACATTGGTGGAATTTTATTGCACTAGATTTAGATTCCATTCTGTCATTTCTGCATTGTGTCCCACATCTAGGAACAAATATCGAGTTAGGTTGCTCACTTCTAGACAATACACTTGTCACGTATCCATCGATTTATTGTGCATGTTTGAACCGTTTCATGATCTTTATCATTGTGGTGTGTACCAATATTCATGCATATACAGAGATAAAGTGTTTGGTTGGCTAGTTTTAGTGTTTAGTTCATCCAAAGCATCTAGTTACATCATTCCAGCCGTATCCTTAGGGTGCGAATTTAGAATAAGTCTGTATTTTTATTCACAACATCTACATATTTGTGTTCTGAGATCCAAAGGTAAATAGTTGTAAGGAATAGATTTTATAAAAGTGCAACTAATATTCATAGACAAACTAAAAATTTAAGCAGGTGATGAGTGTTGATAAAGATGTGTCTAAAGAGGTAATGAACACTCAAAGTATAAATTCGTATTATATTCTTGAAAATTTGGGTCAAATGTCTAGATTAGATATTTTGATTATGTTCAATATTGAGAACTTGACTCATTTCATTAGTCAATTAAATTCCTACTATTAATCCTGAGTGACGGTTTAGCCTGCACCCTTCGGAGTTTGCATATGGGAGCTTCATCGCAGTCCATATTTCCTGACTGGGCAGTGTCTGTTAGGGTGAGCTTACAATCTAACCTACTAATTTGGGAAAGAGCAATAGGATTTTAAAAAATTCCTTAGAATGCGAACACACCACTACAAAGAATCAAAACTAAAGAGCTAAACTAAAAACTAAAAACCAAGTGAGCTAAGCTAATCTACTATGTGTAGATACTCACATTATCAAGCTTTCTTCAAGAGCTCTATTGATGGACTCTAGTTAGGCTCCTAGGTGAGACGATGAGCTTGGTAAGGACCTCCCTATGCTGAAAATGAGCCACCTGAGGGGAACTGATCTAAGTTCCAGCTTCGCTCCGAATGGAACATCGAGAAAGCAACCGACACTCCAAGCTTGTTAGAAATGAAGTGTGGGGGATGTAAGATTTATCACTTACCAAAATCTCTCTATTCTTTAGCTTAAGAGAGCTCAAGAAGAAGGGGGAAGAAGTTGATGAGATGAGAGTGTGAGAAGAATGAAAAACCACTTAGGAAAATAATAATCCTCATCTTTCATTTTGCAACAATACTCAAAATTAAAATGGTGCATCCAAATGAAATTCACAATATAAAATTGTGCCCATTCCTTTCAACCATATTCTCCACCATACCTCTCTTCACCTCATTTCTTTTCTTTTCAAATTAAAAGAAAACCTAAATGAAATGTCCTCCTTCTAGAAGTTTTCCCGTATAAATACGGAATACGGCCCCGGTATATGTATCAAAATACATATACGTGTATCCGTATAAAAATACGAATAGCCAAGAGAGAAAATGAATAGCGAATATAATACTAGAATATATATATCGAAATATATATATATATATATATATATATATATATATAAATTATTAAATCAATACCTGATTTAATAATCCGGCTTAATCCAAAACTGGCCAGTATTATTAAATGTCCGATTAAAATTCGTGTAGGTAGTACACATATTTAATCGAACTCGTATACATATCAACGTACGTCATCTACATCATATCGCTTGGACCGGGAAAAACCATCTGTGTAGGACTCTAAAAACTCAATAATACGCTGGCAGTGGGTTTAACCACAAGCACGTCAGCGGCACTAACTGTATATAACGGTTATCCAGATATTGATCGAAAAGAAAATCGACAAGTAAGCCGTCCAAACCCCTACTGAGTTTATAAGTGGCATGCACCGTACAGTCCGGTCTGTTCGTCAAAAACTGTCGCGTATCGTGTCTAGGAGGGTGGTAAACGTCAGACTCCTAATAACGCAATAATTCGTGCCGATATCATGCCGATCACCATCCGAGAAACTACTGATCTGAATCCGTAAATCTCATCTGCTTGGCCAGGTCTTATGGTGATAGCCAACCGGGTATAGTGCAATATCAACCCCCAATACAGGAAGAGACGAATCCCCGTAATCCACTCACTACCTCCATGTAGCTTCGGACTATACCCAACTAAAACCTATTTGCATGACTTCTTTGAGCCGTGGTAGGGTAGTAATCAAAGTACAGTAGGAACTCACACAAGACAAATAATGATTTTGGGTCGACAAACTAAGCTGTACTAATGCCACCAGAGAACTGCAACCTGACGATAAGTATAATACCATCTAGCATGATCTCGGTGAGTCCGTCCAATGTAACTCATAACCTAATGAGCACATGTATACAATCTCGGTGACTGACTAACACCAATGACTGTGAGACCAGCCATTGCCCCTCATCGGGGTCAAGAAACATATACACTAGTCTACTCTGGAATATCGATACTCGGTCTCGATATTCCCACGACTAAAGACATTTAATGATGTGTTTATAGACTACCGGTTCTCACAAGTGTGATCGCCACAATAACCCTGATAGTCAAGCATGAATTTTATAGGCTCTATCAATATGTAATAGTGATATGCTATACCACACATGACATGTTCATAATGATAAAGTCAAACCAGATAATATACTATTATCTCGAGTAAGACTGTTCTATCCGTATAGGTCAACCCACAATCATCATAATCGCCAACTGCGATTACAATAATTTCCTTGAGTGCACTAAACCCAATAGTGTCTTCGTTCACTCGACTTCTATGCACCATCAGAGTTTGTTCATTTTTATCATTCACCAGGTGGTGAAAGTTTCGAAGGCGGAAAGAATGATGAGGGATCAATAATTAAATATTTTATTTGTTTATGATATATTTGGTTATTATTATTATTTTTAGTTTCTTTTGCAATTTTATATTTTATGTCGTTTTATTTTGTAATCAAGACTAGGGTTTTGCTATATAAGAAAACCCAAGAACCATTTTTAGGAGGATGACGAATGATTAAATAATTTCGCTACTGAAGATTTGAGATTGAGATTTGTGTGCTTTGTGAAAATTTTCGTAAATCGGCTGCAGTCGATCCTCCTTTTTTCGGCTACGGTCGGAATCCCCTTGGCTGCAGTCAAGGCATCAAATCGGCTGCGGTTGATCGATCTATCCTCAATCATCATCTTCGTCATCAAAACATCATCGTCTTCACCAAATCAATATCCATCCCTTGTTTCTATCAGCCGTCAACAAAGATTCAACCTACGTGATCCATCGACGATGCCAAAGTCAGATCACAATTGAGAACTCCGTCAAAGTCCTATTTTTCTTCAAGAGAAAAGAAAAAGAAAAAAGATAAGAAAGAGAATTACTTGGATTTCAACCTCCCGTGACCTCAAGATAATATAAGATGCTACAACAATTCATCTTGAGTTCTTGGTGCAAATCACAGCAAGCGGAGAGATTACATTCAGGTAACATAAGCTTGACCTTGCTTCATTGGATTGATAGTAAAGGAATTAATATGGTAATTGAATTTGGAAATCAAATTCACATTTATTGAACATCTCTCTTCAATATTTAGATTTAGAAGTATTTGATTTCCACCTTTTTAAATAAATCTAATATCGGATCCATGAGCCGATTGTGTAACGATTAATACTCGATAGATTATCCGATATCACATGATTCAAATCTTTAACTTCAAATGTCAACTTGAATAATTAGTTGTTATTTTATATTATTTATTTCATTGCAACTATTGAATATCGGATCTCATTTGTGTGTGGTTGCATCTCGTGTTTGTATGCTTGTCTGCCAGTTCGCATCCGCACACACGTACGTCACACAGCCCTAATGTAACGACCATGTCCGTTTTAAAATAAATAAAATGTTGTTTGAATTTAATCTTGTTATTTTTGTTTCTTAAATAACAAAAGAGAATTTTAATTTTTGAAAAGATAAAATTGATTTGCTAGTATTTTAAAAGAGAAGAGAAGGAATTTATTCTTTTTTAAAAAAATAAATTTTTAAAGAAAAAAAAAGAATCATGACTTTAAATTTTATTAGACATTGATATAGGGGGTTTTTGAAAAGTGAATCTTTATAGAAGGATTTTCAATATAAAATAATATTTATTAGTATTTTAAAAGAAAAGATTTTGTTTGTCTTTATTTTAAAACATTGTTGAAGAAAATAATTTCTAAAACCATTTTTGGTATTTTTAAAAGATAAAAAAGATGAAGAGATTTATTAAAAAAAATTAAAAGAAAAGATTATTTATTAAGTATTTTTAAGTGTTTAATTAGATTTCATCTTAATTAAAGATAACTTTAACAATAAACCTTTTTTTTCGAAAACCTCGGAATACTTTTAAACAGAAAACCTTAGATCTTTCGTGAAGCGCGGTTTCTTAAAATGACCATAACCTCATGAAAATATGCCTCTAACTTGTTAATTTGAAATCTGGTCTTTACTGAAATTTTAAGCACAGCCGCAGGATCCTCTATACTTATAGGAACACATCAAACTTTATATGTAAATTATTTTACACTGGTAGACGAACAATTCTTATTTTAAAAATATTTTAAGAAAATGATCACAACCCTTTTAAAACTGCCCTCAAAATAGAGACTTGTGCGCTCGTCAGAGACTGAAAGTCCCCGATTAGTTGCATATTTGATTTTAATTCCCAATCTAGATAAGATTTTCCAGAACTGCTTTTTCCTATGGATGGATATACTTGTCATACACTTTACATAATTTATTTATAAGTTTATAGCAGCTTTAGACCCGTAAACTAGCGATAAGAATCTACCCTATACGTTTCTAGAACGACATGACATACCTGCAATAAAACCCTGATATCTTCTAACCTTGAAGTCTGTTACTGATAAATCTTATATGCATCGTCATCTAAACAGAAAAATACACATTTTCTTAGTTATACACTTTTCCTAAGTTTAAACAGAAACCATGTAATACAGCTCCGGAAATTTTATAACTGATCTGAACCTGCACTGCATTGATATTATTCACACACTACGATAATCTTGTTCTTGTAACTCATGATTTTCTTGCGTAAATGAAATGTATGCTCTCACATGTTGCTGATATGATCGTGTATAAATGTTTCCATGTATGTTTACATGAGATAGTTATATAACGGTTATTCATGGCAAGAAATGGACGGTATATGTCATGGATTCAAGATAATGCTAAGAGATATCACAGTCCGCAGTCAAATCGTGTATCATGTTATTGCTTGACATAGACTATGATCATCATACCTAAAGAGTGCTAGCGAAAATGCAAAAAACATGTGTAGTAAAACATGTGGTTAGAGTAGTCTAATGAAAGTAGCGAGTCGGATTTTGGGAGTCACCTATCCTAATTGCCGGATTTCATGAGATGCTAACAATCACAGTTGAATAGTTGTCAGTCCCAGACGTGTGGGATACCAACAATCACAGACACAGCGGTCCCTCGAAATCGACATACATTACCCTCGTTAGACTTGACGTGTGTTGATATGAGAATGTTATTGCCATACTTATTTTAGAATTGCATATCTTTTATTCCTGTATTTTTGCTTCATGTTTATTATATGCTTCATGCTCTATTCCTGTTTATATTAAAATGTAATCTTGAGAGGCTTATGTGAGCCAAACTCGTTGACGGATGTTCCTTTTGAATTGTCCATCAGATCTAAAGAAAGATCGTGTAGCTACTGCCAAATAGGAACCCTCAGAGGCTGACTTCTCACACTTCTCAGCTCAGTCCGGATTGTAGTTTCCTTTTTTTTATTATTTCAGTATTTGACTCTTGGTACGCCTTGTTGTTTCTAATATTATTATGTCTTGAACTTTATACCCCTGTCGGACTCTTGCTTTATAATAATACAGTGTTGGATTTTATTTTATGGGTATTCTTGTTATGAATTTATTGCTTACCAGATGCTTGGCGTAGTCGTATCAAGTAGGAGTGCTCTGTAACCATGCCACAGGCCTCATCACGTCCTCGCCATAGTCTTTTGGGAAGCGGGGCGTGACACCTAACGTTCCCGTCCTGCATCAACCGCTCTCTTACCTTTTCGGTATTTAGATAGGTCTTTCTCCCAAAAAAAAGAACCTACATTCTCTTTTAGTTGAAAATTGGGATTTATAAAAACTAAAAAATTGCTCTCTTTTCGAATAAGATTGCCCACCAACTCGAAACTTGCAATTGAATGGACAACGGCAGTCAATAAGCTCATTACAAGAGAAATTGAGAAAGACGAGCCGTTTTCCATGATTAATTTAAGCCTTTTGATCGAAACCCAAACCCTAAAGCCAATTTAGAAAAAAATTAGGAATTTTGGGAGAAGAAAAAGGGCTGGGAGGTTTTAAAACCCTAACCTAACCGGATACTCACCGTTGGTCCTCTAACTGATTAATGGAAGATCTTTTTGGCTTGTTATGGGGATTTTTAATGCAGTTTAAATATATGAGATGTATTTTAAGTAAATACGAAATATGTGGGATTTTTTAGTAATCAGTGAAGTAGTGAAGTATGAAAAGGGTTTTTAGTAAAAAATGACAATTTCAAACCGGTATAAGAGTTCATTCTTCTTGAATCGAGTAATTAATTCCTAAGCTTCCATCTCTTCATCAACTTTATTTGTGGGCCGTGCTTGGTAGAATTGGATTTGCTTTCATTTTGATTAAATCAACCTCACTTGATGCTTTACTCCACTCTATCAAGATGTTTATTCCTTCCTTCCCATACTCTAATTGGCATAAAGTTCCTTTTCATGAACTAATAATAACCACCATGCATGCACTAAGCAAATGGGATTCCTTTTGAAGTAAAAAAAGAACAAAAGCATTGCTTTTTTGACTTCCCATGCGAATTAGGAGACTAACAAGCAACCGTCATGGTATGCAACAACTCTATTTCATGAAAAATGGGACAGGATCAGATGCTCTCCATTAGCATGTGAGGCTCTTTTCTAGAATAATATTCTTTGTTCTCTAATTTTGTGATAAGATTTCAATATAAGTTGTGCTGGTGATAGGCTGGAATATTAACAGTAGAGAATGGTAACTAACCTTCTTCTCTACCTTCATTAGAGTTGTTTGGTTCACTTGAACGGAGCAGCAAAAGATAATATTTGTTGGTAAAAGTTTCCAAATCAGACTTATGTTATAACATGATATATCATAAACAAAGTTGTCAAATCGTGATGTGTATCGTATATCGTTTTTCTTATGAATCGTATCGTATATTATATTGAATCGTAAATCGTGATATGTATCGTATATCATTTTTGTGCAAAATCGAAGCAATTAGACATATTGTCATATTTATAATAATTATATGCCTGGATTAGCAATATGGGTCAATAAATTATGTAAAAAATGGACAAGTGGAATAAAGGCAACAACACACTTTATTATCAAACTCTTACAATTATAAGAACACTCGCACTTCTCTCTTTATTACACACCTCACAATACAAGGATTTGGAACTCTCGCTCTCACTACACTAGTGTTTATTGCTTTCACTCAAGCAAGCACAAACTTGAAGCCTTTGTATCTATTTACAGGCGTCATCTCTAAGTAGTGGCATGAATAAAGAAAACTCTAGAAATAGAATTTTCTAGAGAAAGAAGAGAGAAGAAAGTATGAGAAAGATTTTAGAAAGAAATATTTAGAGAGAAGATTTCTCTAGATAAGAAGTTTCTAAAAAGGGAGAGAGAGTTGGTGATTTTTATCACTCCCTCTCAACTATTCTCTCCCCTAAGACTGATCTGCTGATCATACCAAGTTATCTCCTGAATAACTCAAACTTAGCACTATCAAGTCCTTTGGTAAATACATCTGCAACTTGATCTTCCGTCCCTATATGCTTCATCTCAATTTCACCTTGAAATACATACTTTATGAAGTGGTAGTGTACCTCTACATGCTTAGTTCTTGCATGAAAAACTGGATTTTCAGCTAGACATACTGCGGATTGATTATCACAATGTAACCGCGCTGCGTAATGAACATGTTAGATTATAAGAGATTTGAATATAACTGTATTAGATATTATGGTTATCATAAATCAGATAAATTCTGATTTATGTTGTTGAGATTATGATTAATGTGTTAGATTGTTAAGATTATTAGTTGTCAGTTACTTATATTATTAGATGTATAAATTGAAATGATTTTTCTCTTAATAAAATGGATTGAGATTATTGCTTTCTTATCATGGTATCAGAGCCAATTGCTCGATCCAAAATTTATCTCCATTTAAATTTTTAGTTTATTGTTCCAAAATAAATAAAGGTGCATCAATAATATCTAATTCAGAAATGAGTTCTCTCGGTTTGATTATAAGCAGTTGCCTCCATCAATATCAGGTCTAAGTAGCTATTCTTTTTTATGACGTCTTCTAGCAGCATGATCTTCTTCCATCCAAGCAGCTATTCTTTTCTTATGACGTCTTCTAGCAACATGATCGAGTTTATTGCTTTCTTATTATGGTATCAAAGCCAACGACTCGATCCAAAATTTATCTTTATTTATATTTTTATTTTATTATTCCAAAAGAAATAAAGTTGCATCAATAATATCTAGTTCAGAAATGAGTTCTCTCGGTTTGATCATAAGCAGTTACCTCCATCAATATCAAGTCCAAACAGCTATTCTTCATTTATGACGTCTTCTAGCAGCATGATTTTCTTCCGTCCAAGAAGCTATTCTTTTCTTATGATGTTTTCTAGCAGCATGATCTTCTTCCTTCGGTATTTCCAGAGAAAGAGACTGCAAGTTATTCGGTCTATCTTGCAATCCGTGAAAGAGACCAAAGGGTATTAGTCCGCCATGCTCGATACTTTAGATCTGTTGTCCTTCTCCCTCGTTCTATAAATTGCATATTTTGGTTTAAGATATTATCCAAACTCTCAGTTATCCACCGTGAGTTTGAGGGTGGCTGTTAAATTATAAAATATTTGAATATAACTGTATTAGATATTATGATTATCATAAATTAGATAAGTTCTGATTTATATTATTGAGATTATGATTAGTATGTTAGATTGGTAGGATTATTAGTTATCAGTTAGTTATGTTATAAAATGTATAAATAGGTATGATTTTTCTCTTAATAAAATGGATCGGGTTTATTGCTTTCTTAATAGAACATGTTGATGAAGATCCTCTATAAGCTGCCTTAACCATGCATATTCTTGGGCTGCCATTGCCATCGCTCTATATTCTACTTCAGTATTTGGCAGGGATATTGTTGGTTGTCTATTGCTGCAGAACGAAACTACCGTGGAACCAAGACTAATGACATACCCAGTAGTAGATCGACATGTATCGTGATCTCCAGCATAATCAGCATCACAATATCTTATTACTTCACAAGTTTCTCCTTTCTTATTGTCACGCCCCGCTTCCCAATTTACAGGGAAGAGGATATGGCGAGGCGACGACGTATTTACTCAGAAGTAAACACGTTAAGCATAAATAAGAAATATAAAAATAAAGCACAAGAATGACAAGAGATGTAATGAAACAAAAACTTTTATTTATATCCATTCTTTATATACAACTGGAAAGTAAAATACAATAATGGAAAACGATGCCTAAACAATGACATATGAACTAAAAAGAAAAGCAAGTACAAGTAAGAACTAGAATTCTGGCTCCTCAGTAAACTGCTCCAAATTTTTCTGACTGGGCTCGATCTCCTGAGAGTCGGGTCTTCCTGAAAACATTCCAAAGAAAACGAGATAGGAATGTCGTCAGCGAACAATTACTCAGTAAGTCCCAAAAGAGAGATAGATCAAGTAAAAGGAATAGGTCTGATAATTTATTTATTTTTGTTATACTAACGTAGTTGTTTGTAGCTTGGTACAGAATATATTTGTATTGTTGCATATTTGTATTGTTCAGTATTCATGTTCAAGTGTTCATGTTTGATACCTTGGATTCAGGTTGAATTGGAGTTATAGTTGGATTCATGTTTGGATTGTATTCAGATTAGACTGAGACTCGGATTAAGTCAGACACTTAAACAGATTTGGGTCCTGAATTAGATTTAGAAGTTATCGGTAACTGCTGCATATAGACGGCAGAATTTATGACTTTTTCCAAGCCAATTACTATTGATAACCCCGTTATAGTTTTCTATCTTAAATAGGCAAGCACCCATTTTCTCCGGCTCCCTGAGGCTCAAGAGAATTGGTCCCGCTTAAACCTATATTTGCTAGGATCCTTAATGTAAATTAATATAACTTGAGAGGGTTTTATGAAAAATATTTTTAGTATACTTTCAAAATAAATGTCAAGTATTTATTTATCGTATTTAGAATTTTCATGGATGTAATTTTTGAAAGTGGGGTATTTTAGTGAATAAATACCTAACTTGAATAATACATAGTATTTTAGTATAAAGTTGACTTGTATGGATTCTTGATAGTATTTTCATGAAACTTGTAATTCTTTTCTTTTGTTTAGAAAACATGGAATTTATTATATATTTAAGATAGATGGTTTGATAATATTTATATATAATTATTAAAAATAAAATTTATTTATTAAATAGAAAATCACATTTTTCTTAAAAATTGCATTAAAAATTCCATTGAGATCGTATGCTCCGTGAGAAGGTCTGTATCTCACCCTACTAGTCCGATAAATGTGCGATAACCCGCACCAACCGAATCGGATTCTCCAAAATGGGTTGTAGAGGTATAATTATAAGGAATTTAAATAACACAATTTAAAGAATACGGTTTTTTAATAGTTTATAGTATTTTGATGTAAAAGTCGTATTTGCTACAAAATTGTTGTTCAAGAAAATCGTGCTATGTCAAGATGCGTGTTTGTGAGAGGTAGGTCATTAGCTCGTGAGATTTTTATAAAGATAATATAAGCAAGAATGATTAAACGATGTCATATGTAACTTCATGGTATTTAAGCGTAAAAGCTTAATAAAAGTTGTTTTACATGGAGTTTTAAAATGAAACTTATTTCTAAATACTAGTTAATGCTTAACAATTAAGATATAATGATATGATTAAGTGGTTCTTAAGAGAAAATTGAAATTTAAAAGAGAATAAAATTAATGGTCGGTATAACTCCACTTACCGACGTGATTTGAAAAGAGATCATTTTAAGTTAAGAAGAGAAGAAGAGAAGTGGAACTTACTAGTTAGAACAAGAGAGGAGAGGTAAAGGAAGAAGTAGGTGGTTTTGTGGAGTCACGGAGTCGCCAGAATCGTCTCGAATTCTCGCCGAAACTTGACCTAGTGATAACTCCACTTGTACTCTTCTTTGACTTGAAAAATTTTGAGGATTTTTGACAATAGATTTCAGAATGAGGAGGGCCAAGGGATGATGTTGTATTTATAGGGTAAAATTAGGGTTTTGAGAATTGAAGAGAGAATTAAAAATGCATTAAAAATTGAATTAAAGAGTGAATTTACACTTGCTGGATAAATACAGGAAAATCAAACAGAACAGGGGTTAAGGGGGTAGTCCAAGGGTCATAGGGGCAAAGCATAGGGGATTTTTCCCACGGGGGGACCATCGGCACCGGGTAAAACCCCGATCTCGCCGGCCAAGTTAGGGCTTTGGGTTCTGGGATTCATGCCACGTGTCCTAGTCTGTATAAATACCCTTTTGCATATGTTTATTTTATCTGACTCTTTATTTTTACGTGTATTGTATGTGTAAACTTTTGGACTTCTAAAAGGTTTAAAATAAAAATCAGTAATAATAATATGTGGCTGGGGGGATTTGAACACAGGGGCTATATCACAGCAGTGCAATACTTTACCAATAAGCTACAAGTTGTTTCTTGTTGTTTTCAAACAAAAATAATACTTAAAGTATACTCATGCTTACAAATACTCCATTCTGTATATTAACTTTAAAATTTTTGTACAATCAAAATAGAGTCGTTACATTCTACCCTTCTTATAAAAATTCCATTCTCGAAATTTACAATTATTTGAGGATTAGTTTACAAACAAGTAAAGGTATCTTGCACGCATATCGTCTTCTCGTTCCCACATTGATTCTCCTGGTGAATCTTTTCTCCGCATCACTCTAACCAAGTTTACTTCCTTGTTCCGTAATGTCTTCACCTTTATATTATAAGTCGACATTACACACCCCACGGGTTTGCGGGGAGGCAGAACGGGTAAAAAACGATTTTACAAATAAGGTAACATCGACTTGAACACCAAGATCTTAGCTAAACCATAACTAACAAACTAACTAGAGGTATTATCTACTATGTAAGGAGATTATACCTAAAGTTCCAAGTCCTTCTTGTCTTCCCGCTGTCCTCCCTCACCTCATGAGCTCCTTAGAGTGGAAATGGAAGGCACCTCCTCGTCGGCTTCTCGAAGTAGTAGAAGATCCATCCGAAAGTTCCAACCTTGAACTAAACCTCCAAGTTGAGGCAACTAGATCACTTGGTGTACTAAACTAAGTAACCTAGAATGTGTAGAGTATGATTTTGAGTAGCTTGGTCTCACTAATCTCTTGATTCTCAACACATGAGACACTAGGATTTGAGAGGGGGAAAGAGAGAGTAAACTCTTGAGGAAAGAGAAATGTTTTTGGATAGTGATAATTGATAAATGGCATGGCTAGCTTGACATGACAATAAACATAGCATGAAAATAATATTTTATCAAAAATATCTAGGTCTCAAAATATCTCATCAAAATATCTAGAGTCAAAAAGTCAATCCAAGTCAAATGGTCAACCCAAGTAGCCATGCCACTAAATTATCATTTACCAAAAATAATAAAAACTTTTCTCCACCTCATATTTGTTTTAACCAAGTCAATGGTCAAAACCCAAATGAGGTGTCTCCTTCTATACCCCCTCTCATCCGTATATACATACACGCATCCATGTTTCGAGAAACACGAATACTATGAGACGAAGCTAACCAATAATCAAATACTAGGATCCGGTTTAAACCAAAGCTCACTAGTATTGTCCGCTCAAACACCACACGAGTATAAGTACACGTATGTGATCGAACCCTGTCGTAAAACCATACGACCTCTACATCGTTTCGTCCGAAGCTGGGAAACCCTCTGTGTGAGAATCTAAAGACTCGACAGTACGCAGGCAGTGGGTTTAACCACAAGCACGTCATCAGTACTAGCTGCACGTAACGGCTACTCAGGTATCTGTCAATAAGAAGGCCGACGAGCAAGCTCATCCAAACTCCTACTGAGCCTGTCTGTGGCAATCTCCGTACAGTCTGGTCTGTTCGTCTAAGAGTGTCGCATATCAGTCCTAGGGACGGCAAGCGTCAGACCCCTAATAGTGCAATAAGTCGTATCGGAGTGCGTCCAAAAACACCCTGAGAAATTACTAGAGTAGCTATCAGTAAATCTCACTTGCCCTGGACAGGGACTTTGTGTAATGGCTTTCCGAACACAGCGCGACATCAACCCCCAATACCAGGAGAGACGAATCTTATCTAACCACTACTGTCTCTAAGTGTTTCGGTACTGCACCCAACTACTACCTGTTTGCACGACTCAATAGAGCCGTGGTAGGGTAGCAATTTAAGAACAGTAGGAACACACTTGAGGCGAAGTAGCAGTGTCAAGTCAACGGACTAAGCTGTACTCATGTCACTTAGGAACTGCTGCCTGACAATAGGTATTGTACCAACCGGCAGTTCCCCACGAGTCCGTCCGGTATAACTCATAACCCAATGAGCACCTGCATACTATCTCCAGTACGACGTACTGATGGTTGTGGGACAGACCATCTCTCCTGCTGGTATGAGAAGCATATACACTAGTCTACTCTGGAGTATCGATGCCATGTCTCAATAATTCTACGATTAGGGACCTGTATAAAGATGTGCTTGTTGACTACCCAGCCCCCACTAGTGTGACTGCCATCACAACACTGGTAGTCAAACAAATATCCTAAGGGCTCTATCAATATGTATTAGCGATATGTTAAAAGAAACATATACACATATTAAGATAGATACAAACTAAGTAGCATACTACTATATCGAGCAAGATTGTCATAAATCCGTGTATATATCCCATGTTTTCAAAATGTAATATACAAACTAGTATTATACAATAATGGCCTCTAAGGCATATCACACTAACACTCTCCCACTTGCACTAAGGCCATATGCTGGTATATCGCAGACCTATCATCTCAAATAGCCTCTCGAACTGCGTCTGGGGGATGGCCTTTGTGAATAGATCTGCAGTGTTTTCCTCAGTAGCAACTCTCCGAACCTCGATCTCCCGGGAATCCACGATCTCCCTGATCAAGTGATACCGCCTCAAGATGTGTCTGGACTTCTGATGGGATCTGAGATCCTTTGCTAAAGCTACAGAGCCATTGTTGTCGCAATACAGCGGTATTGGATCAACAATGGTTCGAACCACCTGAAGTTCTGTAAGGAACTTCTTCATCCAGTCTGCTTCTTTCGCTGTATCGCAAGCAGCTATGTACTCCGCTTCCATCGTTGAGTCAGCAATGGTGTCCGTTTTAGAGCTCTTCCAACAGACCGTCCATCCATTAAGGGTAAAGACATAACCCGACATGGACTTGGAGTCATCCTTGTCACTCTGGAAGCTGGAGTCAGCAAAGGCCTCGACCTGGAGGTCTTTTTCTCCATACACCAAGAACATATCCTTAGTTCTTCTTAGGTACTTGAGAATGTTCTTTACTGCTATCCAGTGCTTCTCCCCTGGGTTCGACTGATACCGGTTTATAATGCCCAATGCGAATACTACATCTGGTCTGGTACACAACATCGCATACATTATAGAGCCTACTGCAGATGCGTAGGGTATAGATGACATGAGAGCCCTTTCCAAATCAGTCTTGGAAGACATCTCTTTGGAGATGGTGATTCCGTGACAAGCCGGTAGGTTACCACGCTTTGAATTTTCCATACTGAATCTTTTCAGTATGGTGTCGATATACCTTGACTGTGAAAATCCCACTATCCGTTTAGATCTATCACGATAGATCTGGATCCCCAGAATGTAGGAGGCATCACCCAGGTCTTTTATGGAGAACCTCTATGACAAGAATCCTTTGACTGACTGTAGCGTAGGAATGTCATTTCCTATCAAGAGAATGTCATCCACGTACAAGACGAGGAATACCACAGTTCTCCCTACAATATTACTGTAAATGCATGGTTCATCTGGATTTTTGATAAAGTCAAATTTTTTGACTGTTTCATCAAAACAGATGTTCCAACTCCGCGATGCTTGCTTTAGTCCATAAATGGACTTAAGCAACTTGCACACTTTACCGCTGCTCCTACTCTGAATGAAACCCTCTGGCTGATCCATATAGACGCACTTTTCTAAATTACCATTTAGAAAAGCTGTCTTTACATCTATCTGCCAGATCTCATAATCGTGGAAGGCAGCAATGGCAATAAGGATCCGAATGGATTTGAGCATAGCTACTGGAGAAAAGGTTTCGTCATAGTCCAAACCAGGTCTTTCACGAAAACCCTTTGCAACAAGTCTAGCTTTATAGGTTTTAACCTGTCCATCTACACCAATCTTCTTTCTGAAGATCCATTTGCAGCCTACGGGTTTTACCCCTTCTGGAGCAATGTCCAAAGTCCATACTTTATTGGTGTACATGGACTCCATTTCGGTCAGCATTGCATCCAGCCATTTTACCGAGTCGCTGCTCTGAATGAATTGCTGAAAGCTAGTAGGCTCATCATTGTCAATGATGCAATCCTCTCGATCCCCATCTATGAGAAAATCGTAGTATCTCTCGGGCGGATGAGACTGCCTACTACTCCTGCGGAGTGGCGCTGGAATATCCGGTTCTTCTAAAACCTCTGGTTCTACCAAGCTTTCAGTAATAGCTTGTGGTTCTGGAATTTCTTCCAGTTCTATTGCGCTCCCACTTTTCTGATTTTCTAAAAATTCAGCTTCCAAGAAGTGGGGATGTTGAGAAACAAAATCCTTTTGTTTCTCTGCGTAATAGAAAAAATACCTCCTGGAGTTCTTAGGGTATCCCACAAACTTACACAGTACTAAGCGTGCCTCGTGCTTGTCCGCATGCTGCTTTTTTACAAAAGCTGGACATCCCCATGTCTTAAGGTACTTAAGACAGGGTTTCTTCTCATTCCACATCTAATATGGTGTGGAAGGCACAGTGTAATATTTCAGAAAAATAAAATATTATTTTTGGGAATTTTTACAATTAAATATTAATTTTTATGAATATTTTAATACGGCAGTAAAATTAAATACCGATAAATTGGGAAAAATTTGGAAAATTATTGGAATTTCTGAAAAGATGGTGTTTTATATGATTTAAGCAAATTATGAAATTTTATAATTAATTATATTCTATTTTAATGCTAATCGCGATTAAATATCGCTAATCGCGCATTAAACTTGATTTGTGCACATGACATGCACCAAGTCATTTTTGGCACTTGTTACATTTTTTAATGGTTTTCTCTTCATTTTCATTTCATGGTGGTTGTTTTTTTTAAAGAGAAGAGAAAAGAAAAGAAAAAGAAAAGATATTGGAATAAAGAATGAGGTATGGGCATGAGAGAGAAGAGAGAGGTGAGGGGTCAAACCTTGGTCATGGCCTTATTTCATTCATCATTCTCACCATTTCTTCTTCCTTCATCTTCTCATGGCAGCACTCCCTATCCCACCACCTCAAACACCTCATTTCACACTCAAATACATACAAAAACCTCATCCCCACTTCATTAAAATCATGCACAAGCTCACTAGAAGCACTTTGGACCAAGAAAGCAAGGAATTTGGAGACTTGGGGCAACTCAAGAAAATTCTTGAGTTGCCAAATGAGGTAATTTCTGCACCATTAGGATTGTATTTGAATTACTTTATCACCTATGCATGTTTAGAATCGTTTTAGCGAGGTTTTGTGAACTTAGAAAATTCCTAAGTGAGGTTATGTGAAATTCTTGAGTTGTGAAGGTGTAGGTGAGGTTAGTAGTGACCCTAAAAACCCCCATGGTGTTAGAAACCCAGACCATGCTTGAACTAAAACCTAAAACCCAAAAACAGAAACTTTCCATGTCAGTTTGTGTATGATATAGTGGGTGCAGGGAAATCTGGACTAACCCGAGACCAATACTAGAAAAGCAAACAACTCTAGTAGTCTAGATAGACCACCATAAGGCCACTCTACCAGTACGAACCCCATCCAAGCTACAAAACCCGAGGAGGCCGGAAAATGAGGGCTTCTGGCCGGCCACTTTGGGGAATTGGGTGCCCAGGTTGCTTCTGTAGGTCAAATACCCTGTATACATCACCCCAGTATTGTTTGTGCACCTTGTTTTTGCCTAAACTAAAATCTGGAGCAAGTTTCTTAAGTTGCTGCTTGAATTTCCCTGATGTTTATGAATTCAAGTTTTGGTATTTGTGTTTTGTATCGGTCACTTGACGTTTGTACGTCTATATCGGGTGTTTTTGGACTCTTTTGTGTGAGTAGACCATAGATTTTGACCTATGTGAGATTCGTGTGTCGTTTCGATTGCGAATTGGAATTTAATGTGATACGATGTATTATGATATGTAGGTACCCTCACGAAGACTTCGAGACGACAAGCGAGCGCGTGGCAACATCGGCATCGGCAAGCGAAAATCAAGGTGGGTAGATTTATATCTACGGGGGAAGTCGGGTGGATGGCGTATAGCACCCCCGCAATTTGATGGGAACCGATCTATATGATATAGTCATAGAAACCTAGATTAGGAAACTAGGGATATGGTTAAAATGATAATTAAAGATGATATAAGTGATTGAATATATATAAATATATTGAGATATGAGATGAAAGCTTAGGGATATGAAAAGTGAATGTGAATCGCGACTTATGGATACATAGTTGCACTTGAATAAGTGTGTGTTTTAGAATAACATGGCATTTGATGTATAGGGCAGTATATATATAATTTTGACTTGATGTGGGACCTAAATGCGATAAAAATAATATATGATGTGATATGATGACTTGATGAGATGTTGGTATATGGATGTGAGTCGATTGTGATGATTGATACCTTTGCCACTCCCCTGATATGAGATTGTTATGGATGCGACCTGGGGATATAGGTATTTAGATTTATATAATGTTGTGAATCTTGAGTGATGTGTTGTACGAGAAGTTATGTCCGTACCCTCTTTGTCGTGAAGGTTGGTAGGATCCCTATTGGTTTATTGCCGCCGTACGATAATTTTCCGTACGTGATGAGTTTGACTTGATGATTGATCCATACCCTGAACTAGAGGTTGTCGTATGATGGATTATACCGTACGTGATGTTGTGAGGCTGGATGCCGATTGATTGATTCACCGACTCGATCATGTAGACATGTATACCTTATAGATTTTAGCTGATGATTTATAGTATGCTGTATTCATGTTATTCTCATGGCATTGCATATACCTGTGCTAGTACACTTACACCATTATCGATGATGCGTATGTTACACGTACACAGATTCGCCGACCCACACACTTCATCATCGATAATTGCCATGTCACTACACCGTAGAATTGCTGCATCATGACATGACTCCTTCCATAATTTATTTGCAATTGTTGCATATGCACCTTTATATGATGTTGCAATTGACTTTGGAGAAATTGGGAACCGCAGGATATATTTTTAAAACTGGAATCATTTAAAAGAGCGGGTTTCCCTCGACATGTGCATATTACTGTTTCATGTTGCATGATATACGGATATGCTTACATTTCTGTTATATGTCGCATACATCATGCTTTACGATTATACGTATTGAGAGATGCTGTTTTCATGAGATTTCTGGATTTGAGAACCGTGGTTATTTCAAAAGAAAGTATGTATTGTTTTGAAAACCCGGTTTCTCTTGATATGATATTTCAGTGTGTCCACCATACGTTTTCTCGGTTCTGAGACGTGTGATATATGAAACCCGATTCGAGGAGGCGGATGATCCGTTTGCGGGTTCATGGTGGACCCGGTATGCTACCCCAGGGCGAGAGAGAGATTTCGTGGGGATGAAGATGAGCCTGACTGAGGGACTACTACCTACCGGTGATTGGTTGGACATGGCGGATATCTGGAGGATACCGACCGGAGTCGAGAGATGATATGGACCGATCCGGACTGACGGAGCCGTGGGCCGATCCAGACTGACGGAGCCCGAGAGATATGAGGATTTACGTATCGATACTGGACACGGGTTTCATGACATTTCGAGTGTCGATGCTGGACACCCAGGTTCCATGATTTTGATGTGTCACAAGGGACACACGTTGATTTATATCCTCATATTTTCATGCATATGCTTTTACGATATTTACATGCACGATGATGTTGTGTCAGTGGTTGACACGTGGACGAGATCCACATGCATACATACATTGATTATATGGGTAGACGAGATCCACATGCATACATACATTGATTATATGGGTGGACGAGATCCTCATGCATACATACATCGATTATATGGTTGGACGAGATCCGCATGCATACATGCATTGATTATATTGTTGGATGATGTCCACATGCTGATAGGCTTTTACCTGCAGTGTTAGCACATATATAGACCCGGTCGTCCTAGATATCATATTATTACCTTTATGATATAGTTGACCTAGGAGTCGTTGTTTATTCGATTTCTATGTGTAGATGTTCTTCTATTCATGAGTTGGCAACTCACCCCCGTTGTGCCACAGTTCTTGCAGGTTGACCGCGTGGATCAGCAGCGGCATCGCTGGCACACTGCTACTTTCGGGTGTTTTGCTTTAGTAGGTGGGACATTGTATCGTACCCACTCTGGAATTTATATTTCATATTGTATCTAGTCAACTCCATCAAATAAAACTAGTATTTGTATAAGTAACGAGACTTAGCAAGACTTGTAGTTGCAAGACTTGGGCGATGGGTTTATGTTTGCTTTTAGGGATTTATGTCTTGCTTTTCTTTTATCTTTTGTGGTGATCTTCGCCGTTGGGCTTCGTATACTTATTTATACTGTCTTGCGTGGTTCTGATCCGCCGGTTGGCGAAGAGCTAGCTCCCGCTTGGGGATGCCTTTATTATTATTATGTATTTATGGTTTTGGATCAAAATATACAAAGGAGGTGCTGCCCAAATTTTTAAAAGACGAAACATGTTTTCAACTAGTAAATTTCACTTTCATTATTCATGTTTTTTTTCTATGCATTTAAGAAAAAATGATTCTCTCGACCTTTATTTCAAATCTTCGCCTCTTTTATTTTCTTAATGGCTTAGATTTCTGGGTTTTGGCTTACTTGAATTACGTTACGCCTTTAGACGTGGCGTGATTTAAGTGCCGGTCATGAGCTAATATTTCGGGTCATGATAAAATTGGTATCAGAGAGCTAGGTTTAAGCTTGGTTCAAGTCTATGTTTGACTATGCGGAGTCTAGGGCGTACGTATATTTCGGAACCTAGGCTTGACCTTATGGAACTTAAACTTGAACAGGGGGGTGTTAGAGCCGAACTTTCATTTTATAGGCTGACCCTGATTGATGGAGTAAGTAGCTTGAGTAAAGTGACGTACCCTACGTATGTTCCGCGGCATATTTACGATACGATACTCCACTTAAGAAACCTTAGGATGTACATATTTTGAGATCTGTGATTCTCTTCGTACCCAGGATTATACATCCATTTGAGATCCTTGATTCTGTCGTTCCATGATCATACTTTCATTGATGATGTTTCTTCTTATGATCGTGTATCCACTCTGGATCTGTCGCTTCCTATCATACCCTTGGTCTGATTTCTACGATACACGCTTGAGGTTCCTGTCACCTTGGTTTGAGTGCAGATTGAGATGCTGCTGTTAGTTATATGTATGCCCTAGAGGCCATTACTGTACATAGGATGTATATTGTAGTGGATGCTGGGACGTATATAGGGAGGACTTTCTTGCTCGACATGATAGTATGCTATCTGGTTGAACTTTACCTTAACGTGTATACTGATTGTCTCTCTGTTACATGTTGGTAAAGCCCTTAGGATTTGTACTTGACTACCTGGACTATGATGCGGATCATACTAGTGGGGACATGGTAGTCCATAAGTACATCCTTGAAAGTCCCTAGTCGTGGGTGTATCGAGACGGGGCATCGATATACCAGAGTAGACTAGCGTGTACCTTCTCGACCCATACAGATGGGCGATGGATGATCCCATATCCATTGGTGTTTGACATCAGAGATGATATACGGGTGCTCAGTAGAGACTGGGTACACTGGACGGACTCGCCGAGAACTCCCAGATGGTATTATACCTCACGTCAGATGGCAGTTCTCTGGTGACACTGGTACAGAGTAGTCTGTTGACCCGAGATCGTCATAGAGTCTTGTGTGGTTCCCACTGTGCTTTGATTTCCATCTTACCACGTCCAAGAGGGCGTGCAAAACGGAGGTTTTTGGGTACAGTCCCGAATCACATGGAGGCAGTGAGCGATAGGAGGGGATTCGTCTCTCCCGGTATAGGGAGTTGATGTTGCGCTGTGTTCGATTGGCTATAACAGGAAATCCCTGGCCAGGGTTGCTGAGATTTACTGGTAAGTGTTACCAGTAGTTTCTCGAAAAGTTATAGACCTCATATCGACACGACTTATCGAGCTATTGGGGTCTGACGTTTACCACCCCTAGGCGAGATATGCGTCATATCAGACGATCAGACCGGACTGTACGGTAGTGTTACTGGTTGGATTCACTGGAGTGTGAGCGGGCTTGCTCGTCGATCTTCAGATCGCTCAATACCCGGGTGGCTGTTACGTTTAGCAGACCGCTTGCGGCTTGTGGGTGTTTGATATGATCATCGCCTGCTGCCGGCGTATTGACGAGTCTTTAGAGTCCTACACAGAGGTTTCCTGGCTCAAGCGAAACGAAATAGGAGCGCATATGAGATATGTGCGGGACCGAGAATAATGCGTGTATGTGATACCGTATTCCATTCTCGCGATGAATGTGTCGAATGGTTGTATGCGATATAACCTAGTTATCGAATCAAGGGTTGATTCGATAAGCCGATACATTGGATACTAGTCGGTTATATGCGATATGACCGGATCGTTAAATCAAGTGTTGATTTAATGATTTATTGCGTAATTATATATTTGATATATTAGTTTGCATTAACCAGTATCGGTTTACTTAAGATGGATTTTCTCACTTGAATGTACACATTGTATATGTGATATACTTTTGTGCACTTGATTGTATCATGTTTGATGATACATGTTTGCTAGGGTTTTTGTGTAAAGATCAAACCATGGTTACATGATAATGGTTAGGGTTTTGTTTTATTCTTTTATCTTATTTAATTATTCATTTTGGATTATGATAAGCATAAAAAGGAAAATGGTTGCTAATTTTGGATTCTAGTTGAAGCTTCTTGATCTTTTGACTATGTGACCATTTTTGTCTCATGCTTAACCCTAACCACTTCATTTAACCTTAGTTTAGTCTCTACACTTTACCATGGTTGATTATGATAAGTATTGATTTTCTTTTTCAATATTTATTCAACTTATAATAACATTTCTTCTTCTTCTTCCTTGAACTCAAGGAGAAAAAGCTTTCTTCATCAATGGTGAATTGAGCAAACAAGTGAGAAATCCAATTCTAAAGTCTACCCACTTCCTATTTCTTCATCCTCTACCTCTTGCCAAGTAGTAGAGTGTGTTTCCTTCACAAGTTTTAGGGCTTGGTGAAGGTGGAGCTTGATTTAGCGATGCCTCGACGTAGATCATCTTCGGCATGGACATTGACGACCTAGCTCACTTTTTCTCCGACGAAGCCGACTCTAGAGCCCGGATTTATTTTGGACAGCGGAGACGACTTCGTTGCGGAGCTATGGAGGTGGAGCACCGGATCTACAAAGGTTGTATTTCCGATATCCCATTAGTTAATTGTTAACTAGTTAGCTATTTCGCCTAGTTTCTAGCAAACGATCCGTAGTCGGGTCTCTCGGCACCTAGAATTTTTGAAATTGGCATGGTTGATGCCTTGTGAGACCTCTTGGGTGTGCCTAGGAACCCTACAGCTGCTAGTGTTGCGGTCAGGGTGAACTCGTCTGGTACGAGGGCTGACCATTGTGTTTTCTGGTGACATGGGAACGTATCGAGTTAGTCTTTGTGTTGTGACCTCTCGGATGAGGCGAGTGTTTAGTTTTACATCGGATGATCAGGCCATGGTTAGAGCTGCCAATTGCGAGAGGACTGTTGATGTACAGCCTACCTCAGAGAGTGTGATGTCGTCTACCATGTGGACAGATGACCCAGCTGTTGCTGAGATTGATAGGATGTCGCTTCCAGAGTTTACGAGCTGAGATCGCTGGAGCTTCCAGGCAGAGATGCGACAGATGATAGCTAGTCTATCCCGAGTTGAGAAACAAGGATGATTCGTCAGATTGATGCGCCAACGCAGGCCCAGTTGAGTTGAAGATTTCCAGTGTGGAGAGTCTTACTCAGATCTAGAGTCGACTGATCCCGAGATGTCTATTGAGGTATCGCCTTTCCTGGAAGATTGAGGCATTGTTTAGCATGCGGACGAAAGGTATTCACATGTCGGCTAGGCGAAGCTAAAGAGTTCGAGCGAGTGTCAGAAACCCATTTTCCCAAGTTTAAAGTGTTCGAAAGAACATGCAAGTAATTCTGTGGACCCTCTAGAAGAATGAAACCCTAACTCGACATGATGACCATGTAACCGCTTTTGAACCTTATGGTTTGCGGCAGTTTAGTGGTGCCATCAGTGAGGCTTGGGTTTGCTCTTCTACAGCTGGTCCACAGGTACTGTGGTATGTACCAAATATTTTTAGACTGTGCTCAGGTGTTGAGCCTTCGGGAAATTTTGGGACCTCGATGACTCGATCGAAAAGTTTGACATCGTCTGATATCATGTGATGAGAGACCGGTAAGCTAACCAGCTTCGGATAGAGGAACTCACCCAGATGCGTTGTGAGTTGATCGAGAGCAGACGAGTATTGAGTATTCCTCCGATGGTTGGGACGAGTTCTCGAGGACGTGTTCGGCTAGAGATCTTCTACAGGGTGATGAAGATACCGAGTTCGTGATTTCGAGTCTGTGTGAGAGACTTTGGATTGACTGTAGCCGAGAACATTGCAGTACGCAGATAGCGTGACATGACGTCAAAGTGGATGATGATACAGACGAGTGGGACCAGAGGTTCGTGCGAGATGCTGATGAGCTGTTGTTACTCCCCGTCGAGATTAGAGATCTGATATGCATACAGAGGCGTTGAGATACGGCCAGTTCCCGAGGAAATGTTGTGCTGAAAACGCAAATGCCCACAGAATGAGAAAAGATTATGTAAGAGTACCAGCCTCCGTACAGTTCGGTATAGACGAGATCGAAAGAGACTTTGAGCAGGATTCCTTCCAGGACACTACTGCAATAAGATTTGCACCCAGGATCGATTGTGTTACATGTATTCATAGGGCTAGAGACCGACGCCAGTGACGTGCTGCTTTAAGAATGGTCATGATAATTGGCCGAGAGATGACCAGAGAAGTGCCAAAGCGGAATCGTTCCCGTTAGCATGCCTGACCGAGCCAATGAGCTGATAGATTTTGAAATTAGCAATCCACAGAGAAATGAGGACCCAGAGACAGAGGACGCCAGACCGTGAGCAGGAGGCAAGCGGATGTTCTTGTTCTGCCAGTTTTAGGCGCACCGGTTTATTCTTCGACATTGTAGGAGGTGTACCTCAATATCATTTATTGCGATTTGCGTTTGTGATCCGAGTATCACGCTTATATCGCTTGGATTTGAGTTTTAATGATTGAGCTTTATGATATTGTTTTCGTGCACCATGGCTGCACCTACTGGGTATTCATAATTGGTGCATAGTTAATGCACTTGTGATATGTTTTATACACCATTGTGTTGGTTTATGATTTGTGCATATTTATTGCACTTGAGATCGGTTTGTGCCTTGGCTGCACGTATTTATGGTTTCGTGGATTTCATACAGTTGATTTGATTTTGTGCGTGTGGTACGCACTCGATTTGATTTTTGCACTCAGTATATCTTACATGTGCTTGCAGTGCATTGATACATGTTTTGTGCATGCAGTTGCACGCATTTACGATTTTATACACCCTGGTGCACTCGGTGTTTCTTTTATATGCATTTGAGTTATGTATTCGTATTTCGTGCATTGGATGCACTATATTCGTATTTCGTGCATTGGATACACTGTATTTGTATTTCGTGCACTGGATGCACTAGATTTGCATTTCTTGCATTTGTTGCACCGGACGGGTATTTGTGCATTTGTCGCACTGGATTTATACTCCGTACCTTGGTTGCACCCGATTTATGTCTTTGAGCATTTGTGTTACCAGATTTGTGTTTTCGTGCGTGTTGGCACTTGCCGTTCGTTTTCGTGCATGCTACTGCACTATATGCTTTTACTGACCCGACGCGCTTTGGTTGGATTTTTGCGCATATTAAGCGCTTGATTTGGATTTTCGCTCATGTTGGGCGCATGATATGAGATATGGTTTTGTGCACATCGGATGCACTCAATTGGGATTTTCATTTGTGCATGTTAGTTGCACCGGATGCACTCTAGATGCACTTGATATTGTTGTCGTGCACACCCGTTGCACTGGACAGATGCTTTCGTGCACACCCGTTACACTGAGTTTTGCTTTTGTGCATATTGTGGCATTTGTATTTGGATTTGATTTCCGTGCACACAAGACGCACGTGATTATTGGATACGCCTTTTGAGACTGATTTTGCTTTTGAGCACTTTGTTTTCATTTTGGGCACTATATTGTGTAGTAGCCAAACGGGACTGGTCTGAGGACAGTACCTGAATATATTTTTGCATGCATTGATAGTTATCGAAGGGATTTCCAAAAAAGGAGCTATAGTCTCAGTATTTACCTACGTGTCTGGGACGACACGAAACATTTTATAAAGGAAACCCTTCTAAATTATTTTCAAAACGGCGGGACATGTATGTTAAACAAGTATATATATGTATATAGAGTTATTTTCTCAATGGACGTCCGCCACTGTGCAGTGATACACACATCGCACAGCGACTTGAAAAGGGTTTGGCATGCATTTCTTTCAGATGTTTTGACGAATTTACACCGACACGTACTATATGCGTGTTATAGTTTTGATGTATATCAGGTTGATTTTCGTTTTGGGCTTTGACATTGGAGTCTTCACCATAACTTCGATGATTGCGGGATGCTTGACGGAGTTTTGATTTTTGGTTTATATACCCATTTTTCATGTGCATGCATTGCGCTACGATGTGTTCTATGTATTTATGATTTCGGAGCCCCGACGACGTGATCATTTTACTAAAATGTTTTAGTATTTGAGGGGTTTAAATTTAAATTCGGGGACCGAATTTCTTTAAGGGGGGAAGATTGTAACATTTTAGAAAAATAACATATTAATTTTGGGAATTTTTACCATTAAATAATAATTTTTATGAATATTTTAATATGGCAGTAAAATTAAATACCATTAAATTGGGAAAAATTTGGAAAATTATTGAAATTTCTGAAAAGAGGGTGTTTTATATGATTTAAGCAAATTATGAAATTTTATAATTAATTATACTCTATTTTAATGCTAATCGCGATTAAATATCGTTAATCGCACATTAAGCTTGATTTGTGCACATGACATGCACCAAGTCATTTTTGGTACTTGTTAAATTTTTTAATGGCTTTCTGTTCATTTTCATTTCATGGTTGTTGTTTTTTTTTAAAGAGAAGAGAAAAGAAAAAGAAAAGATATTGGAATAAAGAATGAGGTATGGGCATGAGAGAGAAGAGAGAGGTGAGGGGTCAAACCTTGATCATGGCCTTGTTTCATTCATCATTCTCACCATTTCTTCTTCCTTCATCTTCTCATGGCAGCACTCCCTCTCCCACCACCTCAAACACCTCATTTCACACTAAAAAACACACAAAAACCTCATCCCCGCTTCATTAAAAACATGCACAAGCTTACTAGAAGCACTTTGGACCAAGAAAGCAAGGATTTTGGAGACTTGGGGCAACTCAAGAAAATTTTTGAGTTGCCAAATGAGGTAATTTCTGCACCATTAGGATTGTATTTGAATTACTTTATCACCTATGCATGTTTAGAATCGTTTTAGCGAGGTTTTGAGAACTTAGAAAATTCCTGGGTGAGGTTATGTGGAATTCTTGAGTTGTGAAGGTGTAGGTGAGGTTAGTCGTGACCTTAAAACCCCCCAAGGTGTTAGAAACCCAGACCATGCTTGAAATAAAACTTGAAACCCAAAAACAGAAACTTTCCATGTCAGTTTGTGTATGATATAGTGGGTGCAGGGAAATCTAGAGTGACCCGAGACCAATACTAGAAAAGCAAACAACTCTAGTAGCCTAGATGGACCACTATGATGCCACTCTACCAGTAAGAACCCCATCCAAGCTACAAAAATCGAGGAGGTCAGAAAATTAAGGCTTCTGGCCAGCCACTTTGGGGAATTGGGTGCCCAGGTTGCTTCTGTAGGTCAAATACCCTGTATACATCACCCCAGTATTGTTTGTGCACCTTGTTTTTGCCTAAACTAAAATCTGGAGCAAGTTTCTTAAGTTGCTGCTTGAATTTCCTTGATGTTTATGAATTCAAGTTTTGGTATTTGTGTTTTGTATCGGTCATTTGACGTTTGTACGTCGATATCGGGTGTTTTGGGCTCTTTTGTGTGAGTAGACCATAGGTTTTGACTTATGTGAGATTCGTGTATCGTTTCGATTGTGAATTGGACTTTAATACGATACGATGTATTATGATATATAGGTACTCTCGCGAAGACTTCGAGACGACAAGCGAGCGCGTGGCGACATCGGCATCGGCAAGCGAAAATCAAGGTGAGTAGATTTATATTTATGGGGGAAGTCGGGTAGATGGCGTATAGCACCCCCGCAATTTGATGGAAACCGATCTATGGGATATAGTCGTAGAAACCTAAATTAGGAAACTAGGGATATGGTTAAAATGATAATTAAAGATGATATAAGTGATTGAATATATATAAATATAATAAGATATGAGATGAAAGCTTATGGATAGACAAAATGAATGTGAATCACGACCTATGGATACATAGTTGCACTTGAATAAGTGTGTGTTTTAGAATAACATGGCATTTGATGTATAGGGCAGTATATATATAATTTTGACTTGATGTGGGACCTAAATGCGATAAAAATAATATATGATGTGATATGATGACTTGATGAGATGTTGGTATACGGATGTGAGTCGATTGTGATGATTGATACCTTTGCCATTCCCCTGATATGAGATTGTTATGGATGCGACCCGGGGATATAGGTATTTAGATTTATATAATGTTGTGAATCTTGAGCGATGTGCTGTACGAGACGTTAGGTCCGTACCCTCTTTGTCGTGAAGGTTGATAGGATCCCTATTGGTTTATTGCCGCCGTACGATGATTTTCCGTACGTGATGAGTTTGACTTGATGATTGATCCATACCCTAGACTAGAGGTTGTTGTACGATGGATTATACCGTACGTGATTTTGTGAGGCTGGATGCCGATTGATAGATTCACCGACTCGATCATGTAGACACGTATACCTTATATATTTTAGCTGATGATTTACATCATGCTGCAATCATGTTATTCTCATGGCATTGCATATACCTGTGCTAGTACACTTACACCATTATCAATGATGTGTATGTTACACGTACTCAGATTCGCCGGCTCACTCACTTCATCATCGATAATTACCATGTCACTACACTGTAGAATTGTTGTATCATGACATGACTTATTGCATAATTTATTTGCTATTGTTGCATATGCACCTTTATACGATATTGCAATTGACTTTGGAGAAATTGGGAACCGCGGGATATATTTTTAAAACTGGAATCATTTAAAAGAGTGGTTTTCCCTCAACAAGTGAATATTACTGTTCCATGTTGCATGATATACGGATATACTTACATTTCTGTTATATGTCGCATTCATCATGCTTTATAATTATACGCATTGAGAGATACTATTTTCATGAGATTTCTGGATTTGAGAATCGTGGTTATTTCAAAAGAAAGTATGTATTGTTTTAAAAACCCGGTTTCTCTTGATATGATATTTCAGTGCGTCCACCATGCGTTTTCTCGGTTCTGAGACATGTGATATGTGAAACCCGATTCGAGGAGGCAGATGATCCATTTGCGGGTTCATGGTGGACCCGGTATGGTACCCCGGGGCGAGAGAGAGATTTCGTGGGGATGAAGATGAGCCCGACTGAGGGACTACTACCTACCGGTGATTGGTTGGACCTGGCGGATATCCGGAGGATACCGACCGGAGTCGAGTGATGATATGGGCCGATCCGGACTGACGGAGCCCGTGGGCCGACTCGGACTGACGGAGCCCGAGAGATATGAGGATTTACGTGTCGATGCTGGACACGGGTTTCATGATGTTTCGAGTGTCGATGCTGGACACTCAGGTTCCATGATTTTGATGTGTCGCGAGGGACACACGTTGATTTATATCCTCATATTTTCATGCATATGCTTTTACGATATTTACATGCACGATGATATTGTGTCAGTGGTTGACACGTGGACGAGATCCACATCCATACATACATTGATTATATGGGTGGACGAGATCCACATGCATACATACATTGATTATATGGGTGGACGAGATCCATATGCATACATACATTGATTATATGGGTGGACGAGATCCACATGAATACATACATCGATTATATGGTTGGACGAGATCCATATGCATACAGACATCGATTATATGGTTGGACGAGATCCACATGCATACAGGCATCGATTATATTGTTGGACGAGATCCACATGCTGATAGGCTTTTACTTGCAGTGTTGGTACATATACAGACCCGGTCACCCTAGATATCATAGTATTACCTTTATGATATAGTTGACCTAGGAGTCATTATTTATTCGATTTCTATCTGTAGATATTTTTCTATTCACGAGTTGGCAACTCACCCCGTTGTACCACAGTTCTTGCAGGTTGACCACATGGATCAGTAGTGGCATCGCTGCCACACAGCTACTTTCGGGTGTTTTGCTTTGGTAGATAGGACATTGTTCATACCCACTCTTATATTTATATTTCATATTATATCTAGTCAACTCCATCAAATCAAACTAGTATTTGTATAAGTAATGAGACTTAGAAAGACTTGTAGTTGCAAGACTTGAGCGATGGGTTTATGTTCGCTTTTGGGGATTTATGTCTTGTTTTTCTTTTATCTTTTGTGGTTATTGTAATACCCAGCCCCTTTTATACCAATATCAGTATTTTGTTACTTTTGAATTTTATTTATTTATATTTATAATTTTATTTCCTCTAAACCCCCATATTTCTTTTATCAATAAAACCCTACTATATTTTTCTAAAGTCTTCCTTTAAGCCCCGGCCCCCTCTCCATTATTATTTCTTTTATTCATTAAGATTTAAACCCAGCCCAACTCCCCTATTTCTTTTATTTAAAAGTTAAACCCTAAAACCCAACACCATTTTCCTTTATTATTATATTCCCTCAGCCCACTGTTTTTTTTTAAACTTAAACTCAATTTCTTTAACCTGGCCCACTCTTTATTCACTCCTCAAATTTCCTTTATTTATATTTTTCGCCTCGATTTCTTTTCCATACAAATTCTTTAAATTTTCTCTGGCCCGGCCCATTTTTTTCTTTCCATTTAAATTCTTTTAATTTATCTGGCCTGGCCCATCCTTTCGGCTCGCGCCCGTTTCCTCAATACCCGACCCGGTCCACCCCTGTGCTTCTCCCCCAACGGCTATTTTTCCCGCGCGCTCAACCCACGATCCTTGTCGTCTTCGTCGCCAACGCTCGCGAGCGTTACTCCCCACGATGCGCGACCTCTTTCATCTCCTCACCATCCTACTCCCTCGCAGCGCCCTCATCATCACCTTCGCCATCATCATCTCACCCTTTCTCTCTCCCTCATCCCCCTGCACCCATCTCACCACCACAGAATCCACCTCGCCGCACCCATCACCTCGCCTACACCCGAGCCGACCTCCCCTCACCATTGTTTCAACCACCGCCGGCTCTCCTCCACCCTCGTCACTCATCTCCCTATCCTCCTCTCTCTCGCTCTCGCTGCAGCACCTCCACCACCGTGAGCGACCACCGTCACTCTCGTCGAACGCAACTCATCATCATCATCGTCGTCGTCGTCACCTTCCCTCCCCCGCTCCCCTCGCCGGAGCTCCGACATCCGATCTCTCCCCTCCCCATTTTCCTCTGTCTCTCTATGGCCTCTCTCTGTGATCTCTCTGTTCTCTCTTTCTCACTCACTCTCTCTCTCTAAATTTCTCTCCCCCTCTCTCTCTGGTATGCACCCTCTCTCTCTCTCTAATTCTCTCTCTATCTCTCTGTCTCTCACTCTCTTTCTGGTTCTCTCTCACTCTCTATCTCTCTGTCTCTCACTCTCTTTCTGGTTCTCTCTCACTCTCTATCCTTGTCTCTCTCTCTAAATCTTTCTCTCTCTGTTTCTCTAAACACCTCTTTCTCTGTTTCAGCACCATTATCCCCCTCACACCGAAGCAAGGAATAACTCGACGCACGGCGGAGAATGAGTGTGCGGAGATTGACTGGATTGAGTACAACTACCTGATTCCGAGGCCGAACCTGTGCTGCGTTCGTGACGCGATCGTGCCATTGACGCCGCCGTGCATCACCAGAACGTTTCCAGACAAGTATTTTACTTGCTTACATGCTATTTACTTAAGTTACAATTTTAGATTACTTAAATCATAAAGTTAAAATTTTAGATCAATAGTGTGCCATACCTGTTCGACGTGTGTTCCCAATGAAAATACTCACCTAATTTGACGGAACTAAATGGTTTTGGGTGGCCCCTATGGTTGGGAAGCTAGTGTGTGAATTTCGTTGGATAATATGACCGATAATGACCAAAACGACTACCCCCAAGTTTACTAGAAAAACTGGAATTTTATTGTACCTGAAAACCGTTAAAATCTCTATAAATTATATAAATACTGGAATGATGAGTTCGAGGGCTCAAATCGAATCCAACTCGACGAACTTTAACCCTATACTATTTTCCAGATATTCCTATACTTAAACTGTGACGATAATTGGATCGGAGTGCGACTCTGGACTGCAGTCCAGAGCGACTCCAATTGTTGTTTGCTGTTCCGTAATGGGTACCACAAGATTTCCTTAACTCGTAGGTTGCGGAACTCCACTGTTTATTATAGGTGAATGTGTTAGCTAGACAATACAAATGGTTTTGCCCTGTTTCGTCAACATTTGCTATTTAACCTGTAATTTAAAAGATCGGGACGCATAACAGTCCCAACAGATTCAGAATCGACATACTAGTATTAAACAGTGTATATCTCCTGACGTACAGACGCGATTGAAGATCCGTCTATTGCGTTGAAAACTTTACTGAGAACCCTAGATTTCATTCAACTGTAGCGTCGCTAAAATCTGATCCCAATTGGGATTAAAATGCGTTGCGAAACGGACTTCTGATTCTGAAACCGGATTTCCAGCCGTGAACGCTTAAAATGAAATGGCTATAATTAGTGATCCTGGAACCCGTTTGGCATGAAACTAAATTCGTTGGATAGATAACTGAACATACTATATATTCTCCATTCATCATTTCACTAAACTGTAACTGTATGATTTATGATACATTATTCAAGTGGTAGATTACTATTTCATGACATCCTAAACATGCTTTATATACTGTTTACGCATTATCATACACAAGTCACTGCATTGATAACCTAGTGATAACGTGCATTACCCAGTGTTAGGTATTAGTGATGATTGTGGCAAGTACGTCAGTGTTCGTGTGTCAGTGAGTAAGTGAAAGTGATACGTACTTGTACACAATCAGTGACCCTTATTATTCTATTGCATTGTCGACATCTGTGAGACGCGTGTACGTGTGACTATAAGTGGTATGGGACACTTATGGAAGCTCTTGCATGGGTGTCACAGATAAGGCACCAGACACTGCCATTTATCTTAGGTATTATTCGGGACGTGCTTGATGGAGGTCCTGCCTCCAGTTCTCGCGCAGACTTGTCACCGACCGATTGGTATTTAGGGTTATGGTTAGCGTTTGATGTAGACCACGGGGTGTGGGGTAGTTTGAGTGTGAGTTCAACAGAATCTCGAGAGTCCCATGCCGGCTTTTATATTTAGGGAGATATATGGAGATTTGCAGGGTATGTGATTATTACTGTGATATACATGTTGGGCCCGTGGTCCCTTACCCTTGGGTTCTACCCTTGGGTGGAGGACACTCGCGAGAGATTGACTCTCGCACTTGGACTGACGATAGGCTTAGTGACCTGTACAGTGAGACTTAGAGACTGATAGAGATACTAGCATTGATATACCTTACATACTGTGTTGACATACGTGGCGTGTCATTCTACTGCTTTTACTGTTCCGCTGCATTGATTATTGCATGTTCATATCCATACTGCCATTGATCTACTGTTATATATACCTATTATCACTGTTAGAATTGTCACATGATTTTATATATATTATATTGCTATTGTGTCGCTCTGACGACTTGAGTATGCATGCTCAGTGTGAGGAGAAGATTTAGCCTGGACCAGGACTAGACGCACTTCACGGACATCTTGTTTAGCTATCCAGAGTTATATCTTTTGTTTCCCATCAGGTCAGTTCATTTTACTGTTCTGTTCCAGTTACTGCATTTCTCATTACCTGCGCATTATTTACTGTTTACCATGAGAAACTAGAAACCGAAGTGTGACTACGGCAGGACTTTTCCTTGACCGTAGGAGCATGGCTGGCCTTGTCTACCCCTCGTATTCCGTATTTTGGGAAGCGGGGCGTGACAGTTATCTTCTCCGTTGGGCGTCGTATACTTATTTATCCTGTCTTGTGTGGTTGTGATCCGCCAGTTGGCGAAGAGCTGGCTCCCGCTTGGGGATACTTTTATTATTATTATGTATTTATTGTTTTGAATCAAAATATACAAAGGAGTTGTTGCCCAAATTTTTAAAAGACGAAACATGTTTTCAACTAGTAAATTTCACTTGCATTATTCATGTTCCTTTTCTATGCATTTAAGAAAAATTGATTCTCTCGACCTTTATTTCAAAACTTCACCTCTTTTATTTTCTTAAAAGTTTAAGATTTCTGGGTTTCGGCTTACTTGAATTACGTTACGCCTTTAGACGTGGCGTGATTTAAGTGCCGGTCACGAGCTAATATTTTGGGTCATGACACACAGTTTTGGTTAGAACCTTGTTCAAAAGATATGCAGCTAATTCTAATGTATAACCCCAGAAGGATCGCGGTAACTCAACCTTACTCATCATGGAACGAACCATATCCAATAGAGTTCAATTCCGTCTTTCCGATACATCGTTGTGTTGAGGTGTGTATGGAGGAGTAAGCTGAGAGAGAATTCCATTCTCTTTTAAGTATCCCAGGAACTCGGCACTTAAGTATTCACCACCTCGATCAGATCTTAGTGTCTTGATAATTATGCCTGTTTGTTTTTCCACTTCATTCTTATACTCCCGGAATTTCTCAAAGGCCTCAGATTTATGCTTCATCAAGAAAACATGTCCATACCTAGAGAAATCATCCGTAAAGTAATGAAATGGGAATAACCACCTCGCGCATGTGTAGACATTAGACCACACGCATCGCTGTGTATGAATCCCAAGGGCTCGCTCGCTCTTACTCCGTGTCCAGTAAACGGGGTTTTTGTCATCTTTCCCATGAGACAAGATTCACAAGTAGCATAAGACTGATATTCGAACGGATACAAATATCCCTCTCTATGTAACTTCTTTAACCGTGTTTCATTGATGTGACCCAGTCTACAGTGCCATAAGAAAGCCTAATTTGTTTCCGGAGACTTTCTTTTAAGTATGTTCTGGACACTGAAAACCTGAGCTTGATTTAATACGTATATATTGTTTTCTAATGTACCTGACCCAATCAGAACTTGATTTAGGTGGATGTGCACCACATCGCTTACAAATGTAAAATCATATCCTTCCTTAGAAAGTAAGGATACTGATATGATATTACAAGCTAGACTATGTACATATAAACAGTTACGTAGAATCAACATCTGCCCACTTGTCAATCCTAGGCGATATTCCCCTACGGATTCAACGTCCACGCTCATTACGTTAGCAACCATGAGAATTATATCACCTACCCTAATAATTCTATGGTTTCTCAAAGCCTGTAATGAATTACAGATATGAGATCCTGATCCGGTATCTAGTACCCAGGAAGTAGAGTTAATTGATATACAGTTTTCAATTACAAACACACCCGAAGTCGAAACCACAACGTGCTTCGAATCCTAGCTACTGGCTTTCCGAGCCATGCAATCCTTCTTCCAATGTCCTTTCCTATAATAATAGGAACGTCCCTCCTTCCTTACTTTTAGTCCCGAAACTTTTGCCCTTCCCTTTCCTTCTACCTTCCTGACACCGCATATCGTCTTTGTGGAGGTCTTCTTCTTCTCACCCTTTGCTTTCGCCTTGGATGCAGAAGAGGAAGATTCCCCAATAAGCAGAGCAGATGTCTCCTTGGTTTCCTTCAGGGTGTAAGTAGAAGGTAGGGACTGTAGAATCAATTCAGTATGTGATTCGTTCTCCAATGTGGTCTTCAGGTCTGTGAGCTCATCAATATATCTAGTCATTGTAAGGACGTTGTCCCCTACAGATAACCCGATAGCCAACCTCGTTTGAAGCAATTCCTTCGAGATCTCATATCTTGCGATACGAGATTGCTCTCCATATAAATCTTTGTTATGGAGGAAGATGGAAGCTAAGTCCATCTTCTCGTGTTGCCTCCAGTTTACACCATCTACTGAGGCCAACACGAAGCACTTGGCATTCGTACTATCCTTGTCCGATATCTTACAGATATCAACATCCATGACGGTGGAAACTGGACCTGGGACGGCGGGGGCTTAAGTAGTAAAGAGGTGTCCCAGCTTGTTATAGATAATGGACATCTGGACAGACCTTTACCAGTCATTTTATTATCTAGATGTAATATAGTCTTGGTCACTGGGTCGCTGCAATTAAGAGAAAGAGAGAGAAGAAAACACTTTAGCATGATGCTCTTGCAAGTTTAGATTGGTTTTTAATTTATCTAAACAGGATGGCTCCCACTGTTTCTCGAATCCTTCCTCAAACCATAAAAGAAGAATTAGTCAGAATTGATCTCACCATAGAATTCTTGTTTAACCGTTCGGCTAAGCTAGTATCGGTACTTCGAGGGGGGTTTTACGACGCTTTCGCGAAGTTCCTTAATTAAATAACCTCTTTTCCCTGAAGGCATAGCCCCGCTAACACTGTTCTACACACCTACTTGGTTTATAGCATTGATCGTTAAATGAAAAAATCTCCCGAGGAGTAGCAGATACTCACAGTAGAATCGGGATCCAAATATCATTATGTGATAATACTGAAGGAATCCTACCAACATTATCAAACTCCAAATGGTATGCAACACTAGCAAGTTTCAGTTTCTTTAGAAACTCCCGATGTGGATTTTTGCCCCATGCTCTTATGACCTTGACGAAGGTCAACAAATCATAAGTCACATGTCAAATTCTACCCATCATTGTCCAGGTTAATTTGAACCCACCCGTATATGCCCTTGACGAAGGTCAACAAGGTAATACGACTGTCCCAAACCAACACATCTATCTATGCTACATATGAACACCTAGCAGCTACCAATCACTATGCCTTGACGAAGGTCAACAAACATACCTTGAATACTATTGAATATTCATATGAAATGACGGAGGGCTATGACTAGTTTTGGCGAAACCGTGAACATAGTGAACTTGATATAATCGAAGGAACCTGATAGATTTTAAAAAGAGTGGTTTAAGCTCCGCATTTTAAATGTTTTGCTATTTTGAAAAAACCGAGTGGTTTTGAAATTGTTCTAACGATTCAACTTTGGTTTTTTTTGCTTAGCATTAATTTAATGCAGTCCCAAAATCCAACCATTGCAGAAAACAACGAAAATATAACGTACGCTTATGCCATCCGCATTCGCCATGGGGCCCCGTCATCATCCGTTAGGTTCCTTAACTAACAACAGAGCGGGGGCTGGACTAACGTGGATGCAAAACATAAGCAACGTCTACTAGATATCATACGCAATGATAGGCATTCCAGATCAGATATGAACACATTGGATATACTAGGAATTCTGCGTTTCGTTTGATCCTGTAACGAAATATGGATTCCACGGTCGTGATGAATAGCCAAACCCCATCCTAGACCTCTACGGGTGCGGCAAACTACCCGTCAAATATCCGAAGTGAAGCAACCTCCCTCAACAAAGTGAGTAGGCCACTCGGCACTTCAAAGTACCCGGTAGTTTGTACACCCCACCTTGGTTCAATCCTAGGAGGAGAAAACAATAAAAGAAATAATACAACGGTGGCTACAACCTCAACCCATATGTGCCCCGGAAAAAAAATATTACATCACTTTAAAAATTTACATCGAATGAAAGATAAAACACACATCTCACATCTCGGCTATTCATCACGACGATCCAACAAGTTCATATACACAAGCCAATATAATCATCATAGAAATGTGCAACCACCAACTAACCGACATATAGCAATTAGCGGAAGTTTAAAAACACATTTATCACAACTTGAAACATTAAACGACGTTAAACTGCGACTTCGAAACACCCGGTATTGCCACAGTGAATAATTTACAGTATAATCGAAATTGGCAAAAACAAACAACTCCTGAAACCCTAGATCCAAGTCACAAAGCCACACACCAAAGCACAAAACAATCCCCTCAAAATTACCCGGCGAGCTCGGAAATTTCATGGATGTGGCCGACCAGTTTTTGAAGGAATTGTCTCGTTTTTGGTATGTGGTCATTTTACAGTTCAAAGAGTACTCTGCAGTTGTTAAAATAATTTTTAGAGTCTCGTGAAAAATCGACAGAAACTTGGATCTACGCTTCGATGTTTTCGGGTTATTTCGATTTCGTAGTTTTACTTGTCGTTTATTCTGTTAGTTATGGTTTAGTCGGTCTGATACCACTGTAAGTCGACGTTACACACCGTACGGATTCGCGGAGAGGTGGAACGGGTAAAAAACGATTTTACAAACAAGGTAACATCGACTTGAACACCAAGATCTTAGCTAAACCATAACTAATAAACTAACTAGAAGTATTATCTACTATGTTAGGAGATTATACCTAAAGTTCCAAGTCATTCTTGTCTTCCCGCTATCCTCCCTCACCTCATGAGCTCCTTAGAGTGGAAATGGAAGGCACCTCCTCGTCGGCTTCTCGAAGTAGTAGAAGATCCACCCGAAAGTTCCAACCTTGAGCTAAACCTCCAAGTTGAGGCAACTAGATCACTTGGTGTGCTAAACTAAGTAATCTAGAATGTGTAGAGTGTGATTTTGAGTAGTTTAGTCTCACTAATCCCTTGATTCTCAACACATGAGACACTAGGGTTTGAGAGGAAGAAGGAGAGAGTAAACTCTTGAGGAAAGAGAAATGTTTTTGGATAATGATAATTGATAAATGGCATGGTTAACTTGACATGACAATAAGCATGGCATGAAAATAATATTTTATCGAAAATAATATTTTATCAAAAATATCAAGGTCTCAAAATATCTCATCAAAATATCTTGAGTCAAAAAGTCAATCCAAGTCAAATGGTCAACCCAAGTAGCCATACCACTAAATTATCATTTACTAAAAATAATAAAAACTTTCTCCACCTCATATTTGTTTTGACCAAGTCAATGGTCAAAACCCTAATGAGATGTCTCCTTCTATACCCCCTCTCATCCGTATATACATACCCGCATCCATGTTCCGAGAAACACGAATACTATGAGACGAAACTAATCCAATAATCAAATACTAAGATCTGGCTTAAACCAAAGCCCACTAGTATTGTCCGCTCAAACACCACATGAGTACAAGTACACGTATGTGATCGAACCCTGTCGTAAAACCATACGACCTCTATATCATTTCGCCCAAAACTGGGAAACCCTCTGTGTGGGACTCTAAAGACTCGATAGTATGCTGGCAGTGGGTTTAACCATAAGCATGTCAGCGGTACTAGCTGCACGTAACGGCTACCCAGGTATATGTCGATAAGAAGGCCGATGAGCAAGCTCATTCAAACTCCTACTGAGCCTGTCTGTGGCAATCTCCGTAAAGTCCGGTCTGTTTGTCTAAGAGTGTTGCATATCGGTCCTAGGGGGTGGCAAGTGTCAGACCCCTAATAGTGCAATAAGTCGTGTCGGAGTGCAGCCAAAAACACCCTGAGAAACTACTAGAGTACCTACAAGTAAATCTCACTTGCCCTGGCCAGGGAATTTGTGTAATGGCTTTCCGAACACAGTGCGACATCAACCTCCAATAAAGGGAGAGACGAAACTTATCTAACCGCTACTGCCTCAAGTGCTTCGGGACTGCACCCAATTACTACCTGTTTGCACGACTCAATAGAGCCGTGGTAGGATAGCAATCTAAGAACAGTGGGAACACACTTGTGGCGCAGTAGCAGTGTCAAGTCAACGGACTAAGCTGTACTCAGGTCACCTGGGAACTGCTACCTGACGATAGGTATAGTACCAACCAGCAGTTCCCCACGAGTCCGTCAAGTGCAACTCATAACCCAATGAGCACCTGCATACTATCTCCATTACGACGTACCGATGGCTGTGGGACAAACCATCTCCCCTGCTGGGATGGGAAGCATATACACTAATCTACTCTGGAGTATCGATGCCCTGTCTCAATAATCCTACGACTAGAGACCTGTATAAGGATATGCTTATAGACTACCCAGCCCCACTAGTGTGACTGTCATCACAATGCTGGTAGTCAAGCAAAGATCCTAAGGGCTCTGTCAATATGTATTAGCGATATGTTAAAAGAAACATATATATATATTAAGATAGATACAAACCAAGTAGCATACTACTATATTGAGCAAGATTGTCATAAATCCGTGTATATATCCCAAGCTTCCAAAATGTAATGTACAAACCAGTACTATTCAATAATGGCCTCTAGGGCATATCACACTAACATATGTTCAGGATCTCAACAGATTGTTACTCACAAGATAAATCTGTCTGTACAGTTAGCTCGGAGTGATTAAGAATGTGGCTAGGGTTGCTCACATATCTTCGAAGCTGGGATATGTAGAATACGTTGTGCACTCCTTCTAATGAGGGTGGAAGTGCCAAATGATATGCCACTGCTCCGACTCGTTCGAGTATGTCGAATGGTCCAATAAATCTCGGATTGAGCTTACCCCTCTTGCCAAAGCGAATTACTCCACGATTTGGAGAGATCTATAAGAACACATGATCTCCCGGCTGGAACTCCAGGTGCCGGCGCTTTATATCGGCCCAGTGCTTCTGTCGGTCTTGGGCTATGTGCATTCTTTCCCTGATCGTGCTAGCTACACCCACAGTTTCCACGATCATCTCTGGTCCAAGGAGTTCCCTATCTCCGATATCATCCTAACTTAATGGTGATCGACACTTCCTCCCATAGAGAGCTGCAAAGGGTGCCATTCCAATACTCGCTTGGTAGCTATTGTTGTATGAAAACTCCACAAGATATAGGTGATCTTCCCACGATCCTCCGAAGTCTAACATACACGCCTTTAGCATATCTTCAATGATCTGAATCGTTCGCTCAGACTGTCCATCTGTTTATGGATGGTAAGCTGTGCTGAAGTTCTGACTCGTTCCCAAGCTAGCTTGCAGACTCTGCCAAAACTGCGATCGGAATCTGGTGTCACGATCGGAGACAATACAAACCGGTACTCCATGTAATCTCACGATCTCCTGCATGAGTTCATGGGTATCAGAAATAGTACACTACAAAAAGTTAAATCTTACTTAGATTCAGACTTACTTCCATGTACTTCTTTGCTAGTGTCTCAGTAGATTAGCCAACTTGAAATGGGATGAAATGAGCCAACTTTGTGAGTCGATCCACAATAATCCATACCGCATCGTTACCTCATGCTGGGAGGAAGTGCAGTCACGAAGTCCATGGTGATGTGTTACCACTTCCATTCTAGAATAGGTAACGGTTGAAGTAAACCGGCAGTCCTGTGATGTTCAGCTTTTAATTGCTGACACACTAAGTATTTGGCTATGCTTCTGGCTACTTCACGCTTCATTCCATGCCACCAGTAATGTTGACATAAATCTTTGTACATCTTTATACCACCAGGGTGTACTGAATATGGAGAGCTGTGAGCTTCTTTCATCAACTCTTCCCAAACAGAACCTTATGGTACACACAATCTGCTTCCGTATCTCAAAGATCCGTCTTCATGAATGATGAAGTCGGTTCGAAGTCCACTTTTTACTTGTTCTCTGATCTTTTACAACTTGGCATCACTTGCTTGAGCTGTTTTGATTTGATTGACAATAGTAGATTGAGCTTGTAAGTTCATCAACATTGAAGTATTACCTGGCATAACCACTTCTATCTCCATCTTGTGCAATTCTTGTTGAAGCTTCCACTGTGCGGTGAGATTTATTGATAGTGGCTGGCGACTAAGTGCATCAGGAACTACATTCACATTCCCTGGATGATATTGTAGGTCGATGTCGAAGTCCGCCATGAGTTCTAACCATCTTCTCTGCCGCATATTCAACTCTTTCTGAGTAAACACACATTTGAGACTCTTGTGGTCCGTGTATATGTCCACTCGCTCTCCAAGTAGATAATGGCGCCAAATCTTAAGTGCAAAGATAACGGCCACCAACTCCAAATCATATGTTGGATAATTGCGCTCATGAATTTTCAGCTGTCTTGATGCATAAGCTACAACTTTACCGTGCTGGTGTAGAACACATCCTAATCTCTTACCGGATGCATCGCAATGCACAACGAAATCTGCAGGTTGGTCCGGTATTACAAGAATAGGTGCTGATGTCAACCTTGACTTGAGTTCTACAAAAACTTGTTCACATGCCTCTGACCACATGAATGCTTCATCTTTACATGTGAGCCTGGTCAGGAGTGTTGCAATCTTCGAAAAGCCTTCTATGAATCTTCGGTAGTATCCCGCTAATCCCAAGAAATTTCGAATGTCCTTCACTATTTTTGGTGTCGGGCATTCACTTACTGCTGATATTTTAGCTGGATCCACAGAGATTCCTTCGTCCGAAACGATATTTCCTAGAAATCCGACTTGATCTAGCCAAAATTCGCACTTGCTATACTTGGAATAGAGTTGATGCTGTCGCAAAGTTTCCAGGAAAATTCGTAAATGTTCAGTGTACTCTTTCCGATTCTTTGAATACACCAGGATGTCGTCGATAAATATGACAACAAACCTATCTATGTACTCTCGGAAAACCTGGTTCATCAAATTCATAAATATGGCTGGTGCATTGGTCACTCCAAATGGCATCACGAGAAACTCATAATGACCATAGCGAGTCCTGAATGCCGTCTTCGGAATATCAGACTCTTTGACCTTCACCTGATGATAACCTGAACAAAGATCTATCTTTGAGAAAATGCAGGACCTATTTAGCTGATCGAACAGATCGTCGATGCACGGTAGTGGATACTTGTTCTTTATTGTGACTTCATTCAGAGCTCGATAGTCTATACACATTCTGTATGAACCTTCCTTCTTCTTCACAAGCAGAATTGGAGATCCGAAACTTGAAGTACTGGGAAAAATCCATCATTTCTTCAAAAGTTCGTCCAATTGAGTACGAATCTCCTTCAATCTTTTAGGACTTAAGCGATATGGTACTTTGATCACCGGTTGTGCACCAGGTACTAAGTCAATACAGAATTCAAGAGCTCGATCGGGAGGCAAACCTGAGATGTCTTTAGGAAATACATCTTCGAACTCTCAAACTACTTCTGGTTTATCCTTTTTAGCTTGTATTGTTGCAACCACTGTCTTCTTTGGTTTAGCTTTGTAAGTATTAGGTTCCAACGTACGGTCTCCACTCTTGAAATAAAAGACCGGATGGTTTCGAATCTCGAACACTACTCTCCTTTGATGACAGTCGATGGTAGCGTAGAAAGTTCCTAGCCATTACATACCCAAGATTACGTCGAAGTTCGGTATGCCCAGCACCTCGAAATCGGCATAAAATTCTCTACTGCAGACGACCACTGGACATAGCTTGTATCCAAAATTTGCCTTTAGAACATTGTTCTCTGAACTGACATTTCAATTGGATACGAGTGATTTAACTGGAATCGCATGAGTTCGGACGAACCGTTGCGACATAAAGCAATGTGATGCTCCAGTATCGAAGAGTGCTAGTGCAGAAAGTGAGGCTACTAAGATTGTACCTAAATTATTGTAACATTTCAGAAAATATAAAATATTATTTTTGGAATTTAATATTAAAATAATATATTTCGCGAAAACTATCCGATTTGCGAATTTGGGGTTTTCGTAAAATGGTATAAATATATACCAATAATTGTTAAATAATTGGAGACTAAAATGATTTATTCATTTAAAAATATATTTATTGGATTTGGAATTTTTATAATTAATTATACGCAAGTTTAAATTAAAAATGATTAGTGCACTAATAATCGCGATTAAGCCAAATACGTGTTTCTACGGTTTTCCATGGTTAGTGCACCATGACATGTTAGATATTGTTTCTTTTGTATTAGTGGTATTATGTGTTTATTGTGAGAAAAGAAATGGGAAGCTAAAAGACAAAAGGAGGTAAGAAAGAGAGTGAGAATAAGAGAGAGAGTGAGGGTAAGAAAGATAGTGAGAATAAGAGAGAGACAGTGAGAGAGAGAGAGAGAGAAAGGGATGCCGTCATCTTTCCCCTATTGTTTTCCCTTCACCTCCTTCATCCTCATTTCCCTCCACCTCCACCTCCAAGAATCATCTCCATTTCTTCACCAAAACCCTACACCCTCTTCATTAAAAATGATCCCCACTTTATCCTTAACATATTGGACCTTGCAAGTTTGGATTTTAGAGACTTTGGGAAGCTAGGGTTTTTGCTTAAGTTGCATCCATGAGGTATAATTCCTTTCACTTAGCTTAGTTTTAGTTTCTTGCACCCTAGTTTAGTTTAGAATGTGATTTGGTTAGGGTATGTGATATTTGGAAAATTCAAGTGAAGAGGTTGGGTGATTATGTGGACTTATAGCCTGTAGTGGGTGTTTACTTAGACCCTAGTGGTGTTTTACTGGACTAGACCCGGGATTAGAACCAAAATACGGACTTAAGAATGGTCCCATGTCGGGTTTTGTGAGGAATTGTGGTAGTAATTGGAGTTCTGCTATAACCCGGGAACTCTAGAAAATATTTACCGATTACTGAGAGGTATGCAGACACCCTAGAAGCTATCCCCAAGACTCGAGGATCCAACTCACTACCGTGGCCGCAAGTTATCTCATTCTGGCCGCAAATTGTGGCCTTGGTACAATGGAATCGCCTCGTGCTTGGTCCATGGCTCCATTTTAGGCAAATTAGACCTACCCCATATGCAAAATTGGCTAATTGTACCCGAGGCAAAATCTGGAGGTGTTTTCTTGAATTGCTGATTTATGGTTTCCGATTTCTGAAACTTGTTTTTTAGTATTCGATATTGTACTGGGTCGTTAGACATTTGTACGTCAACGAAGATGGTTGTTTGGTTGTTTTTGCATGCGTAGGCAATAGGTTCTAACCTATAGGCAATCCGTATGCCGTATTGGATTTCGGAGTTGATTTTAATAAGCATTGCGATTGTGTATTGATTGTAGGTACCTTCGTGTGGATTCCGAGATGACGAAGCACATCGAATACGGTTGAACAAGAAGCTCCGCAGGTGAGTAGATTTATATCTACGGGGGAAGTCGGGTGGATGGTGTATAGCACCCCCGCAAACTTTGATAGAAATTGATATATAGAATATGGTTAAGGAAACGTATATTAGAAAACTATGGATATGTTTAAAAAGATAGTTAGGGATTATATGAATGATTTAATATATATCGATATATGAGATGAAAACTATAGGGATACGACTCTTTGACATGATATGATAGAAATGATGACTCGAATTGATATATAAGGATAGAAAAAGTGAATGTGAATCACGATATATAGATATGTAGTTGCACGAGATTAAGTATGAGATCTAGAGTAGTATGACATGAGATTTATAAGATAGAATGCATATGTAAATGACTTGATGTGAGATATAGATGTGATGAAAAGAGTATACGATGAAATATGATGACTTGATTGATATGTCGGTATACGGATGCGAGTCGATAGATACCTTTGCCGACCTCCTGATATGAGATTGTTATGGATGTGAGCTGGAATATAGGTGTATATATATATATATAATGTTGTGAATCATGAGTGATATGTCGTACGAGACGTTAGGTCCGTACCCTCATTATCATGTAGGTTGATAGGATTCCTAATGGTTTAATGCCGTCGTACGATAGATTATACCGTACGTGATGAGATTTACTTGATGATTGATCCATACCCTTGACTAGAGAATGTCGTACGATGTATTATACCGTATGTGATGTTGTGAGGCTGGATGCCGATTGATAGATTCACATACTCGATTATATTATAGATACGTATACCTTATAGCATTGAGCTTATGGTTTACTTGCTGCTACGTTCGTGATACTCTCATCTTATTATATATGTACTTTTGATAGTGCACCTGCACCATTATCGATGATGCGTATGTTACACTTACACAGATTTGCCGGCTCACATACTTTCATCATCGATAATTGCTATGTCACTTACACAGTAGAATTGCTACATCATGCTATGCTATGATATATTGCTATTCTCACATCATTATGCTATGTTGCATGATATACTTGCTATGTTCACATCACCATACCATGTCGCATGATATACTTGATATGCTCACATTTCTGTTATATGGTTGCATACATCATGCTTTATGATTATACGCATTGAGATTTACTGATTTCATGAGATTCTGGATTTGAGAACCGTGGTCAAATTTCAAAGGAAATTATGTATTGTTTTAAAAACCTGGTTTCTCTTGATATGCTATTTTGAGATGTCCACCATGTGTTTTCTCGGTTCTGAGTTGGCATGTGAAACCCGATTCGAGGAGCGGTAGGCACCGTCTGCGGGTACATGGTGGACCTAGTGAGCTATCCTGAGGCAAGAAGGCTCGTATAGTTAGGCGGTGAGCCTGGAAGGGGAGCACCACCTACCAGTGATAGCATTTGGACTCGGCGGTTATTCGGAGGATACCGACCGGAGTCGTGAGATGATACGGGCCGATCTGGACTGACGGAGCCCATGGGCCGATCCAGACTGACGGAGCCCGAGATATACGAGGATTTACGTGTTGATGTTGGACACGGGTTTCATGATGTTTTGGAGTGTCGGTGTTGGACACTCAAGTTCCATGATTTTGATGTGTCGTTGATGGACACACGTTGACTGATATCCTCGTATTTACATGCACATGCTTTCATGATATTTACGTGCATGATGTTGTTGTGTCATTGATGGACACGTAGATGTTATCCACATGCAGATAGGCATTGATTACATTGTTGGCACATATGCAGATACGGTCACCCTAGATATCATAGTATTACCTTTATGATATAGTTGACATAGGAATCGTTGTTTTATTCGATTTCTACCAGATGATGTTTTCTACTCATGAGTTGGCAACTCACCCCCGTTGTGCCACAGTTTTTACAAGTTGACCGCATGGATCAATAGCGGTATCGCTGGCACACAGCTGCATTCGGATGTTTTGCTTTCGTAGGTGGTACATGTTGGATCGTATCACTCTTGTATTTATTATTCCTGTTGTATCTAGTTAATTCCATCAATCAGAAACTAGTATTTGTATAATTAGTAAGACTTAGTGAGACTTGTGGTTGCGAGACTTAGAGCGAGGGTTTATGTTCGCTTGGTGGATTTGATGTCTTGCTTTACATTATCTTTTTGGTGTTGATATTCGCCATTGGGCGTTGTATACTTATATTGTGACTTGCGTGGTTGTGATTCCGCCGGTTGGCGAAGAGCTAGCTCCCGCTTGGGGATACTTTTATTATTATTATGTATATGTGGTTTTGGATCAAAATATACAAAGGAGGCGTTGCCCAAATTTTTTTAAAAGACGAAACATGTTTTCAACTAGTAAATCCACTTGCAATTTTATGTTCCATTATTTATACCTTTAAGAAAATATTTGATTTCATCATACCTTTATTTTCAAAACTTCACTTCTTTTATTTTCTTTAAAAAGGTTTAGATTTCTAGGCTTCGGCTTACTTAATTTACGTTACGCCTTTAGACGTTGCGTGTTTTATGTGCTGGTCACGAGCTAATATTTTCGGGTCGTGACAAAGTTGGTATCAGAGCGCTAGGTTTAACCTTGACTCGAGTCTAAGTTTGACTATGTGGAGTCTGGGGCGTAATCTATTTCGGTACCTAGGCTTGACCTTACCGAACTTAGACTTGAACAGGGGGGTATTAGACCCGAACTTTCGTTACATAGGTTGGCCCTGATTGATGGAGTAAGTAGCTTGAGTAGAGTGACGTACCGTACGTATGTTCTGCGGCATATTTACGATACGATACTCCACTTAAGAAACCTTAGGATGTACACATTTTGAGATCTGTGATTCTCTTCGTTCCCTTGATCATACATCCATTTGAGATCCTTTATTATATTCGTTTCCATGATCATACTCTCACTGATTCCGTTCCTCCTTATGATCATGTATCCATTTTGGGATCTGTTAATTCCTTTCATTCCTTGAGCTATCTTCATCGATACATACTTGAGGTTCCTGTCACCATGGTTTGAGCATAGATTGAGCTGCTGCTAGCGATGCGGTCAGGACGAGCTCGTCATGGACGAGGACTGACCATCGTGTTTTATGGTGACATAGGAACGTCTCGATTTAGTATTTGTGTTGTGACCTCTTGTTGAGGTGAGTGTTCGGTTTTGCGCCGGATGATCGGGCCATTGTTAGAGGCTGCTTGTTGTGATGGGACTATTGATGTACAACCTACCTCAAAGATCGTAATGTTGCCTACCTTGCAGACAGATGATCCAGCTGTTGCTGAGATTGATGGGATGTCACTTCCAGAGCTTATGAGCTGAGATCACTGGAGCTTTCAGGCAGAGATGCGACAGAAGATAGCTAGTCTATCTCGAGTAAAGTTGAGTGACTGAGATGATTCGTCTGATTGATGTGTCGACACAGGCCCAGTTGAGTTGAAGATTTCCAGTGTGGAGAATCTTACTCAGATCTAGAGTAGATCGATCCAGAGATGACGTTGTTCGTTGGATGATCCGATAAGAGATCAGTAAGTTGACCAGTTTCGGATAGAATACCTTACCCAGATGCGTTATGAGTTAATCGAGAACGAACGAATAAAGAGAATTCCTCCGATGATTGGGACGAGTTCCCGAGGACGTGGATATCTTCTACAGAGTGATGAAGATACCGAGTTCGTAATTTTGAGTCTGTGTGAGAGGCTCCGGATTGACTGTAGCCGAGAACAATTGCAGTACGCAGATAGCATGACGTGACGTCGAAGAGAACAATAATAAAGACGAGTGGAACAAGAGGTTCGTGCGAGATGTTAACGAGCTGTTGTAACTTCCCGTTGAGATTAGAGATCTGATATGTATACAGAGGCGTTGGGATACGGCCGGTTCCCGAGGAAATGCTGTGCTCAGAACGCATATGCCCAGAAAATGAGAAAAGATTATATATGAGTACCAGCCTCCGTACAGTTTGGCATAGGCGAGATCGGAAGAGACCTTGAGCGGGATCCTTCCCGGACACTGTTGCGATAAGATTTGCATCCAGGATCAGTTGTGTCACGTGTACTCAGAGGGCCAGAGGCCGACGCCAGTGACGTGGTTCTTTACGAGTGGTCATGCTAAATGGCCGAGAGATGACCAGAGAAGTGCCAGAGCAGAATCGTTTCCATTAGCGCACCTGACCGGGCCAACGAGCCGACGGATTGCGAGATTGGTAATCCTTAGAGAAAATGAGGACACAGAGACAGAGGACGCCAAACCGTAAGCAGGAGGCAGACGGATGTTCTTGCTCTGCCAGTTTTGGGCACACCGACATTTTTCGACATTGTAGGAGGTGTACCTCAATGTCATTTATTGAGATTTGCATTTTTGATCCGAGTATCATGCTTATATCGCTTGGATTTAAGTTTCGATGATTGAGTTTCATAATATTTTTTCGTGCACCATGGCTGCACCACTGGGTATTTACTTTTTTTGTGCATCGTTATTGCACTTGACGTCGATTTTGTACCTTGGTAGCATGTGTTCATGATTTCGTGGATTTCATACAGTTGATTTTATTTTGTGCATGTGGTACGCACTCGATTTGATTTTGTACTCGATATAGCTCACATATGTTTGCAGTACATTGATACGTGTTTTGTGCACGCAGTTGCACACATTTATGATTTTATACACCGCGGTACACTCGGTGTTGCTTTTTATACACATTTGAGTTATTGATGAGTTTTCGTGCATTTGTTGCACTAGATTGTTATTTCGTCCACTAGATGCACTGGATTTGTATTTCGTGCACTAGATGCACCGGATTTGTATTTCATGCACTAGATGCACCGGATTTGTATTTCGTGCATTGGTTGCACTAAATTTGTATTCTGTATATTGGTTGCACCCGATTTATGTCCTTGAGCATTGGTTTTACCAGATTCATGTTTTTGTGCACGTTTGCACTTGATATTCGTTTTCGTGCATGCTACTGCACTAGATGTTTTATATAGACCTGACACGCTTGGGTTGGATTTTTGCGCATATTAGGCGCTTGGTATTGGATTTGGTATGCATCGGATGCACTTGATTCAGATTTTATTCGTGCATGTTGGATGCAATTGATTTAGATTTCATTTGTGCATGACAAATGCACTTGATTCGGATTTTCGCACATGTTGGGCATATGATATGAGATGTGATTTTGTGCACACCGGATGCACTCGATTGGGATTTTCATTCGTTCATGTTAGTTGCACTGGATTGAGATTTTCGTATACTATAGATACACTAGATGTTGTTGTCGTGCACACCCGTTGCACTGGACAGATACTTTCGTGCACACCCGTTGCACTTAGTTTTGCTTTTGTGCATATCGTGGCACTTGTATTTGGATTTGATTTCCGTGCGCACCAGACGCATGTGATTATTGGATACGCCTTTCGAGGCTGATTTTTCTCTTGAGTACTTTGTTTGATGGGCACTATACTATATAATAGCCGAACAAGACTGGTCTGAGGACAGTACCTGAATACTTTGCATGCATAAAAAGTTTACCAAGAGGTTTTTGAAAAGGAGCTATAGTCTCGCTATTTCCTACGTGTCGTTGAGCGACACAAACATTTACAAAGGAAAACCTTCTGGATATTTTAAAAGGGCGGAACGTATATCTGAGCAAAACATATATGAACATATATTTATTACTTTGCAAATGAGCATCTGTCACTTGTGCCATGAGTTACGCATCACGCGGCTATTCAGAAAAGATTTTTCATGAGTTTTATTCTTTTTTAGAAGATATTTCAAAGATGCGTACTATACACGTATTATAGTATTTGACTAGTGCATATTGGATTTCAGTAGTGGATTTCGAGATCTGTATCTCCATTGTAACTCCGATAATATGCGTGAAAATCCAAGATTTGCATGGCGCTTGACGGAGTTCTATTTTGAGTTTTGTACTCATTTTCAGGTGCACTTGATGTGTTGTAGTATTTCTATATCTTCCGTGATTTCGGAGACCCGTTGATTTGAGCTGATTATTGAAATGTTTTAGCATTTGGGGGTTTAAATTTAAATTCGGGGACCGAATTTATTTAAGTGGGGAAGATTGTAATATTTCAGAAAATATAAAATATTATTTTTGGAATTTAATATTAAAATAATATATTTCGCGAAAACTACCCGATTTGCGAATTTAGGATTTTCGTAAAATGGTATAAATATATGCCAATAATTATGAAATAATTGGAGATTAAAATAATTTATTCATTTAAAAATATATTTATTGGATTTGACATTTTTATAATTAATTATACGCAAGTTTAAATAAAAAGTGATTAGCGCACTACTAATCGCGATTAAGCCAAATCCGTGTGTCTACAGTTTTCCATGGTTAATGGACCATGACATATTAGATGTTGTTTCTTTTGTGTTAGTGGTATTATGTGTTTATTATGAGAAAAGAAATGGGAAGCTAAAAGACAAAAGGAGGTAAGAATGAGAGTGATAATAAGAGAGAGAGTGAGGGTAAGAGAGAGAGAGGGGAGGCTGCCATCATCTTTCCCCCATTGTTTTCCCTTCACCTCCTTCATCCTCATCTCCCTCCACCTCCACCTCCACCTCCAAGAATGATCTCTATTTCTTCACCAAAACCATACACCCTCTTCATTAAAAATGATCCCCACTTCATCCTCAACATATTGGACCTTGCAAGTTTGGATTTTTGAGACTTTGGGAAGATAGGGTTTTTGCTTAAGTTGCATCCATGAGGTATTGATTGGTTGATGTTTTAAGAAGTGTATTTGTATAATAACCGCAATCAATAACGGTGTCGCGTGTATCTAGACCAAGAGGAGTACAGGTCGTCCTCAAGGAAACGTTGAATCTTTAATCTTACTTTAGGCGTGTTGATTAAGAAAAGAGCAAGAATAATGAATAATGGAAATAGTTTCTAGATCTATGTTAAACACGGATGTAGAATATAGATCTAGATTAACTACGGATGTAGATTTTATATTAGAAGGGGGCTTGTAGGGTTCGTTAAGATCTAGTAGTCATAGATGATTAATTAAAGATTACTCCTTTTATCCTTTAATAGATTTAAAACTAGATCGACGGTGATGCATGTAGATTAGGGTTTCTGGAGGGAAAATGGTTCCCACTCTTAACCTCTATCTTGACATGGATCTCTGTTCATGTCTAGCCTTTACCAAAACAATTGTTAATCTGATCTCAAATCGCGGTCGAGACTATCAATGAATTGATAGCGCGCCCGATTAGGATGTTAACTATTCTTTTGATAAAGTTTATAAACTTTATAGGACGTAAAAAGAGTTTAAGAATTTTCATTATCCATTAATCTATCATAATCCTACGAACCCTAACAAACAGAGAATTACTCGCGCATGTTGGGAAAAGAAAAGATAGAAAAGGAAATCATATTGAAAACTACAGAAAAATAAAATGATATAAGAAAACAACTACCTTTATTAATCAACAAGATCAAGTACACTTTGTTCCTTTAGAAAATGATTACAAAATCCGAGTTTGCTTCTCGATCTCTTCTAAGGAGGTAGATGAACTGTCGATGATCAACCAGGATTCTTGAGCCGTCGTGGACTTCGTGATCGCGTCAGTTTGATGATTTTTCTAAGAGGCATCGGTCCTTATTTATAGTCACAGAAGTTGAAATCCCTAGATCCCCAGAATTAGGGTTAGTTGTTAGGATCCTACCCAAAAAATCCCAAATCCCAACTCCTCAATATTGCGGCGGAACCGCGGTCATTGGGTGGGTTTGGCTGCGGATCCGCGGTGGGGTAGAGGGATCTTGGGTTCATTTATCTGGTGGCCTCTTCTGGTGACACCTGTAGATTATTTTGATATCTGGAATTTGAAAATCTTCTCTAAGTCTCTGCCAAAATATCTTTCTACGATTTACTTGAATATTTCGACAGATTTGATCTCGCCAACTCGAATTTCCTTGATTTCAGTCCTGATATAATTTCTGCACAATATCTCAATAAATAATGTTAGTAGAATTTGTTTTTATTGAGAATATTATCATAACCATTTGATATGATATTATTGTTTTAAGAGAATTGGTTAATGATATTTGACAAGGTAAGTATATTTAAATGGACTAAATATTATATAGATATTATATGCTTACATTTTTCTTCATAATGTTAATTATAATATATAAACATATGAAAATAGTATTTTTACAGATAAACCCTCATATGTGTCTTATTTATAATAAACACCTTTTATTATATAGAAATATTAAGGAAAATGTCATATCAAATGCACAATATTTTCTACTGAACAGGTATAATTCCTTTCACTTAGCTTAGTTTTAGTTTCTTGCACCCTAGTTTAGTTTAGAATATGATTTGGTTAGGGTATGTGATATTTGGAAAATTCAAGTGAAAGGTTGGGTGATTGTGTGGACTTATAACCTGTAGTGGGTGTTTACTTAGACCCTAGTGGTGTTTTACTGGCCTAGACCCAGGATTCGAACCAAAATACGGACTTAGGAATGGTCCCATGTCGGGTTTTGTGAGGAATTGTGGTGGTAATTGGAGTTCTGCTATAACCCGGGAACTCTAGAAAATATTTAGCAATTACTGAGAGGTATGCAGACACCCTAGAAGCTATCCCCAAGATCCGAAGACCCAACTCACTACTATAGCCGCAAATTATCTCATTCTGGCCGCAAACTGCGGCCTTGGTGCGATGGAATCGCCTCGTGCTTGGTCCATGGCTCCATTTTAGGAAAATTAGACCTACCCCATATGCAAAATTGACTAATTGTACCTGAGGCAAAATCTGGAGGTGTTTTCTTGGGTTGCTGATTTATGGTTTCCGATTTCTGAAACTTGATTTTTAGTATTTGATATTGTACCGGGTCGTTGGACATTTGTACGTCAACAACGAGGGTTGTTTGGTTGTTTTTGCATGCGTAGGCAATAGGTTCTAACCTATAGGCAATCCGTTTGCCATATTGGATTTCGGAGTTGATTTTAATAAGAATTGCGATTGTGTATTGATTGTAGGTACTTTCACGTGGATTCCGAGACGACGAAGCACATCGACTACGGCTGAACAAGGAGCTCCGCAGGTGAGTAGATTTATATCTACGGGGGAAGTTGGATGGATGGCGTATAGCACCCTCGCAAACTTTGATGGAAATCGATATATAGAATATGGTTAAGGAAACGTATATTAGAAAACTATAGGTATGGTTAAAAAGATAGTTAGGGATTATATGAATGATTTAATATATATATCGAAATATGAAATGAAAACTATAGGGATACGACTTTTTGACATGATATGATAGAAATGATGTCTCGAATTGATATATAAGGATAGGAAAAGTGAATGTGAATCACGATATGTAGATATGTAATTGCACGAGATTAAGTATGAGATTTAGAGTAGCATGACATGAGATTTATAAGATAGAATGTATATGTAAATGACTTGATGTGAGATATTGATGTGATGAAAAGAGTATACGATGAGATATGATGACTTGATTGATATGTCGGTATACGGATGCGAGTCGATATGAGATGATTGGTACTTTTTCCGGTCCCCTGATATGAGATTGTTGTAGGTGTGACCTGGGATATAAGTATGTATGTATGTATGTGTGTGTGTGTGTGTGTATAATGTTGTGAATCATGAGTGATATGCCGTACGAGACGTTAGGTCCGTACTCTCATTGTCAGATAGGTTGATAGGATCCCTAATGGTTTAATGCCGTCGTACGATGGATTATACCGTACGTGATGAGATTTACTTGATGATTGATCCATACCCTTGACTAGAGGATGTTGTACGATGTATTATACCGTAGGTGATGTTGTGAGGTTGGATGCCGATTGATAGATTCACAGACTCGATTATGTTATATATACGTATACCTTATAGCATTGAGCTTACGGTTAACTTGCTGCTACGTTCGTGATACTCTCATCTTATTATATATGTACCTGTAATAGTACACCTACACTATTATCGATGATGCGTATGTTACACTTACACAGATTTGCCGGCTCACACACTTTAATCATCGATAATTGCTATGTCACTTACACGGTAGAATTGCTATATCATGCTATGCTATGATATATTGTTATGCTCACATCATTATACTATGTTGCATGATATACTTGCTATGTTCACATCACCATACCATGTCGCATGATATACTTGATATGCTCGCATTTCTGTTATATGGTTGCATACATCATGCTTTATGATTATATGCATTGAGATTTGCTGATTTCATAAGATTCTGATTTGAGAACCGTGGTCAAATTTCAAAGGAAATTATGTATTGTTTTAAAAACTCGATTTCTCTTGATATGATATTTTGAGACGTCCACCATGTGTTTTCTTGATTCTGAGATTAGCATGTGAAACCCGATTCGAGGAGTGGTATGCACCATCTGCGGGTACATGGTGGACCCGGTGAGGTACCCTGGGGCAAGAAGACTCATATAGTTAGGCGGCGAGCCTGGCAGGGGAGCACTACCTACTGTTGATAGCATTTGGACTCGGCGGTTATCCGAAGGATACCGACCGGAGTCGTGAGATGATACGGGCCGATCCGGACTGACGAAGCCCGTGGGCCGATCCGGACTGACGGAGCCCGGGATATATGAGGATTTACGTGTCAATATTAGACACGGGTTTCATGATGTTTCGAGTGTCGGTGTTGGACACTCAGGTTCCATGATTTTGATGTGTCGTTGATGGACACATGTTGATTGATATCCTCGTATTTACATGCACATGCTTTCCTGATATTTATGTGCATGATGTTGTTATATCATTGATGGACACGTAGATGTTATCCACATGCAGATAGGCATTGATTATATTGTTGGCACATATGAAGATACGGTCACCCTTCATATCATAGTATTACCTTTATGATATAGTTGACCTAGGAATCGTTGTTTTATTCGATTTCTACCTGATGATATTTTCTACTCACGAGTTGGCAACTCACCCTCGTTGTGCCACAGTTCTTGCAGGTTGACCGCATGGATCAGTAGCAGCATCGCTGGCACACAGCTGCATTCGGGTGTTTTGCTTTGGTAGGTGGTACGTGTTGGATCATACCACTCTTGTATTTATTATTCCTGTTGTATCTAGTTAACTCTATCAATCAGAAACTAGTATTTGTATAATTAGTAAGACTTGGTGAGATATGTGGTTGCGAAACTTAGAGCGAGGGTTTATGTTGACTTGATGGGTTTGATGTCTTGCTTTACATTATCTTTTTGGTGTTGATCTTTACCGTTAGGCGTCGTATACTTATATTGTGACTTGCGTGGTTGTGATTCCGCCGGTTGGCGAAGAGCTAGCTCCCGCTTGGGGATGCCGTTATTATTATTATGTATATGTCGTTTTGGATCAAAATATACAAAGGAGGTGCTGCCCAAATTTTTTTAAAAGAAGAAACATGTTTTTCAACTAGTAAATCCACTTGCATTTTTATGTTCCATTATTTATACCTTTAAGAAAACATTTGATTTTATCATACATTTATTTTCAAAACTTCACATCTTTTATTTTCTTTAAAAAGGTTTAGATTTCTGGGGTTCGGCTTACTTAATTTACGTTACGCCTTTAAACATTGCGTGATTTAAGTGCCGGTCACGAGCTAATATTTTCGAGTCGTGACAATTATGTGGGATATGTTTAGGTATGAAAAGGAATATATAGATGTAAACAAGTATTAAACAACTTTGAAAGATGGGAAGTTACCAGTGATGACTTGGCCAGTGGCTTCAGCTTCTTCCACAGTCATTGTGAAAGCCTGACGCCTAGGTACGTTCCTCCTTGCTGGGGGAGCATTCCTCTGTCCGTTCCTCTGTCCTTGAGGTAGGTTCCTTTGTGCTTTATGGAACTGACGAGGAGAAGGTGCAGTAGGTCCACAAGGAGGTGGAGCTGGGAGAGCAAGACGAGTTGCAGGTGCCTGGATAGCTGTTAGTTATATATATGCCCTAGAGGCCATTACTATACATAGGATGTATATTGTAGTGGATGCTGGGACATATATAGGGAGGACTTTCTTGCTCGACATGATAGTATGCTATCTGGTTGAACTTTACCTTAACGTGTATACTGATTGTCTCTCTGTTACATGTTGGTAAAGCCCTTAGGATGAGTGCTTGACTACCTGGACTATGATGCGGATCATACTAGTGGGGACATGGTAGTCCATAAGTACATCCTTCAAAGTCCCTAGTCGAGGGTGTATCGAGACGGGGCATCGATATACCAGTGTAGACTAGCGTATACCTTCTCGACCCATACAGATGGGCGATGGATGATCCCATATCCATTGGTGTTTGACATCAGAGATGATATACGGGTGCTCAGTAGAGACTGGGTACACTGGACGGACTCGCCGAGAACTCCCAGATGGTATTATACCTCACGTCAGATGGCAGTTCTCTGGTGACACTGGTACAGAGTAGTCTGTTGACCCGAGATCGTCATAGAGTCTTGTGTGGTTCCCACTGTACTTTGATTTCCATCTTACCACGTCCAAGAGGGCATGCAAAACGGTGGTTTTTGGGTACAGTCCCGAGTCACATGGAGGCAATGAGCGATAGGAGGGGATTCGTCTCTCCCGGTATAGGGGGTTGATGTTGCGCTGTGTTCGATTGGCTATAACAGGAAATCCCTGGCCAGGGTTGCTGAGATTTACTGGTAAGTATTACCAGTAGTTTCTCGAACAGTTATAGACCTCATATCGACACGACTTATCGAGCTATTGGGGTCTGACGTTTACCACCCCTAGGCGAGATATGCGACATATCAGACGATCAGACCGGACTGTACGGTAGTGTTACTGGTCGGATTCACTGGAGTGTGAGCGGGCTTGCTCGTCGATCTTCAGATCGCTCAATACCCGGGTGGCCGTTACGTTTAGCAGACCGCTTGCGGCTTGTGAGTGTTTGATATGATCATAATCTGCTGCCGGCGTATTGACGAGTCTTTAGAGTCCTACACAGAGGTTTCCTGGCTCAAGCGAAACGAAATAGGAGTGCATATGAGATATGTGCGGGACCGAGAATAATACCAGTATGTGATACTGGATTCGATTCTCGCGATGTGACATTGATCGGTTATATGCAATATAGCCGGGTTATCGGATCAAGTGTTGATTCGATAAGTTGTTACTATAGATACCAGTCGGTTATGTGCGACATGACCGGATCATTGAATCAAGTGTTGATTTAATGATTTAATGTATAATTATATATTTGATATATTACTTTGCATTAACTAGTATCGGTACACTTTGGACGGATTTTCTCACTTGGTTCGTGCGCATTGCATATGCGATATGTTTTTGTGCACTTGTATGTATCATGTTTGATGATGCATGCTAACTTGAGTTTGTGTAAAGATTAAACCATGGTTATTTAAATGGTTAGGGTTTTGTTTTTCATATCTATTTATTCATTTATTTATTTATTTTCTTTTTGGAAAAAGAAATGAGAAGAATGGTGGCTTTCTTTGTTTGTAGTTGAAGATTCATGAACCTTTGACTTTGTCCACCATTCTTATCTCATGCTTAACCTAACCATTTGATTTAACCCTAGTTCAATCTCTACACTTGACCATGGTTTAGATTATGATAAGTTTTGATTTTTCTTTTCATTTTGAATTAACTTATCATAACTATTTCCTTCTTCTTCTTCATTTCTTCAAGTGAAGAAAACTTGCCTCCATCAATGGCAAGTGATGAAAAAGAGTGAGAAATCCAAATCTAAAGTCTACCCACTTCCTATTTCTTCATCATCTACCTCTTGCCAAGTAGTAGAGTGTGTTTACTTCACAAGTTTCTTGACTTGGTGAAGTCGGAGCTTGATTTAGCGATGCCTCGACGTAGATCATCTTCGGCATCGACATCGACGACCTAGCTTGCCCATTCTCCGACGAAGCCGACGCTAGAGCCCGGATTTGATTTGGACAGCGGAGAGGACTTCGTTGCGGAGCTATGGAGGTGGAGCGCCGGATCTACAAAGGTTGTATTTCCGTATTCCCTTAGTTAAGTGTTAACTAGTTAGCTTTTTCACCTAGTTTTCTAGCAAACGATCCGTAGTCGGGTCTCTCGGCACCTAGAATTTTTGAAAATGGCATGTTCGATGCCTTGTGAGACCTCACTAGAGTGCCTAGGAACCCTACAGTGGTATCAGAGCCTAGCTAGAGCCTTAGGCGAAGTCCAGACCGAATTTGAAGTCCGAACGAACCCGGAACCCCAAACCAAACTTGCTCTCTGTACTATTTTCAAAAACAGGGATTTTTCAGTATTAAAAATATGCAGAAAGATAAGCAGGAAATTCTAAGGTATACTGTGAAATTCGTGAACCTAAGTCCACTAAGAAGGCGCGGATCCTCGGCATGAGCATGGCTCATGCGGCGGATCCGCGGCCGTACGACTTAATTGTTTAAATATTTTTACACAGTAATCCTTAGTTTTATGTGCTGGTTTTCCTGGGTATTTTTGATATTTTTTCAAGAGTTGAATTTCTGCAGTTGTTTTGGGGATTCGGTGTTTCGATCGGAGTATCAAATTTTGTCTATGTGGCTTTCCGGATAAATTTTTAGAATATGTTAAAAAGTTCGACCGGATATAAATACCCAATTTTTCCCCTGTCGGGAAATTTCCAAGTGTTGGATTTTTCCGAAGTTTAACGACGTTCTAAGTAGTGCAAGTAACTCGATGGACCCTCTAGAAGACAACAAACCTTAACTCGATTATGTGACCGTCTTGAACTGCCCTTTGAACCTTCGGGTTTGGGGCAGTACGGCGTGCCACATGTGAGGCGTTGGCTTGACCCTTCTACGGCTGGACCGTTGGTACTGAGGCACGAACTGAATGTTGTTAGACTTATTTCATGTGTTGATCAGTATCGGGAAAAGTTGGGTGTTCGATTGTTCGATCGGAAAGTTTGATATTTTCTATTTATCCGGAATGGGATACAATAATTGGAATTCACAAGTAGTTATGTGATAACTAAATGAATGATATAAACATAGCAGTTTAGTCTCACTTGATCTGTTGCCACGGAATTTTGATGTGATCAAAAGTCCGACGCAATCACGTAGCATACGCGGATACTCGCCGGGTAAACTTAATAGACAGCCTCACTCCATAGCCCCGACCAAGTGACTGTAGGAGAACCCCGTCGCCGAAAGCATCCCTCCGGGTGCTCGCGGTAGCGGTGTTCCGCCTTGGTGCACTTCGTCGACGGTATCGGGGGTGCAGCCGTCTACTGAAGTTTGCGACGAGTATTCGATCAGGATGTCGGGAATCTTGTTGAATTGCCCGACTTGATATTGAAAAGAGTTTTCGATTTTGGGACTAAAATGCGGGGTTTATAATTGTTAGGCATGCGATGTCTAAGTAATTCATTTGGTCAGGCATGCGATGTCTGAGGTGGTTGCGGATTCCTACTGTTGTAGTTTTACACTTTCTTTTCTGTGACCGTAAGTGTAATATGTGATATCGCCGGTTTCGTTGCTATATGACAACGACAATTGGGATGCGCATATTTACTTACGTTGATGACATGTGATGTTATGTGTTGCTGGATATGTTATATTGGATCGTCGTGTTTGAATAGCCGGGGGTTTTTATGTGAGATGAGTGTTTTTCATTTTCATTCATGTAAAAACTTGTATGTAATATTCTTTTATTGGGGCGCTTCCAGGTTGCGGGAGTTGTCACCGTTTGTATATTATTTACTTTTCCGCACTAGGATAGACCCAAGGAGGGGAGCACAAGTAACCGGGTTCTGGAGTCCAGTGGGAGACCAACTCGAGGAGTCGAGTCCGGGTCTCCTAACTCTAGAATTGGTAGGGTTGCTTGCCGCTCTCGTAGGGGTCTAGGGGTGTGGGTTTGGCTATTCATCACGACCGTGGAATCCGTGTTTTATACTGGCTCGTATTGAAAACACGGACGTCCTAGTATATCCAATGTTTCATATGTTTCTTCTGCTGCGATATCTGTGATGTGATCATGTGATGTTCTGTGATAGATACAGTATATAGTATATATGATATATTATATAGACTTATGTTTTACACCCGCGCTAGCCCTGCCCTGCTCTGTCGTTAGTTACCTAACCTAACGGTGCACGAGGGGACATCGAGGCGAATGCGGATGGCATAAGTGTACGTCGTATTTATCTGTGATGTTTAGGTATATAAATGATGGGACTTCATTAATGTGATTAATGAAATAAAAAGAAACCTAAGATGTTGTAGAATCGAATTTCAAAATAAAACAGGTAGCTACAGTTCTTGCTTTGCACAGCGGTATATGCGATATATCCTGCACCTTATTCAATAAGGAAAGGACCGAGATCCCTTCACCGGGAGTGACTCCTTTAGCAATAACTGGCAGATGCTACACACCCGGTTTGTCTTTTGATTGCTTTTAAGAGTTCTGCTTTGCACAGTGATATATATGATATATCCCGCACCTCATTCCACGAGGAAAGGACCGACGATCCCTTCACCGGGAGTGACTCCTTTAGCAAAACTAGAAAAGCCTCAAAAACACTCCATTTTTAAAATCATTTGATTCTACAACGATATCAAGTTCATTACGCAATAGGTTTTCAGAAAAACCTGTCGTAGCCCTCCGTCATTTCAGATAAGTACTAGTTAGTATTCGTGCTGCGTTTGTTGACCTCTGTCAAGGCGTAGTGTGCGGTAGCTGATTAGTGCTTATCTGCATAAGCATATGATGTGATTGATTTAGGGTAGTCGTGCGACCTTGTTGACCTCTGTCAAGGGTCGTGCGGGTGGGTTTACTTCAATCAAGAAATGACGGGTTGAACTTGACTAGCAGCCTATGGTTTGTTGACCTCTGTCAAGGTCATAGGACGCTAGGGGCAAAATATTATCGGGAATTTCAAGTGTTGAAATTTGCAATGAGATTGCATACCTTCTATGAGATAGTTGGATCCCGATACCCGCTGCGAGTAAGTGTTACTCCTGGGAGAGTTTTATACATTACAATTAGCCGATCAAGTAGGTGTCTAGAAAGGTGTTAACGAGGTTACGCCTCTGGGAAAACGAGGTTTACATTAATTAGGTTCGTGCGAAAGCACGGGGGACCTCCTTCAAAGTACCGACACTGGCCTGGCTGAAAGATTGGCGAACTTGTAGTGTGTAATTAATCCCGGCTAGTCTTTCCTTTTAGGGTTTGAAGGAAGATTTGATAAAAAACAGTGGGAGCCATCCTGATTAGATAAAATAATAACCAATCTATTCTTGACAGAGCGCACGCTGAGTGTTTTCTTCTCTCTCTCTCCAGGTAGCGACCCTATCACGCCTTAATCAAGATAATAATACGGATATTTGACCGAACCCGCTTGTTATACTGAGCTGGGGAACGTTGGTCCCGCTCCAACTTATAATTGTTATAAGACAGAGCAGGAAATTGGGGAATACCAGAATTCCCGTGCCGCCCAAACGAAGAGAGTGCATGCTGATGCATCATCTTCGGGTGTGTTCATTATACAGAACTGTTTCTCAGTATCCTTTACGTCCTGGGTATATGATACCGGATCAGGATCCCAGATATGTAATCTGTTACATAGGGCTACAGATAGGTAGAGAACTGAGAACGGGTGATAAGTTTCATGAGGCAGAAAACGGGGCAAGTGTTGCAGCCAAGTCTGTTGGTCACTGTCACCCTGTATTACCAATACATTGATTCTGAACGAATGTTATTAGATACCGAACCTGATATACAAAATCATATCAGTCTCTTTATTAGTAAAGAAAGGATATAATTTTGTATTGATGGATAATGTTTTGAACATTTCCTATATCAAAGGTTGATCGGTTCAGGCACGTTATCTAAAAGCATTGATGTTCTAAATCAAACTACAGTTCTTAGTATATGGAACACACACAAGAGGAAGAGTTCAGAAATGAACGAATTCTTCTTGAGGCATTGTAGACTAGGTCAGATCAATGTGACCCGACCAGCTAGAGTTACATATAGATGCGTATTTAAATCAGTTTGAATTTACATCTTGTGAAACTCGCCAGTCATGTCACAAAGATAAGATGACCATAGCTCCGTTTACTGGAAACAGAGAAAGAGTTAGTGAACTCTTGGGATGATACATGTTGATGTATGTAGGTCCCCTGTCTACACATGCCAGGACTGGTTCTTTATACTTCATTACATTCTCTGATGATCTTTCGAGATTCAGACCTATGTTCCTGTTGAAACAAAAGTCCGAACCTTTTGAGATATTCACAGAATATAAGTTAGAAGTAGAGAACCAAAATACGGGTATAAGTATTATGTCCCTTGATGTGATCAAGGAGGAGAATACTTGAGCACGGAAATCCTGGACTATTCTAAAGGAGAATGAGATTCTCTCTCAGCATTACTCCTCTGTATACACCATAGCACGATGGTATATCAGGGCGGAGCAATCACACCCTATATGATAAGGTGTGCTCTATGATGAGTAATACTGAGTTACCTGTTTCCTTTTGGGTGCTATGCACTTGAGAAGATGCATACCTATTGAATAGGGTTCGAATCATATCAATGTCTGCCACTTCATATGTGATATGGAAAGGGAAGAGCCCATGTCTTAAGTTAGTTAAGATTTGGGGTTGTCCGGCCTATGTCTAAAAGCAAAATCCGGACAAACTCGAGGCAAGGTTAGTTATGTAGAACTGGAAAGGTTCCAGCTATGCAAACTACAGAAGATGATTTGATGGAACCAAAGGATTCAATTGTTACCAACGAACCTCGGCCTCTCCGCCGATCTAGTAGGGTTCCTCACCCACCTGAGAGATACTTCGGTTCCTCTATGACAGTGGGAGCGAGGACTGCATCATGAGATGATGACCCAACTAGTTTCGAGCTGGCCATCAAGAGTAAGACTCTGTAAGAATGGCTGGATGTTTATCGATCTGAGATGGAATCCATGTACACCAACAAAGTATGGACTTTGGTTGCTATATCTGAAGGGTTAAATCCCCATCAGGAGCAAGTATATCTTGAGAAGATTACTTGGTGTAGATGGAAAAGTTGAGACTTTCAAAGCTAGACTTGTTAAAGGTTTGCATCATTGACCAGGTATGGATCATGATGAAACTTTTTCTAAGGATCTATGCTTAAGTCCATCCAGATCCTACTTGTCACGGCTACATACCATGACTACGATATCTGGTGCTTTTCTAAATGATGATTTGGAAGAGAGCGTCTATAAGTACACAGCCAGAGGGCTTCGTAGACAGTGGGAGCAGCGGAAACGTGTGCAAGATGCTTTATAGGATAAAGCAGACATCGCGGAGTTGGAACATCTGTTTTGATGAATTAGTCAAAGAGGTTGGCATCATCAAAATGGTAGATGAACCTTGTATAAACAAAAAGGTAGTAGGGAGTATGGTGACGATCCTCGTAGAGTACGTGGATGACATACTCTTGATAGGAAAGGAGTTTCTTATGCTACGCTCGATCAGTCTCCGTTTATCACAATGATTCTCCACATAGGATCAAAATGATACCTACTAAATCCTGGATTTTGGATCTATGAGATAGATCTAATTGGATGTTAGGATTCTCACTAGTTGTAGTGAGATGGTATCAATCGACCCTGGGGAGAATCACTGGAATAGTTCCAGGGTGATAAAGACGACTGAATGTCAGTCACAGGCATTGTCTTTACCCTCAGTAAAGGGACGGTATGTTGGAAGAGTTCCAAGCTAGATACCGTGGCATACTAGACGATATAGGCTGGATACATCGCTACTTAAGATGCTACCAAAGTGGCTGTCTGGGTGTATATTGGTTCATGAGATGAACTTAGTTCCTCCCATTGTGTGACAATGGAGTTGTGGCTTATGCCAAGGAACGTCCGTCCCATCAGTGATCCAGACATATTCTAAGGCAGTATCACCTGATCATGGAGATGGTTGATCTCCAGGGGATCGAGGTTAGGAGAGTAGACTCAGAGGACAACACAGCGGATCCACTCACAGAGGCCTGTTCCCAGAGAGAGACTTTTATGGGATGGTTGAGTATGAGATACTACAACCACTGCTATCAGATGGCCCTAGTGCAAGTGGGAGATTGTTAGTTATATGTATGCCCTAGAGGCCATTACTATACATAGGATGTATATTGTAGTGGATGCTGGGACATATATAGGGAGGACTTTCTTGCTCGACATGATAGTATGCTATCTGGTTGAACTTTACCTTAACGTGTATACTGATTGTCTCTCTGTTACATGTTGGTAAAGCCCTTAGGATGAGTACTTGACTACCTGGACTATGATGCGGATCATACTAGTGGGGACATGGTAGTCCATAAGTACATCCTTCAAAGTCCCTAGTCGAGGGTGTATCGAGACGGGGCATCGATATACCAGTGTAGACTAGCGTATACCTTCTTGACCCATACAGATGGGCGATGGATGATCCCATATCCATTGGTGTTTGACATCAGAGATGATATACGGGTGCTCAGTAGAGACTGGGTACACTGGACGGACTCGCCGAGAACTCCCAGATGGTATTATACCTCACGTCAGATGGCAGTTCTCTGGTGACACTGGTACAGAGTAGTCTGTTGACCCGAGATCGTCATAGAGTCTTGTGTGGTTCCCACTGTGCTTTGATTTCCATCTTACCACGTCCAAGAGGGCATGCAAAACGGTGGTTTTTGGGTACAGTCCCGAGTCACATGGAGGCAATGAGCGATAGGAGGGGATTCGTCTCTCCCGGTATAGGGGGTTGATGTTGCGCTGTGTTCGATTGGCTATAACAGGAAATCCCTGGCCAGGGTTGCTGAGATTTACTGGTAAGTGTTACCAGTAGTTTCTCGAACAGTTATAGACCTCATATCGACACGACTTATCGAGCTATTGGGGTCTGACGTTTACCACCCCTAGGCGAGATATGCGACATATCAGACGATCAGACCGGACTGTACGGTAGTGTTACTGGTCGGATTCACTGGAGTGTGAGCGGGCTTGCTCGTCGATCTTCAGATCGCTCAATACCCGGGTGGCCATTACGTTTAGCAGACCGCTTGCGGCTTGTGGGTGTTTGATATGATCATCATCTGCTGCCGGCGTATTGACGAGTCTTTAGAGTCCTACACAGAGGTTTCCTGGCTCAAGCGAAACGAAATAGGAGCGCATATGAGATATGTGCGGGACCGAGAATAATACCAGTATGTGATACTGGATTCGATTCTCGCGATGTGACATTGATCGGTTATATGCGATATAGCCGGGTTATCGGATCAAGTGTTGATTCGATAAGTTGTTACTATAGATACCAGTCGGTTATGTGCGACATGACCGGATCATTGAATCAAGTGTTGATTTAATGATTTAATGTATAATTATATATTTGATATATTACTTTGCATTAACTAGTATCGGTATACTTTAGACGGATTTTCTCACTTGGTTCGTGCGCATTGCATATGCGATATGTTTTTGTGCACTTGTATGTATCATGTTTGATGATGCATGCTAACTTGAGTTTGTGTAAAGATTAAACCATGGTTATTTAAATGGTTAGGGTTTTGTTTTTCATATCTATTTATTCATTTATTTATTTATTTTCTTTTTGGAAAAAGAAATGAGAAGAATGGTGGCTTTCTTTGTTTGTAGTTGAAGATTCATGAACCTTTGACTTTGTCCACCATTCTTATCTCATGCTTAACCTAACCATTTGATTTAACCCTAGTTCAATCTCTACACTTGACCATGGTTTAGATTATGATAAGTTTTGATTTTTCTTTTCATTTTGAATTAACTTATCATAACTATTTCCTTCTTCTTCTTCATTTCTTCAAGTGAAGAAAACTTGCCTCCATCAATGGCAAGTGATGAAAAAGAGTGAGAAATCCAAATCTAAAGTCTACCCACTTCCTATTTCTTCATCCTCTACCTCTTGCCAAGTAGTAGAGTGTGTTTACTTCACAAGTTTCTTGACTTGGTGAAGTCGGAGCTTGATTTAGCGATGCCTCGACGTAGATCATCTTCGGCATCGACATCGACGACCTAGCTTGCCCATTCTCCGACGAAGCCGACGCTAGAGCCCGGATTTGATTTGGACAGCGGAGAGGACTTCGTTGCGGAGCTATGGAGGTGGAGCACCGGATCTACAAAGGTTGTATTTCCGTATTCCCTTAGTTAAGTGTTAACTAGTTAGCTTTTTCGCCTAGTTTTCTAGCAAACGATCCGTAGTCGGGTCTCTCGGCACCTAGAATTTTTGAAAATGGCATGTTCGATGCCTTGTGAGACCTCACTAGAGTGCCTAGGAACCCTACAATAGCTGGCCACTGCGGAAAAGTGATGGTTGGTCTGGAGGATAGATTCAGATTGAGTCTATGAGGACATGCAACAATATCGTGAGTGGATGAGCTGCAGACTAAGCACAGGCCGTTTGCAGGCCTGCAGTCCTTCGCCAAGTCTCCATTCCTCCTGCAGCAGGTGCAAAAGTCTGGACTGGGTCGGTTAAAAGTTACTCCCGGTCTCCTGGGTACAAACAGTGGCCTGGAAGAGGCTCCTCCTGCTATCTGAGAAGCATGGCGCTTCACACCGGCAGATTGAGCTATGCCCTTCTTCTTCACAACTGCCGCATGTCTTTGGGCAACTTTTAGTGCAAGGTCGTGAGTTGGGAAATCCCCTATAGCTAGAGCAACTTGGATCTCCGGATCCAACCCTTGTTGAAATCGTCTAGCCCTGACTCAGCAGTCGGTATGAGATGTGCTGCGAACCTGTTATAGTCTTGTGTTAGCTGTGTAGTGTGTGATATTAGAAATCGAATATTTGAGATATATTTTACCTGCTTAGCATGGTGAATTCAGCATCATACTCATCCACAGATTTTCTCCACATAGAACCTTGTTGCAGGTGAATGAATTGCTGCTCCATGTCAAAACAGGCAGTTTCGGGATAATATTCCGCGTCGAATATGTCGCGAAAAATCCTCTATTCGATCGGCTAGGTAAGTCGACTTTCTTCAGCCTTCCACCATAACCTGGAATTGTCAGTTAGTTGCAGCTTCGCAACCCTTACCCAAGCAATCTCTGGCACTTGTGCTGCTGCCAGATCATCCTTAATCGACTGAGCCCATTCTTCAGCTTGTAGGGGCTCTCTTTCCCTGAAAAGTGCTTCGGGTGAAAAGCCCGGAATCGCTTCCACTCCGGATGCCTCAGCTTCTGGGCGGTGTAATAGGATAGCAATCTTCTGTTGTTGTCCTTCCAAGAGACTTTTGATCGCCTCAAGCATACCATCTGTTCATTGATGGGAGTTGCTACGGTAGGTGTAAGTGGTAAAGGTGATGGGGTGTTGCCATTCACGTTGGTGCTGGTGTTGTTCGAGGAATCCATAACCTTGAAAGAAAATTAGGGCTATGATAGATTCAAGAAATTTAAAATGTAAAGAATGCTTTTAGTTGTTGATTTTATAATTCTTGTGATATATTGCTTAGGTTTCCATGCAGAACTGACATGTATGGGCCACCAAAAAAACCTGTCACGCCTCGCTTCCCAATGTACGGGGAAGAGGACGTGGCAAGACCGCGACGAATTTACTCAGAAATAAACACGTTAAGCGTAAATAAGCAATATAAAAGTAAAGCAGAATGACAAGAGATGTAATGAAACAATAACTTTTATTTATATTCATTCTTTACATACAACTGGAAAGTAAAATATAATAATGGAAAGCGGTGCCTAAACAATGGCATATGAACTGAAAAGAAAAGTAAGTACAAGTAAGAACTAGAATTCTGGCTCCTCGGCAAACTGCTCCAAATCTTCCAGATGGGCTCGATCTTCTGAGAGTCGGGTCCTCCTGACAACATTCCAAAGAAAAAGAGATAGGAATGTCGTCGGCTTACAATCGCTCGGTAAGTCCTAAAAGAAAGATAGATCAAGCAAAAGGAATAAGTCTGGTAATTTATTTGTTTTTTTTATACTAACGTAGTTGTTTGTAGTTTGGTACAGAATATATCAGTATATATTAGAGGAGTCCAACTTGCTCCGTGGACTAAGGCATATGGAGTACAAGGTCCCGTTAAACCCACGGGACAACGGCACGGATATTCACGTTAGGTGTATTATAGTGACCGTCTCATTCCATTCTAATACATTCCGTACCAATCTACCTCGTTAAACCCCGTAATGCATATTGTATTGATTGTAATGAGTTGTAGTATAAGACTTGCCGAAACCATGGTATAAGTTGTTCATGTAAATGGTTCGGATATAAACGGATAGTCATGTAGTCAAGTTCAAGATATATCCATGGATCGGTCAATTCAACTCATGTTGCATGTTTCTATTGTTCGGTATTCATGTTCAAGTGTTCATGTTTGATATATTGGATTCAGGTTGAATTGGAGTTATAGTTGGATTCATGTTTGGATTATATTCAGATTAGACTGAGACTCAGATTGAGTCAGACACTTACACAAATTTGGGTCCTGAATTAGGTTTAGGAGTTATCGGTAACTGCTGCACATGGACTGCATAATTTGTGAATTTTTCCAAGCCAATTACCATTGATAACCCCGTTTTAGTTTTCTACCTTAAATAGGAAAGCACCCACTTTCTATGGCTTTCTGAGGCTCAAGAGAATTGGTCCCCCTTAAACCTATATTTACTAGGGTCCTTAATGTAAATTAATATAACTTGAGAGGGTTTTTATGAAAAATATTTTTAGTATACTTTCAAAATAAATCTCAAGTATTTATTTATCGTATTTAGGACTTTAATGGATATACTTTTTAAAAGTGAGGTATTCTAGTGAATAAATACCTAGCTTGAATAATACATGGTATTTTAGTGTAAAGTTGACATGTATGGATTCTTGATGGTATTTTCATGAAACTTGTAGTTCTTTTCTTTTATTTAGAAAAATATGGAATTTATTATATATTTAAAATAGATGGTTTGATAATATTTATATATAATTGTTAAAAATAAAATTTATTTATTAAATAGAAAATCGGGTTTTTCTTAAAAATTGCATTAAAAATTCCATCGAGATCGTATGCTCCGTGAGGAAGTCTGCATCTCGTCCTACTAATCCGATGTATGTACGATAACCCGCACCAACCGAATCGGATTTCCCAAAATAGGTTGTAGAGGCATAATTACAAGGAATTTAAATAACACAATTTAAAGAATACGGTTTTTAATAGTTTGTGGTATTTTGATATAAAAGTCGTATTTGCTATAAAATTGTTGTTCAAAGGAATCATGCTATGTCAAGATGCATGTTTGTAAGAGGTAGGTCGTTACCTCGTGAGATTTTTCTAAAATTAATATAAGCAAGAATGATTAATCGATGTCATATGTAGTGGTATTTAAGCGTAAAAGCTTAATAAAAGTTATTTTACATGGAGTTTTAAAATGAAACTTGTTTCTAAATATTAGTTAATGTTTAACAAGCAAGATATAATGATATGATTAAGTGGTTCTTAATAGAAAATTAAAATTTAAAAGAGAATAGAATTAAAGGTCGGTATAACTCCACTTACCGACGTGATTTGAAAAGAGATCATTTCAAATTAAGAAGAGGAGAAGAGAAGTGGAACTTACTAGTTAGAAAAAGAGAGGGGAGGTAGAGGAAGAAGTAGGTGGCTTCGTGGAGTCACGGGGTCACCGGAATCGTCTCGAATTCTCGCCGGAACTTGATCTAGTGCTAACTCCACTTGTACTCTTCTTTGACTTGGAAAATTTTGAGGATTTTTGACAATAGATTTCAGAATGAGGAGGGCTAGGGGATGATGTTGTATTTATAGGGTAAAATTGGGGTTTTGAGAATTGAAGAGAGAATTAAAAATGCATTAAAATTGAATTAAAGAGTGAATGTACACTCTCTGGATAAATGCAGGAAAATCAAACAGAACAGGGGTTAAGGGGTAAGGCCAAGGGTCATGTGGGCAAAGCACGGGGGTTTTTGCCCACGGGGGACCGTCGGCGACGGGTAAAACCCCGATCTCACTGGCCAAGTTAGGGCTTTGGGTTCTGGGATTCATGCCACGTGTCCTAGTCTGTATAAATACCCTTTTGCACATGTTTATTTTATCTGATTTTTCATTTTTACGTATATTGCACATGTAAACTTTTGTTCTTCCAAAAATTTTAAAATAAAAATCAGCAAAAATAATATGTTGCTGGGGGGATTTGAACACGGAGCTATGTCACAGCAGTGCAAAACTTTACCAATAAGTTACAAATTGTTTCTTATTATTTTCAAACAAAAATAATACTTAAAGTATACTCAGGCTTGCAAATACTCCATTCTGTACATTAACTTTAAAATTTTTGTACAATCAAAACAGAGTCGTTACACTTATAGAAGATACCATAGTTCCTTTTACGTACCTCGTTATTCATCGTACTGCTTTCTAATGAAGCCTCTTTGGCTACTGCATGAACCGACTTATTACTCCAACCGCGAATGCGATGTCTGGCCTAGTCAGAGTTAGATAAATTAAGCTTCCGACCAATTGCGATTGGTTTACAATCAAGCATCATAAGTTTTTGTAAAAGATCTCTTGCATACTTTTGTTGGTATAGAAATAATCCTTCTTCAGTTCGTTCAACCTCGAGACTAAGAAAGTGCTTTAACTCTCTAAGCACCTTCATTTGGAAATGTACTGAGATATTGGCTCTGGTTTGATTTATCTCCCTCTCATCATCTCCAGTGATGATGAGATCGTATACATAAACAAGTACTATTGCCAGCTTTTCATCCCAAGTTTTTATGAATAGACTGGAATCTGCAGGTGTAACTGAATATCCATTTTGTATTAAGAACTCTGATATCTTACGGTACCAGGCTCTAGATGTTTGCTTTAGTCCGTACAGTACTTTCTTCGGTTTGTATACATAACCTGGTTTAGCCTTACTCTTGAACCCTTTTGGCTGCTCCATATATATCTCTCGATCTATCTCTCCATGTAAGAATGTGTTCTTAAAGTCCATCTGCCAAAACTTCCAGTTCTTACAAGCTGCAAGTGCCAACAGAATACTTATACTGGTAATCTTTGCAACCGGGCTGAAGGTCTCCTCGTAGTCTAATCCATATTGCTGAGAGAATCCTCGAGCGACCAGTCGAGCCTTGTACCTTTCAACCAATCCGTCGGGCCGAATCTTTACTTTGTAAACCCATTTGCATGAAATAGGTTTCACGTCTCTGGGTTTTGGTACCATGTCCCAAGTTTCATTCTGCGTTAGTGCTTGAATTCTTCTTCCATAGCCATTCTCCATTCAGTTCTCTTTGAAGCCTCCTCATATGAGCATGGCTCTTTCGCTCTTTCTTCCTCGACTAGTGCAGCATTGGCATACTTAGGATTTGACTTTTTTGTCTCATTGATCTTCATGTTTGTATTGATAGTTCTTCATCTATGTCTTCTTGTTGGTTTGGTCGATCTTCTTTAGGTGTCTTTTGATAGACACCAAAATGCCACAGATTCTTTTCTTTGGGTGATGTAGGAGAATTGCTTTCAATATCTTCATGCTGCAATAGCTCTTCTACTTTTTGTGTCTCCCCCAATTTCTCATGAACCTTGGCTTCTAAATCCTTCGAATCTGGTAACATTATCTATTGTAGGGACCACCATGAAGATGCCTCATCAAATATGACATTTCGTGATGTGTGACATCTTCCAGTTGTTGGATCACAACACCTTCATCCTTTTCTTTCATCGTCATACCCCATAAGATACACCGAAACGCCTTTTTGTTGAACTTGCTACAAAGATGATCCGATATGAAAACATAGCATACACAACCAAATACTCGAAAATGTTCCACAGTTGGCAGGGTCTTCCATAATATCTCGAAGGGTGATATGAAACCCAACTTCGGTTGTGGAAGCCTGTTGATCACATAGACGCAATCCTCATGCATTCTGCCCAAAAAAGTCTTGGCACATTCTTAGCATGCAACATACTTCGGCAAATCTCTGCAAGATGTCGATTCTTTCTCTCTACCGTGCCATTTTGTTGAGGCATGTATGGACACGTCAATTGGCGTCTGATTTTAGTTTCTTGGAGATAGGTCGAGAATTCCTCGAAGTTAAATTCTCCCCCATTCTCCGTCCGCAGGCGTCGTATCTTCTTTCCAACTTCACTTTCTACTTTTTCTCAAAATTCTTTAAATTTAGAAAGTACTTCTGACTTTTCTATGAGGAATTAAATCCATACATACCTTGAGAAGTCATCAATAAAGGTGAGCATGTATTGCATTCCGCCAGTTGATGCTTGAGCAACTCGACCAACCACATCAGAATGAACAAGCTGTAGTGGTTCCTTTGCCTTGAGTTCCGACTCCTTGAATGGAAGTTGATGTGCCTTACCATATTGGCATCCTGCACAGATAGTATTTTCGCAAATCTCCAACCGAAGAAGACCTTTGAGTATTGATTTCTCCGTTATTATTTTGAGCCTGTGGTAGCTGATATGCCGAAGTCTTGCATGTCATAAATCCTCTGTTTCGTTCTTCCAAGTTCTATTTACATATGTTGATTATGCTGACATGACATAGATCGACTGCTGCTTTCTCCCTTCCATGATTGGCTCTCCTGAAATCTTCAAGTTGTTGTATACATTGACATCCTTTGTCCTAAATACCACATAGTTTCCGGTTGCTGTGAGTTGTGAGATGGGCAAAAGATTCTTCTTTATCCCGGGAACATAGTAAAAATTTTGCAGCTGTACTTGATGCGAACTAAGGCATGGAACAAGCACCGTCTTTCCAATATTTGTAACATGCAATCTTAAGTTATTGGCTATCACAATCTTGCGTCCGCCTTTTATATTCAGACGCACTAACAAGCTTTTCTTTATCGTCGGTCATATGGTTGGAGCATCCAAAATCAATGATCCAATCATCGCTATAGTATACTACTCCACGATTAGACATGGCTACAAAAGCTGACTCTGTCTTGACAATAATTGAGCTTGTAGCGACATCTTTGGTCTTCTCTATGCTGGAACATGCTTCCTCCTCAATAGCGTAGAGATATGGAGTATCCCACTCTTCCTCACTGATGTCTTGAAGGCTATTGGCTGTTACTGTGTTTCTTTCAACCGAACTTCTCTTGTAGCGACGGTCTCGTGCAAAATGCCTTTTCTTTCCAAAAATGTAGCATGCTCCATATTGTTGCTTCTTTGCCTTGACATCTTCTCGATTGTCACTCTGCCATGCTCTCTGCTTATACTCGTACTTCTCTGTACGCCCTCGTGCCTTTTCTTCAAAATGTTTGCGTGGTTGGCTTCTTAAATTCGTCCTCCTTTTACCGGTGAAGAAAGCTTCCTCTTCATTCTTTATTAAAACACTCGCCATTTGTTTGGCTAATTTCTCCTGGGTGGATAGTAAACTCTCTAACTCGAGAAGAGTTGGTTGAGTCAGCCAACCACGAATATCCACAATAAACCCGTTATATTCGCGTTTTAAGCCATGAATAATAATTCTTCTCATTCTACACTTCGGAATCTTAGATTTTGGATCTAATTTAGCAATATCATGACAAAGTAGCTTTACCTTCATGAAGTATTCGCTGATCGACATCTCATCTTGATTGACCGTCATCAACTGATTTTCAAGGAGTTGAATTCATGTGTCATTTGTCCTAGAGAAGTTGCAAAGGCATCCCATGCCTCTTTCAAAGCTACCCCATCTCTGGTGTGCTCAAGAAGATCCTCTTCAACTGATATCTTAAGCATAAACATGGCTTTACCTGCCTTTATCTTCCACTTCCGAAACGTGTCACTTACCTCCCGAGGAGCAGTAACCTCACCCCTCAAACGACCTGAAAGTGTTTGTTAGCACCACCACTGGGTTTAACTAGCATCAAGCATGCTAATTTAAAATTTTTGGGGTGCTAATTAACACTAAATAAAAATCGAAACTAGATGATTAGGGTTTAACTATGATATAACAAAAACTATACTAAGAGTATCCTACTTTTCTCAAGCTCCGTGTAGTAGTCCACGCGACTCCACTAGGCTCCACTTGAAGTTGGATCGAGCTTCCTTTGCGATTTTCGTGCCAAAAATGATCCATCCGAAGCTCCGCTAATCCAAGCTACCTCTTCACTAAATTCTTTAGTGAAAGAAACACACTACACCAAAACGCTAATCTAGTGTAGGATGGTGAAATAGGGGTATTGTTTGATCACTAGGGTTCTCACAAGCTCAAGGTTTCACAACTCATGTGAGGGATTGATCTTGGAGGTGGAGGTGAACTAGATGGAGAGAGCTAGAGAGCAAATGAGCTCAGGAAAATGGCTAAGGTTAAAATGAACCAAGTAAAGAATGGCTTAATACCCCCACATTATTGAAGCAACCAATATCCATCAATATAGAATTGTAACCATGCTTCAATAATGTAGGATGATGAATAAAAAATTCATCAAGCCATACTTTACACCATACCACAAAAGTCTCCTCATTTTTCCACCTTACTTGCTATTTTCTAAAAATAGAAAATCCATGCTATATATATATATATATATATATATATATATATATTATGAAGAATAATTAGTGAGCTAATAATATTAGTTAATATATAATCATATCAAATATAAATATATATCATATTATTAAATTAACACTTGATTTCATAATTCGGTTATATCACATATAACCGACTAATATCATTTATATATCACATTATCAAATCAACACTTGATTCAATAATCCGGTTATATCACATATAACCTAACTAATATCAAATAACCGCCAGATTAGAATACAGTATCTCATACTCGTATTTAATCAGGCCCCCGCACATATCAATATATGCGCTCTACTTCGTTTCGCTTGAACCAGGAAACTTCTATGTGGGACTCTAAAGACTCGTCAATACGCCAGCAGTAGGTGATGATCATATCAGTCACCCACAAGCCGTCAGCGGTACTAGCTGGACGTAACGGCTACCCTGGTATTGAGCGAATAGAAGATCAACAAGAAAACTTGTCCAAACTCCCATAAAGCCTATAGGTAACATTTACTGCATAGTCCGGTCTCTTCGTCTGATATGTCGCATATCGAGTCTGGGAGTGGAATCGTCACACCCCAATAACTTGATAAGTTATGCTAATGTGTGGCCTATAACGGTATGAGAAACTACAGATAACACTTACCAGTAAATCTCATCAACAGCCATGACCAGGGACTTCCTGTTATAGTCAATTGAGCATAGCGCAATATCAACTCTCTATACCGGGAGAGACGAAACCCCTCCTATCACTCATTGCCTCCATGTGACTCGGGACTGTACCCAAAATCCTCTTGTTCGCGCAACTCCTTTGAGCCGTGGTAGGGAGGAAATCAAAGCACAGTGGGAACCACACAAGACTCTATGACGATCTTGGGTCTACAGACTAACGTGTACCAGTGTCACCAGAGAACTGCTATCTAACGATAGGTATAGTACCATTTAGGAGTTCTCGGCGAGTCCTATTCGATGTACCCATTCTCTAATGAGCACCTGTGTACAATCTTTGATGTCAAACACCAATGAATATGGGATCAACCATCGCCCCATATAGGGTCAAAAAACGTACACACTAGTCTACTCTGGAATATCGATGCCTTGTCTCGATATTCTCTCGACTAGGAACAATTGAAGGATGTGCTTATGGACTACCCAGGTCCCAGTAGTATGATCTGCATCATAGTCCTGATAGTCAAGCCAATATCCTAAGGGTTTTATCAACATGTATATGAGAGACAGTATAATAATACCAGTGAACATGTTAAGATAAAGACAACCAGATAGCATACTATCATGTCAGGTAAGAAAGTCCTCTATATTTATGTTCAAGCATCCACTATATCATACAATGATGGCCTCTAGGGCATACATATCAGAGGTCTTGTCCTTACAAATAGAACTCTATGCAGGTCTTCCAATAGCTATAATTATGCCCATTGAGCTTCTTGATAGCTCCGGCCGCATTCGCCAAATCCGCTATTGTGACGTGGTGCTCCTATGAACAAGCTTCACAGTCCCAAACCTAGCTCTGATACCACTTGTAAAGAATGGGCAAGTGGAATAAAAAAATGCATACACTTTATTATCAAACTCTTACAATTACAAGAACACTCACACTTCTCTCTTTATTACAGTCCTCACAATATAAGGATTTAGAACTCTCACTCTCACTACACTAGTGTTTATTGCTTTCACTCAAGCACACACAAACTTGAAGCCTTTGCATTTATTTATAGGTGTCTTCTCTAAGTAGGGGCATGAATAAAAAAAACTCTAGAAATAAAAGTTTCTAGAGTAAGAAAAGAGAAAAAAGTATGAGAAAGATTCTAGAATAAAATATCTAGAGAAAAGATTTCTCTAGATAAGAAGCTTCTAGAGGAGGAGAGAGAGTTGGTGATTTTTATCACATTATACAAAAGATAATATTTAGTTAATTACCAATCGGGCAAATGACATAACAACACTTATATATATCCAAAATCCAACAAAAAATACATGAATCAATGAAAATCATGTGAATATGTGATTAATAATAATAATTAAGATAATTAGTGAATGTCAAGCGTTGAGACAAGGATGAGGCAACGAGTCGAGGGCAAGGCATCGGGTCGAATACTCGAAGACGAGTAAGTTCGAAGATTGTTCGGGTGAGAGACCGAAAAAGGATTGGAAAATTAGGGATTTTGCCAGTTTTGGGATTAAAATGAAACCGGGTCTTAAAGTATTATAGGACTTGAAATATTCATATCTGACCCAGAAACTTCAAATCCGACCCATTTACTGAATTGATTCGAATTGTGAATCGTATCGAATCGTATGCTACGAATCGTGAATCGTAAGATTCGATTGTAATCCGATACACTCTTGTGATATGTATCAGAGCTTGTTCAAATCGTATCGAATCATAAGATTCAAATTGTGAATCGCAAGATTTTAACAACTAGGGTCATAAATCTCTTTTTAAAATTGCCCTTAAGAGAAATTCATGCAATACACTAACTGTTTAATTATCATTTAAAATTTTTAAATATAAAATATAGCTTGTAAATTGCCAAACAAAATATTTGACACTAATTACTTGTAGCAAATATAATATGCAATAAAATGCTACATTTTCCTGACAAATGCATTCCGAATGAGTTCATGCATTAGTGCCTGTTTGGCTGCAAAAATTTGAGATGGATTTGGAGAACAAAGTAATCACTATAACAAGCACACAATCTACCGTAAATTTGAAATTCTTGTTTGTTTGCAAGGATCTAGAGGAGGCCTATGGATTTGTTCAAAATATGGATTTCAAATGTAGAGCTGAGGGCCTGTTTGGTTGCAAAATTATGAAATTTGGATTCCAAAATAGTACGGTTGAAAATTTCTGGATTTGGTAATTTGTTGTTTGGTTGGTCTTGGATTTCTAGTATTGGATTCGTAAGATTCTTGTAATATTTGTTTGGTAGGTGAAAATAAAGTGGGATTTGGATTTGAGGATTTTAGAAAAAGATGGATAGAGAAAGGATTATTAAATAAATAAAGTACACGGGTCCCGTCTAAAAGTATAATGAATAGTGTCAAATCCTTGAAAATCCTTAAAAGAAAATTTAGGATTCAGGAATCCATATTTTGTGGTGGACGCTCCATAAAAAATAAAGGAATCTTAGAAATCCAAATCTCCCAACCAAACACAAAATTATGGAATGCTAGGATTGCACAATCCAAATCCAAAGAAATCCTGCAACCAAACGGCCCTTAGATTTGAACCCCATCATGAAAGAAGAAGACATCAAACACAGTGAGCATCATAAAGGATGTATTTGACCATATGATTGTAATTCAAGATATAAACAGTGTCACCTTTTTGTTGCTAAACATTCCATGAAAGGCACTTCCTTTTGTTATATGGGCCACAGCAATGCAGTACTATGAAGGTGGAGGGAGTTGGAAGTACTAGTAATATATCGATCTTATATCACACTTTGTCTTGAGTATGAGGATCTTCCGCCACAAAGTAGATTCGTGTCCTTTTTTACTATGAAGAGATTAATCTCTCTGTTCCCTTTGGTTCTTTTAATGAGGTACATCTGTGATCCCAATAGCTTTTCTCTCGTCTCCTGTAAAAAGCCAAAATCTTCCCTCAAACCAAAGCACAAGGAATGAAAAAGATTCCAATGTCCAATTGGGCCCATGATCAGCATGCATCTATCAGGTGCAATCACAGACCCCTTCCTTCTATTATTATGTTCAAAGAACATTTTCCCTTGAGAACTCCATGTTCGAATCAATGGAAAAAAAGATGAAACCAGCTCAAGACAAAGGTATTTGACGTGACAAACTCCAGCCCAGCTTTATCAAAAAACCTGACTTCGAATTCCTGATTTCATACATGCCCCATAAAAAAATTAGGACTTCGAAGTCATGGATTTTATTGACAGAACGAACACAAACTCCAGCCAAGCAAACGGACCGTAAGTCTCATGTGGGGAGGAAGCCCCTCAATAATTGAGAGATATGCCTTATGCCTTGGGCCCCAGACTCAGGTGATGACCTCTCTCTCTACTTTCCATTTACTGAACAAAACAGTAGATGTTGGGAATGATTTGATTGAAACGAGGCCTTTTCCCTGCTGGATGCATGAAAGGACAAAACCAAACCCCACTCATTCACTCATTCATTCCTTCATTTTATACAAACAATCGCCATGTTTCAAATCTCTCGCTCCCGAATCTCACTTTACAAAAAGCTAGAGCTGCTTTTCCCCCACATCCAGCAATTTGTCCATGTATTCTGTGTACTAATATTCTCTTTTCCTAAATCCTAAACCACAAGTCCCAATTCTCTGTCTTCTATGATTCATGATGATACCAGCCCTTTCAATATTTTTGGAAGTTCCTTCTAGAGGTTGCATATATATATTTATTGCATATGATATACATTCACATGACCAAAAAACCCTGATACTCTGTTTACCCCGACTGACTTAAGCATCGGAGGAGAAAGTACGATTCCATTGCAATACTGCGGGCTTTTATGGATTTACTATATATAAAACAACATTTGATGCAACATTATTGTCTTCTATGTCAAAACCTAGTGGTGAAAGAGCAAGGGGAAGGAACCAAAAAGCAGAGGGACAACAAACTCCTTGGAGAGATTTGTTTTAACTTTGTGCTGCATTTTTGGTGATAGGATTTTGATGGAGTTTGAAAAGAATCTATGAGCAAGGCCACATGCACACCATTCCAATGGCCAGAATTCAGGGGACTCACACATTTGGTCACATATGAGCTTCGTGTCATCTGCCTTCGTATAGTTTGCGAGTTCCAAGTTCAGTTTGTATTAGGTTATAAATCTTGGTAGCATCCCATCCAATCCTTTATTGGTCTTCCTCCTGTCTTTGCTTTCAACCTACAGTTGATACCTTTGTTTTACTTGGGCCTAGCTTTGTTTCCGCATTAATTGTTGGAAATAATGGGGCTATGAAAGCCGAAGTAAACTTAGCTTTGAATGGGTAGCACAGCCACGGCATCAGAGATGGGTCTCGTCTCAACTTAATATCCCCCACCCTCCGAGCGATCGTTCATAGCTAAGTTAGCTGCCAGCTGTATCCTCTTGAATTACCGGTGCACCTAAGGCCCTCATTTTGATAACGAAAGGCTTAGACATCCGAATACGACGACGACCAAGAGTAAATAATTGAGAAGGTAAGCATGTATCACCCAGCATTACACCGACACTAAAGTGATGCTAGAAGATATCGGCTTCAATATATATATCCTACATCAATATTTTGCTCCCATATAATGAGGGATGAGACTTTCATAGAAATTTAGCTCGTATTTAAGGCCTACAAATGATACAAAAAAACTTCCTGAAACTCTTGATCCCAATATAAATTATATATCTTTTGTTGGAATAACAAACCATAACCCGTTGCAAACTCATTGCTCAGCTGCAAAAAACTTTGTCACTGGGCTACAGTGGCACTCACACATCAGCATATTACTTGAATCATGCAAAGTCCTTAATGATCCCTTAGTATTCCTTCTCAACCAACGTATGTGTATAAGTTTGGAATTTTTTTCCAACTCCCATCATTTTCTACAACTCAAGTATCCAATCAGAAAGCATGCATCTTTGTATCATTGCTTAGCTATAACTAGGATTTAGCTAGGATCCAATTTCAACCATAGTTTCACAAAACCTACTCTCATTCAGATTCATTTTCCAACCTAACAACTGCAGTTTATTTTATTTCAGAAATATTATTGGCTATCATATCTAATATTTAAAGTACTTATTATATGGAAAGCCTTGCACAGGTCTCTTTGGAAGTAAATAAGCAATATATACAAGAGATTATCCATAATGGCATAATAAATAGTGCATTATTTTTGTTCTTCACTTCTTGATGAAAGAAACTCCCTTTTGAATGCTCTCTGATAACTCTTTCTTTGCCTTCTCCAATCCAGCCCTGCCATAAGCAAAATATATTCAAATCTTCAAATATAATCATCTTTGATGTCGATATAGCAATCATAATTGAATCAAGCCGTTTTAATTTGAAAAAATGGTTAAATTATTTGTTGATGGCAGAATGAATTTAGATTGCAACCAAAATAAGTTTACTGATCAATCTAGGTTAACCCTGCAACAATATCTTCAACCCCAATTGTTATACCAAAGATTAATCTTTGAAATTAGGGGAGGGGGAGGGGGAGGGAGATAGAACAATTCACATGATCGCTTTTAAAACTACGAACCTTTCATACTCGTTCAATGGCCCAAGAGGAAAGACTTCTTCGGCTCCACCCCTTCCCAATCTTACTTTTGATGCAAAGAATGGGAGTTCCGTGACCTGTGTAGAGATAACAAATTGATTGATTCAGGCATGAGAGTATAATAAGAACAAGGGTCAATTGCACAAAACCGCCCTATGATTCACCCTGCATATAGCACTTGTATCCCTCAGCTGATTTATTACCGCAAACACTCCCTATGTTCATTGATCAAAATCATAAGAAATACTCAAATTAAAACTCTAAACAACTCAAATGATTGTGTATATTTAAACTCAGAACGTGTGTTGTTGGGAGTATAATTTGAGTGTTTTTAGGGTAGTGGATGAGCAGAGGGGGTGGTTGGCTGTTTGCACTGATGAATCACTTGAGGGGGTTATAAGATGCCACAAAGGATAAACTATTGGAGGGTTTTGTCCAATTAACACTAAAAACAAAGTGAAAGAAGGAAAAAAGAAAAAGTTTTGTGCAAGACCAGTACCTGAGAATCCACGAATGAGCATTCTACAATGCCTGCGTCACCCCTCAACCCCCTCAAGCATGCATCTGCAAATTTAGCAGCAGCATATGCCTGCATTTTTCGATATATTTTACGATCACTACTGAGTTCTAGGGGTTATTGCCATGAAATAAAAGGGAAAGAAAGTTTGATAGGAAAAGGAAGAAAAAGAACAGGAAGATAATAAGTGAACAAACCATCGACAATGTTGCAGACCCGGTTCCAGCTTTTGCCTGCACTCAGATGTAATCATATTTCAGAAAGAGGGATCATATCATGGAGCATTGCAATAAGAAAAGAAATCTGCTGTAGGTTATCAAACGAGTTTGAACGTGTACTTAAGATACTTAAACTGACACGACGAGTAATTTCAAGGGGAAAAGAGGTATGTTAATATTAGTGAAGAGTTTGTGGAATAGTATGAGCAAAGAAAGCAAAGATAGAGACCAAGAGGGATTCTTGAGAAGAGAGATTTAGCTCTAATTTCAGCTTAGGAAGGTCTATTGGTGGCTGACCTCAAGCTGGTGTGGATTGACAACCTGAAGAATAGAAGAGCACAGAGGCCAGAAGTAACTGTAGATTTCATAGTGGACATCCATTGCATCACTTGGCCATCAAACTAATATGGTAAAGTGTTATAGCATTGATGTCATATCCTTGAGTTCGTCCAGCACATTGAGGTGGGATAAGTGCAATAAAATTTGTCCTTGAGAAGAGTGACAGAATTAAAGCTAATGAAGTTATGACCAAAACTGACATGGATGGCAGCGATAAGAAAGGATATGCTAGCTATAAATTTAATTGAGGAGTTGGCCCTTTAAAAAGCTGAATGGAAGTAAAAGATTCATGTAACCCGACTCCAAAATATTAAGATTGAGGTTGTTGACTTCTTGTTGTTGTATAATTGTTTTATTACTTGCACCCCTTGTTGTTGAAACTTCATATTGAGTGACTTAAACCTCACTAGACAAATTAGAGGAAAAAAAGACGAGAGAACTTATAAAAACCATTTACATTAATGGAGAGTGTCGTGACAATTTTAGTTCATTTGGAAGCCTATATATTCTGATATTCTGGCCTTTCTTTTTCCTACGTTGATTGTGAGGAATTGGTAAAATTGGAAAAGGTAGCCTTAAGCTTGTTAGCTATACTTTTCAGACTCTTTTTGTTTTGCCCGTTGGTGGCCTAGTCTTTTTGCTTAGAGGACAATCAAGAAGTATTCCTTGGGAGTGTCGGTGAGGGTTTATGGTACTTTTGCATCGATGTGTGACCTTGGCCTCTCCAATTGTGAAAAATCTATACAGCACGGGTTCGGATACGGATACGGAACACGATACGGATTCGTAATTTCTCAAAAACCTAGGATACGGGATACGTTTTTATATCGATTTTTATAAATATAAATACAAGTATATATTAAGATTTACATATAAATATAAAATAATATGATAAATAATGGCATCATGTTGGATATTTGATGCTCTTCAATTTTTCAAGAGCCTCAATTTTTTAGAGAAAAAGAAGCAGCATCGATTCGAGATAGGTCGGTGAGACATTTACAAGTCCAAGTGAATCCGAGAGTTTCGGACTCCGATACACAATCGGAGACGATTCGTGAGGCACTTACAAGTATCAGTGCTTCAAGTGCAAAATGGTTCTAATAATTGAATTGGTCAAAGGTTTTGTTAGGGGTGATTAGTACAACTTGTTTGGGTTGATTTTGGTGATGGTTTTCTGAATAGTCATGATTTGTGGCTGTCTTTTTTTTCCTCGGTAATCTTGTACCTCGTGAAAAGGATATGGATGCCCCCTCAGCTTGATACTCTCATATATCTCAATGAAATACCTGTGGTAGCTCAACAGGGCAACCTCAGTAGCAGTCTTGAAAACAGTGTACAAAACACTTCCCTCAAAAAACTATAAATCAAAATATTGGAGATTTGCTCAGCTGTGAGGGTTAGGAACTGCTACATACATCGAGAAAGGGGGAAAATGCTCTTGTTCAGTTGGGCTAGGAGTGTTGATAGGACATAAGAATTGTAAAGAGGCCACAAATTGTAGCGCCTTGAAAAGTCGTTTTGGTGTTTTCCCCGAAAATCGGTGAAAATTTGGTATTTTTCCGTAAATCATATTTTTTGTTATTTTGCAGTTTAGGCCTAATTATACCTAATTTGGATAGGTAATTGCTAGTTTTTAGTAACTAATGAGTTACTTATATGATTCTGGTCGCTTAGAATTTTTCCCTAATTTTTCAATTTTTAATATTATTTTAAGCCGGTAAAAAAAATACATTAAATTAGCGATAAATACAAATTTAAATGGGCTAATTTTAATCTTTAAAATCATGTTAATTAAAATCTAGTTGTAATATAAATTTTTAGTATTTTATTTCAAGTTTTTATGGGTTTTTATGATGGAAAACAAAAATATATTTATTTTGAGCTAAAACTTGCAATTTTGGACTTGTCAGGGATCTTTTTGCATAAAAATTTTTGTGCACTCTCTCACACTCATCCTCACACCCTCTTGGCCGGCCCCACCTCAGCAGCAAGCCCACAAAATTTTTCCCCATCTCATTTGAACAAAATGATATGATAAGGATTTTAATATATTAAATTGGGTATGGGTTTTGTTGTTTGACTTGGTCTTTTGACTTTGAAACTTTCTCTACACTTTTCCCCCAACTCCCCCACAACCTTTCCCACTCCTCCACAGCCGAGATTTCTGCTGGGAACAGCAGCCCCCTCCCCCTTCTTGTCTCATCTCCTTTCATCATCAAATTTCTTCAAAAATTTCTCCAAAAATCCAAATCAAACCTCAAAATTCCAAGCCATTCTCCATCCCACTTTTCTAGCCTTTCTAGCTTGGATCATGGTGCTATGAAGCCATCCTTGGAGGCATATTGTTCTTGCTAGATCCTCTAGTTTGAGGTATAATTTCAATCCTTGGCTAATTTGTAGTTAAAGTGTGCTAATTAGAACTTGAAAATTGTTTTAGTGTTAAAATTATAGCTAATTTCTAATCTAGTTTTTTTAGTTCATGGATTGAATTTTAACTAGGATTTTAGAAACCATTAATAAGTTAATTAAGTTATTTTGCTTTCTAGTGTTTTACACTAACCTAATTAATGGAGTTATTTTGCTTAAGTGGTTCCATTTTATGCGAATCTAAGTTAATCTAGTGTGAATTTGGATCGCTATTGCTTTTCAGAAAAATCAAGAAAGGGGTTTGTGTATGGAAATAGGTTGAAGCATAGATTGTTGTGTTGTAATTATAGTGTTGTGGCTAACTAGTTATGCGGTTAGATGTTCTTGCTAGGTTGTAGTCTTTTTTGTCGCAAATCGGCGATGTTTGCACCGATTTTTGGAATGTAAATGCTTACTAGTTTTTATATAAATTTATGTGATGAATTAATTGTGATAACTTGATTATATTTTAGCATATCCTATGACATTTAGAATGTGTGAATGCGGATTTTTGAGTGTTCGGGTTTTAGCTTTGCCGGGCGACCAAATCGGCGATTCTAGTTAGTTTTTGCGGTTTTCGTGTGTGTTCCGCGCACCTTGTACACGTTGTGCCTAACTTGTGAACGTAGATATTCTCGTTCGGGATTTGCGTCGTTTCATGATATGTAACCTTATGTTTTGTATTGATGTAAATTCCAGGTTCGGTCGCGGAGACGTCGGACGCGGCACGAAAAGGGAAAGCGGTGATTGGACGTAGCTAGCTAGGGGATTCGGTGAGTAGATTTAACATTTACGGGGGACTATCGTTTGGATGGCGCAAGTCTCCCGATAGTTTAAGTAGTTAAAGATTTTAGTGATATTAGTAACTACATCCATACCTTATTTGACATACATATGTGAACCCATTTTATAACGACACCTGCACCATTGTCAGGGTTTTATATGCAGCACGAGCACTATTCATGCTTACACACACGCCCTGGTAATTGCCATGCCACCATACTAGATAACCTATAATTTGAAACCTTTACTATAATTGATGCTTAAACCTGTGCTATTGCCTTTAATTCCTTAAAATGAAATCGTAGGATTGCTATTCATGTGCATGTACCTCATCATGTTATTTGTTCATAGCGCCTAGTCTATCAATCATACATCGCGACTTGATTAATTGATACCATATGCATTTATTATCATTGACATATGCATTTATGAGGATTTCTTGAGATTTTATGATATTTCTAGATTCGAGGAAAGCCGCAAAACTTCTAAACTTATTATTATTTTTGTACCACCTTGTATATTCTTTGTATCTAGGTACTCCATCTACTGTATCTACCAGTATTTATTGACATAGAGACCTGAGATCTTGAATTGAGATGGACTTTAATGCTGTATTTTGGAGTCGAGCTCAGCTCACTTGAGTCGACAATGATATTTTACTTGTCCTTGTTATGTTTATTACGCACATTGCTGATTTACAATTGCCGGGATTTGTGACCGCCTTGTGGTGAAGAGCTCCCGCTTGGGAATGCCTTATTTGTTGTGTATTTATCATATAAATTGTCCAAACCCAATCAATAAAAAACCAATTTATTACAAAGGAGACTGCAAAATTCGGAAAAACTGATATTGTTTTTTAAAAGGCTTGAAATTACTCATTTGTTAAACCTCACTCTATCTGAATTGTTATCCCTTCACTCTTTGCTTATTTGGTTTTGCTTCACTGGCTTTGGCTTACTTATTTACGGACGTCTTGACGACTGAAGTTTCGTAACTTAAGTACCAGTCACGTTCCGTACCCTGCGGACAAAGTGGTATCAGATCGAAGGTACCTAGAGCGATAGGTTTACCTTTTGAGTGTAAGGATGACTTGACTGTAAGTGACTTAAGCAGGGTAACGTAGCTTGTGTATGTCCGCGGCATACTCTTACGTACTCTTAAGTGACTTAGAATATAACTTAACTTGAAATTCCTTCTTCAATCCGTTATCCTATGAATTCTATGCAGTTCTTACTTATCCTTCCTTCCTGTACCAGCCACTATGCCGCCGAAGGCTACGAGAGCGCAGAGGGCTGCCGCATAAAAATAAACATATTTAAAACTCAAGCAGGCTCGTCCGAGACAGGACTGACATGTGGCATGCCCACGATGCCGCAGGAGGACAGACTGAATCCCGCCTTCCAGGCCGTATGGATAGGCTTGATTAAAGTGCAAACGCGGCGCCCCGGCCGTCAATCCACGGCCAAATGCGGAAGCGGTGATAAAACTTAATTGCGCACCCCTAGCAAACCGGCACCACCACCGCGCACTAAACCCCGGATCGGGCCATTAAACTAGATCTAGCTAACACAAGACGGGTTAGAGAATACCGATACCGAGTCGATCTCGAGTCCCTCCGCGTCTCTCGGTCGTCGTCCCGATCTCCTGCGAAACACCCCATCGCCTCATCGCCAACGGCAACGCACCCACCCTCACTTCCCGCCCACCCAACACAGACTACCGAGACAACTCGGCACGCAGTCGACGTGCCCAAGATTTGCTATAGAATGTGGTGTAGATCATGCTAGTCTCATTTGGGTGGCTAGTTGCCTTGATGAGGAATGGAATTTTCAAGTGGAGCTAGAATGTGTGTAGCAAAGAAATGAGATGAACCAAATTATCCTCATCAAAAAATGAAACCTTCTCAATTTTCCTCCCCTCTTCCAAAAATTGTGGCCGGCCCTCATCTTGGTGGAAAATGGTGGGAGGGCAAAAAAAACAAAAATACAAGAGGGAGGTGATGGTAGGAGATAGAAATGGTGACCATATCATTAAAGCAAAGAAACATCAACCATGCTTATCACTCCATACCCTTTCAAATCTTATTTAATGCACCATCATGGATGAAAGATGCAAAACATATCATAATGAATATATTTTGCAAGAAACCCCCTCCACAAATGTTATTTGCACAATTGCAAATAACCCCCTCCATCGGAAAAGTCCGGCCGGGAAAGAACAAACGAAAACCGGCCGGAACGGAATGCAAACTGGCAACTCCAGAAAACTGGTCCCGTAATAAATTACAGGAAAACCCCGATACTGTGCATACACACCCGCATCTGTATTCCGTCCGGATACAAATGCAAAGAGACAAAATCTACACTGGACAAAACTAGGATCCGGCTTAAACCAAAGCCGGCTAGTAATATCCGTCCGATCCCTGATCCGTGCAATACCGCACGTATCTGATCGAAAGCCCTGCCATATATCTATACGGCCTCTAGTACAAACCGTCCGATCCTGATCCGTGCAATACCGCACGTATCTGATCGGACCCTGCCATATCTCCATACGGCCTCTACAGCGTTTCGCCGAAAACCTGAGTAACTGAAAGTGTGGTGGACTCTAAAGACTCGTCAATACAATGGCTGTGGATTTAACCACTAGCACGTCAGAGGTATAAGCCAATACGTAACGGGCCACCAGCTATTGACCAAAAGGGACGTCGATGAGCGAACCTCATCCTGACACCCTACTGAGCCTGTCAGTGACAATATCCGTACAGTCCGGTCCGTTCGTCTACGAGCATCGCATGGCGGGCCTAGGGGGTTGGTAAAAGTCAGACCCCCCAAAAGCGGTACAAGTCGTGTCGGAGTGTAGCCCAGAACACCCTGAGATACTATGGAATACCTACCAGTAAATCTCCTGCCTTGGTCAAGGACTTCGTGTAATGGCTCTCCTAGACACAGCGCGACCTCACCCCCAATACCGGGAGAGACGAACCCCCCGAAGATCCGCTCAC